>BCGN01000004.1:563313-1240655 GCA_001599295.1 Sporopachydermia quercuum | reverse complement strand
GGTACAAATAGAAATATAGATAGATGTGAAATGCCAATGTGTCAGGTGAAAGGTCACGTGGTTTAGTAATAAGTAATGCATAGCTGGTTGTTACATTAAGTAAAAATAAGAAGCAATATAACTCAGTGGAATTGAAAAAACACAATTTAGAAACAGTTGATTCAGTTTACTGTTTGAATAATGATTATAAAACCTTTTTTATCATTATTAATACTTAGTACAGCTCACAGTTTCAACGAAACAAGTGATTTTATAAGGTTCAGGAATAGTTGGTCATTTTTTGTCATTTGACAGCATATGCTTTTGAAAACCTATGTTCTCACTGACCGTTGAGAAAAAGATTGATTCTACTGTTAGTATTATGAATCATAACCGATTAATTTAACTCATCAAAGCCAATTAAAGAATACCATGTAGGTGATTTTCTGAAATGTCAAGTACATGCCTGTATATAATGATCCACAATCGTCAGAGTCATGGAAAAAGTAGGTGTTGCATTGGATCTCTACTTCATAGTCCATTTTATAAACCAAACTAAGCACTAGCAGTCATAAATCTCTCACATTAATCCTTATAGAGAATTCCTTATACTTTGGCTAACGAAATTCTCCCGAGTCTAGAAGTAATTTTTTCAAAGTAAATGCTCTTCATTCCCTTAAGTACATCACTAATAATAAATCCACAAGTAAGTATAATTTTAACTTTTTGACTGTCTGGTTTTGTAGTGTAGTGGTTATCACTGCGGATTCTGATGTCTTTAGAATGTTCCGCTAACCCCGGTTCGAATCCGGGCAAGACCTTGTGTTTAATTTTTTTAAAGAGTGTTTTATTAATAAATCAAAACTCCTACTATGGTTTTAATTTTTTTTTTTGCAATTATTATTCTTATTCCATTCATGAGATATTCTTCGGATCTACTGAACTGAAAGTAAACTTGATACCAATATAAGATTGATATTACTGGATTATCATCAAATTGTACAATAGAGTAGTGACTGCGAACTGACAGGTAAAAAATTTTATTGTCAGAATCCAGTTGGTGAGAAAGAAGGAAACGGCCAGTCGGCACCGATAGGTTCAGAACAGGGCAGTCATATCAATTATAGCATAGTAATAATGTCCAGCATATCATCATTACTTCCGAAACCTAAGAACTCAGGTCAGATACAGAGAAGTAAAGATGACGGAGATTCTGATTATGAGGATTACAGCCATTTGACAGAAGTGACTACTGAGCGATCAAAAAGCAAAGAGTTGAGGTATGTATATTTTTGATACTTTTTGTTGCATGTTCTATCATTACAAGTTTTACTATTTTATGACTTTTGAAAACTAATACTAACTCATTATTTCATGGTTATAGACCAGAAACTGCAGGAGCTCTAGCTTTGCGAACTGATGAAGATGGGAAATTAAACTATGACGAGATAGCTCTAAGAGGGCATGCGAAGGGAAGGACAGTACAAAATTCATTTAAAGAATTAATGCCTTTGAGGCAAAGAGTGGGAGAAGACAAAATATCATTAGCACGACCAGGTAATAAAACTATACATGATGCAACAGAGAAAACTCGACAAGCAATAGAAAGTATAATAGAATCGAAGCTTACAGCCAGCAATCCCAAAGCAGCTGCGCAAGCTGTAAATAAGAAAACGGAAGCACAATATGTCAGATATACACCTTCCAGTATAACCGGCGATCCATCAATGAAGCAACGGATAATCAAGATAGTTGATGTTCAGCAAGATCCTATGGCACCACCGAAGTTCAAACATACCAAAGTACCTAGAGGACCTCCATCACCACCTGCACCAGTACTACATTCTCCTACAAGACGTGTTACTCACGAAGAGCAGAAAGCCTGGTACATTCCACCTGTAGTATCGAACTATAGAAACACCAAAGGTTTCACCATAGAGTTGGATAAGAGAATTGCTGCATCAGGAAGGAACAATGTAGAGGAGATACAATTGAATGATCGTCATGCGAAGTATGCGGAAGCATTAGCAGAAGCCGAAAGGAAAGCAAGAGAAGAGATAAGGGAAAGGAGAATTTTACAGGACAAGATTGCTCGTAAAGAAGAGGAGAAAAATGAGGAGAGATTGAAGGAATTAGTGAAAAAGGCACATGAAGATGCTACCAATGGAAACAGAATAAAAAGAGAGGCGGAAGATTACAATGATAGCTACGCGCGGAGTAGGTCGCGGTCTCCTAATAAGAATTTAGAAGAAGATGCCGGCTATCGTGAGAGGGAACGAAGACGTGCTGAAAGACGAAAGGAGATTGACAGAGAACTTAAAACCGGCAGGATGAATGCAGAAACGCGGGTAAAGTATTTGGCAAAGAGAGAAAATAGAGACATTTCCGAACAAGTTGCTTTGCATATTGCAAAACCTACAGGTCTTAGTGGTGAAGATGCATATGACTCTAGATTATTCGCTGCGTCTGGAAGCGGAGCTGCTAGATTTAATGAAGATCAAGTGTATGATAAGCCTTTGTTTGCGGCACAGGAAGCTTTGAATACAATATTCAGACCGAGGAATACAGTAAATGATGATGATGCAGATGAAAGACTTGCACGTATTAGCGGTGAGAAGCGGTTTGAAGGATTAGGAGCTTCCAGAGAAAAATTAGAAGCAAGAACAGGACCTGTGGAATTCTCTTCAGCAAAATCAGGCGATCCATTTGGCGTCAATCAAATGATCTCTGACATCAAGTCTAAAACCGAAACCGAGCAATAGGGTAGTACTGGATTAACCGCTATAAAGAAATGACTTTAGGCTTGATTAGAATTATTATATTCGGTTGCCCGTATTATTTTTGACCATAGAACGATAATATTTTCTACTGCAATCTTAGCCATCATTTTGAAGCAACATTTCAGTGTTGTTTTTGATCTTTCTTAACTCACTCACTTGGTGGGAGTTCGAAACTGTCATGCACATATGCATATTGTGTAGTATAATGTATTATACTTGCACAATGCAGGGAGGTTCCAGTTCAAATAACTAGTAACAATTTTATAAAGTACCAGTGTTAGCGTGTTCTGAATTGTACTCTCTTGATACTTATCTTTTTTACTTTAGTTTATTTCATTATGTGAAACTTGTAACTGCTATTTAATCTTAATATAAAATCACGGTTCTACAATGTCTCTTCTTTCGGAAAGAATCATCTAAGTACTCTTTTTTTCTTTTCTACATTCTACTTGTATGCAATGTGATGCATGCAGACAACATGCAAATATTATGCATGAAATCTGCATCCTTTGGCTATCAATTTTCATCAAGAGAATGAGAATGCTCTCTAGATGAACGAAATAAATAAACGTAGCAATCACTGGGATATGTAAAGTTTTAATATATTAAGAAATGCAAACAGACGATTTTTTTTTAGCAAGCAGGACTACCGATCGCCAAACAAGCTAATATAGTAACAATAATTCATATCTAATGGTCAGACTAAAAACACGTTACATACTGTTCGAGGTAGATTATCCTGCGAACATTCCTAAAGATGTGATAAATGACGATCTCAGTATTGACTTCTATCGGTTCAAACTGTCACTTCATAATCCAATAAATGCTAATATAAAAAGCTTAAATAAGGAAATCAATGCTGGTGTTTTGTTGAAATTGATAAGGACAGTGATTCAGCAGAATTTTGGTGATTATGGTATGGGTAAAGTAATCAGTTCACTATCTCTGAAATATTTTTCTCCATCAACGTCTAAAGGGATTTTGAGAGTTTCCCGTGATCATTTCAAACTGGTGATAGCAGCTTTATTTTTCATTAGAAGTATACCTTTAAACAATGGGGAAGTTCATATACCCGTTACGATTAGGGTCATACGAGCATCCGGAACGATAAGGAAATGTGAAGACTATTTGATATTGAGAAATAAACAAGAAAAGCTTTATATGGAACAGTTGGCCGATCTGGAAACTACCGGGTTGGATAAAGAAGAATCGGGACTTCGGAAAAATCTGTTAAAAAGTTTAGATGATGACTTAGCGAATATCACTGATGATACTGAGTTTGAGAGTTGATAGCTACTTTCTTGATTGTAGCATGTCAAGTTTGATTGGCTGGTTACATCTAGTTTATTGTATAAATGAGATAATATTAATAAATATAATTCTATAGAGTAGGCAGATGATTATGTTGACTCTGTACTGTACTAACATGAAATGACATAGATGAATAATCATAAGTTAATCATCGAGCACTACTATTCGATGGATAATTTGTCTTGGAAAACTTTCGTAATTTCTTGAATTGCTTCATTAACTTTAGCTGTTTCGGTACCCACACCTTGACAAGTAGCACCTTTACCACCACTCTTACCACCGACTAATTTACTAGCGATTGCTGCTAAATCAGAGGCATTTATACCTTCTTTGTTAGCTTCTTCAGAGATAAAGCAACCATGAGCAACCTTAGGTTCATTGTGAGAAGCCGCGAACAAGTACACAGATTTATCCTTAGCCTTGATTTTAACATATTGGATTGCTTCAGTGATAGCTTTAGGATTTGCAGATATATCAGGAACTTGGGCAACCAGGAAGGGTTTACTGGAGGTAGCTTCAGATTCAAAGTATGATGTAACAGCTGAAAGGGCTTTCTTTGCTTCTTGTTTTTGTCTAGCTTTCGATTCATCGACAACTTGTTTCTGGATCTTATTGAATCTTTCTTTCAATTCAGCTTTGGTAACAACAGAGATGGACAGTTGATTCAGAGCAAATCCAGAGGATTTGATCTTGGCTTCCTTTTCTGCTGAAAAGGGAGTCTTATCCAGTAGGTCTAATTCTTTGGAGAACTCATTAGCAATTCTTTGGACTTCATATGCATCGCTTCCAGTTACAGCAACGATTCTTCTAATACCCTTGGCAATACCACTTTCTTCTATGATAATCAACTCCTTGATTTCACCAGTCTTACCAACATGTGTTCCACCACAGAATTCAATAGAAACGCTACCCCATTCTTCGCTATTTGCGTCTTCCAAGAGTTTTTCAACAGGGACACCAACTGATACCACTCTAACAGGATCAGGATAAGTTTCACCAAACACAGCTCTTACACCGAAGATAGATCTCGCCAAATCCAATTGAACATCCTTTGAGAAAACTTCACAGTTCTTTTTGATGTATTTATTACTAATATCTTCAATCTTTACTAGCTCTTCTTTAGAAAGACCCTTCTTATGGGTGAAATCAAATCTTAACTTTCCAGGAGCAACTAAGGAACCACTTTGGTCAATAGAATCACCTAAAACCTCTCTTAGAGCAAAATTAAGGATATGGGTACCAGTGTGGTTATTTCTTATAGGCCATCTTCTAAGTTCATCAAAACCAGCAATGACCTTATCACCTACCTTCAAGGAACCTTCAGAAACGTAGCCAGTGTGTAAGACATAACCAGCATAAACTTGAACATTAGTTACTGTGAACTCAAATTGTCCRTCAATTACCATTTTTCCTGTATCATATTCTTGACCACCTTGTTCAGCATAGAAAGGTGTCTTGTCCACGATAACACCATATTCTTTTCCTTCTTCAGTAGACTCAGAAATAACATCTACAAAATCTTTTCCGTCATACAATGCAAGAACAGTTGCTTCAATATCTTGGTTCTCAAACTTATACTTGTCATCTGTCTTTGGCAGATTTAATTCATTATTGGCTCTACTGATCGAGTGTACATCTAATTTGATCAAAGCTTTTCCACTTGACTTCTTTCCGCCTTTAGAAGCTTCTTTAGAAGCGGCTTGAGCAGCTTCGAAACCAGCTTCATCAATCTTCAAACCAGCTTCTTCACCCATCAATCTAGTAAGATCAACAGGAAATCCGTAGGTATCATAAAGTCTCCACACGTCTTTACCGTTAAGTGTTTTAGATTCTGTGTTGGCAACTTTTTCTGCGTATTGTTCAAATAGCTTTTCACCTCTGTCTAGAGTTTTGGCAAATGACAATTCTTCTTCATTCAAGATCTCGAAAATATCCTCAGGGTTCTTAGCAACTTCAGGGAAAATGTGAGATACTTGAGCAATCAGAGTAGGAGCAAGCTTTGAGAAGAAATCTCCAATAGGATAGTTGAAGTATTTTTTAGCATATCTTGCTCCTCTTCTTAAAATACGTCTAAGAACATAACCGCGACCTTCGTTATTAGGGACACCACCATCAGCAAGAGCAAATGTGAGTGTTCTTACGTGATCTGCTAATACTCTATAAGCAGTGTCAATTCCATCGACATCCTCCTTTCCGAACTTTCCACTATAGGGACGAGCACCAGTAATTTCTTGGATTTTTTCGAAAAGAGGAATGAACACGTCTGTATCGTAATTTGATAATTTGTCTTGTAAAACTGAAACCAATCTTTCAAAACCCATACCAGTATCTACGTGTTTAGCAGGCAAAGACTTCAGTGTTCCATCTGATTCTCTGTTGAATTGAATAAACACGTTATTCCATACTTCTAACACATTAGGATCATCTTGATTCACCAAACTTGCAGCGTTACGTCCGCCAATACGATCATAATGAATTTCACTACAAGGACCACATGGACCTTGATCACCCATTTCCCAAAAGTTGTCTTTCGCATTACCTGGCAAAATATGATCCTCAGGTACACCAATATCACTCCAGTATTGTTTAGCTTCTAGATCTGGTTCCAAACCTGCTTTTTCATCTCCTTCAAAATAAGTGACATATAAACGAGAAGGATCTAACCCGTAAACTTTGGTTAAGAGCTCCCAACTCCAGGCAATAGCTTCTTTCTTGAAATAATCACCAAATGACCAATTACCAAGCATTTCGAAGAAAGTGTGATGATAAGAATCTTTACCGACATCTTCAAGATCATTATGCTTACCACCGGCTCTGATACATTTTTGAGAGTTCACTGCACGCTTTAGCTTAGCAAAATCAGAAGCTGGATCTACAGTTCCCAAGAAAATGGGTTTGTACTGGTTCATACCAGCGTTGGCAAACAAAAGGGTTGGATCATCATAAGGAATTACAGATGATGACGGAACAAAAGTATGATCCTTTTGCTTGAAATAATCTAAGAAGGTATCTCGTACCTTATTAGCAGTCCATTCAGACATCTTACGATTATGGATATTTGATTGAAATTTGGTGCTCAGACACCTTCTAAATGTAGTTATTCCTTGATGAAAGATGCCCTGTTGCAACTTCCACATCAATAAACCCCAATTCAAGTTATTCACCTAATGAAGTCAATTAGTAATAACCCTTAGTCCAGAATTGATCAATTCTAAGATTATTTTAAACCTTCTTTTGGATCTAAGAATCGATAGATATCTTCGTTAGTTCCATTAGTTAGTCTTCTGATGGCTTTTACTTTATCTAGCACAATAATTTAATTCAGCCTTTGGATTCCCAATCAAAAATTCTTCTATCATAATAATTACTCACTTCTAGATTTTACAACATGAAGTTACCCGGACGACACTAACACGTATTATAGAAAAACAGATTACTTAATCATTTAAATTACTTTATTGAGGACTGACGGCACTTAAAGAATTAGGTAAACACCATGACTTTGAGCTTGATTTTCTAAGAGGTGGGTGAGATTCCCATCATGAAAGTATATTGATCAAGTCAACCACAGGCTATGCAGAAAAGAGAATTGGGCATTAGATCTGTTGCAAGAAACTGAAATGAACCAGTTTCATTTTAAAGTTTGGGATTATCGCATGTAGGAGTAAACCTGAAATCATAGATTACGTGATCACTATTATCCTGAGTGATTGTGGTTGGATTAATTTTTGGCGGTAAAGTTGCAAATAGTTGTTGCATTATGATCAGTTAACCTTATTAAGAAATGAAACGACGGATCACATCCATGACTCATGGGGGGAAAGATATGAAATAGCCTCAATTAGAAGAACGTGGAAGAGCAGTTGGTCAGTACAGTTTGGATTAGGAGGCTCTGTGGTAGGACATATGATAAGGGTATACACCGGAGATTAAAAAATTTGTTAAGATGAGGATGCCATTGATATATAGTTACTTCGTTAACAAAGAACAATGAAAAGAAAAGGAAGCCTTTTGTTAAGTCAGAAATTAGGTTTGAAAAAAAACAATTAGGTTAAAGCCACAAGCGTAACACAAAGCTTAAAGTTATACGTACGTAATCGTTAAACTTTTTTGTACAGTTGATGTGAGAGGAGAAAAATCAAGAAAGCTTGTCAGCATTTAAAATTTGAGATTCGAGAGAAGAAGAAATATGAGCCCTGATTTCGGTAACAGGATTGAAACAACTTAACTACAGTGGCACAACAACTCATGAGGAGATGACACGAACAAAGGATATTGCAACAACTTATTCTTAAACTGATTCGATAAATGAATAAATTGAATACTCTCACTCCTATCCAAAAGTAGTATTTGGGAAGTAAGTACTATCGAGTACTGACATTATTCATGTATTGTATCCTCAAAAGAGTCAACAATGAGGCTCATGTTTATTCATCTCTAATTTCAATGAAATAGAATTGTAGAGGCGTCCAAAMCGATAGATTGGTCATCTAATAAATAATAAGGCACCATGGAATGAAGTTGCACGCATCACTCAAATCGTTAACTTTATCTGAATAAAGTTGAACTACAACTGATAATTTCCCGTATAGTTTCAAGTTAGGGAGAAGTTTAATAATTTTGGTTGCCAAATGGATTGGACAATTGAATTGGTATTGGGATTAAGCGACTGCATCGCATCGTATATTCTATGCAGAAGGGAACAAAAGGAGTGATATTAATTGATACCAAGTATGAGCAAGTTTGTTTTGAATGTAGCTATAGTAGTAATGATTGAATATTTGGGGTTTAGAAGAGCGCTTCAGTAATTCATCCGTAATTAAGTGCTTGATCGTTGTAGTAAACTTTTAATCAACTCTAGTCATTTTCAATTAGGGATCCTAATTACCTCTGTTGCCGTGCCTTCTTGCTTCAGTTATTGCTCCTCGGACAACAGAATAAATTCATATTTCCCAAAAAATTTACTTCCATTACTTTCTATTCGGCAAAATTATTTGCCTATAATCCACTAACAGCACTTTCTCACGACTACGACATGTTTAAACAGAATACAACGATGAACAACAACTACTCCAACTACTACCACCAGTAATATTGCTGCCAGTGCTCATAAAACACATCTAGTATTCATACTCATACATAAAAAGTACACTTATAAGCCAGTAATATAACATAAATGAACCAGTAGATAATATAGCAACAACAACAACAGTGGAAAGAGAAAGGAAACTATTTCATTGTCTTTGTAGTAAAATGATCAATTGATATAGTGCYGCTCTATCATTAAGAGCCTTGTCTGTACATAGTGGTAGGATCCATCAATGGAGGTGATGTATTTATAACTGTTTGATATTGGGCTTCATGTCCTGGAGATTTTACTTGTGGTGCAACATGAAAAGGAGGCGTACCCGATAGCCATGCATTTAATGGAGGTAGTTGTGTACTGTTATGCAATTTGTTTGTGGACTGTCCGTATCCATAACTCACGCCTATAGGTATTTGTTGTTGATTAACACCCGGGATTATATGGCTTTGGTGAATATCTATTGATTGAACGGTAGGAGGTACAATATGCTGTGGTAATCGTTGTTCAACGTTTGAAATAGACATTTTTTGAGGATCTGGAGGAAGCTGTTGAGGCAAATGATGTGGAATCTGTTGWGCACTGGGGAAACTATTATGCTTTAATTTATCGTCTATGAATACAGTAGCATATCCAGAACAAACTCTTTTGGACTTCTCGCAGTTTAAACAGCTTGGATGCCTTTCATCACATTTGATACGACGTTTCCTACAAGTCAAACACCCAGTTTTCGTCCGCCTTTTGACTTCTGGCTTCCCAACTTTCGCTCTAGTTTCGAGCGAAATCGTAGACTTCCCTTGACTTTCGGCTTTTTTCCTACTGCTGGAGGACTTCTTCTTTCCCTTTTTCTTATTATCATTCTGCGCAAATGATGGTAAGGAGCTTTCCTGCACCGTGTCGTTTTTCGTTTGTGTTTGTGTAACAAGTGTTTGGTCACTTGTTGGCTGTGACATGAACGATTGTAAATGTGAAGCATGATTTTGAACTAAAGTAGAGTTTGGTTCTCCAGCACCTGGAGGTATAAAATAGTGTTGAAAAGAATGTGGGCCACTCATATTAATGTTAGGGGCACTGCCACTTTTCGGTGACACTACTGTTAGAGGAAAATATTTTGTATTAGGTGTAGAATTTGTTGACGTGTTGGAGGGCAATGATATCGACGTTGCCATCCCTACCGCTGTACAACCTGGGCCAAAATGTGTATTGAGGTTCGGATTAGATAAAGATGAAAAAGGAACGACTATTTGATTGGTTTGATATTGGTGATATTCATTTGATATATTTTGAGAGCCTATTGAAGCAGAAGGATTTATGGCATTCTGAGCATTAGTATTGATTGGCACTTTAGGTGAGTTAAGGATTGAAGACAATGATGGCAATGTTGGCCTCGAATTCGAATCCATTGAGCCTAAAATATTAGAAAGCTCTTCTGATTTATCAGTTTCTCCTTTGACTGAAGTAAATACTGGTTTGAACAATCCTGAATTAGTTGGGTGCCATGTCTGGTTTGAATTGTGTTGATGCATTGGCCTGATGAACTTTAGCCCAAACATTTAAATCAACGGTACAGTAGCTAAGAGCTGAAAATAAGCGAGAAAGAGCCAAAAGTTTGTTCTTATACTGACTGGCTCCTTCTATCAATATTGTGATAATTTAGCAACCCCCTTCGTCGTGTTCTCTTCTAGTAACAAAGAAGTTGGTCTCCGTAATGAGTATGGTGTAGTATGAGTAATCTTGTCTTGGATCTATCTGACAGATAAACAGCTAATCTGTAAATCAATGGGCGATCTTTTTTAACACTCTACTCCCCCTAGCAGAAATAAAACTTAAACATGTATCACTACCTCATCGAATATGGATCTGATACTAAGTCTTTAAAGATTTAAAGATGCAAAAATGGAATAATCTGATATGTTGAAAACTTTCATTGATCTTGTACTCTCCTTCCTTTCTTTTTTGCCCCTTTCCTTAATGATTGAAGTGAATCAAATGTTATGGAAGCCAATCAATATTTGATATGAATAGCACGTTGGTTGTTGAATGAATTAAAAAGACTGCAATGATTGTTGAACTACAGTCAAAAGTCGATTAGGAATCTGTTGAGTTCCTGCTAACAGATTGGTTGATAGCAATACAAACACTTGTTCGATGCAGAATGAAAATTTGATAGATAAAATATATTGAATATTGATAATATTTAGGCGAAAATTATATATAACTGACAAACTGGGGAGGGATTGATTGGCTATGGTATGAATGCAGAAATCTTAGATGTATATAAGCAATTCTTTACCACGTTAATTCAAAATTAAACAGATGAGATCATTAAACGAGAAATAGTAGAGTTAATATATAAAATGCATTCAGGATATAGTTCGAGTAAGAGCTCCACCTGACCCAGAAAGGTAAAAGGTCTTAATGTGGAAAACTGAAATCAAAATAAAGTTAGAATTAGATTCGACTAAAGTTGTGGGAGAATGCGACTCGGAATTAAAGTGCCAACTTTATTTAGGAAGATTCATAGAGTTAGTTAAGGAAAAGCAGAATATTCCGAAACGCGTTGGAGACCGTGGGAATTACGATCCGGAAAGTTTCTTCGAAGATAGATACAGCTAGTTTGAGCAAGGGAAAGAAATTCATACTGAGATTTCTACTAAACTAATGACGAAAAAGGATAACTAAAATCCCCGTCTAAAACCGCCGTCTAAAACTGCCGTCTTAAATCTCCTTCTGTTTTGTTTTAGCGACAATTCTGTTCATCATTTGTGTTAATATTATTGTTTTTATGATAGATTAATTAAATAATTGATAACAAAGCTGTTAATTGCAATGACTCAAGTATTGGCAAGTAATTATGTTATTAATTACTCTTGATTACTTTTATCTTTACTATGTGGGATCCAAAAGAAATTTTGAATCTTTAATTTGACTTGGTTTTCTATAACATAGCACGACGTAATTTCGATAGTGAATACTGGCTTGCTTATTAATTGATTGCCTAAGTTGAACTCTATGGTCATGAAAAATAGGATCGACTTTGTTGCTATTTCAGTAGGAAAATGTATGAAGTAGAGAGAGACAAAAAGTATTTAAGGCTCAGCAAGATCAGCAAGGGTGCATTGAGATAACCTTGGCATGGCTAAACTTAATTCTCACTCTAAGTTTAACAGAATACCTACGAAAAATCGAAAGGAAATGACGTTAAAGTTAAGATGAATGTCAATCTTATTTCCATAATAACCTTAATGAGATAAACTTCGTCCGAGTAACGAACAAAAATATTAACGTATTTAATTGATGACATAATAAATGAATGGTTTCAATTCTCCCGTAGTCAAAATACTAAAAACAAAGAAGTAAAATAATTGAACCCAATCGAACCATTGAAAAGTTAAGATTTGGGAACAACTGAATGTTAGCTTTGAAAACAATTATTGTAATGGTCGTATTCATCCTTTTCGGATATGGAATGTGCAACAAGTTTCAATTAATCTTCAGAAAGAGAAGTTAAACTTTTCTTCGTTGTTCGTTTAGGGGTTAACTTTGGCTTTTTTAAGTTTAAGCCCGTCTCAGGAACAATCTCAAAATAAAATCGGAAGTTCCTGTATACTTAAGAACTTACTCAGGTTTAGTTTAAGTTTCTGAACATGTAATTGTAGATTGCCGAGACTGCTTTTCTTCCATTGTCTCATATTTATGCTAAATATTCTGTGATTATCTATCTCGAGTTGCTTTTTCTTAGTATTTTTAGTGTATACATTGGATTGAATTTCTACAGGTTTAGTTTAATTCTATTACAAAACTACGAACCAGAGTAGTCACCTAGTAATTGAACAATCAATACGTATTACTGGACTTATCTCACGTTTCGGTCTTCGGAATGTTATCCACAGGGCGTGTATATATGTGTTTAATCCTTTATACACATTCTTGATTTCCATCAATCCCTTCAAATTCTTAATTCAATTGAATACCTAGATCATTGTGTATTTACAATGGTGAGACAACCGAAACATTGCAATGTCTAATATGCACATTTGACATCACTTCTGGATTTTCTAACTGTTATTTTTAGTTATCCTCTGCATAGAAATTGCTGATAAAACGATGCTTTTTTTCCTCTTCAAGTAAAGAAGATAGTCTGATTGGATACTTGTAGGGCTGGCTAACTTGGAATTTCAGATGAATTTTAACAAACCATTTTCTATGCTTAGATGGTGATCTCGAAACACCAATGCAGAAACGTAGCCTAATTTAACGAGCAACTAAAAATTAAGAATGAAATACGATGAAGTGTTATCGGACTTTGTATAGTGTTTGAATTATTCCTTCAAGTATATATGAAGACAGTCAGCAATTGTGATCCACATAGTTATCGGCTCTTCATTCATCTATATCTATATCATGTCGCTCGTAATTCCCGATTATTGCAAGCATGTGCAACAACAAATTCATCAATGGTCATAATTTCGTATCTCCAATCAAGAGAGAAAAATTTTAGAGAGGTACGAAAACTTAATATGGCAGTAAAAACTACCCAGTTTTCAAGCGAGAATTGATCAAATTATGAAGAAATTATATTGCAATTTGTACCGATAAAGTGCTAAATTATGAATTTTCTGATGGCACGCACCATCAGCAATCTCTAAGTTGACTAATTTGATAAAATATGTTTGTAGTGTTCTGCAAATTCTATTGGAAGGTCCTTCACATCTTTCTTGTACTGCATATTTGATAAGCAATTCATTTTATTTGAAAAGATAGTACAGATATAGACAGAGTATTTGTTGAAACAAGAAAACTTGTTATTTAATATATAATTCACTAAATGGAATTGATAGATGAATGAATAAATGAAGAAATAGCAATTCAAGTACTTCTGCTAGTACAACCTTAACTGTTTTCTCGTCCCTAAAAAGAATAAACTGCTAGCAACGGAAGGGACCGAGTAGTTAAACTATCTTTGTTTTCTATCTTCATTCGCTTTGAAAACCGAAACACAAGAAAAGTACTAAAGAATTGTAGAAATCCTTTGGAAGGCTTATTGATGCTTCATTTGGATTGAAAGAACAATGGACTTTCAAATAAGTTGCTTTATCATACAAACTGTTCATGTTTGTTGAACAATAAGTGACATTATAATTGGAATTTCAGTTTGGCGAAAGAAAAAGAGGGTTGAACTCCTTCAAAAGAAAACAGAGCGCAAAGACTGAAAATTCGGAAATGGCTCTCCTCAACCATGAATTTATTCAAGTTGGAAACACTTCAGTCTTAGGTTCTACTAAGTTATTGAACTTTGTTATTAATTTCGTGGCGTCTAACTGATTGATAGAGCAAGCAACGACCAAGCAGTCAACAGTTTGATAATCTGACTCAACAATAACACAAAATATAGGACAGCAAAAAATGAAGCACTAATATCCTCCTGGTTTTTCTTCAATAGCTAAAAGTCGCGACATCACATTGGATATTGAGCACCTAATTATTTGATGCCTTTTCTGTCAATAACGTTCCACCATTGATTCCTCTTGAAGAACATAGCAACAACATAACATCGCTTTCTTATTATTCTTATTAATGAACTGAACAATACATTGCAACATTTAACATATTCGTTGTATTAACAGAATCCAAAATTTCACCTCAGCGTGCAGCGAAGTATATAGATATTCTGGAAAAAAAGTATGAAAAGTTTAACCTACGTCTAGGTTATAGGGTATTTGATGTTCTAAGTCAGGTCAGGTAATTATTATATGTACAGGTGCAGATACATGAAGTATGAGCATAAGTTCATATTCGTTAAAGTTTAATAATCAATTTCACTAAACTGTAAGTTTAAAGTATAAGTCTGTAAAGATGCGTATCTCAGAACCAATCTGAAATTCATAATATAGAACTTAAAAAGGATCTTGGTTTTAAATCCAAATTTAAGCAAGGTAGTATACTGGACTGCGTTTATTCTGTTAGCTTCTGACATCTATAAATCTTGGTATTATTATCACCGACCAATATAGAGAGAATGAGCAAACTCGTTGGGATAGTTACTGTTCTCGACAAATTTTAGTATAAAATACCTCATTTGATAGAAAAGTATTTTTTGGGACAAAGGATCATTCGAAAATTAATTGGTACCAATGAACCAAGAAGATAATATTAGTAATATCAAGCACCTCACAGTAGAATACAATAAATAAGAATAATCAAACAGCAGCAATATAAGGTACTATAATCGGAACCTGAAAAAATGTCGATTGGCAGTATAACATTTATAGACTCTCCAGGAGCCTTCAGTTAGCATTAAAATACCAACAATATAACGAAACGTTTGACCTAAGTGTTACACGAAAGTAAGGCAAGACATACAATACAATTGATTATTGTAACGATATACCTAAATGTTTGCAAGAAGAGCGATCTTTGCTCTCGGTCTTTCTGTTTATCTATTTGCCTCCCTTCTTTCGTTTCATTTCATGTCATCTTCATCTTCATCTTAACACAAGAAAGTATGAGAGCTTTCTATTCAGATACGATAATAATGTAAAACGTTGGCCCTTTAATTCCACCGGAGCTGGCGATCTCGGAAAAAAACGAGATTCAAACTTAATTAAAAACCTTAATTAAGCTTACATCCTTGTTCGAAGAACTTCATTTCATGATTCCTTTAAAAGTCCTAAAAGCTTACTAGAAAGCTTGTAAGGTTAAAGTTCAGATTGGATTAAACGATTATCCGAATACTCCATTTATATATTAGTTTATACATTAATTGCCAAGGAAGGGACGGAAATGATGTAAATACATCATTGGTGGACCACGTATCTTCAGAAGCGAATAGATAGGCTTTCTAGATCAATATCTTATAGATGAGATGCTCAAAAAAWTTTTTCAATAGCTTTTACTATTTGGTAGGAATTTGGTTGAGTAATTTTCTATTCAAAGGCGTTTGAATCTCCGTAAGGGATTACCTAAAGGATGATTCTATAAAGAAATACAGAGCGATTTAGATTTGGTAGACTATTATGTACAAAGAACAGCTTCTAAGACTATAATTTGGTGAAAAAAACCAGTAACTCTGGAAACCGAAGAAAAAGAAAAAGAAGAAAAATAGAGTTTCATACTTACTACACTGCAGGTTCAGATATCCCTGCTGCATCAGAGATGTCTTTTAGACAAAAATATAGAGTATATATATTTAGAACAAGTTGAATGGAAATGGAGAAAGAATGATTCCCTACGTTGATTGATACTTGTATCGAAAGGATGATTTAATGGTTTCCAGGAAATCTTTCTTTCTTTTCCTTTTCGTGTTTTAAGTTTGGGCTTGCAAACTGTCATCCTCGGTTGTTAAGAATGATGTCAAGTGAAACTTTAGTGTTATAGGCGTACTACCATTTCCGGCAATTGTCAGAAATAACGGGATTCACAATGGAAAGTACTTCCCTTCATTCATTTCTACGTTAATTAGGAGCTGCAAGTAAAAGTTTTAACTCCTTTCTGTAAATTGGTGTTTACCTCTAGGAATTTGTAAGAAACGGCAGCATCAGTGATTAATCGAGAGCTAAAACTCATGACAAAAGATGAACGAATGTAGTTCTAATCAGTTTAGCGAAAGTTAGCTTACCGATTCGAACTTTATTTATTTCTTCAAAACTTTAAAAATTAGATTTAGAGCAGTCTTAGTCAACTAATATACTGTAATCTTTTAGTTTCTTTTTAGAATTAGTTATGTCTAAAAGAGTAAATGTACAAATAAATATCTCTACAATCACATATACTAAGCCCAACTCAGGTTTATGATATTTATGACAACTTCCAAAAAGAGAAATAATATTGCAAACATAAAATACAGCAATAACGTTAATTTTAGTTTCTAGTAACGGCTTTTTAGCTCTTCGATATTGTTGACATGTTCCAAATTCCATCAAAGATCAAAAGTTAACCATCATCTTAACACAATACATTCTGTTCTGATCGGTATAAGAGAGGAAATAATCTCATTTTCGTATTTCTTGGTATGTCTAGTATTTACAAAACGAAAGTAGCAACGATTTGATGACATACTGTTTTCTAAGACATAGCACTCTGTGATGAGGTCAACATTATTATAGATAGATAAGCAAACTGTCTCACGAATAAAATCAATAGCAATCATTAGAGAGGTTTTTTTGGATGTTGAACTCATCACTTCACGTTAAATATCCACAGAGAATGGCGAGTTAAGAAATAAATAACTTGATATAAGGAATTGGATTATTCAACATAGCGATATCAGTTCTAAATTTGAAATAGCTTTTTGACCCTTGATGTTAACTGAGATTCGGTTTTTAACGTATTAACCGTATTTCTGTTCAATTCCTTGATGACAAAAGTGTCAATAAATATGTATGTTCTCTGTTTATCACTTGTCATGAAAGAATGTTAGTATGATAACAAGGAGATAAGTCGCAGTGAACATGATGCATTAGCACTCCATGTTTATATCATTTTCCAAGATTGGCATCAATTACTCCTATTTATAATGTGCTATATTTCAATTTTCAGCGTTTTCTGTTTATAATACCATTTATACAATACCAGTTAGAATATCTGAACAGAATACCTTATGGAGCTTGAATTATTCAAGGGAATAAGGGAAATTCGCTGATATCGAACTATAAGTGAAATTATGTTCAATAATAAAGGTTTTGGTATATATTTGAGAACTGCTGTTCTGTGATCAACCATATTCTAATAAATTATTCTTCTTTTTTTGATGTATCAGTTGTCACTCAAATTAATATTAGCATTTGTAATTTGAAGTTTAAGATCACTTCAAAGTATGTATGTCGATGTCAGATATGTTTGCCTGCTCAAATACTCAATACTCAGTAGTCCGACAACTTATAGAATACATGCAAGTAGCYAATTTCCAACAAATATGAAGTTGAAACAGGAAAATTTAAATAATCCATGTTCACCCTCTTTCCGCACTAATATGCAGTTATCATTGCAGCGTAGTTTCAGTATCTCAATTTTGCCTTAGGTCAAAGTACCAGAGATAAACTCGGTAGAACTAAATAGAACATTGTCAGTACAGCTTATATAATATATATACTGTCTAGAATTTATGACCTTCACAAGTACGATTGTAATATCATCCTACCGTTATCCTATAGTCATGCCATAGCTAATTAATAAACCAACTGAATAAATGCTATTGTATAAAGACACTTGGATCTAACAAATATAAAGGTATAAAAAATATTGATTTTACTAATTACATACTGGCCAATAAAATAGAAATCTGAACATCCGCATCCCATGAGCAATTGCTACTACAAAGTGGTACCCAAGTTTACGTGCACAGCCTTAACTTGAGTATAAACGGACAAACCATATTCACCAAGTTCCCTTCCAACACCACTCATTTTCACACCACCAAAAGGAATTCGGTAATCAGAATCATTACTACTGTTAATCCAAACCATTCCGGCTTCAATCTCGGTAGCTAATGTATGAGCTCTAGTAATGTCTTTGGTAAAGATTGCCGCTCCCAATCCATAGGTAGTATTATTGGCTCTTTCAACAGCTTCTTCATCAGTTTTAAATGATGAAGTAGCAACAACAGGACCAAAGATTTCTTCTTGCATGATAGTCATTTCATCTGATACATCTTTGAACACTGTTGGTTCAACAAAACAGCCATTCTCAGTGGGTGCTTTTTCGGAGCCCATATAAATTTCGGCTCCTTCTTCTTTACCGATAGAAATGTACTTCAGAACCTTTTCTTGTTGAAGCTTGCTAACTTGGGGACCTAAAACACTATCGTCGTTGAAAGGATCGCCTTGAGGATATTCCTTTTGAACGTGTTCTTTGAATTTTGCAAGAAATTCATCATAAACTGATTCCTCCACTAGAATTCTTGAATTAGCAGTACACACTTGACCCATATTATACATGATACCAAAGGCACCCCATTTGACAGCTTGATCCAAATCAGCATCAGCAAAGACGATCAAAGGTGATTTACCACCACATTCCAAAGTGACTGCTTTCAAGTTACTGGAAGCAAGCTTTTGAATTGTTCTACCAGTAGCAGTAGAACCAGTGAAGGCAATCTTGTCAACATCCAGATGACCTGCCAATGCAGCACCAGCTGTCTTACCGTATCCAGAGATGATATTAATCACACCAGGAGGAAATCCTGCCTCTTGGACTACATTTCCAAAATATAACATGGAAAGTGGTGTTTGCTCAGCAGTCTTCAAAACAATTACATTACCAGCAGCAATAGCCGGTCCAACTTTCCATGCAGCCATTGCCAATGGATAATTCCATGGAATAATTTGCCCACAAACTCCGTATGGTTCATGGATAGTATAAGCAAATTTAGCGGGTGTTGTTTCAATGGTCTTTCCTTGGATCTTATCGGCCCAGCCAGCATAATATCGAAAAACATTGATACATTCATAAACATCCTCGATCGAATTAGTAGCTTTTGGTTTACCAGAATCAAATGCTTCAATTGCTGCAAATATATCTTTCTTTTCTTCCATCAAATCAGCTAATTTATATAATAGTTTTCCTTTCTCTGAACCAGGAAGCTTTTTCCATGTGGTCTTGTAAGCTTTTCTTGCAACAGAGACAGCATAATCAACATCTTTTGCTTCTGCAGCATATACAGTAGCAGCAATCTCACCAGTAGTGGGATTAATTGAATCTAAAGTTTGGCCGTCAATTGATTTGACAAACTCATTTCCAATGAATAAACCGGTTGGCTGGTCATAGGTTTGCCCATCTGGTAAAGTAATTGTAGTAGAAAGTTCCAATGACATTTTTGTAGAAGATAATTATCAATCAGAATGTAAGTGAAAATGCCTAAAATTAATCTATGATTTCCAGCTTGTGCCTTAATTTCTATTCATTTATTCATATATGATATATGCATTGTTAAAAGAAAGGAAGAGAACTGATAAAATCTCAGAAAGAATCAATCAGTCCTTTGGTTGCTTTTTATAGTAATTAACTTTATCTAGAGTGTCCAGATTAATACCCAAATTGAGATGTGACCAACGAAGCTCATTGATTACTTGGCTCACTCAAATACATTTACTTGAGTTGAGAATGAACTAGGAGAAATATTGGGATCTTGATTATTTTTACTGCTTTGAGATATCTACCAATATAATTAAGGGTARTAGGAAATAGAGCTAAAACGTTGATAAACTAAATTTTGAGATCGTGCCACCCAGCAAATAGCGAATTACAATAACTGATGTGGTAACGTGTGTTCTGGAGCTTACAAAGCAAACTGTTTGCAATTTGAAAACTAGCATTTATATCCTATGAAATCAAWTTTTTTCCATTTTTTTCATCTTCATAATTGAAATCGTTTTCATGTTGAGCCTATGTTTGCAGCAATTGCAGCAAATGGATTATTTTAGTCTGTGGGATTTACGATGAAACAGCGATAGTTAAAGAATAAAGTTTCATTAGATGCCCATTTATTCTCCTCTTTTAGAACTAGCACTATCATGCATATTATTGCATGAAACACTGGAATGAAGTTGAGGGTTCCTTTCCTATGAATTCATCAGGAAAAATATATTAAAATAATCCATTAGCTTAAAATAGAGAACATTTTTAATCTGAGTAAAAGAAAATCTAATGAGCTGTTTGATATGAGTTATGGAAAAGAAAAATAATGCAGAATCAAACAATCTAAATGCGCTAAATCTCAGTGATTGATAATTTTTAAAGTTGAAGAGGATCTCAAACCTCTTTTGGGTATAACCTTAATCAGTCTATAGTCTCTTTATCACATCCTCATGTCTCCTCTCAGAATGATAATAAAGGGCTAGACATTGTTTCGTTGCCCATTCTTCTGTTCTTGGAGCTGACGAGTGTCTGTAGATCAGCGATTAACTTATATTCGAATGGATTGTTCGAATAAGACTCACTAAACAGATAAATTGGAAGATATAATCCCAAAAGTCGTGACATGTTAACCAACAAAATATTCAATCGTCCTTTGTTAATTCTCTTAAATGATGGTCATATCTATTAGAAAATAGAAGTATAGATGGTTTCTATTCAGAACATTCGGTTGACTAACAACAAACAAACTATGAGCTACAGAAGAAGTGAATCAATAAGAAAAAAAGGGGGCTTCTAGAATATAAATAGGGAAACTTTATTATGCTAATAATAATATAATATACAGGTGAGCCAGTCATTGATGGTTAAATATAATACAATCTGAATACCTAGATTCGGAGTAGTGTTTTCAACACTGCTGATTTTTTATGATCACTTTTTGGTTTGTTGGAATTATTTGTCATTTCGAGGACCAATTTTTGTAATCCTGATTTTTGGGCGACTTGATCTTGAGACTCAATGTAGTTAACCAAATCTAGGACACCTTGTTTAGTGGCACAACTGATAGCGAAATGATCAAATCCCCAAATGTCCGACAAAACTTCCATGTGCGATGCAACTTCTTGGGCTTTTTGTCCTAAGCTTGGCAATTTGTCAATCTTGCTAGTTACCAATGTGGTCTTAGGAAGGACAAAGGAAGTAATCCGCATATCTTCTTTCAATGCTTGATATTTTTCTGAGTCGAGAATGTCCTCGAAATGAATATTATCATCCTGCACGATAGACATATACAAGGATTGTAACTCTCCATCAAGTTTTTCTTGATAGTCAATAATACAGATAACATCTTCTAATGGTAATTTCTTGTTCGGTAAATCTTTAAAGGCAAGAGAGTCTCGAGTCTGCAATTGTTGTATCTTCTTCAACGATTTTTGAAGTTTTGCATCTAATGTAGAATGTGAAGTGGCATCTTTGTATTTCTTTTGTTCTCTTAAAGAGGTTTTCAAGATACCTCTGAATGAATATATGTCATCCTCATGATTGAGGAAGTACTCTGTCTTGTACATATAGTAATGTTTCCAAGCATCTCTAACCCAAGATCTCATTTTAAACAGAGTTTGAATCCTATCAAGTTCATCAACTGATGCTACTAATAAATAACCTTCGACATTCGTATTCCAACTATGTGATGCTATGATTAACGGTTGATATGATATTTTGGTTACGTGACTATCATCTTCTGTTTCAGGATTAGTACTGTCATATGTGATCTTCTGCGCCGTTGTGACAAATGGGAGTTCAACCTTTTCGTGAGAATTGAAACCAGGATAGTCGACGAATTCATACAGCTTATCTGAAGCTGCCTGTTGTGACAATGAAACTGTATCACAGCTTTCCGGTTGTACAGAGCCATATTCATAACTTGGTGGCAAGTCTGACACTAATGAATCCTTACTAAGCTGTGTCAACGTTGAGTTCTGGACCCTTGTTGGATAATGACTTTCCAAATAGAACCCAGTTGAGAGTAGGTAAACCAAACTAGATTTACCTGATCCTTCTGGACCTATCAATCCGAACCTTGAAATCTTTGCTTTGGTCATTGACTTTTTAAAATTATTGCTCTACTTTTCGATAATGACTGTTGGGACTAAGTTGTTTCTATGCTTGTAACGAGTTGCAATTAGTACGTATTAGATAGAAAACTAGTGTTTCTTGATTGGATATATCTTTTAGAAATGATAACAATTATAACTGTTTATTCTATGGAAAAATAAAACAAAAGAAGAAAATAAATATAACGCGAGTATTAATCAATTAACAAGAAGAGGGGAAGCGTTTAATATATATTATTTCCACAATATGACTACTGACTCGCAGCCTGTTCTGGTTTTAATTGTTATGTCATTTTGAGGTTATTCCTTAATTTCTAAGAACTACTAGGGAGTTACCGTTTATACTGAATGTCATCGCTACCAGATTTGGAAATACAATTTTTTTAGTATGGGTTTACCGTTCGGTACGTTAGTTACATATAACCTTATTTGAAATAGGGTAATAACATAACGGAGATGATGTCATGATCACAAGGAAAAATAATGCCCATTGGGGAAATCCGTATTCCACAATTTACAATTATTAACCAGCAAAGTAGGAAAACATAAAGAGATCTTCTCCGAATAGAGATTTCTTTCTTGTTCGGTATTGCGAATGAACTAAACTCTTAGCCTTGTTAGTCTCATTCAATATTCCAGAACGTGGTATGTCATTAAGTAAATTCCCATTACATTAACTTGTTGCGATGAGATAGAGTATGCTAGCTATGAAGGAAAAGTGGGCCGATTGCATGTGGGATTTAGATTTTTGATATATTATCTGTTAGTTTCCTAGGGATAATTAAGTGCCAAGTTTACCATGTTATGGGGAATGAATTCTGTTTAGGGATTTTTTTTTGGATTTTTTTTGGCTTTCATTTTCAGCTCAAAAATTTGAAAACGTTAGCATTCTACTATAGTTTAAACTTCATTAAAATCGATGAAAGTTTGTAGTGAATCAGCCAATAAATGAACTCTTCTCACCTTACTGATGAAATAAATTAAAAGGTGATTTCACTTCGTTTCGTAATTAACATAGTAATAACTAAATAGTACCAGCGGCATGTGCCTTGGGGAATGTTCAAAAAAGGAAATGTTTCTCGGAAGTCCTATTTTTCAAAAGTCCACGCGTCWWAGAAGCTTATACCGCCTTCTTCAATTTAGGGTTTCCACAATAAATCAAAGCCAACGACGTGACTCTTTTGGAAGAAAAATTGGCCAATATGAAGTGCAATTAAACGTTGAATGTCTTATAATTGAATAGATTTCACTTTAACATCTAACAATAAAACGAGGATCCAATAGGTACATTGTTGCTTATAAGTTAGCTTCAGTACCTGGAACTATTATCTCCAAAATTTTAAATTACAGTTGTTTCCTTTTGTGGAACCATATATATAAAGGCGAAAGTATTTTACTATTTAGGGATAAACTTTAGAAAGGATGGATTTGCCGGGGAATCGCGCAATGTGAATATAGCCTGTAGATTTTCACCAACATCTTTCTTATTATGTTCATTTTATAGAATAGATAAATAAAAATCGTTGGATATGATTTGGAATACTATTGTTCTTGAGATAGATCCCGGTGAATACCGTATATCCCTTTGAACTATTGTTATCCATTTGCCAGGAGAACCACATTCGACCATGTGGTAGTGGTAACATAATTGAACATCTTTTGAAAAGAATTAGTTTCCACTATTTTTAGATATTTCTTATGAGTATTATTATAATGTTTTGCATGCATCGAAGATCTAGAAAGTAATAACGGTTGTCAAGAAAGCAAGAGTCTCCAATAATTCCTCACCCCCACCAGTTGATATATTTCAGTTTCGCCTATTGTATGTTATTATTGTTATAAAGGCAAGAGGAGTCAATACCAGTGTTATTCGGCAGGTTCATCCGTTGAATACTGGAAATGTTCAGGCGCAACAATCAATAATTATCAATTTTGGTAGTAACATATTAATCGTCCTTAACATTCATTTTTTTATATACGAAATATAATTATCTCATCACTGTAAGAACAATAGAATTATTGTTTCGGCCATATTGTGCCGTCATAGTCATAAGAGCATCATCTATCTTTGCCGGTTTCCACTGAATATTGGAAGATCGGAGAAGCGATGTTGACAATTTTAGCGTACAGGACTTATCCCGTCCGTACATATAAAGTTTTTACCCCAGGTTTCTGATAATCATTCTAATCCATTGTTCTTGTTGAACAATATTAACCTAAAAGACTGACAAGGGGAAAAGCGATTTCGTTTTCTTGTGAACTAGGTATACTCTATCACTTTTTCTGTTTTTGAATGGTGTTTCAACCAAGAATGCTCTGCTCAACTGAACAAGAAGAAATTGCATGTTGATAACAGAATGTTTATCCATAAATCAAAGACTAACAATTTATCATACGTTAATATCAGGTTCATCATCAAGAATAAAGATATTATTATAACAGGTTAAAGCGATAAATCTCTTTTGATCAATTAAATAAAAGATTTAGACGCTAAATGGCATTCATTTATTGTGTTATATGATATCGTGTTATCGATCGTTATCACGGATGCTATTCTTTCCAAACTAACTTTTCTAGTATGCATGTATATGCGCAATATTGTAATTTACATAAGCTCACCGATTTTCTAGAATCTACACCAAGGGACGAGCAGCGCGAAGGAAGAAATGAAAATAAGCATCACCTTTTGGTAATTCTTCATCAAAATACGATAATCTTAATAAAATAATTCAAGAAACTAATATATATGCTTCCATATCACTTCATACCCTTACATTCAAATCAACTCACTTACTATCAAGATATCTTTACTATGTATGATAAAACGCGTTTTGGAAATCGGAACATACCGGAACCCCTTGGTTTCAACATATTTCACATGTTCGGTTCACTATTAAAGCCCCAGCTTTAAATCRGGAACACACATACATATATATCATCACATCMTTGAACCATTATGGAGGTATTACCAGGGTAAAGGAATGATAAGTAGCTGCACGTTCGATGAGTTAATACGAATAAAAAATAGAAATAATAAAAGTAACAAATTACAGTCAAAGTTTGGTTGATATAAGGTATCATCATCAAAAAGGAATCGATACTTTTTGAAATAGAGTGAAGTGGGTTCATTACTTAGGGAGGAACATCAAACAACAATTCGAACATTGAACCAGATTTTGGAAGTCAACGCTAACTTATAACAATTATAAATCCAAAGTTTTCTGAGAGTTGGCTTGAATTGAAATTACTCAATTATAAAAACCTTCTTATATTGACTTAGTGGGAAGAAATGGTACCTGGAAGATCTGGCGAATTGAATTCTTCTAATCAGAGGCTTCCAACCGTATCTCCAACACGAGATGAAAGGGAGCGAGAAGGGCTGATAGCAGCTACTGGTCGTATACCAGAATATAGCAGCAATACAAATGTTTTGGAAGAGTTTCACTTCCATAGAACAAACGAGAATGCTATTACAGGTGTACCCAAAGTTCCTAGCTCGTTTCAAGGTAAAAAGGTTAACAGACGTTTAGCGACAAAGAAATCTTATAAAATATGGAGTTGGAAAATAATAAACATGTTTCGAAAATATATAAGATTTGTGGGACCAGGAATAATGGTGTCAGTTGCTTATATGGATCCAGGTAATTATGCTACATCTGTCGCGGCTGGGGCAGCGTATGAATATAAACTACTTTTTGCAATCTTTTTATCAAACATATTTGCAGTTGTTCTTCAAGCATTATGTATTAAACTTGGATCTGTCACCGGGCTTGATTTGGCAGAGAATTGTAGAAGGCATTTTCCAAAATGGCTAAGTATCACATTATACGTTCTAGCGGAACTTGCTATCGTTGCTACTGATCTAGCGGAAGTTGTTGGAACTGCAATCTCATTGGACATTCTATTTGGAATACCTTTGGTGTATGGTGTATGCTTGACTGTGGTAGATGTTTTGATAGTATTAATGGCGTATAGACCAGATGGTACGATGAAGGTTGTTAGATTGTTTGAAATCCTTGTTTCTATATTTGTATTTCTCACAATGATATGTTTTGGAATTGAGTTGTTCAAGGTTGATATATCCAATCCGGCAGATTTATGGCGGGGCTTCCTACCCAGCAAAGAGCTTACTGAATCTAAAGGGCTATATATGTCACTTGCAATTCTCGGAGCTACAGTGATGCCTCATTCTTTATATCTTGGATCAGGGTTAGTTCAACCAAGGTTGCTTGAATATGATGTCGACCATGGATTATATTCATCTGAGTTGACGGCAAATCTAGATGATTACGAAAATATTGATGAATTAGATCTTAAATACAAACCTACAATAGGGGCGTTGAAGTATGCAATGACATATTCAATTGCCGAGCTGATCGTCTCTCTGTTTACAGTTGCTATGTTTGTTAACTGTTCAATTTTAATTGTTGCTGGTTCAACTTTGAGTGGTTCAAAAGAAGCGGAGAACGCTGACTTATATTCCATCTATGAAATGCTTCGAAAATATTTGGGACAGTTTGCGGGGACAGTGTTCGCACTGGCATTATTATTTTCTGGGCAATCTGCTGGAATTGTATGTACACTCTCTGGTCAAATGGTATCAGAAGGATTTTTGAAATGGTCGTTACCACCATGGATTAGAAGATTAGTGACAAGAGTGATTTCAATTATACCTTGCTTAATAGTGGTAATTTTAACTGGAAGGAAAGGTATATCTCAAATTCTCAATGGCTCGCAAGTTGTCTTATCATTAATGTTGCCCGCTTTATCAGCACCATTAGTTTATTTTACTGGGTGCGAAGAAATAATGAGAGTATCAGTGTTCCATGATGGTTCTAGACGTGATTACGCAAGCTCCATAGTATCATCGAGAGCGGTGTCAGTGAATTCTAATGGTGAAGAAGAGAATGAGGAGCAACCGGAATATGTCGATTTCAAAAATGGGAAATTGGTTTCTATTATTGGCTGGTCTGTTTGGGGTATAATTTCGTTTTTGAACTTATATCTTATTGGCAGCATAGCTGCTGGCAAGGATGTACCTCTATGAATCTTAGGGTCTATGATCTCAAACAACTAAGTACAATGCATTGAAAGATATTTCCATGATGCATTTCAAAATAAAAACTAGTTAATCACTCTTACCATCGTGTGTTTCTCATACGGTATTAGTTTATTCCTGTACTTTATTCATTATCGTATTTACGTCATTTCATTTTTATAGTCCTATACTAACTTTCCCATGGTTCAACTATAAGAATATAAGATGTGCAGTCACTTCTTAATTCTGTTACCAGATGATTCAAATACTTCAAATAGATGAAAAATTATCTCCTGCCAATTTCATTAGTAGATATGCCAGTCTTTCCCTCAACATGAGCTTGACTTACTTCGACTATATATTCTTTCATGGTAAGTATATCAACCCATGTTAATTCCCATGCCCAAAAAGAAGAGTTTCTATATCACGTAATCATAGCGTCTCATATCAGATATACCAGTTTCTCGATATCTGAGTCCCCATAATAGCATAACAGTTTCTTCGTAACATAGATAAGAAAATCGACAGAGTGTTTTTTTGTTCATTCTTTATTTATTGTACCTTTCTTTTGCTAAGCAATTCAGGAAGAAATTAAGTTTTTTYTTTTTTGCTTGTTGTTCTTTTAGATAAGAATTTTGATGAACGGGGGCCATTGAGTATCACACACTTGAAAGGTCACTCTTACTGCTCATGACCAACTTTGTTCTGCATCTAATACTTGAAGATAGATGAATGAAGATAGAGTAATTAATAGACATCGGGCAAACAAAATGAAATAGATTAGCCAAATTTTTTTTGAGAAGCAGCAAGCGTTTTGTTTTTAAGATGGAGAAGACATTGCCAGAGAAGTATCCTCAGGTATCAAGAGACTTGATACATTCAATTGTAGAAGAAGTTGGGGAACAGCATACTGAGTTTCTTTTGAAACTACTGTCAGAGATTGGCATTTGGGATGATTTTGATTCTGGCGAGGAAATGGAACTGATTGTTAAACGATTAGTTGGAATGCTTGATTTGGAAGTTCATGACGAAAATGAAGCGAAGGATGAACAAGATGAATCAGAAGGCCACCTATCAGATAAGGATTTCTCTGGATCTTCAGATACCATTTCTGATTCTTTACAACCATCAAATGCAACTGAACAAGACTTGTTTCAGATGCTAAAAGAAACATTCTCAATGATTCCTGAGATTACATTGCTCAGAGTTATTAAAGAACACAACTGTGACCTCAATGTTATAACAGATGAGTTGTTGAGTTATGAACATTTGGAAACGATTGTTGGAGACGAAGAACAAGATGTTAAATTACGAGCTGATTGCGAAAGAGTTAGCATGTGCACTGGGCTTAGTGTTGATATAATTTTATCGTATTATTTTGAGTCAAAAAGAAGTCCTGCCTTGACTGTTATTCGGATAATAACCTATGCCATCTTATTTCCACAACGATGTGTCAAATATTGGGAAGACTGCAAGGAAAGATTCTCTAGTCAAAAAAGCTATGACAATTACGAGAAACAAGTTATGGCTTTTTATAAACACAAGGTCAAAACATCAGTAAATGATATCTCTCTTGAAGTTCTTTGTGAAAATGATCATAATCTTCAAAAGATATCCTACATATTTCTGGTTAAAGCTTATGTTTTCAGTTTCTTTGATCCAGAATCCTTATATGCATTACTACAAATTATCATAGAAGAGAAATGTATCGGAGAAACATTTTGGAGGCCTTTCATCCAAGGAGATAATATCACAGCACATCAAGAACCTTTTAAACCAGTGAAAAAGGGGAAAACAGCTTCAACATCAAAATCAGAAAGATCTGTATCTTCTTATAGTCCCTTTTCACTTAATGATTCAAAGTTGACACCCCGAGAAAAATATCAAGCAGGAGTTATGGCAAGAAAGCTTTATAATTATACCCGAGATGTTGATCAAACAAAAGTTCCTGGTAAATATAGAAATGTCCTGAARAGCCTGAAAAGGGTATCTTCTTCTTCAGTTCAAAATGTTAACGAAATTTACATTTCTCGGCAAATTGATACCATTGTGTCGGATGCATTAGCTAACAAGACACTGGATATGCATAGAATGATCATTCAAGATGCTAAAATCATCATTCAGAGAGTTGTTCCCCGCTGGTGGGAGTCTCAAAAGCAAATGATTGTTTTCAATGAGAAAACACCTATACAATCGCTTCAACTAATTACGGGAGTTGGAATTCACAGCCAGAACAAGAAAGCCAAAATCAAACCAATGGTTATATCCTACTTGAAATCAAACAGGTACAAATACTATGAAACTAACAACGGTGGATCCTTATTTGTTACAGGGAAGTTGGATTTTTGAAGCAAGACCAGTCTATGCTATCAGATACTCAAATTCAGTATTTTATTCCTATCAATTGACTCTTCCTCCTTCCTCTCCGTGCGGTTTCTATACATACTGACACTATAGTCTTTTCTGCCAACTAGTAATTTCTGAGATGAGGCATTGGGTCTCACATCTGCCTGATCACCAGAACCACCCCAAATCTCTAATATAGAGTCTCAACTCAATCTAGGTCAACAGGGGTGTTACCCAAGCTTTTTTTGATGGTGTCAGGGTGTTTTTCGCTAATCATATACAAACGCGTAAACGCAGTATGTAATGTAATTCTTTGTTAGTTATTGTTTTGAGACCTCAGCTACACGCGAAGAGAGGTTGTATAGTCTAGTAGAGGTTAATATGTAGATTTGTACATAGATATGTAAATGTAGTGTATAATAATATTATAAATGCCCGCCAATTGTCATAGAAGTAAACAAAACAGAGAAATATTGAGTCGGAATTGCAAGGCTTTCAATGAGTTTGTAGTTTTAGTATTTATTGTTTTTCATTGGTTCAGCATATTACAAATAATGTTACTATGGATGTCGTAAACATTGGGGTAAAGGCCCGTAAAACAGGCCTTCGTGTACAAGATACAGGCAAGAGAGATGAATATGGTATGGAATCAATGGATGCTTACTTTGATTCACCAGCCAGCTCTTCAAAAGGGACTTCAAGGAAAAGAGGAAGCTCCACAAGAAAATCCACTCGTTTATCATCAACTTCATCATCAACCGGGAAAACCAAAACACCAGATTCTGTAGCCAGAAGATTGAATTTCGGTGGTAGCGGTAAGTCTAGAAACTCAAGGCCAAATTCTAAAAGCATTTTTGATATATCAGACGATGAACCAATAGAGAACGAAGACACCTTTACTAGGGATCGTAACAGTATGCGCGATTTTGAAATGGAAGACCAGGAGGACGAAGATCAAGAGAGTCATGGTAATGAAAATAGTGATTTTGAAACTGCAGAAGAAGATAATCTATCTGCGCCACAAGATGCACATTCGTTTTCAGATTCCGAGTCTGAAGCTGAGCCTTCGCAATCATTTTCAAAGGGATCTAAGCAGCGTTCATCGCTACGAAAAAAGTCTGTGCTGGAAAGACGAACATTTACCAAGTCTTCACCACGTATGTCGCGCAATCCTCGTCTACACCCTGATGATTCAGAGGTAGGTGAATCGGAAGAAGAAGAAGAAGAGGAAGGGGAAGGTGAAAATGAAGAACCAGCACGAAAACCTCGGAAAGGTTCATATCACATATCGTCAAAGAAAGAATCTCCTAAAAAGACGTCTCAAAACAAACAATCACCAAGAAAGAAAACAAATAGGCAGATCAGTAAACACTCCCAACAATTGCAGAACATTGATCCATTACTGAAAGGTACTCTCAACGATACAGACAGTGAAGAATCTTCAACTCACGTGAGAAGATCCAAGCGGACACGAGTTGCACCATTAGCATTCTGGAGAAACGAACGTATTATATATAATTTGGATCATGCTTCAGGAGAAAACACTGTTGCCTTGCCTCAGATAAAAACTATCGTGAAAGTGGATACTCCAAAATCCGCTACAACTAAACGGAGAACAAATTCAACCCACAGCGCTAACCAAAAATCTCGTTCAAGGACTCCTACTAGCAAGACAAGTAAACGGAAGAAGATGACAGTTCTTGATAATTCAGAACCATTAAACAGCGAAGATGAAGACGTTGATAATGGGCATATTTCCAAACGATCTAAGAAGAAAGAAGATGAATTGGATCCCAGTTTATTTGAACCCGAGGAGTTGGAATGGGAACAACAAGGCTCCTTATCTGCAGATGTGTTTGATTATCCAGACTTTGAAGAAAAGAAGCCAAGAACTGTAGCATGGAAAGATGAATATGTGCAGTTTAAGGATGTGAAAGGATCTGATTTCAAATTGGCTATTCTTTATGATCGTAATAAAGAATTCTGTGCATCCGGAGAGATATTTATGCCAATTGGAGGCTCAAAGCCTGTAAAAGCTTCTAACGATACTTACTTCATATTTTACGTTGTTAGTGGTAATGTTAAAGTAAATTTAAGTGAAACTAGTTTCATAGCACGGACGGGGAGTTCGTTTGAAGTACCAATGGGGAATTACTACATGTTTCAAAACGTTGGTAAAAGTGATGTTCGACTGTTTTTTGTTCAAACGAAATTTGTCATTTTAGAGGATTAAAGATTAGAGGTAATATGATAGTCAGAATTTCAAAAGCTTCTATCTTTGACCGTTGTATAATTTTTTGTATTATATTTGTTTTTCTAGCCTATAATTTAGATGTTGTCGTTATTGCATCTGAAGCCAATGGAAACTGAGCATATAAAGATATTTTAATAGTTAACATAACGTCTAGACCGCTTTAATGAGATGATTTATGACTCTTGTTATATTTGGTTTATTATAATGCATTACCTATTATTAATATAGTGACACGACGACTAAGTAGTAGAAAGAAAGAACAAAAAGGACAGAAAAAGAAAATAAAGAGAAGAAAGGCTGACTTTTTGATTCCTCAAACTGTTTATTTTGTCATTTACGTTCACTTACTTATAAGTAAAAAAATCACCAATGCTTCCTATCTAACTATCCACTGATTTCTTTGGACTTTACTTTTCTATTTTCGATTTATTTCACTAGTTAACCCATATCTGAGATTTCCACAATTTTTTGTTCTCATCCTCTTTCTCATTTCCTTCATCTAGTATTCACTCAGCTCCATGTCTATTTCTCTTTAAGCGTGCGAATTCGACTAATGGCGCCAGAGCTGAACATTTATCTGCTGTTGCAATAAATGGATGGTTAAGTAGTTCTGCTGCAGTTGCTCTTTTATTCGTGTCAACTTCTAATGCCCAACCTAAGAAGTCCTTGAACACTTCACTAAGTAATTCTGGTTCCTTCAACTTGGGTGTCCCATTATCAGAGATCAAAAATAATGCTCTAGCTGGTGTCTCATTCAAATATGGTGGTTCTCCTTCAATCATTTCAATGGTCATAATTCCTAATGACCAAATATCGACTTTAGGTCCATATTCTTCCTTTTTGACTACTTCTGGTGCCATCCAATAAGGTGTACCAACTATAGTTGTTCGTTTCGAGTTTGATTCATTGATCCTAGCACAGAAACCAAAATCTGTTAGTTTGATATCACCTTGCATAGACAATAACACATTATCTGACTTAATATCTCTATGAATCACACCTTTAGAGTGTAAAAACTGTAAACCGTTTAATGTTTCTCTGCAAACAGCACCTATTTGACCTTCTGTCATCACATTATGGGTAACAACATCTGTAAGACTACCACCTTCCATGTATTCCATCACTACCCATAAATCACCTTTATGGAAGTATGAATCAATGAAATTCACAATATTTGGGTGATGGGATTCCTTCATTACTAGAATCTCATTAATAATCAACTCCTTTTTAGGCTGTGTTTCCAAACTCATCTGTTTGATTGCAACTGCATTATTACTATCGATCGTGTTTGCTATATAAACACCACCAGATGCACCTTGTCCTACCAATTGCAGATTTTTATACAGTTTAGTAGGATCTCCGGGTGTACAGATCATCATTAGTCTGGCATATACTTGGGTGTCCCGTTTTCGCATTTCTTCTTTTCTTCTTGCAGCTTTCAGTCGGAGCTGCTGTGGGGCATCAGAAGGTCGAGTGGTAGGTGATTTTGAAGGCACCGGTGGTGGTTTATCTTCATCACGATGATGATTGTTATTGATAAAAGCCTTAGGATTCTTGAGTTGGTATTGGTTTTCTTGATCGAAAAGTATTTTTGGAGATGTTCTCACAGGTGCTTTAGGAACAGGTGATCGTGGAGGTAGCCTTGAAGGAGAAGCAGGTGTTGGTGATGATTTCGTATTGGTATTTGGTGTATCGGAGCTTCCATGGCCTACAGGTGAKGATAGTCCAACAGCACCAGGAGTCGTAGGGGCTTGTTTTAGCATAGGAGTTGAACTCTTTGATTTCCCTGGGGGTTTAGGCGCAGGCCTTGTAGGAATGAACTTCCTTTCCAGTTTATTCCCAGGACGAATACGAGGCATTGTTGCTGAACTCGGTGTCTTTTGAGGAGTCTCTGGTGACATTATAGGGAATGATTCTATTGTTTGATCTTTTGGTGTCTTATATTGATCCGAGTTTCTCCCTAGTGACGGATCAGAAGCCGAACCAGCGGATGATCCCGATGTGTCATCATCAATACCAGAAGAGCTCTGTATGAAATCTGACGGTTGCCTATTTGGATGCACTTCTTTCAGTTTCTCCCAAATGTCTTCGTCGCGATTTCTCCCTTGTTCTGCTTGCATGAATTCATACACTTTACGTGCCGCTTCAGGATTTCGCGATTGATCTGTAGAAGAAACTCCAGACTCCTGCAACAGTTTCACCCACTCCGGAGGCAATCCGGTATAACCACCAGTCTCTTTATCATAAGCTACATGGTACACAACATGAGAGTTATAAGGACTTGATATCTTCAAATTGCTACCGTTTGATTTCCCGGGAGAATTGAAACCAGAGCCACTACCAGAACTTGAACTATTTCCTCTCATTCCTTTCACTACCTTGGCAAAAGCGCCTTTCACTGTACTTCTGCTGCTTTTCCGTCTTGTTAGAGGCCCTTGGCTCTGGGAACCGTTGGAAACGGTTGAGGAATCAGATATTTGCCGTCGAGAGGTTGATACCGGTGATGTAGATGACAACTGGATACCTGCTCCAAGAGATCCTCCTGAACCCGTTGAGTTCTTACTCACAATTGGACTTTCTCTAAGCCGAGGCACAACGGGTGATTCAGTTAATCTTGATTGGTTGGGTGATGTACCGCTTGTACTGGTAGAATCTGCCCCACTTTGAGCAGATGTGCAAGTGTATTGATCCAAAAGCGTGTTTTCGTCCTCCTCTTCTTCAGGTAATTCGCTTTCTCTAAGTTTTGAGGTATCTTCGATAATACCAGGTTCACCCTCAGATTCAACAGCAGATTCACTTTCAGTAGAAACTGTAACAAAGCCAGTAGCTACTTCTGCTTCTGGCTTTGCAGAGGTTTCTATCTTTGCTTCAGTATCAACGTCCGAATAAAGCGATAAGGATTCAGACCCAGAGATGGAATCAGTAGATGATACCTGACGAAATTTTATCGGATCATCTAACGAATTTGTCGTAGATGCTATGGAATTGGAATTTGTCGTTGATAATTCATCAGATTTGATTTGAAGTTGTTCATATGTTTGATCTAATGGAACAGATGGATGTAGTTAGTAAAAATAGGTTTAATAAAAGCGCTTCGCGACTCAGTGCAATGGACACGTCATGCAACGAATTTATCCCAACAAGTATATATGCTTACTCAATTCTGTTATAAGAGACGAGGAAGAATTCTCTGTTACCAAAGCGTTAACGTTCAAGGACGCGGGAAACCTAGGTAAACCGGATGGTAAATCAGATGCTTCTTTCTCTGTTTCAATCTCTTCATTTGTCATTTTAGCACAATTTCCTTTAATTATTCTCACTATCAAACTGTATCATACGATTCAGAAAAGATTCAGAAAAGCTTATCGGAAGAAAGAATTGTATGAATTGTAGTGTCAATTACCACATCCACAAAGTGTAACGCTTTTCGATGCAGTTCGCGATTTTTCTTCGTTCACAATGTTGGAATTGCAACTACCGGTCACCTTATGATCCGTATTGCTGAAAGTTTAAGGGTTTCCTGTGAAATTAAGTAAATAGAGCGTCTGAATTGAATATTTTTATCTCATTACTAGTTCTAGCATGTCAGTTATAATCTCAAGCAGCCTGCTATATCTTTATCGATAGTCTTGTCTTTTGTCTCTTAACACGGGTTGGCCTCCTTGACATTTCCAAAGTTGTGCGTTTCCCCAGCTACAGATAAACACTTGCCATTTGGATTATGTAATCCAAAATGTTGTGGCTGGGTTAATAAAACCAGCGATATTCGGTGATTATATAAACGGGAGGGCGATGGTTGGTTGGAAGTATATAGCTAGTCACGTTGAGGAAGGGGAGTAAAAGATACAAAACAATCACTGAATACATTAAACCTGCAAATGAAATGAAATTACTGCTAATTTACAATTATTATATAGCAATCAGTTGAATTTGAAGTCAATCACTGGTAAACCCGTTCGGTAAATAAATGAACGGCTAACTTACAGATAGATAGAAAAGCCCGATATTATTAGATCACATAATTRTTTAATTTAGTCTGTGGCATATCCGCTAACCCTCAGTTAGAGAAAACGGACCGGTTACCAAAACTTGTGTCGGATTTATTAACGTTTAACTTTTGCATGGCTATGCATATAGTTGCATATTAATACTACTCGATAGTGGTTGACTCAAAAACGATCAAGCAGTTGATTAAGGGGAGTAAATGGGAAGCATGAAGATGACTGAATAATCATATCTCAACAACTACTATTCAGTGATGTCAATTGGCCCTTTTGGTTCTGTCCAGTAAACTAACAGTCCACATTGAAAGTACTGATCCAGGCTCACGGCGGAAGCCACTAGATCCCTAGAGAGCTCTGTGGTATACCAAATGCTGTGCTGGTTTCATAGCAGGTCACATCGTATACCATATCTAGTGGATATAATTGTTGTCTCTTTTCGCTAATGAACACTCCATGTAATTCTTTAGACGCTGGTAGTTATATATAAAGCCCAATCAAAGTCTAATAGGAGCAGCAGGATAATACTGGCTTCTACCTTTAGATGCAAGATGCTCAAAATAAAGATCGATTCCTCGATCAAAATTCTTTGCCTTTTCGATTAATTCAGGATTCTTGAATACCTTTTCGTAGACTTCTAATAAGACAGGTATTGCCTTCCCAGCTTTTGATTCAATCTGTGATACTTCATGTTCAACTTCTTTCTCATACAGCTCAGTAACTTTCCTATATTCAGCTTGTTCTTTAGCAAATGCTTGCTTGTGAACTTCTTGTCGTTGAAAGAAACTAATTTCCTCTTTAGTTAAGCTGGGACTTTCCTCATTATGACTGGTCTCATTAGGACTGAGATCTACTGCACTAAGTAAAACTAAACTCCATTTCGCAAGTTGTTCCTTGCCTTCACCTATATGTTGGTAGTTGAATCTCCGCAGATCATCTTCACTTATAGAAGGAGTTTTCATTTCATAGAACCGACCGCTTTTTCACTAAAACCTTCTGATTGTTTTGAATGTCTATGAATGCTGAAGAGTATCGCTTCATCTACTTTCCATTCATAGACCGAATAAAGAGTCAATTTAGTAAACAGTTCGTCGTTAGGTAGGAAAGGCTTGACTTTGGATTTTTTTGGAGAAACTTGTGCCAAASTCTCTGTGTAACATCACGTGATCTGATACAGGAAATACAACGGAAAGCGCTGCATATTCCAACATTTGTTTAATATCATGTGATCTAGCGGCCATTTATGCTACAAGTTAGAAATATACATTATGCTCGCTAATCTCATAAAACATTAACAATAATAATCACCGTACCTATTCACCAGAACCGTTATAAAAGAAATAGAAAAACATCAACCAATAAAAAATCAAGAAAAAAATATTATGAACACTAAAACTCCTTAGAAAATAATAAATAGTTAGAAAAAAACTTTGCTATGGCTCTTCATGAAAGCAAGAAAGAATCAGAACCTTCGTTCATTGCTTGGATTAATTTGGCCTTCATAACTTCTCTAGAGCTATAACTAGGAAGCTTCAAATAATTTGCACAGGTCATCACACTAGGTAAATAGTCATTGGATTTCAAAGGTGCCTCGCACTGTTTGCAAACAATAGTGAATGTTGGCTTTAATGCTTTAAATCCCCCAACAGGTAATCGAGGACTTCCACTAACGAATTGTAAGAACAATCGTCTCTCTTCAATTGAAAATTCGCTCATAATACTCAATAAGTCAGTAATTGCAGGACTAGACATCATATATCCATGATCAGCTTTTAGAGAATTAGCTAAGGTGGGTAAGCTCCAATCTTCATCAGCATTGCCAAACAATTTGACCATTTCCTCTGGGAAAAAAACAAGCATTGCAGAGTACGGGAATACTTCTGAAAATCCTTCTCTAAAGGCTTTCAATTGTGCTTGGACCCCCGATCCTATCGTAAGGTCGATTACAAGCCTAATAAACTCTTCGATATTGGCCAAAGTAACATTGATCATTTCACCATTTTCCTTCAGTTCAATCTCAGGGTAACCTGGAAGTGTAAAATCCAATGCTAAATCTTCAACTTCCACTCCATCAATAGCCAGCTTTCCAGATATATCATTTTCATCGTGTTCAACAGGGATACCATTTGATTTCTGCTTCTTGAGCTTGTCAGCTTCAACATACCTATAGAGCATACGTAATGATCTACCAAGTTTAATATCAACTCTGGAAACTAATTCCAATTGATCCAATATGTCTGCATCTTCATCATCATCATCAAAGACTAAATCTGATCCATCCCGTTCTTCCATTCTATGAGCCAAATGAAAGAATACTTCATTGAATGGCAAATCAATCAATCTGCTATCAAGTAATGATCTAGCTACAAATTTCCCGAGAACTGAGAAAAGCTTCAGAAGCTTCTGACCATTGTTGCTCGACAATTGAGCTTTATCCAATGGAGCAGGGAAAAGCCCATTTTTGCTATAAACAAACTCATTTGAATCAATTCCTGTGTAATTTGCCTTAGATTTGTGGTCATCATCATCATCTCCGCTCTCACTTTCTGTAAATCCCAAGTCATCTGAGTTGTTCTCTCTCCATAACTTCAACTGCTTCCTACATAGTTCTTTTGACACTTTCGAATAGAATTCAAGAGTAGGACCTAGTCCAGATCCTTCTTCGTCAAAATACTCAATCTCTAGAACATTTGGACTTGATCCATATAATAGTAGAATCTTCATAGCACATCCTAGTATATTTTCACGTGACACTCTAGCTTTATATCGAATAAGTCTTCCTAAATCATGTCTTCTTATAGCGTCTCGTGCCGACGAGCTTGAAGTAGAATCACGACTTAATGAAGGTTCATCGTCTTCTGATGCTGCTTGGATCAATCTTGAATAACCGAACGATGTAAATTTCAAGAATTCTAGTCTTCTTTCGAACGGTAGAAGAAAAGAGTACATTCTTGTTAGATTTACACTCCAAGAAGGTAAAGTGCCACTGGCAACAACTAAAATCTCTTCTAACTGTCTGGACAACTTTACACTGATCTTTGGATTCAAAAAATGTTCCGTTATTTTAGCAATTGCAGCAGGAGAAGCTTTAGGAGTCATCATATGTTTGAATCTGGAGAATAATGTAAATAGTTGTTTAAGCAGTTGTAAAACTTCTAAAATGGATTCAGTTATACCTAGCAATTCCAGTAGATCTTCTTCGTCAGAGCTGAAATAAGCAGGGTAAAGTTGACCTCGAGAAGCTCCCAAAGGAGTTTCTTTCGGAATTGGTCCTGACACTTTCTTATAATTGATTACATGAGATTCATTCCATAAGTGGAATGCATCAACATTACCTTCAGAATCCGTCATTTGATTTCGAACGGCTCCATATATTGTAGTATCATTAGGTATGAGGTTTCCATTTTGATAAAACTCCATATGGAACTGATTTTCATTATCCTGATCTGGTATCCTTCTACCAAGYCCTAGTGACTGCCAACCAGTAAGGAACCTATTGATCGTGCGGAAAGTAGCGATAGCATGAACGGCAACGATGACAGTTTTGTTTTTGTATTCACTGTCAGTGTCTGATTGTCCTTCTGCACTGGCTTCAGAGCTACCTTCATCGTTTGATTTATTGTCTCCAATCAACTTTGTGCTTTCTTCTTCTGGCACTAGCTTGATTCGAATCTGCTTAGCCATCACGGATGTCTTAGCTGGTCCGTTCAATCTACTATAAAAGATAATGTCCGAGTAGCCCGAAGTGGCTATTTCAAAAGTCTCAACTCTAGCTAGTGCTTCTTGCAGTTTATCAAGCAGCGCTATAAGCGAAGTTAATGAACCAACGTTTATAAATACTTGACCAAATGCGTACGAAGCAGTAGCATCATCTCTTAACAATCTCCATAGAACTCCTATTAGTCCAGAGTTCAATAATTCTATGCTGGAAGCTTTATGCTCCTGATCAGAAACAAGGGCCTGAAGCTGTTGGAAAATAGATACCCAATTGGAAACATTATGCGTTTTATTGTTCCTAATTTCGGATATATTAGAAACAATAGATTGAATTCTTTGTTTCGGAACAGTATCTCTAATTCCACCAAATGATTCTAATGTACTTGCTGCAACTAACAGTATGTCTTTACTGATTTTGTTCAGCTTTTTCTTAAACTCCTCAACGGTTTCCCCAATAAACGATCTTCTGGTAATAGTATACCTACTACCAACAATTCTACCAATAACTCTATTTCTCAGTTCGGTACCATCTGAGTCTCCTTCATTTTCACCTTCTTCTTCTTCATCAGACTCGGATTTTTCTTCAATCTTGACAAACTCTTTGATCTTTTCAATCTCTTTCAAGATGCCTTCTTGTTCTAGTTCAAATACATAATAGTCTGGGAATTTTTCAAGCAGAACTAGAACTATTAATAGGGTCCAAGTTAAAATGTCTCTTCCTGTTTTAGTAGGGATACCTTTGATTCCTTCATCTTCTCCAAAGGTGTACTTATAATGTGATAATATACTAAATGTTAAGCCGCAAAGCTCTAGACCTCTAGGAATCTTTTTGATGCTCTCTAAAGTAAGAAATGAAACCATTCTTGAAATACCTTCTATACAAGCTTTCTTGATCTCAGGAACAACAGTATCAGGATAAACATCCAGTAATAAAGGAAGAAGATCTTTGCAGTGTTCAGATAGCACTTTAATACTTTCTTCTGACAATTCTTCCTTATCGCTACTATTTCCAGAACCTGTTATCTTCTTGTCAGTAGTATACTTTTCTGATATACTAGTCGTAGGAAGAAGGTTACGTACAAACTCAATCACAGTTCTAACAAGCTCTTTAGGAACAGAAATAATTTCAGCCATGGAAACAGATTCATGCTCAGGTTCCGAACTTTCTGGTGATTCTTCATTAATGGTGATGTGATTTGGTCCAATAGTAGTATCATTGTTTTGGGAGCTAGAATATTTTGAAAATCCTTTAAAACAACTTTTGATTGTTTCACTTAAGTTATCCAGCACCATTATTCTATTAGCTAACTTTCTACTGATTACAACACTTCTTGATAAATTACCAACAATGCGTAAAACAATAGATAAATCTTTACCTTGGGAAATAACTTGAAGCATATCTTTTAAAAGCTTTTCACTGACCATTTTTTCAATATCCTCAGGTTTAGTTAACCCTGATATAATTCCGGTGATGGCAAGCCAAGAATTTTCAACAACAATACTATCACTATTATTGGTAGCAATTGTCTCTAATATAGGGAAGATATCCTTCACAACACCTAGAGATATACTTCTACCTGATTGACAACAATTAGCAGCAATTGCCAATGCCTTTCGTTGATTATGAACTGTGAAAAAATCAACATACTCTAAAGCAGCGTCAACAGCACCAGAGTATAGGACATCGCGTCCTACCACTCTGGAAAGAGTTTCAAACGTCTGTAAAGCTTGCTCGGCTAAATCGATATAAGCAATATTGGATAGTTTAGATTTTAGAGCTTGCAAACCACCAGCGGCAACAATATCAGCTCCATAATTATAATTAGCTTCAATCAAATTGAAAACAGCTCTTGCTGCTAATAACTGTGTTTCTAGACTTTCTTCTAATACAGGATGGTTCATTATTGCAACTAGAACTTGTGAGATTTTTCCGGCCGGAACCCCGCGTTCAATTTCCATTGCTGATAACATTAATAGCGACTCACAKAGCTCCTGTAAAGGCTCTAAAACACCATATGGATTATCTTCTTCTAAATCACGAGATATTGTTTGAACTAGATTTCCGATGCGTGAATTCGACATACCTAGAAGCGTTGATGCTAGTTCCATTAAAGGATCAAATTCTTGACTATCGCGCGAGGAAGGAGAACCCATATTGAGAAGAGCTGATAATCCCTGATGGGTACTATTTCTGAATCTTCCAAACCGAAGTGACGATAACTCGGCATCACTTTCATGATCTTCCTCATCTTCTTCTTCATCGTCTTCTTCTTCGTCCTCTTCTTCCTCATTATCGACGTCTCCTTCGTCCTCTTCTGCGTCTTCATCTACTCCACCACTGGCCAGTCGAATGAACTCCTTGGCAGCATTCACATCAGATTCGAAGTCATTTTCAGAATCATTTCCCATATCAGAGCCATCATTATAATCCTCGTCATCACTGTTATCGTCTTCTTCCTCGCCGTCATCATGGTAAATAGAATGATCAGTTGCCTGTTGACCCAAATGTGGAACTAGTTCTGTCGAGCCTGATGATTCGAGGTCCGAGTCCGTATCTTCTTCTGCTAGTTGAGCCAAAATTCTGTAGGCATCTGATCGACGATGTCGTGGAGAAGATAATGGGTTGAATGTATCCATAGGCTGTGATAGTTCTTCATCGTTACCTTCTTCATCAACTTCGTACATAAACTCATCGTTCTCTCCATCAGAATCACGGTCAGTCATGGTAATATCATCTGGATGTGCAGTAATGGGAAAGTTGGTTCCAAATGAAGCAGATGAACTTTCCGGTTCAATTATTATATCGGAATGTTTTGTTTTATGCTTGTCGCGAGAGGTCTTTTCTAACCTTTCTTTTGAAGGAGAACTATCTGCCTTGTTCTGCTTCATCTTCCTTAACTTAGATGCGGATGGCGAAACCAATGAGTTGGAGCTTCCAAACTTTTGCTTTCCCAAACGACTTTTTGAGGCTCCACCTGCCATATCAGAACTACCCTCTTTGATTTTAATAATCAAATGGCAATAGATTTTTATTTGTCTGTTACAAATTCAGAATGCGTCTCTTATCACTGTTGTTCTTTATGTTTGGTATCTGCACCTTTTGGTCTGTGGTAAGAGCTTAGATGCTGGCTGCACAAGTAAACCTTCTATACTTTGTACAGTGCAAATTCCTTTATAAATCCATATAATTACTACTAGACTAATTCAAAAGACAAACCAGAACAAAAGTATGAAAATATTAGGAGTTTTCTTCTCTTTTCATAACTAAACCACCTTTTGAATACAGTCGCAACAATGAGATATGATAAAATGCAAATGGAGTTAAGATAACTCAGCAACGAATAACGGCGATATCTGATATGAGACGGAAATGGTATCAAGGGGAAGGAGATCTGATGTTCATAGATAAGGTAAGTTAACGAACGAGTTAGAGGAATGAAAGAGGATATAATATTTCATTTAGCAGTGAATTTAAGTTGAGAAATGGAAGAGTTGACTTCTTTTAGGTATGAGACTGTTTATTCTAAATTGTATAGTTAAATTATGAATTACGTCGTTGCATAGGGTTGAATATAATGAGCCAATGTCAATTGAGATTAATTAGATGAATAAGGATGAATAAGGTAGTAGTGAAGGAAGATGGACGATAGGAGAGTTTTCAAGGATGAAATGCAATATATTGTCCCTTTTTAAACACCAAAACCTAATATCGTTATATGGGATATTTTCATCTATTAGTTGATTATGTCTGACAGCCAATTATGCTATTCTATCAAACATCTCTATCTCCAAAATGACACGCTTCTCCGTAGATCTCCATGCACCCCTCGCCTTAGGCTTTTTATTCCCTTATCTTAAAGATTATGTAATCGGTTGTTAAAGATCAATTTAATCTAGCCGGGTAATTCGAGAGATTGGAAAATTTCCTCTCATATAACAAATTTTTTCAATTATTATGGTGCTACAGGCTCTTAAGTACAATGTTATATAGTGAGGTGGGATATGATTCATGTTGTTAAAAGCTCGTTAGTAATCGGTGCGAAGCATATAAATTGTTCTTCTGTAGCATTGTAGCATTGCAGCATTACTTTAAAGTATCAACTAGAAGTATCGAAAATAGAACGAATATACACACAAAATGCCTAAGTCAAGGAGATCTAAGCTTGGTAAGTACTCTCAGACATTTATGGGTTATCAATAAGAAGCTGACTTTTGGCTGATTTGTTCCATGCATACAATCATCAGAAGCCGTACAGGGTCAGATTCCAAACTATCCTGAAATTGATTGACTAACAATTTGTAGTGACGCTGTCGCAAACTGAAAAAAAAGGAAGAGAGATCAAAGAGAGGTTGTTTGATGAAGTGAGGAAAGCTTTGGATACTTATCAATACACATGGGTTTTCCAACTTGATAACCCTCGAACCAACTTTTTGCAAGATATCAGAAAGGATTGGCAAGGATCAAAGATAATACTCGGAAAGAGAAAGGTTTTAGAAAAGGCATTAGGTACGTCTGCGGAGGAAGAATATAAAGACAACTTATATAAAGTATCTAACTGGACATCGAAGATCGGTGGCAGTTTTGGATATCTTTTCACCGATGAAACACCAGAAGTTGTTAGAAACTATTTTGATAATTACACCAGAAGTGACTTTGCTAGAGCAAACAATAAGTCACCCGTCTYATTCACAATCCCTGCAGGTATTGTATATTCCAGAGGTGGWCAAATACCAATAGAGAATGATGTCCCAATGACCCATTCAGTAGAAGAAATGTTCAGAAATAAGTTTAAGATACCTACTAGAATTAAGAGTGGTAAGATTGTTTTAGATAATGATTATAAGGTTTGTGAAGAAGGTGAAGTTCTAGACGTTCGTCAAGCTCTTATTCTGAAACAGTTTGGCATTGCTTGCTCTGAGTTCACAGTCAAACTAGTTGGATATTATGATGTTAAAAGTTCAACCGCTGAAAAGATTCTAGAAGATGAAACTGAAGAGAATGAATAAAATTTCTGCATGTAGATTAATAAACGCTGTTATAATCATAGGTCGGTAGATGAGGGTTCAATCTGTAAATTCTATGGTTTCTTAGCATGACCAAGTTATGTAAATGCAACCATAGAACATTTTGGTAGAGTTTTTAACACATTCTTGCTTTAAAAACTTCTAGAGGTACTCTATATCCTGCCATTTCTTAGTAAATTGGCTCAAATTTATCCATTCTACTGCCGATGCCCTTTTGGATGGAGTTTTTCTACCAGTCGGTGAAAGCTGTATAGGTAATTTTACTTCCTCAAGATCGATTGATTCTCTCTCCCCAAAAATGATGTTGCGATCGTATCTGAAGTCTTTATATTTTCCCAACTGATGCAAAATCATCATTAATAATGTTAAAAAAGAAGAGGAGAATTGTTTCCCGTCAATTGAATCTCTAATGGGAGGAGATTCATCAAGCTCGGACCCAATTGGTGTGCTAGGGTGTGTATTTAATGTTTCCCCTTTGATTCTATTACAATAGAACCTTTCATAGCATTCAAGTAATCCCCATATTGAGATCAAATAAATAAAATTGCTATTTTTTACTGCATTTTCATTCCAGGTCTTCAATTGTTGCAATAAATAACTCATATTCGGCATATACATGACATCAATCGCCAATGAAGCAATTCTAGTGGATAAGTCTTTGTCTTTAACATTGATACTTGCTGGTTGAAGCAAGCTTTTGTCAAAAACTACAATCTTAGCTTGAACATTAACATTGCTATTGTCTAACGCTGCCTTGAGCTCAATGTACCGAGAGATCGTTTCACTGATCAATCTATCAAATGTAGCCAGATACAACATCTGATTGTAATTTCTCTGCTACCAATCATTCATTCTTCTAGCTTATGTCTTCCACTGTTAGCTTTCCACCTTTTTCCTGTTCGCTTTCTTTTTTTGGCCACTTAACAGTCTATGGTATCTTCTTTGGAGCCTTAATTAATCACCAAACCAGTTCCGTTGATCAACACTTCGAACAGCCAACCTACAACTATCCACAGCTATATCAAGTCTCTCAACTACAACATCATATTATGAACTTAATTTCCTGTTTATGTTTTAAGGTTTTTATCTGCAGAGTCCTGCATTATCTATATATTACATGTGTTGTTTCAACTTTCCATAATGAGACATGATGTTCTTGTTAGTTGTTCTGCAATGTGCATGCCAGAAGAACGGTTCACGGTAATCCTCAGCACTAATCAGACTGTGCAAACTAGCTGCGGATGAAATGGAGAAGTGGAAAACTATATATGATCAAATCAACAGGACAATATAAATGGATTGAGAACCATGAGAACGAGAGTGATGATATTGAGTTATTAGCTAATTTGCCAAGCTAGAATAATAAGACTCCAGTCATTCCTATAGATGTTGCTGTCGTTCAACATTCTCAAGTTTATACATAGGCTGTGCTTTTGGGAGTTTATTGATTCCCATTCCTTGAATTGCATTTAATTGAAGTAGTTGATAATTGATAGAATACCAAGATGCAACGAAGCTTTCGTTTCATAGGCCGTAGTGCCTTAAAGGAATACACGGGTAGTACTGTGGTGCGYACAAGAAGTTTAAACACCAGTGCACGGCGGCTAGCTGAAGAAATCAGGCTGAAAGTTGCTGAAGAACCAGAAAGTAACACTGCTATCGATAACTTCAACTTTGAAGAGCTTGTTCAGCTAGTCAAGTCTGGATCAGAAAATGCAAAAATTCAAGCTTTGTCACAAGAGCTTAGAAAGCTCTTAGAAAAGTATATTGAAAAAATGGATGAAGTTGTTGTCACAGAAGACCAGTCTACGTCAACAAGTCCTTTATTGAAGAATTTCCCTAACGTTCGTTTAACAAACCCTGAGGAGCCTTATTCAGAACAAGAACTGTATTTACGGAGACAATTTGCTAATACTCAATATGGAAGTCATGGATCTGTGATTGAAAATATCTACAGACCTCATTTAGACAATTTGAAACCAAAGAATGCCTCATCAGCGACTCTGTCGATGTTGCTTGCCGCTGGATGTCATTTGGGTCATCATAAATCCTTATGGAGAGACTCAACACAACCATACATCTATGGTGTACATAATGATCTTCACATAATAGATTTAAACCAAACACTAGTTCATTTAAGAAAAGCTGCAAAGGTAGTAGAAGGTGTCGCCGAAGCTGGTGGTGTTATTGCCTTCGTTGGAACAAGGGAAGGTCAATATAGAAGTGTTTATGAAGCAGCAAAGCGTGTCAATGGTTTTTACGTTTCCAGGAGATGGGTGCCTGGCTCTTTGACTAATGGTGTTTCTGTTTTGAAAGGATTCCCTCGTCAATATATAGACATGGGCGATAAAGCTGCTCCGCGAGAAGTTACTCCTTTTGAATCTGAAGCAGTAATCAAACCAGATCTCATCGTTGTTTTGAATCCTGTTGAAAACAGGGTTCTTCTTGCAGAAGCTGCTCAAGTATGCATTCCTACCATTGGTATTATTGATACTGACTCTGAGCCTTCTTTGGTTACTTACCCAATTCCTGCAAATGATGATTCAATCAGAAGCACTGATTTAATTTGCGGTATGTTAAGCAAAGCTGGACAAGTTGGAAAGAACAAACGAATAGAAACTTACAATGCTTACCGTAGAGATGTCTACGGAGATGGTTTAGCTCAGTATCAAGAATCTTTGGCCACACGTCCAGCTACCAAAGCCTACAGAGTTTCTGATGATCAAAAGGACGCTTCTGAATCTTTTGAGTTCGGTAAGGATAATATCTGATGGGTGTAGTTAATGACAGTATATAAAGATTTAACCTTGCTGTGTTCTGTACATATTTTTTCTCATCTAATATGACTTGGTGTATTTATGACATCTTACTTGCTCATATAATGATTATAACAAGAATTATTGGAATTATTGGTAAAGCTAGTAAAATATGAATGAAAGGTAATATTAATGAATAGTAGATAAAGGTTGGTTGTTTATGTATGTTTATGGAGAAAGTAAGAAAAAAATTAATCAAATCGATGAATAAAAATCGAACTGTAGTTTGCTTGTCAATATTTAATAGCCCTCTGTCAAGGTGCCTTTGATGGTTCTTATTCTCTTTCTGAAATTATTTGTTCTTTTTATTATCTTTCTATCTTTTTCTTTTGTTTTGTTTCGCTTTCTTAAGATCAATCGAATGTCAATAGCCATTGTTGAAGCCAACAATGTGCTTTGTCAAGTTAGTGACATAATACTATTATATGGGGCACTTTACTTTTGATATTCAACAGTGTAATATTCTCATCAGCTTGTAGAACACAGATTATTCAGCAAGAGCGAGRCTACTTCAGTTGGGGTCTGAGCCATCTTCGTCATCACTTCGTTCATCAGCAGCTGTTCCCCCCTTAACGAAACGGTAGAGGATTCTAAAAATAAGGAATAACCAATACAAATTAACCATTTGTAATGAAAAGATCAAAGCAAAACAGATCAACTGTGCTATTCCACACTTGAACTGTTCATTAGCAAAACTCAAACCATTTTCACCGACAGTGAGGAATTCAGTAATCACCGAAATCAAGATTCTGATGTTAAGGTAATGTCGAAGATAGATCCAAACAACAATGAAGAAAATAAAAACAGGAATTTGAAAAGGAGAATCAATATAATTCAAAGTTTTAGATAAAGCAAGGAAGAAATCTGAAATATCCATAGTAATGTAAACAGCGACACCCATCCAAGAGAAATGAAATCTATATGATGTCCAAATCAATAACATAGTGATAATATGATGGAAGACAAGTTCTTTGAAATCCTTTCTAGGTTTTTCCAATTGCAAACAAAGGACGACAGATTGCTGAGCCCAGAATGAAGCTTGAAGCAAATAGAAAAGCTTGGAAGCAAAATCCAAGGTTGTATGAGGATACTCTTCATAGAAAGCTGTTGTGTTGAAATACCACATAGGTGTATGGTACATGACGTATAATCCAAAAGGCCCAGATATTCCATAATAAACCATACAATAAGTTTGTTCCATGAATCTCATTATCTTACCTTTACGAAGTCCTAATCTTTGAGCCAAAGGTTTTAAAATCACTTGCATCCAAACTTCACGATAAAAGGTGAAGAAAGCCATATAGAAGAATACAAAGCAAAAGTCATTACGGCCTTTTCCATACATATTAGGCTTTCCATTTTCTCCTGGTATTCTGTACGATAAGAACAGAAATTTGTGTAAAGGATTTGTCTCTGTCTGATTATCAGACAAATAGTAGGTAGCAAAAGCGCTAACTACAATAATCAAAGGGTTCAACCACGTTTGACGAAAAGATAATTCTCTATAAGCAATAGCAATTTTCCTCACCAAATCCATAGAGCTTGATGATTTATCCGATAGTTTTTTGATCCTTGCTTCACTTGCTTGGGTTTGAGTCTTTGATATATGCATGGTTGAAAGCCCGGGAGTAGAGTCTCCCAGGTTGATTGGACCAACTGACGATGTTCTTCTTCTTTGTCTGATGGCACTCATTGTTTCAGGGCTTAAAGAAGTGCTTTCGCCTGCATTTTGTGTTTTCTCATGTTCCGACTCCATCTTAAACTGTTGATATTATCAAGCTATCTCAAATGGCAATTGTGAATTCACGTTCAACAGGTGTTCATCAAAGTTATGGCGTCTATGATTGATAATAATATTATTAATGATAAAACCAAATACTGGGAATGGTCAAAAAAAGAATTTTAAAAAAGTAAAGAATTTCTAAAATATCTGTTTGATCTTTTAATATTTGATTGGAATGTTGATATGATTCTACCGTCGTTCCCGTATGACTATTGAACTAGTATTATCATCAGTGATGCAAGGGTCTGAATAATACCTGTAATATACTAACAATCTGAAAAATCAATCATAATCAATTACATAAAACAGATTCAAAAAATTGGGTTGAATGAAAGAATATTAGGCGTTTAGATTGATAGGTAATATTGGAAAAGCTGATAGAGTTGTTAGCGTTTGTTTACGTTTGATAGGCATGGAAATTCTTGAACGAGAAATCAAAGGCACCGGTGCAAGGAAGCGAGTAAATGTCAGGGTATAATTGTCATTTGTCACTTGTCAGGTTTGAACAATACGGGACATAGTATCAAGGTCGATTTTCTTCTACTGTAAAAGGGGAGGTTTTTCAATAGAAATGTTGAATACAAGTGATAAATGTATGGTCAAGGAAGCTGGTGATAGTTTATTTAGAATGGTTTATAATAGATTCGGCCAAAGGAACCAAATATTTATTTTATGTAAATGAACGGTAAACAAATGGCTAGGATTGTCAGGGATAAAGAAATTGAGACAGTGCAAGACAAAGGTAGGCGCAGTAATCTGCAGATTTGATGCAAATGTGCTTGCATACACATCATAGGGATAACAAAATTTAATGTAAAAACGTGATTATTGATATTTGCTAGCTAGATAGATATTAAATAGTAGCCAATAAAATTGTTAGCTTTAGCCTACCGCTTTTCCCGTATTCAACAAAAAGCATTAATTGTTTCCTATGCTATCTGCTTATGGTAACTCCAACTGTCATTCACTTATAAACTTCCTGCATATGTATGCATGTCCTTGGATTATGCATGATCTGGAGAACTGCGGACATAGTATAACCATTTGTTCTTTTTATCATTCAATGGAAAGTTGATCTTATCAGTATCAGTAAAAACACCTCAATATGGCTATCAAAATGTATTTGCCATCTACTTATTCAACTGAATAGTGAGACCTAGAAACTATAGAAAGGTAAAAGATTATTGGCATTGTCTCTTACGCTGAGTGTATTAATAAATAATTTATTCTCAGCATTGCAATTGAAAATCATTCCCGCACCAATCATTCACTACCCCTGCGTTGCACGAACCAAGGATCGAATAGATACATTAGCGTTTATTAATTAGAAGCCAAGCAGAGTTCACTGTTGAATAATAAAATGTTTAGATCAGCCGAAACTCCAAATCCTCTTCAACCTTTGGTTGGTATGTGCGATTTCTGTTACCAAAAAAATCTTTATGGCTTGAGGTATAGTTACTAACCGCAGCTCCTCCTTTTTTAGATAAGGCAACTAGTTCAAATTTAACATCGGATAATTGGGAATACATTCTTGATGTCTGTGATAAAGTAACAAGTGATCCCGAAGAAGGGTATGTGCTGATTTTTTGATTTCACTGACAACTAAATGGTCATATTTACTAACCTTTCAACTAGATGCAAGAATGCCATTTTAGCTGTAGAGAAACGATTAGATCTTTCTGATGCCAATGTATTGTTTAGAACATTATCAGTACGTATTATTTTCTGTGTATGAAGAAGAAAAAGGGTTTTTGAATTTAATATTAACACTATCGCTTTATCAGCTTATTACTGCACTTGCTGAAAACTGTGGATCAAGGATGAAACAAGAAATAGCTTCTAAGGGTTTTAGTAATCGACTAGTGAAACTAGCAACTGATCGTAAGGTTCATGTGAGAGTTAAGGAAAAACTAATTGAAATGATGCAACAATTAACTGAGAGTTTTAAATCGGATCCTAGTTTAAAACCGTTGGAAGACGCATATAATCTTGTGACTAAGAAGGTCCAAATAAGAGCTCCAGCTAAGCCAGAAAAAGAAAAGATGACTTATGAAGACAAGCTTAAAGAAGAATTAGATCTAAAGGAAGCAATTAAGCTGTCCTTACAAGAAATGAATGGAAACAATGTGGAAATCGAACATTATAATAGTGATAATAATAATGGAGCTTTAAATACTGGTGATACAGGTAATATTTCTAATGGTCAGCAACCAGCAAATGGTATTGCGAATGTTCCTGTTTCTGAATCTGGTGATTCAGCCACAACTGTACATAGGGTTCGTGCGTTATATGATTTAACAACATATGAACCTGATGAGTTATCTTTCAAAACTGGCGATATTATAACAGTGTTAGAAGGTGCTTACAGAGACTGGTGGAAAGGCTCATTGAGAGGGAAGGTTGGTATTTTTCCTTTAAATTATGTTACTCCACTGAAGGATCCAACACCTGAGGAAATCGCTAAGGAGCTAGAAGAAGAAGCAAGTGTAATGAGAGAATCAAGAAATATCGAAAGACTTTTGTCTATTTTATCCAGTATAAATTCAAGATCCAATTCTGTTGATGAACATGGTAATCCAGACTTATCCCTGTTGAATCTTTCTAATAATCCTGAAATTCAACAGTGTTACGATTCTGTTGCACCTTTAAAACCTAAGTTAGGAAGACTTATTGAAAAATATTCCCAGAAGAAAGATGATTTGATACTCTTAAATAAAATGCTTGTTGAATCAGAAGGTCTTTATAACCAATTGGTGGATTCGTCTATATCACGATATAATCCTGGTTACGCAGTGAATGCACCATATCAGGCACAAGCACCTGGTGGCTATCCAAAATTTAGCTATAATTATGCACCTCCACCTCAAGGTGTACAACAAGATGTGTCTGGTTACCCTGATTCTGAAGGACAGAATCAACCTCAACCTGGACCATTGCCACAACATATTCAGTATGAATCACAACCTCCACCTGGGTATGTTATCCAGGAACAAAACCAGCAGTATCCTCCTCCTCCATTATCTTCCCAACCATCATATCCTTCAGTTCATAGGCAGCCTTCATTGTCTTCTCAACCATCTTATCCTTCAATTCAAAGGCAACCCTCATTATCTCAACCACCATCTGCAAATTATTCTCAAAGCCAATATCCTTCATACCCAGTTGATCAATAATTATACTCCGTTATTCTCGATGCACCGATGTTGTATCCTTCTTGATTATGATCTTACATATTTTGTTAATTACCTGAACCTAAATAAGGTYGAACGGCCGCTCAATACAGTTCAATATGTTTGTTCATAACTTAAGTTCTTATATAAATTCATTCCTATCGAAGTCCGCTATTCCGCTATTCCAATTCCGATTTCTATTCAATCAATCAATCATTCTATTCATTCATTCATATTAGCCTGAATAATCACCATTAGAATAGGGCGAATTACCCCCTCTGCTTTGTTCTTTATCTAGCTTCTTGAAGACATGATTATTCCTTACTATCTGTTATAAGACAAATACCTGTTATTGGACTATCTTTGAGGTATACACATACAAGTCCCAACTTACTTTGGTGATGTGAACTCCTTAACAGATGTATCAATTGATAAGCTAATCTATCATTAGAGTGTCATTATGCATAGCTCTTGTAAGTGTCTGAATAAGAATTTTTCAAGTGTTGTGTGGTGTTGAGATATATATGAACAAAAAAAACAAAATGTCGTACGAGCAGATTATCAATCGAATGGTCAGGGATGCCCCACCAGGAGAAGTAAGTAAATGTAGGGTTGATGATCAGTAGTTGATTAATAAGATAAAATGGAGGTAAAATTGGATGTTTCTTATAATATGATGCTGACAGGTTTGTTATTTTACGTTAGGTTGATGAAGTTGTTGAAGGTTAGTAAACTTGTTTAAGGTCTTGGTGGTGTTAGTCCACGAGTTCAATCAAAGTACAATGGATAATTATTTTTAACAAAGGATTGGATGATAGACTTGAAAACAATTACAGGATCAAACAATCTTCCAGGGTTGTCAAAAGCTTTGGAAAAATACAATATTGATGAATTTGAACTAGTCAAAGTTGAAGGAGCACAACAGGTGCTCAGCAAGTTTAATCTACTTGAACCTCATGTATTTTTCAGCCCAAGCATAAGGAAGAAGTTCTCAGTGAACCCTGCCTCAAAGGTATGGTTTTTTTTTTTTTTTGAGCATGTTGTAAGACGGCACGTAATTACACGTTCTCGTTGATAGAAGATTCGATAGTCTTTTGACCATCATGGTAAATCATGATAGGTATCGTAGGAATCAATTTAGTTGCTTTTTTTTTTGAGGACAAGGAATTTTTTACTAACCTCGTATATACTCTATAGGCTGTAACAGATATCGAGGATTATGAAACTGAAAGCTCAGTGTATGTTACAGTTGGCATCAACTCCTTTGCAATTTGTTGATACTTCTAGATACTAATTCAATGAAATAGGGACTCTGTATCAGCAAGTCTGGAAAGCTACTTAAAAGAGCATTATCAAGGCAATGGCAGTTTCGGTGTCTTCCCATATGAAGGAAATTTGGCTATTGTGATAGTGAACAATAAATATAATCCTTCTAATTATTGGAATGGTAAATGGAAATCATATTACATAATCGATGAAAGTTCAAAGAATATAATCGAAGGACAAGTGTCAATTAAGATTCATTATTATGAAGATGGTAATGTCCAGTTAAATACAACAAAGAAAATCGACAATCAACCTGTCGCCGGTTCAATAGCCAAAACTCTTAAAAATATTGAAGATAAGATGCAAGACGAAGTCAATAAAAGTTTCGTTGGATTGAACGAAGGACTTTTCAAGAATTTAAGAAGACAGTTGCCAATTACAAGATCCAAAATGAACTGGGAAAAGAGTGCAGCTGCTGTCAGAGTGGGCCAAGAAATTGGGGGAGGCAGATCAGATTAGATATTCCTATCAATTATGGTTTGATCATAACTCTGTCGTTTCTTAAAGTATCAATTTATTTTTAGAACAATATAACAGATAAAGTTACCATGATATGTATATTTTTGCGCTATCGCAATGGTGAGTATTTAGTCACCATATAATAACAGATGTTCCACAGTCCCTGGAACTCACATAAACGTTGCCTATAATATTGAAAGTCTCAAACTACCTGTTCTCTATATGAATTTCAAGAGTGTACAGAAAACCAGGAATACTAGTAATGCAAGTCCTACTGTCCTCCATATGGGATGACCGGCTGTTGCTGTTCTTGCCAGTCTGACTGATGAATGTTTAAGAGACGTAAACATGTTCCCCATTGTTGTAGTTAAATTATCAATCACTGAAGTATCTTCTGCTCGACTGTGAATATCTTCAGTTATACTACGTAATGTTGATAGCTTTCCAGCTAGTGATTGTAACAAATCATTATTCTATTCCAGACGTGTTAGTTATCATTAAGTGATTAAAGGTACAAGAATAGAAAACAGATAACAATATAACCATAACAGTATGATCCTTCAATATCTATTTTGCATGTAGTCATTCATACCTCCTGTTCTCTTTCAGCAGCTAGTGACATGATGTTCTCCAATGCGTTGAGTATTCTATTATGGTAGTATTGTGGTAGTCTCTGCCTGAGAGATGAGGAAAATCTTGTTGTTTGATAGTTGGGGAAAGTAAACTAAAGATATCAATTCTATGACCTGCACTAGAGAAATAACAGTTATAACATAGGTATTATTGAGCTTTCAAATAAATTAATTCCGTACTTGTATTTATCATTTGATTGATTGATGGTGCTTAGATGACAGATAAGCAGTGGTAAATTCCTTTGCGCAAGTGCCTATTTTAAGAGTGAGATGTAATGTACATATCCATCACCATAGCTTTCAGTAAGACTCTTCAATTATTAATGAACATATGAAAGAAAGAAAATGGCAACTGATTCTCAGTAATTAATACTTCTTTTGAATATACGTTCGCGTTGAAAGAGAATAAGTAAAAATGAGATAATATAGAAGGATAGAGGACTACAATTAACTGAATARATTCATTATATCGATACACATATTTTTGTGTATGCCAACTACACTTCGGTGTTTAAATACTATACTTTAATGTTTGGGGAAATAATGCTTTAAAACAATTTCAAAAAGAATATTGAAATATAATATTATTAACAGGTGGAAAGGTTTGAGTGTACTAGACAATTATGTAATATTATTCATAGATGTCAACAGTTTGGAAGCTATTCACCTATGAAACAAGTGAAAGAAAAGTCCTACAAAAGCTGAATATTTGTTAATAACTTATTAGTCCACTTGCATCTTGCAAACTTTTAGCAGAAGAATTGAATGGATTTAAGAAACAAAATGTCATCAAGTCAGCGATCTTGGTGATAATTTGTCGGTTTTCATTACGAAGTTCAATCTAAGTAGCAGAAATGGTTCTCATCATTTAATAACAATATTCCTTGTTTTCCATTTCCATTGTCAATTCTTCTGTKTCAAAACGAAACATACCACATACATTGCCCTAAATCTTCTAATAAGTTATTCGAATTAATTTTACTGTGAAATCATAGTTACTAAAAAATGTTAGTCTCTCCATGATTGACTCAAGGGAACAAGACAAGAGTTAGTTCATTCAAATCAGACTTAATAGTTGCTATCATACTCTATCTGGCCAATAATGAAACTAGGCATGTTTCCGAACCAGATGTATCAATCGCAAATTATTTCATCATTTTGTTGAATTCTTTGAACTGTCAACACCAATAGCATCAGGCGAAACTCATGGGCAAAATCTTCCTTACCTATTGCGATATCGTGAAAGATATCAAAAATCACACGATCTCTACTACATTAACAAGATAAGTACTACTACTGTTACTGATCAAACGAATGAATTAAACAACATAATATAGAATCCAAATAACATTTATACATAAGTGATCGCACTTTGCAGAGCGAAGGAAGAAGAAGAAACTCAAGAACAATCAATAAAAAGAGAGTAAAAAATTGTTTGCGCAATTGATATCCTTATCACGTGATCTAGTACCCTTAAATACAACCTTTGAAAATCACATGATTAAAGAGGGCAAGGGTTTTGTCACAAACCTATGGAATATTGGCGACCGGACAGTGATATACCACAAAGTACCCTTCAAATAATTTTCACTCTTGTCTACGGCAAGCATACCAAACAACTCAGACCCAGTCCCATGTGAGTGTGGAACAACAGTAAGCTTACTCAGAGTAACCGACTCACTCTATGGCCCAGGACAGTTGTATCTTAGATTGATTCCTTAGCTACCGTTATTTGATACTACTCAGATTGCCTATCGGATATTCCAATATTGCATATATCGAAGTGCTTACGGTTTAGTGATCGAAGGGAGATAAAAGCATCCGACTTAGACGAATCAATCAACCAACATATACATATATCAGAATGTCCGCAGAAACTGTTGTCAAAGCCTCCAAATGGCGAAATGTTGAAGTTGGCCGTGTTGTGCTCATCAACAAGGGAGCTTACGCTGGTAAGCTTGCCACCATCGTTGAAATCATCGACCACAAGAGAGTAAGTTGTATTGAATATTGATTTGGAAGAATGGAAAATTAAGGGCACTATCAAATATTCTGATYAGCGAAGGGACATGCTATCCAACGACAACTAGTAGACCGACCGATAACAATTATCAAATTTGAGAAAAGGACAAAACCAAGTATAAGGAGCAATCTTGCATAACAATCGACAAATGCTGTAATTATTTGACTCTGCATGCTTTAGTAGTTATTTCTCATTGTGCTATCAGTGGATTATCACCGGCTATAACTGACTTCTATAAGAGTCAACAGTTGAAGAACAATGCTCAAAAGATATCAATAATAAATTCAGCAAAATCGAATGTTTATTAGAATACCCCACGTTTTGATCAATGCCCTTTAAATATTTGTTCCATGTCTAGCGTTTTATTGATATATTTACTAACATATTTTCACAGGTTTTGATTGACGGTCCTGTTACCGGTGTTCCTCGTCAAGCTTTTTCCATTGCTAACTCCACCTTGACTCCTATTGTCATTGCTTTACCTAGGGGTGCCAAGTCCACCACCGTTGCTAAGAAGTGGGAAGCCGCTGAAGCTACCGAGAAATGGAACAAATCTGCCTGGGCTGGTAAGATCGCTCAAAAGGCCAAGAGAAGTCAATTAACTGACTTTGACAGATTCAAGGTTTTGGTTTTGAAGAAGCAGAAGAGATACTCTGTCCAAAAAGCTTTGGCTAAGGCTTAAATTAGTCAAAATATCTTCCTTAATAAATGAAAGTTTTTAAATTAATGAACGTATCATAAGCCCATGTTTTCAATTTTTATTCAATGTTGACCGTTGCTGACGTAATGCAGTTACAGCTATATGTCCGATTAATATACTATAGAATTGTGTTTCAAAATATTACTACAGGACTATTGTACACTATCATTATATATTTCTATATCTACACATCATTTAGTCATTCGTAACGCTGTGACTAGTGAATCTGGATTGTTTTCAACCAGTGATATTAACTGGGGATTGCTTTGAAACAGTTCTTTCAAAGAATTGATCTCGCCTGAGGAAAGTCCTAATCGTTTTAATTTTAGCATTGTTTCATTGTCACTTCTGATTGCTTTTTCAATGGAACTAGATGCGTAAGCTGATGCAGGCTGTAAAGTTTTTGCCTCAGTTTCAAGACGTTTAAGGTGCTCTTCCACAGCGCTATCAGATATAAGGAAAACACCCAATAGAACTTCTTCACAATGATCAAACACTACTTTCCAGACTTCCTTATCAACAGCATTTCGTAAAACCCTGGGTATCAAGTACCTATGTTTTTTCTTAAGAGCTACCAAATAAGCATCACGGACAATAGGCCCTTTGCTTGAAATTATGCCATACTTGTTTCTATCGTAAAAGTAACTGAATAACGAGAGAAATGATGACCGAATCTTTCTTTCATTATAGCACTTGGTAACTCCAGATCCACAGTTGGGTGCTATTTGAATAACCACTAATCTTGAATTGGCTTGTTTGCCAGCTAAATAATCAATAGCTGCCGTTTTGTCCACTCTTCCTTCAATTCTTATATCTTTATCTACTTGGAAAAGATCGTTACGATAAAGATTTCTTTCGGGGTCAATTTCTAAGAATTCCCACGCATCATTTAGCAGATACACTTCACTTGGACATTCTGTTACGCCCGGCATGCTTATTGAACCTTCCCAAATCCGCGGAATATTGTTAGGATCTATAGTATTTCTAACAGGATCTTTCATAACTGCCTGAACAGCTTCTTCAATCGAAATATTGTTTTCTACATTGGGTGTAGCGGCTTTCATGGAACTTGACCCCTTAGATACTATTGTTTCAATATCATTATCATCAAGTAATGTTTGGATGTTTTCGCCAGACAATTCATCATCAGAGTCTTCATCTAGATTGACAACTGGAAGGGACTTACTCCTTGAATTATTTCTAGAGCTCTTTCTTTCAGTTTCTGAGCTACGCCTAACCTTCTTGTTCATCATAGAATCTTCTGATGGTCGATTCGGTAATCTCCCATACATTTCTCCAGAATCTACTCCATAATTGTAGTCATCAGTTTCAATGACCTCTTCTCCCTTATGCGTTCGTTTGATCCTGAGGCCCCCTTCTGGATGTTCGTCTTTCAAAATAGACTGCTGCAACGACTCTTCCATGATTTTCTTCTCTAGCTGTTCGATTTCAGGATTTAGTAGCAAAATCTCATTCTTTGGTGTCGTTACTGCTTTATCTGGAGATATTTGCCTGGTCAGTAGCATATAGTTGAAATGATTATTACTGGGGTCCTTTATGATGCTAATAAGGGTAATGACTTTACCTCTGTAAATAGCTCCCACTCTTCTGCTGATATCAGATGTCTTATGGTCTCCAAAATGATAAAAMACAGCCTTTTCAAGATCAATTGATAGATCTTCATAAAGATCATCCAATTTAGCTGGTAAATGCTTTTTCAGCGAGTTACTTATATGAATACCTCTTATCGCTTTATGAAACTGCTCTATCGCGCTTTTCCTTGCTGGAATCATTTCTTCTTTTTCTTCTTCCTCATCTTTCGTACCATCGGAAGAAGCTTTCGAGTTCTCATTATCTTCTGAAGCTTTCCTACTACCCGTCTCTTGAGCATCAGGTAAATCATTGTTTAAGCTATTTGTATGCTCTTTGTCAGTACTGTTCACCTGGTGGCTTTGACTTTCATCTGAACTGTGGCGACTATTCTCAGGAATTGGAACTTCATCAGTATTTCCATTCTTTCGGCTTTCCACAACCTCTAAATCGCCAAGATAATCTCCATCGTCTAATCCATCATCACTAACATTATCGTCCTCCTGATTGCCCTCTTCAATCTGTATATATTCAGCATCTGATCCTTCTCGCTCATAAACATCAACCTCAGCATCATCCTCTTCAGCTTCATCAAGAATTTTAACAGTATGCTCTTCATTTGCGTCTTCATTTGAAACGGCGCTTTCTTGTGATTGGCCGATAGGCGAATCCATCAAGCCATTCCTCGATTCTTCCCGGAAGACATCATCTAAATCTACAGCTTCCGGAGGATCTACAATGCCATCAACCATTGGTTTACACTTCCTAAATCCAGAGACCAAATGCTAACAGGGCCGCAGCAATATTCATCAAACTACAACAAAGTTTGATCCAAATTTACAGAGTGTGTAATCTTTGTCTATTCTAATAGATGTAGAAATTGAAACTATAGCTTCAACAACTAACGTATTTACAGTAAATATCCTAACAACATCAACCCACCTTACTGATCGATGCCCAGAGTGAGAAAATAAAGTCAGAGCTCAATTGAAGTAGCAGTTGATATATTAACACTATCAGCTAATACGCTAAATTTTTGATCTATATCAGGCACAATGTCAGTATTCAATTTTATCAACAATACATATATATCTATGTGGCCAACAAATAGAATAATCAACAAAATAGCTCAATATCATATAAGGTAGGTAGTTGATAATGAGAAACGATACCTTAGTCGCCTGAGTGAGAAGTGGCGTTTTACAGATTACGTGATAAAATAAATGATAGAAAATTATTTAACGATGACGTAATAATAATTATAAAAATGCGATGGAGAAATTTTAATGTACAATGATATAACATGGCATGATCTTCAATGGGATAGATAGTTTGGAAGAACAGCAGTATCCCGAAAGGAGAAGTTGTAAAGATAAGAACAATCACAGCTTTCAAGAAGTAAGAATCCCACGATTTGAGTATAAACACACCAACTACAAATTGAGTAAAAGCAAGGCGATTGCTGATATGACATGCTTACTGGTACATCTTCTACATGTCCTACCGAGAATCTCGAGATGCTTGCGTGACAAGAAGAATAGCAATTGTAAAAGTAATATTTACAAGATAACAGGTTTTTATTGATATAGATATCTTTCAGTACTATCAAGAGTCCGATTTTAAGTTACTTATAATATCCATATTACTTTCACTAAAGAGGATGAGATAACGGTACACGGTGCAGTTATTATGAGGAACCATCCGGTGCGAACTCTTTTCACTATTTGATCCGAGCGTTAACCCTCTGCTGGGTGTTTCGCGGGACAGCTTCCTACTATTTACAAGTTCTTTTTATAAAAAGTATTGTTACTCTTCTATACATAAATTGACTTAGCACTGTACTTACTCTTCAGTGATTACATTCCATACTCAATTACAATAGAACCGCATCTATTGATAACCTTCGGAGATAAAATACCTCGTATTCTCTTCTAATGCTTATACCATGAGTAGTCATGGTTTTGGGAATAGTCGTATCAACTAAATATCGTACTAAGAATTTATTCTCATAAAGTTTTCAATTGTCATGACAATTGAAATATTCTTCTTGCACCACCAAACCAATTTCAGCAAACTCAACCTGCGTTCCTTGTGAGGAGATTCTTATATCGCTGAAGTCTTGCAAATAAATTTAGCTCTAATTTAGAATATTAGCTTTTACGTACTTCTTTAAAACTTACAACTGAAGAGATAAAATTGTGTCGAGGCCCTCAAGTTGAACATCAACAATACTCTTTCATACAACTTTAACTAACAACTTATCAAGTATTTGAGTGAGTGATAGATATGTCATGGAATTTCGTTAAAGTGCAAGTCATACAGGCCTAAGAGATGTTTACCAAAACTTTAAAATATTTTATAAGGGATAAATGACATTTTGCCCTAGTCAAATATGTAAACTGCGATCAGTAACTTTAGTTTGGAGTTAACGTCCCTTTTCCCTCATACTAATTATGTCAAGGTTTACGGCGTTACTTGCATTTGATTCTATCGGCAGACGATTCCGTGACAAATTCTTAAAGAAACTCAACTCTCTTTATTTTTCTTTCTGCTCTTGTGTTTCTGTTTACTTACTTAATTCCTCTCTTTTGATTTCTACAGATACCATTCTCCATGTTGCCCAATAGAAAAGAAAAGGCAAGATATACATACAGAGTGAAATTGGTCTCAATCTTAAAAGTATTAAAAAAAGCTCATACCTCACAGAATTCAATAGAATTGTTATCTTGTGTACCGACTACCAGCGAAAGGGATATTCCAGTGAGCTCATCTAATTCCAATATTTACTGCATTCGTTACGCTATTCACTGGTCAGTTGCCAGTCTAACTGTTTCAAAATCTCGTCTATAGCTTAGGATTGCTGCCAAAAAGCTTAGGGTGAACGGAATTTCACAAGGGCCTTATCTAATTCTTACACCAAAGACACATAGTAAGGCAGGAAGCCAATTACAACGATTCAAATCAATCACAAAGTTTTTCTGTTATTTTCCTGGCGTTGAGTTATAGAAAGTGCAGGATTATTATCATGCAAATTTAGAAGAAACGTTACATCTTCGTTTTTGCAACTTCTACACAAACTTATAACACCACGTAACTTTGAATCGAAAATGATGTCCATCAAGAGATATGTTGTAAAGAAGTTTCGGAAAATATTTCTAGCTGATCGACCACCAGGCGCCACAATTGGTGACTTAGAACTATCTTTTGATGTTTCTGTAACTATTAAGAGATTGAAGACCCATGAGTGGGAACTTATGGATCTGCAATACGTCATAATGGGCTTGTCGTTATTGCTCTCATTCATCATTGTGGATAATCCCCCTTTCATTTTCCGTTTTCTTCTGGCAGCTTTGCTAACGACAGCATTTTTACTACCTATCACATCACAATTTTTCTTCGGTGCTTTGCCCATCATAACCTGGGCAATTTTATTCTATTCCTGCTCCTTTATTCCTGGTACTTGGAGACCCCCAATCTCAGTACGTGTTTTACCTGCTTTAGAGACCATTCTTTATGGCAGTAATTTGAGCGATGTTTTGTCATCTCTTCAAATGCCGTTGCTTGATATTTTAGCTTGGTTACCATATGGAATAATTCACTTTTCTGCCCCAGTTGTTGTTGCTCTTGTGATTTTTTTGTTTGCGCCTCCAACAACCTTAAGAAATTATGCATTCGCTTTCGGATTTATGAATTTTTTTGGCGTGACAATTCAAATCCTCTGTCCTTCTGCTCCTCCATGGTATAAGAATTCTCATGGTTTGGAGCCCGCCAATTACTCTATGCCTGGGTCTCCTGGCGGATTAGCAAGAATCGATCAAATTATTGGTGTGAATATGTATTCAAGTACCTTCGGAGCCTCACCGATGGTCTTTGGAGCATTTCCTTCTCTGCATTCAGGTTGTGCAACAATGGAAGTTTTATACCTTTCTTACCTTTTCCCAAGATTCTCTGTTTTGTTCTATGCATACGAGTTATGGATTTGGTGGAGTACAATGTATTTGACGCATCATTACTTCATTGATTTAATTGGCGGAGCTGTTTTGTCGTACACTGTTTTCAACTATGCAAAGTATTACTATAAATTACCAATTGTGCAAATGGACAAGTTTTGCCGATGGTCTTACGACACAGTGCAGTATTACACATTCTCAACTGTGCCAACGGTCGCATTACAGCAAGCAAACGGCATAGCAAACAATGGCAGTACTGCATCGCTAGTCAATTCTTACAAGTACAGAAAATCTGTGGATTTAAGTCAGCATGTGGCCGATGAAGAGTCATTATATTTTGATGACGATGATTTAATGGAGAATGAGTTTGAACTTCTTCCGTTGAATAACGCAAGATCGACTTCCTCATCCTCATCTGCATCCTTCATTGCGCCGGCATCACCGAGCCAGGTTAATGGTAGCGTATTAGACCGAAGTCTATCAACAACTCAAACAATTTTCAACCCAGTTCCTACATCTACTAATCTCATTAATTCCAGATCAAGACCTGTATTGGTTATTCCAGATCAGCAATCTAATCTGAATAGTCCTTCATTGTCATCCACTACTGTTTCTTCCGTTTTTGATGAGTGGCATTCACCATCATCCGATGAAGAGTCGTTTCCATCAAGCGTAGCATCAGTTGAAGAAACATCAAAATAGTTCGTGTAGATATAAGAAAGTAATGGCATATTTGGGTATTAACGTGGTATAAAATCCGATCACTTTGTAAGCTTTTCATTTTTCTTAGATAACTATTTAATGGTATTTCTCAATCTGAATTAATTCAACTCTGCTTATCGGCTACTATTCGTTGTCCTAATATTCTTATCTCATCTCATATTCTTACATTAATCTACAATCAAACATACTGCACGTGATATGTTCTCATACATTTTCCACAAACCCGAGCAATGAAAAAACTTTGCTGTCCGGTAAGCAATTGTCCAGTTGATTAATGGCATACGATGATCTGAGCTTACTTTTACCAAAGTTTGTCACGTGAAAAATATTGTCCCTCCTAGTCTCTCGGCAACGGACAGTAAGAATCGAAGTGAAAAACTCATTGATGTTATAGAAAAACATATCTATCAAAAGAGTGAAAGCTTCTTTCTGATCATTAAATTACTACCAAAGTAATTGATCACGAAATGATAAAACAACTTGACTATCAACTTCTTAGATTATAGACAATATCTTAGCTTTGAAACGGATATAGACATATTCAGGGATAGAACAAAATGGCTACTAATATCACTTGGCACCCAAATTTGACTCATCAAGAGCGAAAAGAATTGACTGGTCAACGTGGTCTCACTATTTGGCTCACAGGTTTATCAGCATCTGGAAAGAGTACCATCGCTTGTGCTTTGGAACAATATCTTCTATCAAAGAAGATAAGTGCTTACAGATTGGATGGTGACAATATCAGATTTGGACTTAACAACGATTTGGGTTTCTCTGAAGCCGACCGTAATGAAAATATCAGAAGAATTGCTGAGGTTGCCAAATTATTCAACGACAGCTGCACAGTTGCCATTACCTCTTTCATTTCCCCCTACAGAGTTGATAGAGACAAGGCCCGTGATTTACATAAGAAGGACAATTTGCCTTTCATTGAAGTCTTTGTCGATGCTCCTTTAGAAGTTGTTGAGCAAAGAGATCCCAAAGGTTTATATAAGAAGGCCAGAGAAGGCATCATCAAGGAGTTTACTGGTATTTCAGCTCCATACGAAGCCCCTGAAGCTGCTGAAATACATTTAAAGACTGCTGAGAACACTGTTGAAGAATGTGTTGCAGAAATTGGGAAGTATTTGGAAGAAAATAAGTTGATCTAGATTCCTTTCATTACATAGCTTATAAATTTCATTTATCATCAGTTTATACTCCATGTTTTGCTGAACAATTGTTTTCATCAGTTGAGATAGAACAATCTATTAGGAAATGTGCTTTTACCTACCTTTTTACAATTGAATTAATGGTAACCGACTAACGCCTATCACCTCAACGAGCACACAATGCGTACACACATTTAGCGTTTCAAACTATCCAACCGTGCTTGTAAATCATCGTCATCTGGATCCCCACCACCTATTGCTTGAGCAACTTTCTGAGGCTTATTGGCCTCGGCCGAAACACTGGTGGGAACATCTACAAGCTGTAATTTGAATGTTAGCTTAGCTCAGCTTTAACAGAACATATAAAGGAAAGCACTCATTATTCTCAAACGACAAGCCTAAACATACATTGCTCCGGAGGTCAACTCCAATCTCATCTAGAACTTGATTGACAATCTCTTCAGACTCTTCTTCCTCATCTAACTCATCTCCCATGGCATCGTCAATAGCATCGTCCATCATTTCTTGACGTTGATCCATAATATCATTTTGCTTCTCAAATTCCATGGCTATTCTTTGCAATGATGGTAGATTCATGCTTCTATTCATTGATGTCAACAGTCTTGTAGCTCCTTTCATACTCTGCATCATTTGCTCATTACTTCTCACAGTCTAAATCAGATGTTCAAATGTTAGTGCTCAATCCTTCTAAAAAAGAAACTACCAGGCTTCTATATATTGGCTTATTGAAATCTACCTGATCAAACATACCTGGATTCTTAAAGAAATTGCTTGCAACTGAGTTTTCATTTGATAGAACTTCTTAATGTAACTAAGATTGAGAGTTAAAATTAATCGTAAAACAATGCATTACTTCACACAGTAACTCCTAATAATAAGCAACCAACACATACTTTCTTGTTCTAACCAAATCCTTTGCTTGGATTTTGCAGGCACCAATTTGACCTGCTTTGGCATTCTTTTTAATATCAGCAATTAGCTTTTTCTCCTGTTGCTCTAATTTTGTTCTTTCTCTATCTAACTCTCTCTGCGTTCTCTCAAGGGCTCTTTGATGCTATTATGGACAGAATCAAATAATTGAGTACGTTAGTGATTTGTTTATTCCTTAAGAGTGTGAGGCCGATTGAACAATAAGACCACACTAAGACTATTGCTTTCTTTCTCTGTGAAATAGCAAACAATGATAGAGGACTAAACACTCTGAATCCATCCATACCTTTCTCAACCTTTCCTGGGTTGTCATACTCTTCCCAAATATGCCTTCAAACAATTTCATTTTATCAATATATCTGTTCAGTTTTTTTTATTATTTGTCTGTGCAAATGCTAAAAAGACAAGGTCTACCTATCTCCACAAGATCTACTTATCCTTTATCATTCAATAGTATGTGGATGTACGATCTGAGATGCGGTGGCTTTCAATTCAATTAAAAGCTTCCTTGACATCCACTATTTTCAAATCTTTATTGAAGTGAAAGAAAACCGGTTTGCTGCACAAATAATAAATATAAACTAGTATTCTCATAGAATCGACACTCGAATATGCAATGTATTTTGTTATCTTATATGATACTATTGAGATTACATACACATCATATGCGCGAGGAGGAGATACCATGAATGGACCTCATGTCTCAATTCGGAACTTCATATATACAATCATTGATATCATTGAACTGGTTTATTGAATACAATATTAACAATATTTTAACATATAAAGGACCAGATAAGCTCTTAGACATAATACGTAGATTTAATCAACGGTAATGAATTGGAATTAATGAAATACATGGATGAATGTGGTTGGAGATTTGCCACGTTTCGTAGCTTTGGTTTCGAAGGTGTAGATACCATTGTGGAAGCACTAGTAATTATTCTATGATCAATACAGTATTAACTTAAAGGTGATATGATATATTGATATATACAAAAATAGATCTAACTACAATCTACAGTAATGAAATGAGAACATTAGTCSATAGGATTTGAATGAACGATTTGATAGAATGATTGATAAGATGCTGATAAATCATTAGAGAGGTGTATGTTAAGTATCTTGATCATCGTTGGAAATATCTCAACGCTATTGGAACATTCAATGAGGAATCTGAGATCTTCAAAACGTTACCATAAATCAATCGAGGATCCGAAATCATGGCTTTAACAACTTGCCTTTGGACAGCAGCACTCGCATCAAACTGTATTATGAAATGATCACCTTGAAAATGTCGCTCTTGATTCTTTTTAACAATTCTTGGCAGTTGTGTCATTGGCAGTCGTTCTATTCTTCTCACTACACCTCTATTTTCTATTATCAGTTTGCCCATAGTTTTGCAAACACTATTTTAATGTTAGTTTCAAATGTTTTTAAAAATAACTCTTCTAATCACAGCTTTTTCCTAAACATTCACCATCACTTACTCTTTGACTTCATTCGAATGAGTACTCAGTTTTCTGACAATGCCAACGAATTCGTACAACATGATTGATATATCCTTTATAAGAGAAAAAACCAGTCAATAAAACTAAGGCAAAAAACAAGATATTTGATTCTTGTAGCAAATGATTCTTGTATTTTATTGTATCGAGAACCGGACTGTTGATTATAACGATAGCATACACAAAACCTGAAAGTGAAAGATTTGTTGGACCGCCATATTCGTTAGGTTACACCCTATAAAATGGGTCTTGCTTAATGGACACAGTCCGAAACAATATCTGAATATATTGTCCTAATAGTTGAATCTGTTATCCGGACAAAAAATAAAATAGAATCACGTGTATATCTAAAGGGCTTCAACCTAAAACTGGACATTAAAATAATCTAATTATGTGGATAAAAATAACCTACAAGAAATTACAAAAAGAACCAACTCACGCACTAGATTGGGACAGTGGAGAATTGGAGATTCACTGAACCATCCCATACTGGAAATTGGGAATAAGACCTGTACTAATAATGCATCAGGAGAGATCTCAAACCAATTGTGTAGTACAGACATTTTAGATATATTRACATATTTAGAGGTTTCCAGTTGCAATCAACTACAAACACACACCTCAGTACATATATTCGCAATGGCTGTAAGTTGAAAGACGTTCATTAACTCAATACAATGAGTGAGCTCACACTAACGTATGCTATAGCAAGAAATTAAGGATATCAAGAAGTTCATTGACTTGGCTAGAAGAGCCGACGTCAAGAACGCCATCATCAAGAGAAATAATAAGATCAACGCCGCTGGTAAGAAGTACAAGCAAACCAAGTTCAAGATCAGAGGTTCCTCCAAGTTGTACACTTTGGTTGTTAACGATGCTGACAAGGCCAACAAATTGGTTCAAAGCTTGCCTCCTACTTTGAAGGTCAAGGAAATCTCCGCCTAAATCATTTACAATTCAACATATAATATCAAAAAATAATTGCGCAATAAAAATTTGCAAGGTTTAAAGGTGACTGATTAGTATAAATTCCGTAAGAAAATTACAACATGATTTACAAAACTATTCCAAACCGTTTTTCAATTACGAAAGAACATATGATTGACATCCAATCCTTAAAAATTATAATAGTATTGGTTGCTCGAATGTTTTTGCTTCGTTATCTGAATAGAAGAAGAAACGAAATGTAATTCCAGCTATAGTCTTTCTTCAAGGTACTTATGAAAGAAAGGTCTGTGTAGGAATGTTGTTAATATATGCTAACCGGCCGGTTCGAATACCGGAGAGCAAACTTATGGAAACAGTGAAAATATGTTGTTCCCATAAGATGCATTAGCAAGTAGTAAGAACTACAGTAAATGGTAAATATGTAAAACTCGTATCCTATGATAAATCTKATAACCCATATATGCAAAAAATAAATAGACATGAGATTGTCGCTTCAATCAATTTTTATATCATCACTGAACCGTAAGCTCTTTCTCCTAGTGGAATCAGTAGGTGAACTTGAATTCGGATTCGCATTCGTAATCGAGCTTCCAAATGCTTTATTTATTTCATTGACATATAAGTCAGATAATGATGTTTTAACAGACTCAATTTCTTTTGTGGCTGCATTAGTTGTAGTGCTAGCTTCTATCTCTTCTGGTTCTTTCTCAGATATCGTACTTAGTGGTACCAATTCGGCCGCTCTGACCCATCTCCTTCTTCTGGTATACTTTGAAAATGAATCCTCAGATGAAGCTTTCTTCCATGTGTTATCATAATATACAAAACCATCATCTTTGTTCGGATTAGCAGTGAAACGGTTAACTTTGGAATTAGGTAAGATTAATGATCCATCATTAGTGAGATCCAGTTTCCAAGTTCGATCGATCCATCTCCATTTCATACCAGAACCTTCAACATCAGGAAGTTTGAATAAATCTGGAGGAGAGACCTCATTGAGAAACTCATCTGTCCAAGGACCCCGTTCATAGGACAATAAATTAGATGTCCAACCAATACCTAACCAACGTCTTTGGTTTTCATATATCGAGTAAGTGAACCTTACCGGCTTATTGGAAGTCATAGCTTTCTTGATAACGGCTGACGATGAATTTAGTAGTTGAGAGGTGAAATTCGTCAATGGACTAGAGTAGTTTGATTGGTGCAACTTATTACCTACCCCTGTGAAGTCAAATCCGGTGACGTAGAACGTCAATAAACGAATATATCTCGATCTCCAGGTCACAGCTCTTGTTACTCTAGCCCATTCTGAGTGATAGGTGTATATGAAAACTAAACCCAATAATGTTAAAGATTTAGGGGATAAAAGTAACAATGATACAACAAGAAATAAAGGGGTTAGAAATAAAACAGTGAACAAGAACCTCTTCAGATCATCTTCTGTTAAGGCTAATAAACTTATAGGCGATATCAACAAGTCCATCCTTGTAGACACAGAATTTAGAACTTGCACTACCGAATCAAAGGTGGCATTCTCTTTTTCATATTGACCAATAGATCTTACAAAGACCATGTACCACCAAAGACATGCTACAGCTAGAAGATGGCCTACATACTGAACAATAACTGACCAGTACAATACTCCGAAGATGAGTATACATAATCCAGCAATGTTCACCCATATATCGTCATTTGTCCAAGTAATTATAGACAATATTTTATCCGCTGCAATTAAATATGGATATGATTTCATTAATGCAGATGATATACTTGCTGGGGTTATCGATAATAATGGCGATGCTCCAATGGAAAATTGATTAGATTGAACTGACCCTGGGTTTGATGCTGTTTCCTCATTTATGTAACTATCAGCACCATCATTCTTTGGTATGTCTTCTCGTTTCACCGTCAGGTCTAAAGTAGAATCAGTGTCCATTTCGTGTTCTGTACTACAGGGAAATTGAAAGCTCGACCTTCGTAAAGGATCAACAACATTTTCAGCCGCTGAGAACCGAGCTTTTACAGCAGATCCATCAGGAGTACCTTGTACGGATCCTGCAGTAGAAGTACCTCCTGCCATACTTTCTATCTCTGAAAATCTAGCTCCAAGCAGTGCTTTTTATCTCTTTACAATTAAAAAACCACCAATTATGAATTGTCTCCACACATATACAAATAGACTCTATTTGATTAACACAGTCGAAGCTAAGTTTTCTCTTTGGGGCAATTCACGTCCAACCATGTAACCTCAAATATTGAGTCAAACTATTGAACAAGGAACGACTTCCAATATTAAATCAACTACAAATTCAGTCAATCAACGATTCTTTCCGAACGTTTTCAAAAATCTTAACTCAGGATAAGTAGATTCTGATCCAGTCATACATCAGTCAATGATCGAATCTAAACAATGGTTCAATGTTGATAATGCCACAGACAGCTCAGTTCAAATAAGTATGATATCAAGCTTGATGAATAGAACACTCCTCGCTGTTTAAAGGACCTGTGCATCACTTCCCTCTAATATCATCCAAACAATTTGATTCGTTCTAATATTCTAATATATTTATTATATCTCAGTTTCTTGGTCTTTTCATCAATGAACAAGCCTATAAATTGGATTCCTTCTTCATGCAAATTAGTTAGGCTCATTAGATACAATTAAAATAAAGTTAATTTCTATTGCGTCAGAAACATATCATAGATCACATAATCACTATTAGAATAATATACTGATTGTTTATTACATAATCAAGTTCGAGCGGCAAATCAATCACTCACGTGACAACATATGAATTGAAGCTTGTAAGGAATTCCGCACTTACTTAGAAAGCATCTTCTCTCTGTTGGAGTATTTGTTATTCATTGATTTGATAAAAGACAAAGATTATTTGATCTGTATAGCTTTTTCGGATACCAAAATATTACAGAAAGGGCTTTTATTGGTTTTCTGTTGTAGTCGGGCACTATTGGAATTGGAAATGCTACACTGCATATGTGGTGATGGAAATTTGCATAGTTGAATAGAGCTTTTTTATTCTCCTTGGATTGATGGAAAGATAAGATTAAGAAGGATTTTTACAGAATATATGAAGCATAATTAGACTGGAGATTTAAAATCCTGTAAATATGTTCAAGAAGCGAAATATTAAGGGAAATGGAAATCGCACCGAGCAAGTTATAGCATCTACTGGTAATGATCCTAAGAAAACGAACCGGGATTTTGCAAGATCAGACTCGGAATCAGATAGTGATATCTCATCAGATGAATTTGATTCGAACTCAAGCTCCGTACTGAATAGTAAACCTATAGTATTTAAGAAACGCAAGGTAGTTGGAATCAATGCAGCTAACAATAAGATAGAAGATAAAGCTAGATCAAACGACAACAGTATAATAACAAAAGGAATACAATATGAAGCTGAAAAATCTATAGAATTAAAAGAAAACCATGACACTTTCAAGTATGATAGACTTTTAGAGGAAGATGCTTTAGAAAAACAAGCAAGAAAAGAAAAAGATGCAAATTCAAATATTGACGATAATGACAGTTCTGATTTCGATAATGTATATAAAGGAAGCAAGAACCAGAGCATTGCGAAGTTTATCACCAAGACAGAAAACTCAAAAATGAAGAAATTTGGTCCAATGAAGGCAGCAGCAAACATAAGAAGCACAATGGTTACGGATTACCAACCTGATGTTTGTAAAGATTATAAGCAAACAGGCTATTGTGGTTATGGTGATACCTGTAAGTTCCTTCATTTAAGAGAAGACTATAAGGCAGGATGGCAACTTGACCGTGAATGGGAAATCAACTCTAAAAAGATATCAGAAAATGAACATCATCAGGAAGGGGATAAAGCAGATGATGATGATGGGATCCCACCAACATTGAAAGACGTTCCTTTCAAATGCGTGATATGTAAATCTGATTATAAGGATCCTATTAAAACCAGCTGCGATCACTACTTTTGCGAAAGCTGTTTTCTTGCTCGAGTCAGGAAATCTCCAAACTGTTTCGTTTGCTCTAAGGATACTGAGGGCATTGCACTACCGGCAAAAGAATTGAATAAATTTCTCAAAACGAGGCAGAACCGCTAGATAAATATGATTGTGAACAGATCATCTTGTATATTATGATGTATATTGAGGCTTAAGAATGAAACGTGGAAACTGATCATTTCTCCTTTTTTACAATGTAGAACAAACAATTATTTAGTCCTATTCAGTATAATGAAACTGAAYTCACTAAAAATACACCAGATGTCTCAATACATCTTTTAAACACTATATATGCCTTTATATATACCCTATAAAATATTATACACTAAATGCTTTCCAGCTCTTCAAGTTTGTTTCCAATGTTATTATTTTGTAGATACGTTCGATAGACCTTCTTAATGTTGTTCATATCCTCGCAATCTGACATGTCTAATGACCAAAGTGAAGATATAACTCTTTCCAGAAACATTGATCGTTTATCATAGATGGAATCTTGTTTATGATCGTTCTCAATATTATTAGTTGAAACATTTGGCACATTATCTTCATGATGACCATTCTTTGCTTCATCATCATCACCATTATTATCATTCTCACCGTCCTTCTTATCCAAAAGCCTTCTCTTTCTAGCCATTAAAAACGATAGCAAAGTTGAGTGAAATCCAATCATTTCATCGTTCATAAGATCTTCATCCCCAATCCTCAACCAACATTGCAAATCATTATTGAAACAAAAGACATYTCCATTATCAAGTTGAAATATCGGCACACCTTTCTCAGTGATTGTAGCATAAACAATCTTACGATTTATCTCAAATTTATTAACTTTGGCAGAAGACCCAACTGGTACATTGAGATATGTTTCAGAATCAATAATAGGCACTAGTGAAATAGATTCATCATACAACGCAATCCTCTGTTTTATATTCCAGCATTGAACTAGTCCATTATTCGTTACAGCAAGTAAAAATTTACCTCTAGCTTCAAAAATTGCAATTCCGCAACTATCTAATTCTAATGGAGGCAACATAAGGGCCCCATTTGAAGAATAAACATAAATCTCTGATTTATTAGTTGCTAATGCCCAAAATGATCCTTCAATACCAACAGCTCGAATAACATTGCTGCCAATAAAATTAGTGAATTGAACATTACCGTTTTTAATTCCAACTATCTTGGCAGCTTCTAAATGATCTGAAGTGACATTATTACTATTATTAGCGGTGCTGCTATTATTATTATTATTACCAGTATTAAAACTATTACTATGGTTGTTATCGTTATTTCCAGTAGTACCATCAATGTCCTCATCAAAGTTTGTTACTTCTAGAAAAGAAGTAAGTGGGATAAACTGCTTAGCCTCATCAGTAATTGAAGCGGCTTGACTTTTGAATACGAGCCTTTTGGCACCTCTAAGCTTAGGTTCAGAGTAAATGACTTCAGGAGTGTATAATGCATCACGAATAAAGCCAATGTTAGMATTATCTGCTGAATTGTTATTTTTTCCTATCGTTTTGCCTCTATTTCCTTTGTTTTTCGATTTGAAAATTGATAATGTAAGACTTGAAGCATCAATTGCATTACTATTTCGAAAATCATCATTAATTCTTGTCACTGTTCTTATTTTATTGATTTGATTCTCTTCCGTTTCATCGTGTTGATCCTGCTGAGCTGCTACTTCAAAATCCTCTTTCACCGGTTCTCTTTTCCTTTGACCCATAACTATCACTTGTAATCCATTTCTTGGAAGAGTGTAAGAAGGATAGGATAAATCTGCTTTCTTAGCCTTAAGTGTTGATTTCTTTGTTAACAGCGAGGAGCCTTCACAAGAAGTTGGAATTACCGAGTCAGTAGAAGAGAAGGAAGATACCTTTGACAGTTTTGAGGTCGATTTAGTTGCCAAAGTTGCTCTCTTAACACTTGGCCCTGATGAAACCAACAGTGGGGCAACCCTCTTACGACCATCTTTAGTCAACGACACTTTTTGAGCTTGTAATTTGACAGAATGTTTTTGTTCATGTTCAATCACTTTGCTAGCCGATGGAATTAACGATTGATGCAGAGATGGCAATGATGGTCCTGAAATAGGGTGGACAGGGTTACCAGTTGAATCCTTAATAGTCGGCGAGCSAGCAATGGAAGTAGTGTTTGTTAACATGAGTTGATCCATTCGTGATTCATTTGCTTGCTTCTCAGCATTTGTAGCTTTATCTTCTAATAACAATTGAGCTACTGATTCAGGAAAAGACAATGAATCATTATTTCCACCATATTTATGTAATTCGATTTCGTTTTGTTCCATTGACATCACATATCCTAATTCTCCATCATTGAAACATAATGCAGTGATTGATCCGTCAAGGGAACTAACAAAAATATTCCTTCCATCATTAGACCATGTTATATCGGTTATCGGTTTCGTGGTCAAATCATTCGCCACCATTACAGGTGCTGGGCTGGATGTAGCCCATATAGCGAGTGTAGAATCTTGACCACCAGTTGCAACTAGATTCATTATAGGTTCCTTTAATCGTTTCTGTTTGTCCGGTAAAACAAGTTTAGTTGATCTTTTAGTTGTGTATAATCTTGGAGAAAAACATGTGACATCACAAGGTGCATCATGACCAATTAATGAAACATCTGTGCTCCAATTACCTCTGTTTATAATAGATACTGAGGTAACAGGTCCATTTGTTGCAGAAGGTGCTGCAATAAAACTTCCATCAGGAGACCATGAAAGTCTTTTGAAATAAGAAGTAAGTGGTGAATTGGTGAAAGGATCCTTTACAATATGTTCCTGAGTGAATGTAATATCGGTCGGAGATGTCTTATGATATCTAATTATACGAACCGTTCGATCGTCAGAAGCTGTAGCAAAATACTTATTGGCAGGATCAAACACAACTCCCTTCACTAAACTCCGATGAATATTGAGTTGTTTGATTTTCTCGAAAGAATTCCCATTCCAAACAATAATTGAACTATCTAACCCAACTGACACCACCATACTAGAGTCCGGACTCCATGCGATATCTTGAATATCATTCTCATGACCAACTAAACGTTTCCTTACCGCCCAATGTTCTATATCTTCTTCTCCCATTGAGCCAAACTCCGATCTAACAAAATCCTCATCTTTTTCCCATATCAACAGCACTCTATCATCAGATCCTGTTGCTAGGTATTTCCCATTAGGTGAGAATCGAACCACTGTAACCGCACCTGTATGCGTGCTCATGCTGCACAATGGCTTTTTCAAAACTTCGGGTTTGTTTGTGCTATTCTCTTCATTTGGTAATTCTGAGTATACAGAGTCACTTGTAGACCATATCTTCACTTTACCATCAAGTCCTCCTGAAGCCAATCGTGTCCCATCTCCTGATATGCTTACTGAGTACACTTCGAAAGCTCTGTGCTCATCATTGTGGCCGAGCCACGGGAGCTTCAAAATATGCATTTTACTTGTACGTCAAAGGCTTTGGGAACAATATTTAGTTTGGTTTCATGCTTGGATTGAATTAGTGATCTCTYTGTTCTCTGGTAAATTGGGAGAAGGAATAAAAGACAGTACTAAACAATGCTATTCGATTTGTCATCTTCATAGAGAATGAAAAGTGAACTTCAGGTCTCATTTGATGGGGAGAAAAATATCGGAGAATGAGGTAGGAGCTCTGAATTTTGCTCACTGAAAAAAATGAAAGATTGATTAAATGAGTTACCAGAATGATTTGCAAGGGAGTGGAATGACCAGAATGATAAGTGTATATAGTAAATAGTAAACAGACGAACTCTTTGGTATCGTTTTATAAGAGTGTTTGGAATCGTTTGGAATCACAGTAATCGAGACTACCAGCTGCATTGTTATTAGCACTTTCTGTCTAAGTTTCCAGAAAACAATAATACACGTATTGGGTCTATAGAATATTTATACTGGATAGGAAAAGAGAATAGGCTGAAACCCATAAAGTAGTAGACAGAATTCAATTATTTATCTCAAATCTTAGGCGGGACTTTTATCACAGCAATTTGTTAGTATTAAAACAAAGATCACTATGTACATACTGTCAAATTTATAAACCATATACAGTCTTCACTGCTTCACCGAATCTCGTAATACCTAAGACAAGTTGGTCCAATGGTACAGCTGCATAAGTACCTCGGAAGAAAATAATGTTAGGATCACTAACAACGATTTCTTGAGGAGGTTCAGTGTTTTCAGAAACTGCAAACCAGGAACCAGGAATCATCAAAGTTCCAATCTTCAAACCAACTTCATAGATAGCTTCTTCAACTTTTGCTGGATCGGAATTGAATTCAGTAGCAAAATTAGGATGCTTTGATGCGTCAATTTGAACAGTGAAAAACATACCAGCAGTAGGTGGAACCCATGAAGCAACTGATTTAGGTACATTGTTTTGAACAGCATCGATGGCAACGTCTCTTTTGTGAGTATACTCCTTACGAAGGCCAATCAACCAATCAAGGTAACCTGATTGTCCCCATCTTGCCAATAAACCCAGAATGGAACTTTGAGCGAAACCAGAAGGACTTTGAATTGATACTTCATGTAACCTAACAAAGCGTTCTAAGAGCTTTTCTTGACCAACAATCCAGCCAATACGAGAACCTGGGGCGATGACCTTGGAGAAAGAGTCTAAACGAAGAACTCTACCATCTACATCAAAGCTCAAAAAAGATTTGACTAAAGAGGACAAAAATTCTTTAGAATCAGCAACACCTTGAGTAGCACGAGCTTCTGCATCTTGGGTGTAAGTTTCCATTTGTAAGAAATAGTATGGTTCATCCTCAATAATGATAATGTCAAACTTGGAACAGACATCATAAATAGCCTTTCTTCTTTCAGAAGATAAAGTAGAGCCAGTAGGGTTTTGACCAGTAGGAATTGTATATAAAAGTTTAGGGAAGTTTGATTTGTCATCATTATAGTTCCAGTTGGWCAAAATTTCATCTAACTTTTCAGGAATTATACCATGATTATCCATAGGAAGAGGGAAACAAGTAACACCTTGAGCATGAGCAGTTTCTAAAGCAGAGGAGAAAGAGTACTCTTCAACGAGAATGGTTTCACCTCTAGAACAGAAGGTTCTAAGAGTTGCATCCCAGGCTTGGGTGTTACCAACAGTACTAACAACATTCCAATCTTCGTAAGGAATATTGTGGATCAATTTAGTATGATCATAAATGAATTGTCTTAAAGCTGGTTGACCTTCAGTGAAGCCGTATTGCAGTGAGTTCTTGAGCAAAACATCATCATATCCATTGTGTGAGATTGTCGATTTGGCTAAGTCTGATGAACGAGGAACTGATGCAAAAACAGTGTCATCATTCTTTTCATCTCCACTTGGGACCTTGGAAATTCCTTCAGCAAATGGTGGTTTAGGTGCTTGGAAATCAATCTCTTTGAATGGGAAATAATCTGAAAGAGGTAAACCACCACCTAAGAAAACAATATCGGGGTTATTAAAGTATTTGAATGCAGTTTTCAATGGTGATGATCTTCTGGATTGAGCCTCCACAGATAAGTGGTGGGACATATCCTTTGCCTTTGGCAATTGGGAATCCTTCGCAACTGTCATGATGAAAATTGTCTTTCCGGTTGATGATTATAACAAATAAACAAATGCTAGATTTTCAGTTATTAGTTCCCCAATTTATTAATCAAGAATTTGATTACAAAAAGATGCACCAAACAAACAGAATCTTCTCTTCACTTGGACTTTGACTCCAATTTATTCAATAAGACCAAATCCACCTTTAGCAAAATTAAATATGAAGGTTTTTCAGGACGAACRAACTCCTTTGTAAGATTTTTGGTAGGTTTTATAATTTTTACTTTGAATTATGGAATAAATAAGGTTACACTATTTGACTCATTCCAGAACGTTAAATACTTTAGATGAAATCTTAGCGCCAAAAGGTAAGTTGATTTCCATTGTTGATCTGTCGACTAGTATAGAAAAACTGATAAAGCTAGGTTATGAGGAAAGAAAAAATAAGCACAGATAATATTGACAAATTATTGACTAACACTTAGAGAAGCAATAATAATATTGCTAGTTATAGTGTTCTTTTTGGGGAGTATATAACCAAGAGATAGCCTGCCTATTCAATTATTAGTTGCCGTTTTACTTAAGGTTAATCTAACTGGAGATCAGAGAAGAACAAACAACATGACTCTCTCTATRTAAGAAATTGAAAAAGAGGGATTCTTTCAATGATTTTTATAAGACTTGATGAACTAGCCCATTTCCAACTTTTATTTTGAGTTCTTGATTTCCTATGTATTGCCCGGTACTTTCTGAGTTATCAATAATAGAGAATACCTCAAATAGGAAATATTTAACAAACCTTATATCTTTAACTGCGGAAATTAAGATTTTTGTACAGATTCGCTGCATATAAAAATGAGAAAGGTTGCGGAGTGTCAAATTCATATAGTCCATAGAATTGATATATTAGAGCTATTGGGTAGAAATAGACATAGAACAGCGGCAGTATTTAGGAAGGTAGACAATATAAATTGTGAAAATGTAATATAAGTTACTAGAAACTTTGGATACAGGATGAATATTGAACTAACAGTTCTAAACGCTTTCCTCTTTTTAACCCTGGTGACCATCTATCTACCTTCATCAGAATCAATCCGCTCAATTTCAAATTCAATAGCTTCACATCTTTATTCAGTCAGTGAAAGCTAATTCTTTAACCGCCAGACGTTTTACTTGGGAATGGGCTCTAAAAATTTTGTTATTCATAATAGATGTAATCAATCCATTGAAATGACCATCAAGAAGGCATCCTACCTTACCATCTTACTAATTGGGTCTCATTTCCTTCGCTAACAGCAAGAAAATTGTCAATAACCGTCTACAACCTTAATATTAGTAAAAAAATGTGATGCCGTGGGTATTAAGAATGAAGTGAACTAAATCAGTTTGTATGAGATATCAATTGTTGACATTAGCATGGGTATTTACTCTTCAAAATAACTTTGCAAAAAAAAACATCCTCTTATCAATCAATGTTAAAATCAGAGTGAATGGAAAAGAGAGAAAGGGCAAGTCTTTTTATTCATCATACTCAAGCTACAAATCCAGTACCACTCCCGTTTGTTCATGAATTTCTCAACTTTTACATGTCCTCTCTTCACTTCTTATCCAGCTACCTTTCAAGAAATTCCCCTTACACACAATATACTAAATTACCAATCCAAAATAAAAACTCAAGCTTGCTCCTTTGACCCTGTTCAATCAGCTCACAATGATTTTAACCACTCACTCTGTCATTCGTTGTAATCTCCATCTTATCCCAGCAGCAAACTCTGGGGTAATAGAGTGAGACATGATGTATTTAAGGTGTTCGGGTGGTTTGTCCAAAGAGGGGAAGCTTGACCTTGAAACCAAAAAGGAAAGGAAAAGTAGTGGGGCCTTCAGGAGATCAGTGTGAATTGCCTGAACGTGGCAAGCACAGTCCGCAGATATAGGTCTGTGTGCTTAAATTATGTTTGATGATCAGTTCAGAATATATGCTTGTATATACATTCAGAGAAGACGTAAGAGAGAAGAGAGTTGATTGAGCGATCAGAAATATTAGAAGCAATATATTTGTGTTGTGAATTATTTAATTGTTGAGGATTAATTGAACGTATTGTATTAGTAGTGCATTGCCTTAGTAGATCTAGATCAGAGATATTATTGAAGATGGCTATTAATGAAAAGACCACAGCTGTGGCTATTATCAACTTTCTAAAAGAGGCAGCCAAGAAGTCAGATGATGCTGAATCATTAGATGTGGCTATCGACTGTATTACTGAAGTTTTCGATGTGGAGGAAAGTGATATTGATTCGTATGAGCTCAAATCAACATCCCTTACCGATATACTTGCTGCTTATGAAAGTAATAGCAAGGATGAAACACCTGCTAGTGACAGTGTTGAAATACCAGTAAAAGTTGAGAAATCAGAAGTTGACAAGACCGCTGAAGCTGATGAGTTGAAGATCGCTGGTAACAAGCTTATGGCTCAAAAGAAATATGAAGAAGCTGTTGAGAAGTATTCAGAAGCCATTGCTTTAGTTCCAACCAACCCAGTTTATTTATCTAATAGAGCTGCTGCTTATTCTTCTTTAAGAAAGCATGAACTAGCCGTTAAGGATGCTCAAAAAGCTATAGAACACGACCCTAGATATCCTAAGGCTTACTCAAGATTAGGCCTTGCTAGATATGCTTTAGGTGATGCTGCTGGATCAATGGAAGCTTATAAAAAGGGTATGGAAGTTGAAGGTGATGCTTGTTCTGAAGCCATGAAGAGAGGGTACGAAACAGCTAAAAGACGTGTTGAAGAACTTGCTGATTCAGGTGCTTCTAACCCTACTCCTTCTACTGAGATTGATTCAACTTCAACAGAAAACAGAGCCGCTGGTCCAGGAGCTGGTGCTGGTGGATTCCCTGATTTGTCTGCTTTAGGTTCAATGTTTGGTGGGGCCGGTGGGGCAGGTGGAGCAGGAGGAGCTCCCGGCTTCGATTTCGCCTCTTTACTCAGTAACCCTCAATTAATGCAAGCCGCTCAACAAATGATGTCAAATCCAGCAGCTATGCAATCATTATTAAATGATCCTCAACTTCAACAAATGGCTCAGCAATTTGGTCTCGGTGGAAGAGGTAGTCCTCAGTAATTATTTTCAATAAGGAAATATATTGGTTTTCAGATACGCTTTCTTGTTTGGCAGAGCTGTTTAATACGTGAATTGTATCATCATCGTTTATTAAAAAGTCCACACCGAAAGCCCTTTTCAATCTTTTACAATGGTAATAGTGGTCAATAATGAATGCCATTAGGTTCATCAATTTTTCTTGTATCTATAATTCTATATGTATGTATGTTTACTTGATCATCACCTTAATTTATGACATTAATATTTGTTTGCTTGTAGATCCTTATAGTAATACCTACACAGAACCATAGCATTGATTTATCTCTATTCTAATTCCAGTTTCTATATGATTCTAATAAGCTTTCCTGAAAAAGCAGTTTACTCTTCAAGTTTTTAATCTCACATGCTGCTTTCTTTGTTATTGCATCCCGGATAAATACAGATTTAACACGAAAAAATTCACCAATTTCCGCAGCTACAGTTTCATGCAAATTTCTAATCATTGCCGACTGCTTAATCTTCTTCTCTGATATTACAGCTAAATCCTSCTTTATCTTTTGTTCGTCTTTCCTCCTTTTGGTATCATTCATTGTTCCCACGATATTAAGTTTCTTCATATTGATAATACTTGCATCTGCAATCTCAGATTCTTGTTGTTGCTTCTTTATAGCACCGCTTATCTCCGATAAGGCTTTATTATATTGCTCCTCTTGAGCCAGACCATGCCTATAATCAGTGACAGTTTCTTTCAATTGATCCAATTTCAATTTCACAGTTGTGCAAGTAACAGAGATTGACATTATCAATTTATAAAACGTGTCAGGACCTAAAGCTGGAGATATGTTATCATTTAGCTTCTTAAGTGCAAAGAATACTTTGTTCATTTTATCATTTGAAGTTTTACCATCGATAGATATACTCATATGTTCGCCGATTTGACATAGAATAGATATACTTTCAGCCAAATCAAAGCTTTTAGTCACATACATTTCAGATATACTTAAAAGCTGTCGTACTTTGATAATCAAATCATTCAAGCTTTCACTGAAATGAGAAACAAACATATTCATTTCATATATCTCTTCAATACCTAAAACACCATACCCATTCAGTAATACTTCTAGTTTATCGTTACTATCAATTCTAGTGCTAGATGTTAAACCCATATATTTTTCTTCGTTATTTGATAGCTTCCGTTTACATCTGGTGATACAATGATTGAAATCTAGTTCTTGCACTATTAGAAACTCCCATAGTAATTCATGAGACCCAAATACCGGATGATATAATAATAACCATAGGAATGAATTGAGACTTTTGGCCAATTCCTGTATTTTCTTCCTTGAAAATTTGAATGGTAATCCTAACTGAAATAACACCATATCTTGGTGATGCTGCGTTTTCCCCCGGAATCTCTTAACTGATTCGTTATAGCTTAAAGATTCTTCAATAGTAGGTATCCAAGAATAAGGGTTCTCATATCTTAACCATTTCCAAAGAAACTGGAAATCAGCAATAGATCTTGTAACAGAAAATAGTTTCTTTTCATTATTCAAATAATGATTATAATAACCATTATTATATTTAGATTCATCTAATGGTGGTGCAGATACTATGGATGGCTTACCATTTGACTGATGATCTAAATTCATCATAATACTTTTCACAACTAATTGTAATTGGCCATTAATGAAAATAGGCCTAATAACGCCAGCCAATCGTTTACCATCTATTACTGGTGCGTAGTTGAACAAGTAAATTTCATCTATAGCTTCTTGTACTTGGGTATTTTTGGCTATATCCAAAGCTGTTAAACCTTTAAGATCTCTTTTGTCAAAATCGACTTCATTCGTTGCGCACAATGCCTTCATGGCTTCTATACGAGCATATTTTGAGTAAATCATCAATGGGGTTATACCTTTGTTATTAACAGCATTGACATCTGCCCTATATTTCAATACAGTTTTAACTGCTTTGGTGGTAAAAATCACATGAAGAATACTATTACCCTTATTATCAACATGATCATATAAATCGATTCCTTTTCTTCCCAGAACTTCTTTATACCATGTATCACATATAATAAACGCTTCCGATACTAATTGATCATAGTAAGCATGGTCATAGGATCTACATATAGCAAATAATGGTGTTTGACCATTCAAATCTCTATCATCCCATTGAATCATCAATCCTAATTCATATAACGCATCTCTGTAGTAGAACAAATAATGACCAATAGTTCGTTGATATATATCTTTTTCTCGGAAGTAAGCAATCTTTCTTTCGAAAGGAGCATCATCAACAGCATCAAGTACCATATCAATTAACTCTTCATCACCTGATTGAACCGCTGCACATAAGAGAGTCATACCAGTTGTATGACTTTTCTCGCACATGATTCTTCCATAGGGAAATAATTCTGAATGAGATAAAAGTGTTTGAAGAACATTCTTACTAGATAACTGAATAGCTACCATCAAAATGCTGTCAAATGATTTATTTTTAATATAAAACATAGATTCTTGACTTGTGAGAAGTGAACGAAGCCCACTTTCCCAGGCTCTTTGTAGTCTTATAGAATCATCCTCTTTGACAGTGTTCCATATCTCAAAGTTTTCTTTACATATTTGACTCAGCCTACTTAAATTCTCTTGATCCTCCAAGTAAAATAGCACACCTTCAAACGTAGACAATCCATAGCCAATAGAACCTGATTCAATGTCATCAAATGCAAATGTTTTTATATAAAACAAATGAATATGCAAATCAGGAACATCACTACGTAAAAGAACAAATAACATCAGTCCAATGAGCGTATCAGCATCGAGAGATGATATAGTCACTTTGGCTGTTGCTGAAGATGACGAAGGAGTTACTGATGAGTCATTCAGAAGGTCTAATGTGTTGAAAATGATCTTCAATTTAGCATCAGTGTTTGTGGTTCTATTCAAACCTTCGAACTCTTTAACTGCAAGTACTGCTCTTCTTTCAAGCTCTTGGAGCTTTTCATAATGCATATCTGGTAGTCCTACTTGACCAATGCTAATATTGTGTAGATGAGCTCTTAGTTTGTCATCTTCAAAGTAATCAAGTCTATCTGTATAGTTCTGGAACATAGTATCTCTTGAAGCAGTYTTCAGTTCTACTATTTTCCTCCATAATTTGTCTGATATGTTATTTTCAATGTATATATGTAGTGATCGTTCAAGATCTTCTTTAGAATAACCTGTTATTGATATCAGATCCACAATTACAGCAGAGTCCAAAGACCTGAATATTTCAATTGCTTTTCTGATCAAATTGTTGAAAGATTCAATAAGCTCCATTTCGTTTTCAATATTTTTACAAGTAAACCTTTTGAATAAAGAAGAGAATCTGCTGCCTATCTGTTGAGATATGAAAGGGAATCTTGTAAGTACATCACCAAGAGGAGGAACATTACCAAGTTTTGATATAGGATCAATGCTATTTGTGGAATATTTGGGATCCACTGATGTTAAGGAGGAAGTGAGAGAAGCTGATTCTGTTGAGTTTGCTGAGATTGTTGAAGCTGTTGTTGATGAATTATATGCCTTATTGTTGACTGATGGATTGTTCTGGGAATTAGTATCCTCCAGTTCATGATTTGGACCCAGGAACATCAAATCGTACTTATTAAACAGATAACTCATAGGAATTCCACCAAAATCTGTTTCTTCTCTTGCTATTGGTTTGCCTATAAATGGCCTGGAAACGACCAGCACCATGAATTTAGCATTTGCAGGGAAATATGGTGTTTGAGACGTTAGAAGTATTTCATCGACAATTTTAGCAGTCACACTTCTTCTATAACCAGAGACATCATATATTGTATCACCATTAACAGCAAGAATCTTGTTGTTCAACGTATTATAAGCCTTACCGTTTTTGACGCCAAGATGACTTGGTGGTTTAGGACCCAAAGGTGAAGGAATCTTTATTATATGAGATAAGATGAAATCTTCATTTTGACATAACCTCTCGTACTTYCTTTTAGAAATACTCTCATCATAAAACAGTAAAATGGCCGATGATGGTACCAGAATAACATAACTCTCTGGGTTATYTCTCAAAGCTTGAATGTATGATTTGCTGGTGCTTGACCATGGGTCTGGATTGTTAAACACCTGGTTAAGAAATGGGTTCATAAACTGAACCGCCCCTCGACCCATCGGCTCGATTGTCATATTGGACTATTATACTAGATATAGTCTCTATAATTTCTAAGGGTTTTCAATATTCATGGTTTACTGACAACTGATATGTGTGTCCATTGATTTGCAAATACACATAACGTGATGAGAAGATCTGTGCCCCTTAGATGATTAACAGATAGAAATTTAGAACTATAATTCGATGTACGTACGAGTCAATAGTTATTCTGTGGTTCTTTCAGTAGTTTAAAATTATTGACGCTTTATCTCAATAGCTTCAACTATGTGATTTACTAGTTTTCTTCTAATCGTCTGATACGATATTAAATTAATGATAGAGTTAAATGTAAGGGCCTATCTATTTAGGCCATCTACTTATTGTTATATCGATCCCTTTTGTCACTAGGATTCCGTTGWCCAGAGTTTATCACATGATAAATTTGTGGTATTTTGGGACGACAATTATGATTCGGACACTTACATACAAATGAAAATTTGTTCTCGGACAGTGAAATTTATCTCTAAAGGAAAGTGATGTGATCATGCAGATGGAGGTTTATGAATGGAGAGTTTATTGTACGATGTRAAGATCTCTATTGACCGTGACGGAGAGCAAATGATGCCGGATATGAGATCCCTACTGATTTGATAGAAATCATTTAAGAAGTTTGAAAATTTATTGCAATTTGGGTGGTTTCAGAGTTCAGGAATCATGGCTAAGGGTAAGAATAAGGAACATGAAAGTCATAAAACAGGCAAAGRAAAAGGAGCCGGAGGAGGACACCATCATGGAAGAAAACAAAGAGAAACAAAACATCACGGATCCGGAGTGGGTGGGCAAAAATTTCCTGTGAAGCTGGCGATGTGGGATTTTGATCAGTGTGATCCCAAACGATGTAGTGGTAAGAAATTAGAGAGACTTGGTTTGATTAGATCTTTGAGAGTTGGACAGAAATTTCAGGGAATTATTGTTACGTAAGTGAAGGATTACTTAATAATGGGTTATTTATTATAAATGTGCAAGAAAACAGCACTTGAAAGGCGATGCTAACAATATAAATTTAGTCCTAACGGTAAAGGAGTGGTTTGTCCTGACGATCGACCAGTAGTTGAAGAGTCAGGTGCAGCAGTGGTTGAATGTTCATGGGCAAGATTGGAAGAAATTCCTTTTTCAAAAATTGGAGGTAAACATGAAAGACTACGTATGTTTGATTTCGAATACTGGGGAACAAATATTAGCGATGGAGGTTCGGATTGATTGACTAATATGGGATTACTAACCTGTACTTTTCAGTGCCGTATCTAGTTGCTGCTAATACAGTAAATTACGGAAAGCCCTGGAGGTTAAATTGTGTTGAGGCATTAGCAGCATGTTTTGCTATTGTAGGACATTTAGAATGGGCAGAAGAGTTATTGTCTCATTTTTCGTATGGACCATCATTTTTAGAAATCAATAGAGAACTGATTGAAGTGTATCAGCAATGTACTGATAGTGATAGTGTGAAAGAAGCGGAAGCTGCATGGTTGCAAAAATTAGATGAGGAATTTGAAGAACGAAAAAGGACTAATCAAGATGAAGATATTTGGATGCAAGGAAATACAAATCGCATGCAAGTGAGCGATAGTGAAGAGCAAGAGCAAGAGCAAGAGCAAGAGCAAGAGCAAGAGCAAGAGCAAGAGCAAGAGCAAGAGCAAGAGCAAGAGGAAAAGGAAAAGGAAGAGGAAGAAGGCGAGCGAAAGGAAAAAGATGAGGATGATAATGAAACCCATGAATACTCTAATGAAGCCGAAGAGACAGAACTGGCACAAAAGATTCAAAACGTATCACTATAATAATAGCAAAAAGGATTTCATATAGATATATTCATGTATTATAAAGTATAAGTGGTTTACTAGTTGACGTTCAGTGTCAAGTACTTGAGGAGCGCATTACTCGCTTCATATATATGTATGGTTACTGAAATAAAACAAACCAAGCGAATATCTCAAAACTCATTTCATGATTGTTTATCCCAGAACTTATCCTATTTCAGTGTTTTTTGTATGAGAACAAATAAACAAATAATTAACGACTTGCCAGGCTTCCTGGTTATGTATGTCAAGCTGCTCCCACCAAACCTTAAATATTGCCTTGATGATAATTAATTACATTAGAGCTACAATGCAGGCACCAGTTTCGTACTTGCATTGAAAGCATTAGATGAGATTTTATTTCAAAGCTTGAAGATTTAAATTATATCCCCTGATCTAAACATATCGGCGTTTTTCCATCTCTATCTAATCGCCTACTGTCGTCTTCTTCATTAACAGAAAAGACAGTCCCCACTCCTTCTATTCTATGATTTGACGTACCTGCATTTAGCTACATGAACTTTAAACATATATACAACCTTATTTCCAACCTCTGTTCATCGTTTTTATGTTTTGTCTTCCTTTCCCTTATAATTTCATTATCAGCTTTTTCTTCCTGGTCATCTTAGTTGAATAGCTAAAATAAGACTAATACGGAAGGAGTAATTCTAGGAGAAAGTTAGAGACTCATGCATATAATTTTCAGGTTTTGGCTCTAGTTTTGTTTCTTCTGCTTAGATGGACCCATCCCTAATCAGTCTCAGAAATGTGCACTATTGCAACCATTGAAGTATTGTTCGTTTATACATTCTGACACTCATCTGTTAGCAATTTTTAACAGGTTTCTACTGCTAGTGTTTCTAAACATTTAATATATTATATGTCATTCTTTATAATAAAGGCAAAGATCTCAAATGGAACAAACTAAGGTGAAAGTAGAAGAACCTGAAGCTGTTGATTTAGCATACATTCCAAAGAACCATGGTGCTCCATTACCGTTCAGTGTACTAATCACTGACTTATTTTTTCCTTTAAAGAAGGATTTCCAAAAGCTCAGTAAAATTACTAAGAAGAAGCCAAATGAGATGAAAAAGGAAATCATCATAAAGTTTTATGATAAGTGGAGGAAAGAAGTTGGGGAGAATTTCTATCCTTTTTTTAGACTGAGTATGTATATCATTTTTTCGTGAATGAGAACTTCATTTAAGTATAGATAGATGGAAAAGAAGGAATTTTGATAAAAAAGTGGGGATTCTGACCGACTAATCAAATCAGTTATGCCAGATGTAAGTTTAAATAGTTAGAGTTGAATCTCTCAATTAGACATGGTTGATAGCTATATGGTTGATATTAATAATGCTGTTATTCAGAAAGATAGAGAAAGACAGATGTATGGTTTGAAGGAAAATGCACTTGGTAAGCTTATAATTAAAGTAAGTTCATAGGGATAAATGTATTAATGTGAATAAAAGCCGGAAAGTTGATCTGTTCATATTCTCGTGTACTCTAGTTCTAACAGAATGAATTTCTTTGTTTTTAGTTGGTCAATATACCTGTTGATAGTGCTGATGGAAAAGCGATTCAAAATTGGAAGCAAGGAAATAAATCGTCCGCTGGTAATTTCGCTGAAAGATGCTACRAGGTTATAAGAAAACGTTCTACTAAATTCGAATATGGATCCCTTACAATAGATGATGTCAATGATGGTTTGGATAAATTGAGTGCTTCGGCTAAAAGGTATGTTTGAGGAAGGATATTTCGTATCATCAAGATAAATGAAAGTTTCCACAATAAGCCAGCTTTTAGAGGTTTAGAAATTGCCTTCTCAGCTTGCTGGGAGGTAGAGAAAGAGAAAAAGAACAGCAATGATATGTTATGATTGGAGCTTGAGCTTCTGGCGGATCCTCTTGGTTTCACTTGCATACCTCATATCAAACTAATCTTTTCGCGGAAATGGAAATTGAAATTTAATTGGCATAAATCAAGGGAAGACTCGGTTTATTTGAACTAACATTTTATGTTTATTATAGTAATGATCAACTAGAAGTATTAAAATGGTTTTACGATAATATGAATGTAGATGAGATGAAATGGTTAATCAATATCATTCTCAAATGTAAGTACTGCTAATTTGCTACCTATTCATCTCTTCGCTACTAACTATTTATTGTTTTAGTTATGCATTTAGGTGCATCAGAGAGAACATTTCTCAACTTATTCCATCCTGAAGCTATGGGGCTATTCAATGTGACATCAAATCTGAAACGAGTGTGCTACGAATTATACAATCCGGAAATCACATTATCACCAAAACGTCAAGAAGTATCCCTCATGTCTTGTTTTCAACCACAACTTGCACAATTTCAGAARTACTCCTATAGTAAAATGGTTTCCAAAATGCCGGAAAGTGGATTCTATATGGAAGAGAAAATAGACGGAGAAAGAATTCAACTTCATATGGATAATTATGGTGCCAAGTTTGTATTCTGGAGTAGAAAGGCAAAAGATTACTCTTATCTGTATGGCAGTAGCTTAGATGATAAAAATGGCAGTTTAACAAAGCATTTAACAGATGCTTTCCTACCAAATGTAAGAAACTGTATTATTGATGGAGAAATGGTCGCTTATGATCCAGAAAACGATTTGATTATCCCTTTTGGTACTTTGAAAACTGCTGCTATTCAAGAAAGTCTCGATGCCGGTATGACTAGACCAATGTTTATTGCATTTGATTTAGTCTATTTGAATGATAAGCCTTTGGTTAACTATGCCCTTAGAGATAGGAAAGCAGCATTAAGAAGAATCCTAAAGGATAAAGAAGGTTATTTGAAAGTTCTTCCTTTTACTATTGCTACTAAACCAGATGAAATCTATGACAATTTAAAGAAAATAGTTGAAATGTCATGCGAGGGCCTGGTTATAAAGAATCCTTTGAGTAAATATAAGGTGAATGAAAGAAATGATGATTGGATCAAAGTGAAACCGGAATATATGGAAGAATACGGTGAGAATTTAGATTTATGTATCATTGGAGGCTTTTATGGACAGGGAAGCCGTAGCAGAAAACTTGCGAGTTTCTTATGTGGGGTGCGAGCAAGTGRTGATGAATATAGTAGTGATTATAATAAGTTTTGGTCATTTTGTAAAGTAGGGGGAGGATTTTCTGTTGTTGATTATTCGAGAATTCAACATTTAACCGAAGGTAAATGGCATAAATGGGATGCCAATTTAGAAGTTAATCAATATATGGAGTTAGCCGGCCCAAATAATAATTACGAACGACCTGACGTTTGGATCAAACCAATGGATAGTATAGTCATAGAAATTAAAGCATCTCAAGTGATTTATAGCTCACAATATAGATCTGGAATGAGTTTGAGATTCCCAAGGTTTAGGAAAATAAGAGAAGATAAAGATTGGAAGTCTTGTTTGTCATATTCTGGTATGTTATTTATTAATTGTATGATGGCTGTGACGTGTTTAATTCTGCTATGGATAAAGCGTTATGGTTAAAAACCTTACTAACTGAATGTGATTTTATTAATATTGCAGAGTTCATTTYGTTAAGAAATGAAGTAGAAACAAAGCATGAAGAGAACTCGGCCGAGATACCGGAGAATAGAAGAAAGCAGATGAAGAAAAGAAAGAAAGAATATAAAGTAGTTGATTATAAAGGGAAGGAGGATGCTAGTAAATGGAAAGAAACATTTATTTTCCAAGGTCATTATTTTTGTAAGTACTGTTATTCTTAATTGTATGACCTATGAATGGAAGATGAAATGCAACTTCGGGTGAGCAATTTCTGTCCATAAACTCATACTAAAATCAGGCTGTATTAATACTAACAAGCTATTTGTGTGTTTTTTCAGATATTTTATCTGATATGGTCAAACCTAAAAGAATGTTCCTGAAAGATATTGAGAAACTTGTTGTGAGAAACGGTGGGACATTGGCATATAGTCCCAATGTTAGATTAGCACCTGGCGAGCAATTGTTCATTATATCCGATTTAAATGTTGTGAAAGCAGTTACGCTGATTAGAAAGGGCACTTATGATATAGTGAAACCTTGTTGGATTTTAGATTGTATATCTAGGAAGATGATGATTCCAATAGAGCCTACCCATTATCATTTTGCAAGAGAGGAAACAATGAAAGCTGCTCAAAATCATGTTGACAAGTTTGGGGATAGTTACACTCTTGCTGTAAATATGGATGAGTTAAGTGAATTGTTGAAGAGGATTGAGCTAACTGATAAGACTGTTAGTAAAACTGTGTTAGATACTGAAATATCAGATTTATTACATGATGTATTGCCTTTGCGAGGATTAACCGTGTTTACTGATTTCAACAGCCAAGCGGAGAAGAATTTTAATTTGAATGAGGAACAGAGAAAAGGTTTGCCTTCCCAGTCGGAATTGTTTGAGAAGGATTTCCGGCTGGAAAAAGCTGCTCGTTGTTGTCAGTTCATGGGAGCCAATATTACGAGTACTATTCATAATGATTTATTGTCAGTAGTGATTTCAGATTCAAATTCATCAAGGCTACCTCTAATCAGGCAAATTGAAGCATTGTAAGTTATATTTTACTTGAATTAATATTAATATTTTTGTTCTTTGACTGACTGAACGATCCTCAGAAGACTGATAACTAACAAACATATTGTCATACTAGACGGAAGAGGCCTGCTCGATTAGTTACTTCTGAATGGGCAATCCAATGTTACGAAAACTTTACAAGATTAGCAGAGGAAAACTTTCCTGTTATATGAGTGACGTATTAGTTTATGTTAGGACAACGTTTAATAATAGTTATGGTATTTCTAGTAATTGTTATCAGTTTGATACTGGTTGATACTCTTTAAGATTTGGTACCTTACTATGCCCTGCATAGTTATACATGTTACTATTCACATGGTTCGTAGGCTTAAGATAACATAATCAAGAAATAATCAATTTCGTTCAGTCCTTATGTTGCTATAGATGTATAATACTGGCAGGTTCAATATCTGGGAAATCGCACAGAATAAATATTCCACTTTCCTGCAAACTCATGCACCATCATGCACAATATATGAATCTCTCAGATGCCCTCTCTTGCCATGCTCTCCAATCAAACTTTATCCAGGCACATTCTAGACAAATAAATAGCTACTCAACTGATAGACAACATAATATATCTGTAACTAATTCGTTGTACTATTATTGTAATAACTCATTATCAAGCAATAAATCAAACCAGTAGATGTATTGAGAAAGCTGTTTGTTCGATAGTTCAATTAGCGAGTTTACTATTCTAAAGCTTACTCTCCTCTTGTGAAGCACTGATTGCTCTTATACCATCCTTCTTGTTATCATCAAGAGCACGACTTGACCAGTTCTGAGAGAAGGCAGGGGCTTTTGTTATCTTGATGAAGTAATAGATTGATATATTCATACATATTATTAGACAGGTTTTAGTACTGTTTATCAATTACCAACATTATGATGATCAATTGTCTAAGTAAAAGCAGGTGCTTGTTGAACCATGCGTATGCATCACATTCATCATCTAGTAGCGCCCGCTGTGTGAGTCAATTGATAAACAGTAGGTATGCTGGAAATAGCACTTTACTATACAATGAAAAAAAGGGAGCATTATGTTCGAAGAGGTCGATTTATTCTTGGAAATCGAAACCTACAGATTATTCATTCGGAAACCAACGAATTAAGTACACTTCTAAGGGGAATGGTAAGATACCTCCAGAGTGGGTTCAATCCGAGATAAATAGAGCTATCCTCAAAAACATTGAATCAGCGAATGGGTCATCATCTAGCTCACCATGGAAAAGTGTATTAATTGGTATATTGGCAGCAGGTGGTACCATTGTGGTAATAGGAGCAGTTGGTTTCAACTATCTGGATTATCAACATAATGAAAACAGTTTACTCAGTCAAGGTAAAGTATTTTTCCCGTTTTATATGTGGAGAAGTAAAAGAACACCAAGCAAGTACGAACTTGATGTTGATGATATAAAAGAATTACTAGAAGTGAAACTGCTGGAAAAGTTATCAACAAATCATATAATGAAGGATTTATTTGGTTTGCCTTTATATGTKAAAGGAGACAGCTTTGAAAAGATTGAGATAAGAATTGAAGAGATTGATCCGTCATTCTGGGGTATTACTATTAGTAAAGAAGCCCCATTTATTTCATTTGATAGAAGGAAAATAAACTCTATCAAATCAGCAATCAAAAAGCTGAGACCTCCTTTATCTCTKAAAGAGTTGAAAGCTACTGGCAATCAACGACCAAACATTACTGATTTAATGAATAAACCATCCTACCATGAGATCCCTGCTCCTTTAAGTATTGACAAGAAAGAAACTGCTGGTGAATATGTTGTCATTGTTAAAGGAGATGTTGATGTTTCTAATTCAAAGCATGTACATACCGAGCAATTAGTAAATCAAATAGTCTCAGGCTCCGATGATATTCACCCTATTGATGAGAAAAAATCTAGTAGTGGCAGTACGACAGGGGCTTCTAGTGTTTCTAATGCAGGTCATTTGACACTCAAAAGTATTGATGGTTTAGTTAGCTTTGAAGCTGCTTTAGATAATGAGCACAGAAAACATTTGCAAATACTGAAGATGGAGTTGAAACTTAGAAGAAGCGATGGTGAGTATGAGTCATTCAGATTATTATAAACAGATGAGCAAAACTAGGAGCAAGGGAACTGAAGGTGATTTTAGTGATTTTATTTTGCTTTTAAGTAGCTAATGACTATTAACACTGCAATATTGTGTCTGAAATTGAATGTCGAGCTTAAATAATCAACCATCGAGTAGAATTTCATGGTGGTTTTATGTATATAGTAAATAAGTAGTAAGCACTAGCCATTATTAAGAAATAAATTGTTGTATCCTTTTAAAAGTATATGAGCAATATAAGTAAAAGAAACATGAATACCGGGTGGAAGATCAAGTAAACTGTATACAATATGAATCAATAAAAACCATTATTCACTATTTGATTATTATTCTTTCAGAAAATGATTAGAATATTGAAATATTGGAATGCCAAAAGAATAAAAAGATAAAAGTTAGAACCCTCAATCCGAACAATGCCCAAGTTCACTTAGCAAAAGAAAAATGTAAAAGAAAAGAAAAGAAAAGAAAAAACAAGAAAAAGAGATTTGTACTATCAGCATATCAATTATTTATGTCTGTATCATTGCATTCATTATGTTGAGTTGTTTTATACAAACCATTATATTTGATGAATGCTGACATTGATTAAAACTAATGTGTATCCCCCCAAATACATGACAGAGCTTTTTCTACCATTTCGTGCACCAGCCGACCCAATTTCTTCCCTTACAACCTTGAAAATCTGTTGATTCTGATGATGTAGTTGTAGGTGTTTCCGTTGGTTCAGAATCAATATGTGATGTTATGGATGTTGGCTCTGGAAAAGAGACGGTTGCTGATGCCGATGCTGATGCTGATGCTGTGAATGATGCTGTCACCCATGTCGATGGAATTGTAGACTGATAACTACTGTTATCAGTACGAGTGATAAGACTATAGCTTGACTCATCAACTGTTCCATATTCAATACACCATCCGTACCAATTCCGCTTCTTACATGGTAAAGGACGAGTAGAGAAAGTTTCTGTCGATATACTACTGAGATTCAAACTGATAGTTGAGGTTGAAGTTGCAGTAGCATCTGTAGTAGTTGATGGTTCAGTGAACTTTTTCCAAACGTAATTCCAATCAAAACAGTCTTTACAAGGAGGCGGTACTAAACAAGGAGCCGCTTGGCTGTAGAACTCAAGAATATCATCAATCACGACATGAATACGATGGTTAAGCATATTTACATGCCATCCGTAGTCTGTCACAACATCATAAACACAAATTAACCCTGAATGACATTGACTCTCCATAGCATAACCAGCAATTGAACAACTTGATGAAGCTCCATTACATACACCCATAAATATAGGATCTGCAGTATGGCCAAAATGAAAGATGTTATCTCTTATAGAAGGAATCGATGGCGGTAAAGGTAAATGTAACCTTTTAGCAGCTAATAGTTCACCAGGTGCTTCAAATGATACAACTGGAATGCCATAAGTTCTTCCAACTAAAGCCGCTAAAGCACCACCTAAAGAGTGACCTGTTAGCCAAATCTGAGCATTGGGGTAGTTCCTTTTAACTTGCTCGAAAACTTGTAAAGCATGTTTATAGTAATGATCCCTATGAAACAACTCTGCTTCTAAACATGGTTGATTACAAGTAAATGCTTTCTCATAACAGTCACAAGATGTTGCCCAAAGAGAATTCACTCTAGCGCAACAACAAGAAAAGAATAAATTGTCATTCAGTTTGTCGTTGTCAACTGTATCTCCTGCAGAATCCAGATAAGCTGCTGAGGTTCCCTTATATGATATTACCACAGTTGAGTTATCACTCGTTGAAAACACATGTCCTCTAACTCCTGTAGCATTCCAACCAAATCCATTACTAGTTTCATTGAAAGCAGGAGTTCCAATAACATTATTCCATGAGTCATCGTCTGGTGAAATCACATAAGCATCGGCTGACATAACAGCAAGATTAACTATTGTTAGTTTATCAGTAACATTGGGTAAAATCATATTTGTTGCTGAGAACTCAACTAAGAAGTCTTGAGCCATTATCTTCTCCTCTGGTGATGATTCAATAGTTAACATTGTTGTAAAGTAATCCTTGAGAGAGTTTTGATAATTTGGTACTAGGGCTGGCTCCAAACTTGAACGCATTTGCAGTTTAGTCGTAAATGGATCAATGTCTGATTGTATAAAAAAATTTGGGATTCTATCTGTATGATCTTTAGCCCATTGCATATACTTCTCGTGACTTATATTGAGATCTTTGATTCGGATGCTTGGAAACTCTGAAGAGAAATCCCAGTTAGACACTTTGTCATTAACACTTTTGCTACCTGCTAACCAGTTTGGGTTGTATATGATTTCTCTGAATTCAAATTCTGATGTGATTGAGTTTTCGTTGGGTACATCTGACGATAGCTCTTGATGGTCATGTTGTTTGTGCTGGTGATATTCACTGGTACTATGGTCATTGAGGTATCGTTTATTTTGCCATAGAGATATAAAAAGTATAGAAGAGCTTATCAGTAAACTGAGTATGATGTGAAAACCCCGGAATTTCCTTCTACTAGGTCTCTGGCTTCGATCACTTTCCTGAGACAGTTTCTCATAACCTGCCGCCTGGTGGCCAATGTTGTGGAATGGGTTATACATAATAGAAATGGTTTAGAAAGACGAGGAGATTGTCGTTTAAACCTTTATAGGAAACCATTGAAAGGTAAGTATTTAATCTTTGAATAGCGAGAAACAAGAGCTAAGGATTTGTTTGAATGAACAAAAAAGAACTAGGTTAAATAACAATATACTATATGATAGTGAATACCAGGAAGAATGATATCATTTAACCCAAGGATTTAGCAAGGTGATTAGTGCTGATTAACTTCATTTAGAATAAGGTTTTGAAGCAGCTGCATGATGTTGCATAAGAGGGTGTGTTTTATAGTATTATGTAATCATTAAACGAAATCAGGGAGATACGGATTAGTAGTCGATAGTGAGGTAGATAATGGAGTAGACGGATATTTGGTAATTAATAATTCAAAACAATTGTTCATACAAACCATTGCTTTGACTGTATTAAAGAAAGTTTATATACATAAGAGACTGAGTCAATGCCTTGTTTATTATTGTGTTCCAGCTGATTTTGATACGACAGTTTCAATACTTCACCAATAATTTGCAAGCAGTCGGCGATTGTTGATTTAATATCGGACTGATTATATTTGAAAAATTTGTCAATAATAAGAGCAGCAAACAGATCACCACTTCCAGCAAAGCCGCAGGGATATTTCTCTATTTCAAAGTCGTGTATTACTTTTCCTTTGACTCTGCTATCGCTGGCTAGACAATACAGTTTACCTTCCCACTCGCACGATGTGATGACAACAATTGGAATGTTGAATTCATTCTGTAGCACCGAAATGGCTTTCTCGCAACTTGCTCTATCAGTAATCTCAACGCCGGAAAGTATTTGAGCTTCAAATTGATTAGGAGTTACTATTGATACTCCACCTGCCTTCAATATTTCTTTATACACAGGAATTATGGATTCCTGTACATATAGTTTACCATTATCGCCTAAAACTGGATCTAATAACCATACAAGCTTGCCCTGTTTTTCTTCTTGTAAGTCACGACCGATCTTTCCTATCGCTTTCAATCCTCCTTCGTCTCTAACATAACCAGTTATAAGAGCATCAAATTTCAGACCAATTTTTTTCAATCCATCTTGATATACAGTCCCGATTTCTTCACCAGTAAAACTTGATCCGCCAAATCTCCCGTAGCCTGGATGATTTGAAAACTGTACCGTATTCAACGCATCAACATTCCATCCTAAATATTGTAAAGGAAATGCAGCTGCTCTGTTACCAACATATCCATGTGACACATGTGACTGAATGCACAGTATATCTTTCGTCATTACCTATGTATAATCCGATCTCTTTCCTCCAATCAAAAAGCTCAAACGCTCCTAAATCGTACTGTACATGCTCCAATCAACTCATTCCACATTAATAACTGCCTTCCATCATTTATTACAGATTACTCGTCATACGCACAAGCAAGAGGAGCCTTTTCAATATTCTCGGTAGTCAATAAACGCTAACTTTTCATCTGAGCTTACAGCCGTAATGAGAGATGAAGGGTATTCGAGATYTTATCATCTTTAGAATGACCCTTGGTTTTTCTTTCGCAAACGTCTCCTGTACACCCCTGCTTCGAGTTACATTATGGCCATACATTGTAATTGAAAGCTGGTTCTTTTTTGGGGGGTTACATGTCATGCGGGTTTTCTTTTCATCACCATCTCCACAATTAAGGTGATGGGTACTGCTTGAGATTAGATTAAGACCATCCATAATTAGCTATTACAAGGCTATGAATYCATTGGAATTAACATTAGCAAGTTTGTATGGTAATTGATTGATTTATTTCTGCAGAGTTTGATTCATGTRCATTGAATGGAATTTATTATTGAGTTATTGATTGATTGGCTGGCTGATTGATTCATTTAAACAGATTTAAGGATTTCTAGGGCTTTGTTTGCATAGACGGGAACTAGGAACGATATCACAATAGTTATAATGAAGATATCAACAGATAATACCACGGATTTGAAATATCCACTATACTGTAGTCAGTTTCTTTCGGAGAATGTTCTACTAGTTGCTGGTGGTGGTGGAGAAGGCAAAAATGGGGTCAAGAATAAGGTGACGATTCTTGATATTGACACAAGCATTGGTATCAACGAAGAACAAAATGCCAAAGTTAGCGTTTTGTCACATTATGTGTTTGAAGAAAATGAAGATTGTGTAATGAGTGCGGATGTTGATCTGGTTGGTAAGAACTTACTTGCTGGTGTGAATCGAAATACTGCTGTGGTTGAGAAAGGTGAGAATGATCATTTGAGAATTCTGAAACTGGGAAGCAATAGTTTAAGTGAGGGTAAGAATAGTAATGACTACAAATTGAAACCTATAGGATCTCTACAGGTTTTCAAGTCAAAGGACCCTTCTGTTTATCAAAAATTTGTCAGAATGGTACATTTTTCATCTGATAACCAAGGAGATGAGAAACCTGCGGTGGCAAGTGCTTTGATAGTTGCTTCTTCTGACGATAAAGCAGAATTGAGAATTTGCCTTAATTTTAATACCCCCCAGGAAATTGTCATTGATCTTACATTGGATGCTTCTATTGCAGATTTAGATATAACACAGGAAGGAAAACTGGCTGTTCTTACCTCTACTGAGCTGAAAGTGTATGATTTAACTGAAAGTGAAAAACGATTGAAGCAAATAGCCTCAGTATCAATAAAGACATTGGGGTCAAAGGGCAAGTTTTCTCGTATGAGGTTTAAAGGCGAAAATTCAGTCATTATTGCATATAGTACAGGAGGAGGAATTTCATTAGGCGAAGTTGATATCAGAAGTCAAAAGTTTGTTAGAACAAGGGTTTTCTCCAAGAAAGATAAAGGAGTTACGGCTTTATCCATCGCTCCTAATTTCATTGCAATTGCTACATCTTCGATATCAATTATACTCCTCAATCCATCGACTTTCAAACAGGAAGCTATTTTCCATTATATCCATCCATTTGCCATCACCTCATTAACATTTAGTCCTTCTGGCGCTATACTTGCATCTACTTCTGCTGCCAATACGTTGAATCTGATCCGTTTACCTGTTTCAGGTGACATTCATAAATCGCGTGACACGTTAGTGTATTCACTTCTCAGTGTATTGTTCATTGTATTGTTTGCAGTCATCATTGAAAAGGTTACCAAAGAAAGGCTTCTCAATGATTTGATAGAAATCATTGAATCAAAGAATTTGAASGTTTTGGGTAAAACAAGTTTGACATCTGTTGAAGAGCCAGTTATAACTGGTCTTGAGCAAGAAGAGTTGGAAGTCCTGAGTGATTTGCATATACAGATTGAACCTACAGATGTATCTGTTCTTGAAGAGATATATGAAAAATTGTATGCTGCTGAGTCTATTGTTGATAAAATGGAAGCAGAAAAGGTTATTGAGCATGAAGTTTTAAAGGAAGAAGCAAAGAAACTGGCTGAGGCAAGTGAGTCGATTGTGGAAACAGAGAGTGAGGATGAAACAGCTACAGAGACACTGATCTTGGGGAGCGACGAAACTGAAGAAGAGGGAAAAGAAGCAGAAAAAGAACAGGATGAAAAAGAAGACGAAGAATATACCATTGCCTCCAAAAATGCAGACGCTGAAAATGTCGAGGAGTCTGTTGATGAGCCTGTTGATGGTAATGATAAAAAAGAGGAAGAAACTGAAACATTGACATTAACAGTCACCAAAACTCAAACGATATCCGATACATCTGTTGATTCTCAGGAACAAGCTTCAACTGATTTTCTTGTAAATGATGATTCAGAAATTGATGCTTCTGAAGAAACTGTTATTGATGACACAGCTACAGTAGAAAGCAGTATTGAAAAGGAACCAGAAACAACTGATACTGATTCTGGTGCTAATTCCGATGCTGATGCTGAGACCGTCCCTGAAGCTGATTCTGAGGCTGAACAATCYGAGGAAACGCCGTTACAAGAAAAAATTGTAGATGCAGCAAAGAACATTGTCGATGCAGTTAATGCAATTGAAAATTTTATTGGTGATGAAGTAGCACCAGATGCTCAATAATATCCTGACGGAGATTCTGTCGAAGAAGTAATGTAAATAGTTCTTGAAGATATCTGAATTTGAATTAATGTTATGTTACTTATAATGCAAATGATTATGTAAGTTAGTATGCTAGTATGAATTATCAAATTAAACATTCAATTATGGACCTTCACTTGAACTTATTATTTCTGTCGGTAGAAATAGTTCCTCTATGTTTGTTGATTTATCCTCTATCACTTTTTGATTGTCACTTGTATTCTGATCGTCAGTATTTTGATTTGCATTTGATTTACGACCTAATTCGACGGAGCCCGTATCTGTTTTGGTGACGGTATTGCTATCTGATTGATTCTCATCATTGACACAGCTATCTGTGGTAATGCTACGACCATTTGGTCTAGTATTTTCCTCGGCCGATCCATTTTGTTGCAACCCTTTCCGAGCTTTTTCTATCAAATCTTTGAAATCTCCATTGAAATTTTCAGCCCATTCCTTTGCATCAAAATCTTTTTTTTCTTTGGAGCCTTCTAATGATGCCTTGAATGAGTCCTCCCAAGCATTCAAGTTTCTTTTCAACTGTCGCTCAGAAAGAGGATTTTTCGCATCTAAATTGGCATTCCATAAACTACACCATTCAGTATATCTTCTCTCAAGTAAAGTCCGATTCCCGTTTACCGGTAGTCCTAGTTGAGATAATTTGTCTTTCAATTTGGAATCTTTCAGCAGATTAAAATTTATCTTGGAAAGTTTCTTTTTTGGTTCGTTAGATATAGTGGTTGAACTGGTAGTAGAGGAACTAGAAGGTGCATAACGATAAGTTGGTTTAGTTTTCACTTTTTGATGTTTCTGAGGTAATAATGTAGCTTGAGTTGAGTGTTTTGAAGATTTAGTTGAATTATTGACAGAGGAAAATTGAGAATTATTTAGACACTCGTCAATATGGGTGGTTTCCAGATCTTTAATTGGGAACATCTTATGACAAATTGGACAAGGTGCAAATGATGTACTTGTTTTAGTAGCTGATCTATTCTTAATTTGTTTTACTTTCCGCTTCTTATTTTCATGTTCATCTATGTTGAATGTACTATCTTCAGGATCTTCGTATTCAGATTGGTCTGATAAAATTATCAATGAAGTGTCTTTGTTCTCTCCAAGACTATCGGTTGAATCTTCATAATTATCCCAATTCACATGCGGCTGCTTCTGACGCTCTTGTCTTGTGGCTTTTCTCTTCTCAGCAGATCTGACTTCATATAAAATATCCTTGTGAGTTGTAGAAGAATCAGATTCGACTTCTATTTCATCATGCACCTTTCCATTTTCATTTTCATAGTCATTATCAATTTCTTTCTCTCTATCACTCTCATGGTCATCAATGCTCTGAGGACAGTTTTCCTTAGCTTTAGCTAGTGCCAATAAGTCCKGCCGTATTCTTTGAAAGCAGATTACTAAATCCTCAACTGCTGTGTTTTTTCTTAATTGAACTTCCAATTGTTGTTCCCGACACACTGGACATATAGCCTCCGTGGAGAGGTGGCGTCTAATACATAGAGAACAAAAGGTATGACTACATGATGTTATCACTGGAGCTTTTAAAAAATCTTTGCAAACATGGCAATATAATAACGACTCTAATTCCGCTAGTCCTGGTACTGCTGTTCCCTTCCAATCTGAAGGATCTGGTATTTCCATTGTGATTTATTAACGCTTGAAGTGAGTAGCTGGTACTATGACGCGTCAGTCGACTGCTACTACAGGGTTTTAAGAAATGATTTGATCGCTCTATTATTGAGCTTTAATTTCTTTATGACGTGAATTGTCTATCGTATAGTAAATAGTAGAAGAAATTTCTGAAGTAAAAATAATACCTTGTCACCACAGAGTAAATATTAGATCTTCATTTTCATTAGCGTGTAAAAAAAAAAGGAACAARAAAAAAGAAACGTACAATTAATAACGCGGTAAGCTAATTTCTGAACATATGCAAAGAGAAAAAATAGAGAAACGGATCAATGTAAATGACAAGAAGTAAGGGAACTRAATAGATAAATAAAACCTATGATGAAGGAAACGTTGATGGTTTATAAATTAATAGAAATATAATAACTACAAACYGTATCTATATTTATAGTAATATATAAGATGGATAGGTTGAAAGTGCATGGTATTAGAGTAGTAGTTGACCGGTTAAGTACSCGAGATGCGATGAGGAAGGGCAYAGTAAATGAATAAGAATTTTTTTTTTGGTACTAGTTTTCGTTGATTGATGCAGCAAAATTAATATATCCTCACGAAAGGAATAAMATAGAAAAAAGAATAATATGTTTTGAATCAAATTATAGCGTGAAAAGAGATAAAAAATCAAAGTATAACAAATTGCATGCTTGATGCTCAGAGCTTGTATCACAAATATAACACAACATTCAATTATGAAGATAAGTATAGATTTAGGCCTAAGCTGAGTCACCTATTACAATAACAAGAAATATTCAAGAGGTATCATCAAGCACTGGTTTATACTAGCTGTAGCCCCTTTTCTCAAACATCTCCCTGATGAAGCATTCAATACTACTTGTACGCAAAATAGAGATGAAATAATCGATTCTTCATATTTAATTCTAATCAAGGCAGAACACTCAATTGTCGATCGATATACAATCAATGTACCAAGAAAATCTACTTATTCAATTCATACATTCATTCTAACTCTTCGTAGTCACCAAAAAAAAGCAAGTCTATGTCATTAACTATAATACATAAGAAATACCAACCGATCTACCACTGAATTATCGAATGTCCACTGACAGAAAGTGGGAATAATAGAAAACCAAAAGCGACAAACCCACCAACCAAAATGAAATAATAAACCGAAGTCTTCCAAAGACTTCCAGGTATTCTTCCTATAAAAGGAACGCCAAATAAATTGCAAACAATATGGGCTAAGACACAACTCCAAACGGTGCCAGTTCGAAGGAAGAGAAAAGTGGCATAAATCCCAAACAAGTATGTATAGAGAAACTGAAAAGCAGTAGAGAAAACTATCATTTTTACTGAATGAACTCCTTCCAGATATAAATTGTAAGCATGATGAATATGGGCAACGCCAAAGTAAAGCGGCGTAATGAAAAGTAGATAACTGACAGGCGGTTTGGATGGCAGAGAAACTGCCATGAGGCATGATCTGAAAACAATCTCCTCAGTAAGTGGTCCAATAAAATAGTCTCGTAAATGATATATGTTGTTCATATCAGTCTGATGAACAAATGCTAATACACTGTCGTTAATCTTATTGACGTTCTCAGTTACGTGATTCCAAGTATTACACGGTTGCAATCTATGACTCAGTAAGAATTTCTCCAATATCGAACCCGAGTAAAAAGTCATTGTAAGGATAATGACTTTGATCAAATCATTGCATGTTGTTATTGCTGATATCAAACTAAACACTGGTATATCTTGTCGTTTCTTCAAAGATAACCCGATTATCACTCTCATCGAGGCAAAAGCTGTGATCCATGTTTTAGATCCACCTAAGGCGTAAACAATCGTCGGTGTTAATGCAATAAGTAAGAGTGTCACCAAACAGATCACAATGCATCTCATATATACAACTTCAACATCGTTTCTGAAAACGGCGGTTGAAACTCTAGTTGAYCGAAGAGTATACAATGACCCTACATATACAAATGTCAGAAGGAATGCAAGTAGAATAGATGTGTTGAAAGAGTATGTATACTTTGATGAATCAACCATTTTGATAAATAATGATAATACGCTTTAATTTGTACGTCCCGCAAATGTTTCTCAATTGAGCATTATTCGATTGTCCTATTCACTGGCTTCTTCTTAATCGAAGTCTCTAACCGCTTAACTATCCTGCTTGCTGATATCTAGTTTAGAAGCTGCTAATGGTAGTGCATCAAAATCTTAATACTCTATTAATGGGAACGCTAGAATCTACATCCCACCTAAATTGTGTTGTCTATTAATTTCRTACCCTCTTAAAATTGGTACAAAAACTCATATGCCTTTTTTATTGGAAGCCGCGTAATTTCTCTATTCATCATATATGTTTTATCAGGTCGTTGTCTAGAGTCAATTCGGATATACAATATTTCCTAATGGTTTATTACGTAATCATTAATTATGTATCTGCAATTCAAGAATCGCACCTTTATTTCATTCTTGTTTGTCTGAGCTACACAGCGATAAAGTCCACTAATAATATGAAACGAAGTGAAGAGATATATCAGCTTCAGAAGAATAGAAGCTAAGTGTAGGGAGTAATTTTGGGAAGAACAAGGAAGTTTCACAAGTSTAAATTAGAGCTTCTAGTGAACGAATATATAGTAAAGTTGGTACTTTCTAGTGGCCATATCTTTTGCCTATTGACAATGCATTACTTATCCACAGATGTCAACGCGTAGTGAGAAATTTGATAATTAATAATAATAATACGACATAATTTGAACACATATTCAAGTATGAATTTAGTACCTCAGTTAAATGTAAGATACAATTACCCTAATAAAAAAGGAGAAATTACAGCTTGTACAATCAAACGTAACATCAGGGATCAAGACCTGTTGCGATAAATACAGAAAAAGCGTCAAACAAATGATCCATCACCCATTCAAACCATTTCCAATACCTGTCACAGAAGGTTATAACCCCTGGAACTTCATCTTATCGTTTTTGTTGCAATTCGTTGCAACCAAAACCCTTTACATACCTTATTAATCTAACTTCTACTGTATTTYACTGCATTGTTGAATAGTTCCCAACCAACCAAATACCTCTATACTCGCTCACAGAGTTGTACGATGTAGTAGGATTCGATTATTTGAGAGAATCCTAGATGACCAAAAAATATAATAAGGCCTATTCTCCTAAGCTGTTGTACGGAAGGATATCATTGAATAGTTAATTGGGAAGTAAACAATCAAACAATAGAGATGCTGTTCCTTCCATAAGTCTCATTCTTATCTCGTTTTTACTTTATTTTTTTTATTTATTATTATCTATAATCATTCCATAGTCTGATAGTAAAAAGAATTTATGAAAAATTAAACCTGAATATCTTCTCGTAAGAGAATCATATGGTTATATGGTTGGGTATTCGTAAACGGACCTAAGGCTTCTTTCCAATGAAAAAGTAAGCCTTCATCGATTCCGGAAGAGATAAAAGAATGGGCTAAAATTATAGAAATGCTCATTTTCTTTTTCGATTTATTCATCAAACCTCAGGAGCTAACTTGTCAAACATTTGGTGTAATGATAAGATAAGATAGATACAAAAGAATGAATTGAAAATTAGAGAAAGGACGTCGATTATAAGAGTATCTYTTTTTGCTCGATATTAAAAATTAAGTCAAAAACTTRTTACAAATCCAATATTCTAATTCTTACGTATAAAAGATTTACGGATTGAACTGTACACTTTAGAACCCAGATTTGCTTCTCAACATGTCACGGACTAAAGAAAAGAAAAGATGAAACATAAACATCAAACTCATTCAGATCAACAAACAGAATTCAGYAACAATGTCAAACGTAAACGTAAATAACATATTTAGAAGTAGTTTCTGGCAGTATTTTAATTTTTTCTTTTGGATACCATTGATGCTATCAAGACAATAGATTATCTGATACTTGCAAGGTTGAAGTCATTAATTACTTTTAGAGATAGCACTATTGATCTGTAATAACTGTTGGTGCCTCCTTTATTCCCATTCGTCGTAGGGCCTTAAAAGGGTGATGATCCCTGTTTAAAGAGGAGAATGAGCTCTCTTATTGATAACAGTAATAGTCGAATGTTACCAGTTGGTTCAGGACGGGTCAAGATCCATCCCAGTGCTCCTGCAGTAAAACTCTCATCTAAATATATACAAAGAAATGGGAAATCAAATATAAGCAAAAGAACCCCAACAGCCAAGAATACAGACAGTGTCACTGCTTCAACAGGCAGTGAAACAATAAAGGATAATAGAGATGGTAAGCAGGCCGGTAAGACAACCACTCAAACAAAAACGAGAAAGCGAAGAGTATACAGAAAACGTGCAAATAAACGTGCAAATAAACGTGAATCAACAATTCAGATCACATCACTGATAACGAAGATACTGCAATATCTTGTTGATCAAAGTATATCCGACAAGTCCAATGTGTATCCACTACTAAATCTATTCTATATATCTCGTATTGCACGAGTTGCATTTCCAGAATCTTTCATCAATGAATATTTGGGAAAATTAACGTTAAAGAAGCAGGACGACTTATTTGAACTGTCAGCAAAAATTACAAATGAATTACGGAAACGTAGAGTTACCAAAACTTGTTTAAAATCAATAGTGAAAGTGGTGCAACTATCTCTAACGAAAGAATATGGGCGTGACAAAATGAAACCGATCGTATCATTTTTAACCATAAATCAAGATAAACTGGTAGATAGCCCCTCAAGCATTCAATTACCGCCTAAACTTCTTAAAGCACCTAGTACTCAAAATAATTATAGATTAGAAATCCAAAAGAAAGCAACAGACATAATAGCAGCGGCAACTAAACCACAGCGTATAATCGCCATAGATGACAATGATAATGGAGAAAGGAAGAGAATGAAGACAAATTCAAAACCTCAGACATCTGTTCCCACTGATTCTAATAGTGGACGAATCTTTTTTGGTCATTGTGTTCCCGATACATTGGCCCAAGCAATCGGATTGGAAATAAAGTCATTCGATTCCTCAAACTCTTCCGATAACGAGTCACCTACTACTTCCACAGCAAACACACCATCGACAGAAAGGGACAGTCCGACATCGTATTTGAAGTTCTCAAGTTTTTTCAGCAGGACTGAATAACTTCAACACAAGCATATACTTACCATTAAGTTACTATTCAATTTAGAAGCTGCATTAGCATTATGGTTATCGCAATAAACGTCTGATCGATAGAACGCTCAGACGAGCTATTCATAAATCATGTTTACAGAAAGCACATGGCAATTCAATATGATTAYTGCATTCGTATTATCATTATCATTATCAACATATACATATATTACGTTGGGACGTTGATTTGTCTTTTTATAATGTATTTAGGAAGGATATTTAGCATTCAATATACTAGTTTGAGTTATGACTGAGGTTGGCTTAATTACCTTGTGTATTATATTTAATATTTGTATTATCTAACTTAATTTATAGCCCTTTAGATTTATGATTCCATGACGTGTTATCACCGTAATTATCGAGATGAATGCGCTCTGGAGCTGCCCCAAATCCATAAACTGACCAATGTTATGAGTCCCGCTGTTCCTCCTGCTATATAAATAGGCGGTATCATAATTTGATTTTCGGGTTGGTCGTCTAAACCAGGAGTACAGCTTCTTGGTCTCTGAGCTGCCTCAGCTAATTGAACAAATAGTTCATTTAAAGAGGATCCCCATTTCACACTGACATGTAATGGTCCTTGTAAATGCAGTTGTCTTGTATAAACATCAGGTTGAACAACAGAACGTTGTTGTTGCCTATCTAAGTCGGCTTTTGATGCAACGTAGACACAAGGTAGCTGATCTAAGTAGGGATATTTTTCTCGCAACTCAACAAGATATGAAAATGAATCAGGGTCTGACGAATCAAATATATAGCATAAAACGTCGCATGCATCTAGCCGTTGAGGATTCTCCAGAATCGCTGGTTCTAGTTCACCTAACTCTTCAAGCTATGAAATATATTAGTTAGTATTCAGATTATGAATAAGGACACTAAATTTCAAAGTAACAGTCATCCAAACACTTCACATACGATGATATAGCACTGCTTACCTTCTCGCATCTCAACACTATTTACTACCATTCTAGAATGGATCGTAGGTGTATGCAAATCTGTTAAAGGTCTATTAGTGAATGAATCTAATAATAACGACTAGAAATTCTGTTAGTATTACCATAAATAATAATATTACTCTCATGAAATTCATAAGAGTACATATATCAGATTAGCATATCAGATCAGCGAAACACCAAGAAATCTAAAGCTTACCTTTCCGCTACCACTAGCACCTAAGACAAAACAGTTAAAGACTGTACGATCCAAAACATCCGTTCTATATATTTTACCTCCAACTTGCTTTTTCCTCAATGGCTTCGTAACTTTCAAAGCTGCTGTTGTCGTCTTTCCTTTAACTTGAGACTCAAAACCCAAGTAAGCTAAGTAAGCCAATGTTGTTTTGTATTCTAGTAAAGTTGTCATACTCCATTGAGCTAGCCAGCCTTGTAGTGTAATATAGCCCTGTTCATCGCTAACAGTAGTTCTAGGGAAATCTGAGTCTTTCCATAGTTTAGGAATACCTGGAGTATGTTGAAATAATGCTCCTAGTTCATTTTCATTGAGCCTACCATCATTGTCCTTGTCAAACAACAAGAATAAATCTACAAAAAATCTATTTCCCACAGGACTTAGTTCTACCGAGGCATTTGGAGGTACATCAAATCTGGGATGTAAGAACTTATCGTTCAAGGATAAAGAATCTGTATAGTGAAACGTTCTTAGGATACCCCATGTTGTCTCATGTCTTCCCTTTTCTGCAAATAGTTTGTTCAACAAAATAAACCCTTCAGTACTTAGACCTTTTGCCATGGTTTCATCATCAAGCTGTAACTCTTTCTTGATAGMYCTTTTTATGTGACTGATTTCATTTTTCTCTAAAGATTTCTTAAAGCATTTCGATTGCAGTTCACTTAACTCTGAATCAGAAAGGAACCCATCTTGATCTTTATCACACAGAGAAAAAATTCTTTTCAAAGCTGCAACCGCTAAAGGTTTGAGATTTCCTTCTTTTGAATCAAATAATGGTGAAATTGGATGTGTAATTGCTCTTTGACATAGATAGAATGCTTCATTAACGTTATAGTGGTTTTTAGCCGAACTTCTAATACAAGATTCAATTTCCTTATATTCTTTCAAAATTGGTATCATTTCATCGGAAAGAACTCGCTTACCTTCTTCGGTCGGAATCAAATCAGATTTATTAGCACACAGTACAACTGGTAGATTGACACCCATGGATCTAAACATTTCCATCCAATATAGAGATATTCTCTCGCAAGAGTATTGATCCGAATAAACAAGCCATATCACATCCGCTTGCCTTATTTCTTTCTGTAGAATTGATATATCTTGTGGACTAGATGAYGTGTCAACTAGAACAGTGTTGGTAGGTGCAAACTGCGATGAATAGTCTTTTGGTATAGTAATTGGGGGTAAAACTTTTTGGATATTAGGAACGAAAGCCTCTTTTACAAGCGATGTTATAAGACTAAAATGATTCGTTAGCTGCCACTGACAATTAATTTAAATAACATCTTATTCAATGGGTCCAATTCATAGCAGTTCAGGCAACAACTGCTGATGAGCTAATCCACTAACATACCTTGATTTCCCCACACCTAAAGTAATACTTAGTTAGAATGCTTTTTTTGATTTACATAAATGGACACTCAAAACTCAAATGACAGGCTAAACGCCCAAAGCCCGTTGTCAAAACATCAACTTACCTTCATCTCCACACACTACTATTCTGATCGACTCTGTTGACATTTCGAGAATAACACTCAATCTATGGTTACTCTATAMTGATATGCTTCCCACTATGCAAATGACTACTGCGTGTAATGATGAATTGAACTATAAACGGAAATCATCACAAAAAGTGTAACAAGCTCACCTGGTTGTATCAATCGATCATCAGCTCACTGATACTAGTTCTATAGTCCGCTTTCAATCAATTGATCCATTCRGTTAAGCCACTTGGCGGTAGCCCATGCTAACAATGATGGCTCAAATGGCTCGAGAGGTTGAATTAAAGAATAATATTACAGTCATATGATATGCAAAAGCATGCAGGTGCATGTTGACATCTGTAAGAATTTACGAAGGTGCATACTCTATATTTCTGACTTTTCTCCTCTATTTCGGTGGCCAAAACACTCTGAAATAATATAATGGCATTATTATATTTTGATGACAGTTTGACAACATCACACCAATACAATAATACAACTCTGATCACAATCAATTGACCCCTTATTGTAGTACAGCAAACGGCTTTAGTATATGATAGATACAGATAAATTACTGAGATTTTGCTTGAAGAACAGTCTTTGTTAGCATTGAATTGGATTTGATTGTATTGTATTGTACTGAAGATTGTGTATGTGTCTTGCAACAAATCATTGAATCAAACATTGTGTATTGGACGTGAATTGGGAACCAATTATCAACGAGAAAAGTAGACACATAGATACTGAAAATGGTAAGTATCGATTGAATCATGGAGTAATTTTTGATTGGACTAGTTAATTACAGCTTAGCAGCATACAATTGCTTGAAGTATCCGTGACGAGCTACTAACTATGTCAATAAATAGACATCTATTGGAACAGGATACGATTTAGCCAACAGTGTCTTTAGTCCTGGTAAGTTAYATGACTCCATTATTTTATAACGATCGTGATCTGATATTTGATAAGTGAAGATTGGCCCTGGTAGTTCTGATGAGGTACTAATTCATGATTCTATCTAGATGGTCGGATATTCCAAGTGGAATACGCTCAAAAGGCAGTTGAAAATGGAGGAACAGCTGTTGGTATAAAATGTAAAGATGGTGTTGTTTTAGCGGTGGAAAAAATCATTACTTCGAAACTTCTTCGTCCAGGCGGTAACAAGCGTATTCAGACTGTTGACAGACATACCGGCATTGTAAGTATTGTAATGAGGATCAATTGATCAATTGAGTGTCTTCTTGGAGTAGTGTTGTTGCTAGGTATCGTGTTCTAACATTTCAGACATATTCTGGTATTCTTCCTGATGGAAGGAATTTTGTCAATACAGGAAGAGAAGCAGCAGAATCTTACCGATCGACATTCAAAGAGCCAATTGGCATTGCTTCCTTGGCCGATCAACTTTCATCTATGGTACAACTTCACACATTACACGGTTCATTGAGACCATACGGTGTATCATGTATTATTGCTGGTGTAGATGAAGATGGGCCTCAGTTGTTTATGGTAGAACCAAACGGAGTTTGCTGGGGTTATTTGGGAGCTGCTACTGGAAAAGGTAGACAAACTGCCAAATCAGAATTAGAAAAACTAGATTTACCTAATATATCAGTTAGAGAAGGGGTTAAAGAAGCAGCAAGAATAATATATCTAGCTCATGAAGACAACAAGGACAAAGAATTTGAATTAGAAATGTCATGGGTTAGTGTTTCCGAAACAAATGGTAAACATCAAGAAGTTCCTAAAGATTTATTACTGGAAGCTATAAGACTTGCACAAGATTCGGAAGATGAAGATGAGGAAATGGAGGATTAATTTAATTAGACTAAATAGTTAGTTATTCTAATTCATGTTAGCCTTAATCAATGTAAACATTACTTTCTGCACCAAGAGCCTGCCTAGATTCGTTACTTCAGTTACATCTTACATAGAAGTTAATTGCTTCCTTCGTTTACCACATATTCATTAAATTGCATTATATGGAGCTGATTTCACCACCTCACCTAATATACACTACATAGACTCATTCAGTATCTTGTTGGAAACACCATGTTTAGTTTTCAGCTCATCTAAAGCTGATCTCAATGAATCATTTTCATCCTCTAATTCCTTGAGTCTGAGTTTTGAGTTTTCGTTTTCAGATTTTCTAGCTTCCCTTTCGTTTTTCCATTTTTTTGTCATAGCTTGAAGCCTAAGAGCCAAAGTTTCTTGTTTCATTTCTTTTGAAGTGCTCACGATAGACTCAGCATCAGACTCAGCATCAGATTCAATAGAAGCACTAACTTTCCCAGTACTATTACTATGTCTCTGCAAGGAATTTGTTTGCTTAACTAATGCTTTGATCAATTCAATTAAACGACTGGAGACAGAATCCGTTAACTTCAAGGTATCGCTGCTCATTGGAGGTAGACCATTCAGTTCATTGATTCTTTGTTTGATTTTATTGTATTCAATAGGCTCAGCATGATTTTTCAATTGTTGAAGCATTTCAATGAAAACACTGCAGAGGCCTTTTTGAAAAGTCAAGATTCTTGATTCTAATAACAGAATTTGATCCTCRTGCTCTTGCTCATGTTCTTCTTCATTTAATTTATTATCCTTAGACTGATTCGCTAACTGCTCTGCTAAAATCTCTAAATTTCTCTCAAGAGATTTCTTTTCCTTCTCCCGTTTGTCTAACAAAACTTTCAGCTTATTTCTTTCTACCAAAAGACTTCTTTGTTTTTCAACTGCAGAAATGAACCCACTTTTTGCCTCCTTCGCTTCATCCTGTTTCTGTTTAACAGAATTGTTAAACTCTTTAGAAATCAGACTTATTTGGTTTTCCAAAGCCACTCGTGCTTCGTGCTGACTTTCCAATTCTCTGACAGTACGCAAGTAGTTCTTTTGTATTTCTGATTTCTGTCTTTCTGTCTCCTCTTGAGTCATTTGTGCAGCTTGGAGTTCTTTTGTTAATTCTTGTATTTCAGTCTGCAGTTGATCAACATTCTTAGACAACTGGTCATTATCCAGAGCATGATTTTCAAGTTCAATGAATTTTTCCTGTAACGCTGAAACTTCAATTTCATGCTGGACTTTCAATTCTGACTCAGTTTTCAATCTTTCAACTAATTCATTAACTTCTTTAGTGTTTTCGTCTTGCATTGTCTTTAGTTCTTGTTGGAATCCTTCTTTTATAGAATCCAGTTCTTTCCTTAGTGTCGTTTCTAAAGCATCCAAATCAACGTCAGATTCATCATAAGAAATGCCAGAAGAACTTTTCAGTTTGTTTGTTAGTTGTTCCACTTTAATTGTCTGAACTTCAAGTTCTTCTTGCAATACATCACGTTCATGAAGGGCATTCTTAAATTTGTCATGTTCTTTCAAAGATATAAACACTCCTTTAACACCGGGTGATGAGATCAAATCCCTGGAATCATTCTGGGTTTTAAGCAGTGTCTCCTCTAATTCTTGTACCTTTTTGGACATTGTATAAAATTCACTCCATCTTGAGAAAAAAAAAGAAAGGAAACTTTTAGTCTGCGCATCATTAAATAGGTCGATATCACACTCAGATTTAGTTTCAGAAATCAATGCGGTTATTATTATGTCCTGTATCTTCTTATGGTTGAAATTAGAAAGCTCCAATTGCATGATATTCTGATTTTTTGTAGATATGTCTTTCTGAAAGTATGCAAGTTTTACTTTCATTTCCTCTATAATGGTTTCTAACGTGATAATGTTTCTTCTTTGCCGTTCTAGCTCAACTTCTTTTTGAATCCTTTGTGATTCTACTCTAGAAGTATCTGGTGAGGCCAAATCTGAGCTGTCAATTGGTACTCTTAAAGCAAGCTCTTCTTTTCTGTTGGAATCATTTAATCCAATTTCATCTAATGCATCTCTTAATACAGTTTCCATCAATTTATACTGTATTTGATAGCCATGTATTTTCTTTTGTAGCTCTTTGATTTGATAGGAATCAGTAACACTTCCAGTTGCATTCTGAGGGTTAATTTCTGAAGAATCGAAAACAGAAGAGACTTTTGAGTGACTGTTGAATCCTTTAAGCTTTGATTGAATAGATGATTTACGCAGAGATCTTCTAATTGCCGTAGAAGGTTGAGCTTGTTGTCTCCATTTCATCGGTGTTTGCTCAGGAATTGGCAATACTGGTTTCTCCACTGTGTCAATATTAATCTCATTTGATTGTTGTCTTTGCAGCTCATTCTCGTCTACCTCATCTCCTAGAGGATTAGTTACGGAATCTAATCCTTGTAAAGATGAGTCTGCTTCAGAATGTCCTGTGACATCAGATATTGATGGCTCTGGTGATGATTCGACATATGATTCTAGCTGAACTACTTCACTATCAGATTGGATTGCTTGTATAGATCTTGCACTGGCGTTTATATCTTCGAGAGACGTGCTATTTATTGCTATTAAATCGTCAGTTTCAGGTTCGCTTTCATTTTCCACTTTACTTTCCGATGAATTATTTGATTCAACTTGTTTATCTTCGTATTCAGAGTGATTATCAATTTTTGCTTCGGTGCCAAAGCTTTCAACATCAGCAATACTACCAACTTCATCTCCACTTTCTCCCTTAAATAATTGACTTCCATTATTTTTATAATCATAATTAGTTTTCTTATCGGATTTGCCTTCAGTAGCTTGTTCCCCTTCAACTTCAGAGAGAGGTTCAACATCAGCATCAGCATCTAAATCTTCACCCACCACTACCAAGCTTCCATTGTCTCGAGTATCTTCTGTTGGTGAAATTTTCAGTAAACTACTAAAGGAAGAGTTCTGCTCAAAGCTTGATATGGCAATATTCACAGGTTTTCTTAATTCGATGCTTTTACCAGCCATCGAATAAGTTCGAGCAGGAGTTGGGGTTGATATCAAAGGTGGTTCACCTGATTCCAACAAACCTAACATGGGAAATGACATATTGAAAATATCAGTAGAAGATACATTAGTCTTGATGTTTGGTCTCACCGGTGAAGTTTCTATTGCAGCGTCCGAGAAAAAAGTATTTTCAGCTTCGGATACTCCACTACTTGATGATTCCGGATCTCGATCTGGTGAGTCTGCGGCTTTCAGTATAGACATTGCTTCTCCTAATGATTGTGGTTGTTCTGCCATCCTTTAAAGACCATGAAATATTAACTATAACTTCTTCCTATTCCATCCATCAGTTTTCATTTGTTCTCCAATTTGTCAATTGACTCAACCATACTCAAGAAGCTACCAATAGAAAACAGGTTGTTTGTTATTATGAATATTGAACAAAAGAGTAACGCGTGAAGTACAGTGTCAAAACACCTTTTCTGCACTCTTTAAACCGCCAATAACCAGCTATGATTCTTTAAAACATCAAAACATTCATAAAACGCGTAAAACAGTGAAAGAGTTTTCTGTTTTATCTTTTTCTATTCAATTAAATAGCATTCATAATTAAGTCTTTTTCATCTGGGCTCATGAAAGTTGATTTGTTATATGATAATAAATGATTATATATTCAGATAAGGCAAGATTTATGAGTTTCATCAAATATTATTCTAGATAACATTCGTCCCAAATCCAGGGTCAGTAATTACTATGATGTGAAGATCTAATAAGGAGCTCATGCTTAGTATTACGCAGGACGTGAGGTAAACTACAGCACTTACATTTGTTTTGAGAATGGAAAATTTTCAGGTCGATCATGTCAGCATTAAAAGTAATACAGTAAGAACTACTGATTCAAAGAAAGTATATCGTGATAGTTGATATCTCATACAGTTTCAGTAGATTCCAAGTATATGGTGAATTGAAGACAAGTATCTATTTGTTGGTTTTTGTTTCAGGTTTATCAGAAATTTATTGAAATGACTGCCGATGAAGTTAACATTGACGAAGTTGAAATCGACGTCAGTGGGCTAGATTTCAGTGATCTAGAAGAGAAGTATGCTGTTACACTAGATGAAGGATTGGAAACTGCCATTGTTGTTGATGGAGCCCCAGTTGCCCCTGAATCAAAGGTTGAAGTTTTATCAAAAGTTTTAAAGAAGCTATTTTCTTCAGTAGGAAAAATCAAGGAAGATGGTTTCTACATTCCCGTTGAGAATGGAAAAACAAGAGGTTTTGTTTTCATTGATTATGAAGAACCTGAAAGTGCAATCCAAGCAGTTAGACAACTGAACCATAAGAAGTTAGATGTCAAACATAGGCTTTCGGTTAACAAGTTATCAGATATTGAAAAGTATGTTTTGAATGAACACTTGACCGAAGAATTCGTAGAACCCAAGATTGAACCATATATTGAGAAGGGTAATTTGAGAAGTTGGTTGGCCGATTATAATGGAAGAGATCAATTTTATTTATACAAAGGTGAAGAATTGGGTGTTTACTACAACAATAAGACTACTGGCCCTCAAGAAGTTATCAAGAAGGATCATTGGACTACATTATTCAGTGAATGGTCACCATTGGGAACTTATCTCTTTACTATTCATCCGCAAGGTATTCAAAGCTGGGCTGGTCAAGATTTTGATGTCAGACAAAGATTTTTCCATCCAGATGTAAAAAGATTTGCCTTTTCACCAAAGGAAAACTATGTTGTTACTTTCTCGCCTACTCCTTTACAGAATCAACCTCCTTTCACTGAGGCCGATGAGGGCAAGAATTTGATTATCTTTGATATTCGATCTGGTGAAAAATTGAGATCATTCTCTATCCCTCCAAGCAGCATCAAAGAAAGAAAACTGACCTGGCCTCCATTCAAATGGTCTCACGATGACAAATACTTTGCTAGAATTACACCTGGTCAACTATCCATTTATGAATCTGCTACTATGTCTTTGGTTGATAAGAAGTCTATCAAGATTGATGATATTATTGAATTTGAATGGGCACCTGCACCTGTTCATTTGAAGGGTTCCAAGGATCCTGATTCTCATCTTTTATGTTATTGGACTCCTGAAACACCTAATCAAACCGCTAGAATGTGTGTTCTCGAAGTTCCTTCTAAGAAAGTCATTAGATCCGTTAATCTATTCAACGTGCAAGATTGTAAGATATTCTGGCAATCTGCTGCTAAATATTTGTGTGTTAAGGTTGTTAGATACACAAAGTCCAAGAAATCTACTTACACGAATTTAGAATTACTCAGAATCGACGAAAAAGATATTCCTTTAGAAGTTATAGAGACAAAAGATACAGTAAGCTCATTTGCTTGGGAAACCAATGGTGACAGATTTGCTACTATTTCTAGAAGTGATGTTGTTCAACCTGGTGTTAACCCTGCTTCCATTAGAAACACTGTTACTTTCTATGCTCCCGAGATATCTAAAGCCAGCAAGCAACAAACTGTTGCTGGATTGAATGGTTGGAAGGCTTTCAAGACCATTCCCGAGAAGCATTCTAATATTTTGGTTTGGTCTCCTAAAGGCCGATTTTTGGTTGTTGGTGCTTTGGGTTCTTCTGGTGGTTGTGAGCTTGAATTCTATGACTTTGATTTCGAAGGTACTCCAAGTGAGAAGAAAGACAGCTCCGAAAAGGATGTTGCCGCTTCCGTTAAGTTAATTCATAACATCGAAGCTTATGGACTAACAGACATTGCATGGGATCCTTCTGGAAGATATTTGTCTACTTGGTCATCATCTTGGAGACATAATATTGAAAATGGATACAAGATCTTTGATCTCAAGGGAGACATTGTTTCCGAAGAATTGATTGAAAAGTTCAAAGCTCTTCAATGGAGACCAAGACCTCCTTCCGTTTTGACAGAAGGAGACAAGAAGGAAGTCGCGAAGAAGTTGAGAAATTACAGCAGAAAATTCGAAGAAGAAGATCTTATGGAAGCCAATTCGGCCTCCAGAGAAATCATTCTTTTACGAAAGAGATTGTTGTCTGAATGGAACTCATGGAGAGAATCCGTTAGGAGCCAGATTGCCGCTCTTGGTCTTAAGGAATATGATCCTACCGAAATTGCTGACGAAAACTCTATGGTGATTGAAGAAATCAAGGAGATAGTTTTAGAGGAAACTGAGGAAGTGGTAGAGTGAATTACGCTAATTCAATCCTTTCATAAATAACTACGTACACACAATGGATAAAAGTTTATAAGGCTTATTCGTCCTACGTAAGCTTTAGGACTTTCATTTAATAATTGTTGTACAATGACATCCATTTATTGATACCTATTGATTTCTGAGAGTTCTACTCATGACAATAACTTATTTACAAAGTTCTGTGTATTATCATTAGATTCGGTAATATATACAATTATCATCCCATTAATATAATCCTAGATTTAAACAGCCTTAGTTCGAAGTTGGAGWCCATGCCATTTCGCAATCTCATCAGCTAAAATTTCGTTCACTAATCGATGTTGTTTCACCATAGGTTTTCCTTTGAACTTTTCTGAGAATACTGTGATGGCGAACATAGATCCACAACCGCCAGATACATCCCGTACATCAAGAACTTTAGGTTCCAACTCTTTTTGTAAAATATCATAGATATGCTGTTCATAACTATCCATACCGGAGGCTTCTGCATTTTCAGCTGATTCAGAATACATTCGTACTCCCAACCTATTTAGTAACATACTGCTTGATGTCAGATTTACATGGTGTCCGTCTTTCAGCCTGTTTTGATTAAAAGTTCGCATTGAGCCATAACTCAGCATTCTTCTAGGCACTTGCCGTAGCAAGCTTCTGCTCGTTTGCATACTAGTAATTCGCATCATCATGACAATTGTTGCATATAAGTACCTCTATTATATCAAGACCTTAGACTTTCCTTTACTTCACTGAAAACCTTTCTAGTCACAATCAAGCAGATCGATTCGCTTCGGCCTAAATTTTTCCACTCTTTATCTGACTCAGAAGATAATAGAAGATCCTTCTTGATCCCGTAATTATATACATAAATAGCATATGATGAGCCTTTCAGCTTTGTATTAACTGTCTAATGGCTAGGTAAATCGCAGATCCAAAAGATTAATTTGTATTTGTAATACAACTTCTCATACAAATTCCCCATCGGAGTACAAATTTCTAATTTCCTATAAGGGAAATAACTCATTACCCGGCTTCTCTTTACATGATTCTGAGTCTGTCACATGTGATTCAAATAATTGATTGATTGACTAAAAACTGACTGATAAGTAGCAATAACAATAATGGGAGAAGGTAGTTGGTTTCATAGTGGTTGTTTGGGAACGGAAGGGTTGAATATTGAAGTCTATTCCAAAATTTTGTACGAAAAAACGTTCCAACCAGTAACCTGAGGATACTGAGAGTAAGATCCTATGGTTCTGTACTCAACTGTACTCTGCTATACTGATTTGTTTAGACATGCACGCCTATATGATGACTGTTGTTTGAGTGCGGATGAGCATTTCATGATATTATATATTATATACATAAGATTACAACTTCAAGAACCTCATGAGATGTAATTCAGTGGAACAGAATAATTTGTATTTGCAATGAGCTTCAATAACAAAGGTCCGGAACATCATGTACCTCAACCAGAGGTTGTGATATCACCACCATCACCTACTGATTCAGGAAAACCAAAAACCACGATATTACGGTCCGACGAGAATCCAAAAGAGTATAATGCATCTTTAGCGGAATTAAAAGAAAAAACAAAGGAACTATCAAAGCTACCTGAAGGTTTTTTTCGGAATGAAGCTAATGGTCTCCAAAAAGTCGCAAGCTTACCAACACCGGATTTAAGGAGCAACTCAAATGCAATACGCAGTTTTGGGTTGAATAGTTTGAAAAATTCTCCAAAGTCAATCTCAAATCAGGACTCGCTACAGAAAACGGCTGCAAAACTCAACAAAGAGAAAGGAAGAGAATCCAGTGGTAGAAGGGATAGTTATACATCAAAACCGACATCAATTGCTAAAGACAGCTATTCAAACAAATCACGGAAGCAATCTTTCTCAGAGAATGACAGAATAAGTGAGCATTCAATGAGATCCATATCGCCAACAACAGTTGAAGGTCATTTTGGCGGAAATACCATTGACAATTTCAGTAATACGAATGTAAGCAATATCGGAAATAACAGTAGCAATAATAGCAGCCGGAAAAGCTCCAAAGGGGTATTTTTTGATACTGATAGTATAGCAGTGATTCCCCTTTATGATGATGTTAGTGGAAAACAAACATTATCCCGCAATAGTTTGACACCCTTTGATGGTGACTCAATCGAACGATTTCGTTCAAGAAGTCAAAACTTAAGAAAAAGCGAAGGGAATGAAACGGTAGCACCTTTGGTGAAACAGTTCTATCAAAACAGTGCTTCAAGTCGCCGAAACAGTGTTTTTTTAGACGATAACAATTCAATATCTAGTTCAGTTGTTGCTCCTACATATACTCGTACAAAGCCAATTCAAAGAAGACCATCCATGCATAAAGCACGCACTCAGAAGAGCTTTCAATCAAATAATAACAAAGAAGACGTACTGAACTATAATTTAGCTAATATCAATCGTACTTTATTAGAAAAGGATAGCATGCATTTTGATGACGGCAAAAAATGGTTTGAATCATTCAGCAGTCCTCAGCCTGAAGGACTTTTTGGGTTTCTTTATACATTATCAAAAAACAACATCGAATCAGTTGATCAAGAAATTGAAAACTCATCTTCATTTGCTGAAAACCAGGTGAAAATGGAGATCAACGAATCAGAATTAAGATACAATGCTTATATGACAACTTTTAAACAAGCAATTGATGACATTTCATATTTACGTCGAACGGCTGATAATATGGTTAAAGCTTTGACTACTGAGCTTAGTTTCACTGAATCCAAATCTGAAGCAAAACTAAAGAAACTGCAGAAAGCAACTGAGAATTTGAAAGAACTTGAAGAACTTGAACGTCGTATGAATGCTGCCGCAGGTCAATTGGATGATTACAAGAAACGGTTGGCTACAATCCAAGAAATGATCATAGAACAAGAACGGAGGAAGATCATATCCATAGAAAAAGATGCTAAGAGGAATGGCATCATATTCTTAGCTCTTATTTCTGTAGTTGTTCTATTTTTGGTATTAAGGATTATGAAATGGGTTTTGCATTAATGAATAGCTTTCTGGATTTTGCAAGGATGCAATGGAATTGGATAGATGTTTTGCAGGCGATAATATTCAATGGTAATTGAGAAGCGGTAATTTAGATTGGTTGGGGATAGATGGCAGTGAATTTCAGCCATTTTGAGAGAACTGTGATGGTTTCGGTGGTATTTGATTGTTAGCATATATGAGGTTTAAATTGAATAGATAAATAATTCAGTATTATATTGGCATTGTAATATCTTCTTAATTTAGGTTGAAGAGCGTTAAGGAGGCAAGGATATAAGTTTAGGATATTTTTGTTTTCTGTTGGATATTTATATCGTAACACATTATTACATCGGTACATAGATCTATGACTATGCGACTATGTAATTATGCTATAGTAATTATATCATCATGCGTAATAAACAAAACATCTGTCAGTTATTTTCCTTATTCCAATACTAATTCCAGTTCCAATCGCAACTCTTTCTTTCTTATTGTTTTCTAGTTTTCCTTATAATTATTATAGTACCAAATCTACTATCATAAATTATCTTTCACATATGCTATAACTATAACAAATCCTAATCAGCAGATATCATAACATATCCCGTTAGTGCATTGAATCTTTCATTTAAGAGTTTTATGGCACATCTCAGAAATTCATTCTCCAATAGCAAACCTTCCTCTTTATTTCTTAGCTTCTCTAATGACTCCAAATCCAATGTCCAAACAATACTCTCTTTCTGAGTTTTCAACGTGCTTGATAATAAGCCTTGACCTAATAACATCTCTCCCACGCAAGTACCAGGCAAGATTGGTTCATATAATTTGCCTTGTTCTAGTTCATAATCAGCTTGCAATAAACCTGTTTCTATGAAATAGAATCTACCTGCTGACTCAGCAGATTTATACAATGTAGTTCCCATAGGAATAGTCTCTTTCGTTAAAATAGGACATAAACCAGCCCAGAAAGTTGCAGGTTTATCAGATATTGTTTGAAATGCAGTCATTATTAACGGTAAAGGTTGTTGATATTCTTGTAATTTAGCAGCAAGTTTAGAATCTTCTTTCACTGTGGTTGTGGCTGCTTTTTGAAGTAATGAATGTCTAGGAGAACCAGTTATATCAAAAATAGACATCAGACGTTTTCTACCAGTTGGAACACCAGTAATTTGAGCCTGGGTTCCACCAGAAGATGTGGATATAAGTGCTGAGCTATCACCTTGAATAAGCTTCTTCTCCCGTGCTAGATATTCCCTATGCTTATAATAAGTAGTTAAGAACTCATTTTCACACCATTCTAAAGCAGCATTTAAATCATCAAACAATTCAACAGCGACACCATCATGACTACCTTCCCAAAAGCCAACTGCTTCTAAACCATTTAGTACAGGTGTGCCTTCTTTCACACTGGAAATAACAAGGAATGCGCTTTTAGAAGCAACAAGTCGTTTGAATCTTATGAATGCTTCAGCTGCCGAGAAATCGATATCCTTTACGTTTTGCATATCAAGTACCAAATATCTGATTGGTTTTTCATTGAAATATGATCCTTCAAATAAGTCTCTCACTTTCTTCTCAATTTCAACGATGGTACCAAAAAAAATAGTTCCTGAAAGCTTCAATACATAGATTTGATTACCCACTTCTTTCAAAAATTTCTGTTGCAAGGGATGTCTTCGGACAGTTGATCTAGCCACAGTTCCCGTGTAAGTAGCGGAAATAGCACTTCTTCTTGATTCACCTACTACAAATGACACACAAGCAAGTAGTATACCAACAAGTATACCATAAACAAAGTCCCAAGCGCCCATTGTGAAAACTATTACAAGAATAGTGAAATATTCAAATGGATGAAGCTTCCCCCAAGTGTCAATTAATGCTTCTTGTAATAATTCAATTCCAAGGAGGTAAATTAATGCACCAACAACTACAACTGGAATAAATCCTACTACCACAGGACCTGCAAACATAACGCCCATAGTACCAAAAGCCAATAATACGCCAGACAGCCGAGAATCAGCTCCTGACCTTATAAACAAGACAGAATTTGTATATACTAGATAATTCTGTACTGAGCCTAACAAACCAGAAAGAGCATTAGATATACCATGTGCAACTAATTCACGATCAACATCAACATTGTCCATTCCTATTGACACGGCTAAAGCAGGAACATTAATAGGTACATGAAGTATACCAAAAAATGTCAAGGCAAACATATCAGGTACCATTGAGAGTAAAACATTCCAATGTACAGCAGAGAAATCATATAAAGAATAAAACGCATACCAAGGCTCATTTGACGCTGGTGCTTCGAAAACCCACCCATGATCTCTAGCTAAAGGTAAATCCCACATAGGAACAGCTGAGATTATGATATGAAAGATGAGGAAAACAGCAATGAAATATGTAGGAACAACCAAAGCATTATGAGAGAACTTTTGAATAAACATAAGAAAGGCAGCAACCATTAAAGGTAATGTCCATTTCAATACGACAGTCCAATCAGAAAATAGAAAATGAAACGTATCTAAGTTGTATTCTATAGATCCTTTCATTCGTGATGACACTTCCACTCCAGTTACTACAAGAAACCAACCAACACCTCCAATACATCCAACAAGAATGTGCCTAGGAAAGAAACCTATCAAGGAGCCAAGTCTAGCAGCTCCGAGAGCGAAAAAAACAAGTCCTGTGACAACAGAAGATACAGCAAATGCAACCATCGTTGTAGCTATTACTTCATGGGATTTATTCTTACCTATTTGATCTAGAATTGATAAAGCCATACCGTGGAAAAAAGGAGTAACTTCAATCATTTCAGATCCTATGCCTGACTTAAAAGCTGATCCACCTAGCGAATAAACTAATTGGGATACAACACAACTAACATAGAACATTGATAACCCTGTGGGACCCATATCAGTGAATACTGATGCACCTATGGGAAACATAATCATACCATATGATAGACCATCCAAGATATTTAACAGAACACCTAGAATAACAGAAGGAATATATTTAATGGGTTGAATAATACATTCCCTAATTATCTTATCTTTTGTTAAATGGGTTTTCTTCAAATGGCTTATTTGATGGCTTATTGTATTAGATGATTTACGATAATCTCCTTGATGCAATTGAGATACTATATCATCTATGTTGTCAGAGTTACTGGATTCAATATTCGAAAGATAAGTGGCCCTGTCTTCTATTAATGGTGAGGATTCACTAGGTGAAATGGGTAGATAAGGGTTTGAATATCTTTTCACATTGCTATCAAGCTTCGGCAGTTGCTTGCTTTGTTCTGCTGAGTTGCCATTGTCTTGCTCCTGTTGTGATTGATCTTGGTTCCGATTATTTAAAAGGGTTGACAGGTTGGAGCTTTCAACAGAAACACTAGATTTGTCGTGCGGTAAGTTTGCTCCTTTGTTATAATTGGGAAAATTCAGTGTGGTGTTGTACTGATCATTATTGAAGTTACTCCCTTGTTCATCCGGATATGAACCTTCTAATAATTCAGTGTCATCAATAGCAATAGAAGCCAATTCTGCTGTTTGTTCCCTGATAGAGTTTTGAGTGTGAATAGCAGGAGATCCAATATCATTACTGTTCCTTAAAGATCCAAAATAGAAATTCCTTCCTCCTTGTTTGAAAGCATCTGATATTGATGGTTTATGAGTTCGCATAGGCAATCCAATCATATCGTTACTACCCATAGAGCGTTTGAAAGATGATGAAAAGTTGGTTTTACTATTATTCATGATTTCCCTACCAGGCCTAGTGGTATGAGTTGGAGCTGAAAAGAAGCTATTAGTACTATCTTCAAAAGAGCTGTTCCCAAACTCCTGTGGGTCATTTTCAGCACCACCATTAGAAAGAGGAAACGATGCCATTATTATTCAGTAAGGATGTGGTAGGGAACAGCTAAATATGACAAGATATGATATATTGGGGCCAAAATTCAAACAAAAAAAAAACACAGCAAAAAATGATAAGCCATTCGCTTTCAAACTGTCTAGAGATTTCGTCAGATAGATAGATATCTTCTTTATTTTGTTATTGTTATGATACAATTGAGTAAGTCTATTGACTGGGACATAGGTTTTCCAATCAGCAAGAAGAACTAAGAGTAAAACCTATTGAGCCTTTTTCAGTATGAGTAACAGTTCAAATGGCTATCAATACACTACTAGTGTACAACTGGTATCTACTATCAAAACATTGAGCGTCTGTTTGAACCGTTATAATTAATCGGCTCATCTTAGACAGTTGAAAGAAAGAAAATACGCAAAGGAGAAGTGGAAATAATGGAAAGGAAGTAGTAAGGAAAAGGCAGCCAAATTAGAGTTCCAGGCATCAGAAAACTTCACAACTTTATTTTGGACCTATTTTCAGAAATTTTCCTGCTGTTTGTGGAAGGAAGAGTGTGATATCGTCCTGAGAAAGACGTTATAGGCAGAGCTGAAAAAAAAGTTATAGAACCTATCAAAAGGTTATTTTTTATCTAAGAATTCTTTTGTCATTAAATTTTTCATGGGTAGCTGCATAGCTCATAGGATTTGAGAAGCTATTGGAAACATAGATTGGGCATCAGGTAAAGTTAAGGTTTAGGATAACTCTGCAAGCTTAAATCGGGATTTTGCTTTCTGGTGATGATAACAAAAAGATACTTCTTTCTAAATAAATGCTTTTAGGTTGCTATATTCAGCATGTTATCTATCCATTTTTACATCCAAAACCATAATTTAATGGGATATTTAGACACTCAAATTTGTACGTTTCAAATGGTTTCAAAAATTACTTCGAGCTCTGTTGCTACAGTATCAACTCATGTGATTGCAATTTACAGTTTGATCGTTAAGAAAATTTATGATTCAATATCAATGTAAGGTTAAGCTCTCAGAATAACAGTAATTTATCTGCAAGTTTAAATTGTTATCTTTTCCGGTATTGGTGTGCTCACATCGATTAAATCTTATAACGACAAAGATCCGACATTTATAAACCATGTTTGCGCATCATGAATATTAGGAATACAGCAATGATATGATGTTGATTTATTTTTACTATCCTTAACTATGTATCGTCATATTGATCATATAATGTAATTAGTATGCATGACAAAAACCTTCATGTTTTAACTATAAAACAAGAGTTTCGATAGAATACATAGGTACTTTCTTGTTATTGAAAGCCTTTCTAGGTCGAGCAGCCTGCTGTAAAGTGACAGTCTTATTAGTCGTGAAATCAGTTTCGAATTCAATTTCATTCATTCCCACAACAGAAATAGGATTGGTATTTTTGCCGAAGCCTAAGATCTTATCCAGCTTATCGTGTGAAGTCTCATTACCGTAGACAATACTATCGCCGTTCTCAAGTGATGAGCCGTCCTTAACTTTCGAATCAGCACTTTTCTTTTGTTTCTTTTGTTTTTGTTTCTGTTTCTTATTCTTCTTATTTGATTTCTCAGCGTTTATATCGACAGCACCAATTAATTCACTTACAATAGCATTAATCTCTGATAGCTCCATATATGTCGAAATCTTGCTGCTCACCTCTCCAGAAAGCCTATCAACAAGTTTGGTATCTAAAGAGAAAAGCCCTCCGCAATCAATCAAAATATTTACAAGGTCCCAGCCAAAATCCATGCTGATGATTTTGTTGACTATATCAAGTGACAAATTAGTGTTGCTATGTAATTGAGTAGTCTTTAAATGTTTCTTGATATCTTTTGATGTATTTTCTTCAAGCAACCTCACAACTGTGTCTTTGAATATGTTATCACTACTATCACCATACTCGTTCTTAATGCATCCTTCAATAACATTTATTAGTTCTGTTGCTGACACTTCGGGGGCCGTGATGATTGCTTGATGGAAAAGTTTCAAATTACACTTGTAAACTTCGAGAGATTTTATAAGATTTCTGGGATATAAAGGATGCGTCAGTAAGTAAATTAATAACTTCTCCGGAATGAAACTAGGATCGAATGTCAAATCATCTGTTAGAGCAAGTCTTACTACTCGCTCGATGAACGTATAAGATACTTCTCTATCACTTTCTTCAAAGACAAAACTAGTATTTGAAATGAAATTACCGATTTCTGCAATTTCATTGAATAGTATATTTGACCATGGTACAAATCTGCTTTTGAGATAATAGCAAAGACAATTATCCCACTTATTCACGTCAAAGTTTAGTTTGAACGTGGCCAAACTATCGAGAACTTTTTCAGCTTCACTATTATTATGTTGTCTTGCACTATTGATTTTCTTTTCGTAAGTAGCTTGTTTCATTTCTTGTAGACAGCCAGCTAAACTGATTGTATCGCCAACATCGTTTAGGAAATGATTATTCTTGTTATTACTGTTATTATTTTTCTCATTTTTACCATTGCTGATGCTACAATCATTCACAGGATTCAGTCCTCTACCAAGCGACTCCAACAATGTACTTGTCCCACTATTCACACTCATTCCTACTAAACTTGTTTCTTTTCTATGCAGTTGAATTGCATTTACAGTCCAGTGATTGTGTCTCTTTCCTGTTCTTCCTATCGACACAGGCAAATAAAGGAATAAGATGTTTGCATCGACATCCGTACTAGATATTAAAGATTTATATTTCAAATCGACCAGATAAATCTTAACATTCAAAGAGACTAATACCCTATCCTGTGAGAGATACACTAATGAAGGAAAGTTATCCTCACTGAATACATATGACGGATTTAGCTGCTCAAATTGTATAAACCGTGATTTGCTCTCTAAATCAATATAATTGAAGCCTGATGTTGAGAGTAAAATAGAGTAGTCCCTATTATAAAAGATGTCAAGTACCCTGAAGTCAACTGGTATTTCAGTGGTTTGTATTATTTCCAAACCATCAGTCAAAAAATTAAATTTGCGGAAGACAACACTTTCATTCTTTGATTGAACTTCTATCAATTGGTTATCATGTACAGCAGTACCTATTATTTTTGGAAATGATTGCTTAGATTTCCATAATGACTTCACTTCATCATTGCCGAATTGATACTTGGTAACAGAACCTGTGGTGTCGGCGGCGAAAACACTACCATCTTTGAAGAATACTTTCACTACTTCATCAACCACAACATCTTTCACTATGACGTCGTCACCAGTCTCCAAAAACTTCAATTTGAATTTCCTCCCTTCTTTTAAAGCCACCACAATTTGTAGTTTGACTGAAAAAACATCGATGACATTTTCATCACCTACTATCAGAGAATCAACACCTAACACTGTGACAGTAGGAGGTAAAGCGTGGGACCAGAATAGTTGTGGTGAAGGTGTGAGAATATAAACAGAAATCGAAGAATGCGAAACTGCTAAGGTTAATATATTCTCTGCTGGACTTGAAAGATGTATCCTCGATTGAAAGGGAAGAGTTGGCAACAATGGCAAGCTAGTTATTGTATAAATATCTGATATAGACGGCATCTTGCTGTAATTCTGTTGAACAAATACAAAGCTGTACTTAAATATGCACGCTTAGGAACATCAATAGTATAGAAAGGTAAATATAGAAGGTAGCAACAGAACAAAGTATGATACGAGTTTGTTTCACAAGGAAATGAACTGAGAAAGAAGAATTGGTACAAAGAATCTGAAGAAAAATTTTGTATGAATAATTTCAGTAGTAGAACATGGAAACAGAATCTGGCCGGTTTAGTGTACCTGATCAGTATGGTAATTGCGTACTTCCATGTGAAAATGCACGTTGAGAAAAAATGATTTGTATTGAAATACTGTCCGGGAATATGAGTTAAGCATAGAGTTTTGTTTTTCTGCTCATTTATGCAAGTAAATTTTAAAGTTTATTTGAAAGATAGACGAACAAAGGATCATTCAAAGGTCAATTATTAGTCATTGAAGAGTATAGAACAGACAACTGAAAATAAGTATATTGATATCTTTTATGGATACGAAATAATACGAAGACTAATGTACAGTTGCATGACATATTTCCAGTAGGGTAAAGAAGAGCTTGAAATGTGCCTAAGGTAGCTACTGAGGAGCTGAACAGAGGTAACAGTATGCGAAAGCTTTCGGAATACTCGAGTTGTGCTGATGGATAAAGATTTGACAAAATTAGTTTAGTCGAGTAGCTACCGAACTCCTCTTAATCTCATACTTGGGGTCTGGAAATCAGAGTTTGAGGTCTCGTCATTAATATCTCTCATCATACTCATTTTCTCCAACATCTTGGAAGTTTCACGAGTACGCCTAATAGGTGCCATTGGTGGCAATTTTGGTGTATCATCGTTTCCTGATAATGCCCTACTACCATACAGTAATTGAGATGCTATAGGTGTGTTAGGATCAGAGTTTGGTTGTGACGCTGAGTGTGATCTTGAGGAAGAAGCCGATTCTAGATCATTGTCTAGTGCCAGTTCCATAACGCCCTCCCGATCATCTGATAGGGTTTCTGATTCTTGTTCATTAAGATTTTCTAAATTGAAACTCCGATATCCACCGCTTATATTTTCAACTTCAGTATCGTAATATGAAGAAAACTTAAGTATCGTATCATCAAACTTGTGTTCAGAGAGTTGCCCTGTTTCGTTTAAAAATCGATCATCATCAGCTGATAAATCACCAAATCTACCTTCACTTTTAAGGGGATTAACTGAACCCTTAGCAAAGCGTTCTTCATATCCATAAGATCTCCCAACTGTCTTCGGCAATCCTATTTTGCCACTTAAAAGTTCAGGTAGTTCTAAGTCTTTCCAAATTGGTCCTCTCATCAACTTTGAGAAATATTTAGGTACTCCAAAAGAGTTATTGTAGTTGTAGTTTTTCCTCATTGAATTTAAATTCACTAGCATTGGATTATTGACTCCCGCTCCATTATTTCCATTCCCAGCTTGTCCTCCATTAACTCCACCTCCGACCATYTGATTGTTCAAAACTAAATCGATATTGTCAAAATCAAACTCATCATCATCAATTTCTCCAGGTAGAAACGGGACATCAAATGGATTATTTAGCTGAATATCATCATACGGTAATTTGTCTTTTCCCCAGTTAGACTCTAGAAATAGGATCTCTCTTGACGATGACCAATGGACATGAGAGAGTTGTGAATCTCTACAAGACATTCTTTCACCCTTGGTTCAATAATTGTTTCCTGTGATGACTTATACAAACGATCTTTCACAATAACACTAAATAATAATAGACAAAGTAGCTAAAACATTAGGCACTACATAGCTATTTCTTTGTTTTTATCTTCCTTGTTCTTGTATTATTGTCATTTGTTAAAAAGAAGATAATACAACTAATTCCCTGCTGAGCACGTCTTACTATTTATTACTTGATTAGTGAACTTGAAAATGTGTATGTACCCATGTTATCATTAGGATTACTACCCTTTTTAGAATTGTTTACTCCATGAAATAATTCTACAATAAGGAGAAGGAAGAAATAGATTTAATTGTTCTAAGAACAAATACAATACAATATTTTTGCGTAAAAAGAAATAATAGTTGATAGTTTATCCGTAGTGAGCTGATTAGTTGTGATGATCACTGGTGATTCTTGTTTCTCATTAAAATAGGGATGATCGTGGGAGTATCAAAGTGATGTGATTGATTGTCATGGTTATTTGCAACAAATCAATTTATGATGAGACGAAAAGTTGGCCATGATAACAGCTTATGAATCTGATGGAGATACAGTGAAAGGATTATACTTTTTCATTACAAATGCTTGTAGCAGAAATACGATCTACGAATTGACAATATTGCCGAGAAAGAATAAGATAATATAGAAATATACGAATGACTCCTATGTATTCTATGGTACTGAAGATATCACCAAACACATCTTGTTTTCAGCCTTAAAACTAGGTAAGCTTGTAGAATTTCACTATTTATTCTGACCCTCTTTGCCGAAGAGTTTCTCTCTTGCTAATTTATATTTCAGTTCTCTATCTTTCAGTCGTTGTTGAATATCATGTTGTTCCGGTTCTTGCTCAACTGAAGGAGGTTGAGCTAAAGTGAGCAAAAATATTTTAGTATTGTATCAAGCACCTTACAGAAATCAAACGTGAAACATCAAACAAATCATTCAACATACCTTGATCTTCCCGGAGTAAAAACTTCTTTCTTGGCTGAAAAGAAGTATTGGAATTGGAATCAACTATTGTGAAATCGTTTCTTAATCATTAGTCAAATGGTTCAGGCATATATGATTAGTTGATGACTTTCACCTCAACCTAACATAACTCAAGACAGGACAGGACGACAACAATATGTAACTTACTTAAGAATCTTTTTCCCATTACTTTGAACGGATTGTTGTTTTTCTTTAGACTGATAAAATACATTAATATTTCTATTACTTGTCATTCAATTCAATAAATTTTGTGTTTATACGCACATTCTCGCCAGAACTCCAGGAGTCCCAAGCATTCCAAGCCTGTTCTTGACTCATGCCCAATATAATCAATCGCTTCACACTATATATACATAATAACCTTCTGTGAGTGTTCCAGTTATAATTCTTTCTGTTTTAAGATTGATTAAAATCCCAATTCGTGCGTACTTCAGCCTTCTGATCATACAATCTGTTCCCCGAACTGGYTTCTTCTTATCAGATACATATATCATCTTCGATGGTTTAAGTGATTAGGCAGTTGTTGGTGAAACAAAAAGAACCCATCCAAATTAGGRCCTGAGCTTAGAAAGTATTGTCCACAATTGGCAATAACCTATCACATCCCTAATTGTCCCAATTGGTGTGTGATGTAAAAGAATGAATTGATGGTTTATCATTTTATAATTATTAATGTTAGAATACTTCTATGTTCATATTTATAGTTTGATGGGCCTATCATTTCTCCTTAAGAATGATTCTATCTAAATCATTGTATTGTAGTAGATCGGGACAAAGAAATCCTTTTGCACTACAAATATATAAATAGAAGAAAGTATTTATCGAAAGAGTACGGTAAGTCAAACGAATATTTAAAAACAAAAATAAAATAAAAAATGAAAAAAGAACACGAGCTACTTGAGGATAACAGAATAAGGGAACAAATCATAATAACCTAAATATTCATTAGATTCAAATCATTTATGAACTAGTATTGAAACTAAGGATATACACGAAAGCAGGGACATATATACAGCTATTGTAACTAAAGACTGATCTACAATGGGATCAACCAAAGATTCAAAAAATAAGACAAGATAATCAAATGTTCATATTACCATTAAACTGGCAAAATGCTTATTTAGTTTGTTGAGCTTCTGCTGCGGCTTGAACTTGAGGGGATTGAAGAGCAGAAGGATCACCCATCCAAGACTTGGCAATATTACCAAGAGTCAAATTTTGTTGTTGGGCACGCATTTCTTCCTCCATTTGTTTCTGAAGGCTTTCCTTCTGTTCTTCAAATTGTTTCATCACCTTCGCATAATGCTTCTTGTTCTCTTCTCTAAATCTATCAAGATACATTTGAGGTTTAGCACCTGCTTCGCCGGAAAAAATAGATCGCCTGTTAGCATGAGTTTGGAGATACTTTTCTCTTGCAAGGTTTTCTCTTCTAATATATTCATCTGGGAGATATGTGCCTTGGAAACTCTTCAAAATAGGTCTAACATCCTTAATGGGTTGAGAAGCGAGAAATTCAAGGAATGCAATAATCTTTAAAAGTTCTCGGTCGTCAGCATTTCCTTCCCATTTAGGAACCGGAATAGCATTATCAGGTTGTAAAGAATAGGCATCAGGATCAGCATCGATAATAATAATCTTCTCTAGATCTCTGTTCATATAAGATAAATCTTTTATGATTTTACCGTCTTTATATTTAGTCTCTTCTCTAGCAAGAACGTGATTGATAGCTACGTGAAGAGGATCAATCTTGTTAATAATTCTATCAATTTCTGCCATGTAATTTGATGAGAAAATAACAATCTCATAAAACTGGGCTAAATATGTCAAAAAGTAGTCTAAACCAGGTCTCTTGGCCGTTCTCCAGCCATTCTTGACATCCCAACTGGCATGAATCAGAAAGTCTTCTAAACCTAAGACTAATGTCAAGTCTCTTCTGTAAGGTTCTGGGGGAGGTGGAGGCAAAAGTGTCTTAAAACTTGGTTCCTTATAGTAAGAGAAAACATCAGAAAACCTAGCGCTAGCCCTCTTATAAATGAGACCTGGGGTGTATCCATTAGGAATATCCATATGTTCAGTTTCGTCATCTTCCCAATCTCTTCCCATATAAACACCTAGACCAATTCCACCTACAAGTGTAGCTAAGTATGCATATTTTGCCCTTCTTTCACGTTTGATCTCATGAGAAGACTTAATACCTCTTCTTCTAGTCTCTCCTTCTTCGCTTTGCTTCTTTCCCTCATCAGTGGTCTCTCCTTCAGTTTGTTTAATACTTTCAGTAGGGTCAATTCCTGCCTTTGCTAATAAGTCATCTGTCAATAACGACTCTGGTTTTTTTTGAGCTTCTTTCTTTCCATTTCTGGTGATCGCCGAAGAGGTGAGGAGTCTGATGCTCTTCGCTTTCAAATAGGAGTTAACCGAAGTATCAGCAGATACACGAACTCCAGTTGCCAGTGATCTTCGAACAATATTTCTTAGGTGAAACATTCTGCAAAATATTGATTCTATCTAGATGAACTTAAACCCCTGATTTCAAAAAAAAAGCAAAAACAAATAGTACGGTGAACGAGGCAACAGAACAAATTGCCTATTGTTCAGACGACTTTAAAGCGTTGCAATTAATTATAAGACCGTTTACAACCAAGTTGCGCTTTACACTTTCTATGTCACTGCTGAAGCTAATATATCTTGATTGGAACATTTATTCTTTCGAGTTATAATCATCCTCATGCTGTGATCATCAAACGTTCGAACAAACCAACAATCCATAACTCAAGTAATTTTTCACTCTAGTGGATTACCCGCCAAAGCAAGATGTCACTTGACAGGCCATGACATGGCCATGACATGGACAGTATATAATCCTTGACATAATATATCCTAATGATTTCTGATGATGTGATATTTAGCAGCAATTGTGGCTCAGTACAAATTGGGAAATTTGTAAAGATTGATTATGGCGTTTGCATCTTTAAATACATTCTACCATGCAAGAAATCATAGAATGATAAAGACTTGAATGAATTCCAGAAGGTTATCGGGACGATTAACTTAATTTCGTTTACTAGTTTATTTTAAATACTAAATAGCAATGTATATATAGCGGTCTTTTTGATCCGGAAATCTAGTGAGGTGCTTGCTCAAATGTTACATTTATTGTTTGAGCCTTGACGGGCATCACTGATCCCAGGTACTTACTTACCGGTCACTCGCTACTCACGAAAGTGTCATTAAATTCCACGTCTCTATATCAGTAGTCTTTTCAACCTTAAAATCCACAGTTTATCAACAACTTGATTATTGAAGACTTTCTTTACTATAATGATGAAGATATTTAGATAGAATCCGCTTTCTTCATTTCAAATGTGTACTGAACACATATCTCTCGTAAACGCGTTTCACTTACTATGTGATGTGATTGCCTGATCGCTTTTTAAACCCCAGAAAAGCTAACTATATTGTAGTGTACATCAATAATTTGATAAACATCCTGTATTCACAGTTAACCAACAGGAGCCATTATATATTCGGAGCTTATTTCTGTAGGCAGTTGTTATCAAACTTGCACTCACACTACAGCCTTCCTGCAGTAGGTCATATTCGCTGTCTGGACTCAAACCATATATCTCTTCTCGTCATACCCACCTAACAGTACATTTATCACCTTGGCATGTCTGATCATATTGTAGTAAGTAAATCTTATAAATAACTTTTTAGGATAGGTTCTAAATAACTAAGATCTAAAACGTAGTATTCATTTTATTTACAATTTTTGAGAATCTTAAGCTTCTATTGAATTTCTAATCTCTCTGAAATAGTAACTAACCTTCTATACTAGTTGTCTTGATTGATCAAGTGGCCTATCTTCCTGAAAGGAAATTGCAAAAATAACTACCCTTTGTTGAGCAAGCTTTAGAAAACGCACTATCATTATATCCATAATCGAATCAACTACATCTGGTGATAAAAAAAGTCAAATTATCAGTAGAGTGCACTAGAAGCTTAACCTTTGTTACTTTTGTCATTATTCAGTTTGTCGCTGTTGTTTCTTATTGAAAAGTGGCCCAAAACTAAATCAAATATGATCTCGTCAAACTGATTTTGTTTGCCTTAATGACAACATAAAGAACCATGGATCCTTACTATCATAGTACAATCGTTAGACAAAGGTTGGATAGTCTACTTGATCTATTAGTAGCTGAATCTCAAAGAGCAATTTATTTAGAGATTCAAAAATCGTACTCTGAGGCTCTAACAATTTGGCAGAATGTACAGGATCGAGTACAGAATGGTTTGCAAGACATAATCGCAACCCAACTTTCAGCAAAGAATTTAGAAACATATAATTCTATCAAGGATATTGAATATCAAGCGATAAATCAAACAAATAATCTTATTGGTAAGTTGTCGAATAATAGTGTCAACTTCAATTCTCATGAACGCAATTCTTCTAATAATAATATCCATCAACCCTCAAACGTGAGGTATCCCCTTCGAAAAAGACCTGAGTACAATGGATCATCAAGTAGGAATATTATTCATAATCACCATGTGAGCTCAAATATGAGCACTGGTTCATTAACTAGTACTAGAACACCCGGATCAAGTTCAAGTAATTCTCTAAGAAATGCAAGAGTTGCTGGTGGTATTTTTCAAACTTCTCGATCAGCAGATAATGTTGTCATCAATCCGGATGATAAAACTCTTATTGGACCTAGAGGATCTATACATGTATCACCATTAGATCCTGGTAGAAAATATTCTTTTGATAAGATTCCATCAAGAAGACGCTCTGATCAATCTGATTATGACAGTCGTCGTGGGTTACCCCCTCCGGTTAGTACTTCTTTGTCAAAATTTACCTCAACAAGCTCACCAGTATATAGCAATAATCAACAATCATTTAATAGCCATCAAGCAGCGATGATAGAAGGAAAGAGAAATAGTGACATCGATGATTTATATTCTCTCTATGGCGAATCATCACCTATTTTAGCTAACAGCATTAATCGCCAAAAGAACAAATTTTTGGAAGAATATTCAGTTCTGAAACCTCTTAATTCACCTGCATGTGTTGATAAGCGTGATTCTCAATTACAGATACCTTCCCAAAAATATTCATCTGTATCATCTGCAGAAAAACACAAAACATCAAAACCTGTTATTCCACTAAAACCAGCACACATGTCCTCACCAGGTCAAGCAGCGACTAATAAATTCAATAATACACCAGCACTAGCGTCTCATTTGCCTCTACCTCCTTCTCTGCCTCCACAATTATCCACGGCAGCAGGATACCCTTCTGACCCGTCGGATGATACATCAGATGATACATTCTACTTTACTAAACCTGTACCATCTATTACTATTCAAAAATCAGCACATGTTTCTCCACCGGTGATTAATATCCAGCGTGAAAATAGAGAAACTTATTTTGCAAGATCCCTGCCCTCAAGTACTACATATCAGTCCCAGCCAGTTTCCCCATATCGAGTGCAAGACTCAACACCATTGCAAGACGAAAAACATAATGATTATCGGTCTAATTCTTTACCTGTAATCCCACCTATACCGAAAACTGTTGATTTACTGAAAAAGATAGAACCCATAAATTATGATGATTCAGACGATGAGATTGAGAAATACGAAGAAGAAGAATATGACAATAATAATAAAAATGACTTGATTGACTTGTCTGGAACTTCGACTTCATTGTCTGATCTTGAAGTACGATCAAGATCTTCTTTGACATTGTCTCATAATGAGTTAGACGAAATGATTCGATTAGAAAAGAGCGTCTCACCACAATCTCCAGCAGCAAAGTTTGGAGTCAAAGAAGAAGAAGGTGGAGGCTTCTTTGGAGTTCATATCGACAACGTTAGTAACAATCACACTAATCTTGATGATATAACACAAGGAACATATGGCAATCAAATAGAAAGATCGGCAGCTCTCAATTCAACAGTACACTCGTTGAAAACCACTGTGAATGATGACAATTGTTTCAGTAACGAGCCTGATAAAATGGATCTCCCTGCAGTCAAACCCAAATCTAGTGAAAGACCTTCTTTGATTAAATCTTCAACAGCACAATCATCTGATAATAAGTTATCAAAGGCTATTACAAATGGGTCTGATAGTTTCAGCAATTCTAATTCTTTGAGTGATTATCAGCCCAAACGACAATTTCTAACTACTCTTAGGAATACTCCTTTGAAGCAGAAACCAAAGCATAGAAAGCATGCTGGTATAGAAGTCCCTGCTAGTGCTTATTCATCTAGATCTAGTAGTATGTTAAATACAAATAGTTTAACTGCAACTCGGAAATCAATTGATGCAGCGACTCCTCGGACGACAGTAAAGCCAGTTTCGAAAGCAATGACTAAACCTGTGATCAAACCTGTCAAGCATGTCGTGAAGCCTGTTGTTAAACCTGCTGTCAAAACTACAGTAAAGCCTACTGTTAGACCGGCTCTTAAGCCCGTTGTCAAAGTGGTTGCAAAGCCTACTACAGCAAGGGCGGCGCCTTCAACCAAAGTGAGCAGTCAAAAGCTTATAAAGAAAACGACATCCCCAGTAAATCAAACTAAATTAACGCCAACATCTCAACCTTCAACAAGTGCAAAGTCCTCATGTTCATCAATCCCAGTGAAGAAAACTGTTAAAAAAGCTGTGCCCAGTTCCTCTACTAAAACGACTATTGCTAAATCTACAACAGGCTCAACTCAAGCTAAACCGGTAACTGTAGATAAATCCTCAGTGACATCTACGCGCACATCTTTCGCAAATAAGACATCCTCAAAAACTTTTCCTAAGCATTCCAGTGCACCGAAAGTTTTATCACAGGAAAACTCAAAGGGTACTTCCTTTGAAAATGTTGATGCTGAACCAGATACTGAGAGTGAAAGTATACAAGAATCTAAGGTGGAAGAGAAAGTTATTGACCCTGCAGAAGAGTTCAATCGAAAGGCCAAAGAACTTATTCCGACTCTCAACATCGATTCTGATGCTGCAAGCCAAATCCTTCAAGATGTTGTTATTCATGGTGATGATGTTTATTGGTCAGATATTGCAGGTCTAGAAGAAGCAAAAAATTCATTGAAAGAAGCTGTGGTTTATCCTTTTCTACGTCCAGATCTATTCCTTGGTCTTAGAGAACCGATCCGTGGCATGCTATTATTTGGTCCTCCAGGTACAGGTAAGACTATGCTCGCGAGAGCAGTTGCTACAGAAAGTAAAAGTACTTTTTTTGCCATTAGTTCTAGTAGTTTAATGAGTAAATGGATGGGTGAAAGTGAAAAATTAGTACGCGCTTTGTTTGCCTTAGCAAAAGCATTTGCTCCTTCGATTATATTTGTAGACGAGATTGACTCGATTATGGGAACAAGAGGCGATAGTGAACATGAATCAACACGTAGAGTGAAAACAGAATTCTTAGTTCAATGGAGTGAACTTTCACGAGCAGCAGCAGGAAGAGAAGTGACCACTCAAGATAATCGTGTATTAGTTTTAGCTGCCACCAATCTTCCGTGGGCAATTGACGAAGCAGCAAGAAGAAGATTCGCAAGAAGACAATATATACCTCTACCGGAACCAGAAACAAGGGAAGTGCAGTTAAGGAATTTGTTGAAGCATCAAAAACATGAACTATCTAACCAAGAATTTATTGAGTTGATTGAACTGACTGAAGGGTTTTCTGGATCTGATCTTACAGCGTTAGCAAAAGATGCTGCTATGGGACCAATCAGAGAACTAGGAGAAAATTTGTTATCTGTGGCAACAGATGTCATTCGACCAATCCAATTCAAGGACTTCAGAAATAGTTTAAAGCATATCAGGGCAAGTGTCGGTAACGAAAGTTTGAAGGAGTTTGAGAAATGGGCAGGTCAGTTTGGCAGCTCAGGGGCATGAGTTATATTAGTTGGGAGGTGGAACATTGAAAATTTAAATCTAACACTTTGGAGATGGGTTTGGTTTGATCTATTTCGACTGAGAAAGGTAATTGAGTATTCATGGTTCGATAATGGCACATGGCCTGAGTAACTACGCGTCAGCTTTTTCATAAAGCAACAATAAGCCTAATATATAATTAACCATATTATTTAACGATTAATAAAAGGAATAAATTTTCATTTTGACAATAAAACACCTAATTTATGATGTATCAATTATTACTAAATGATTTTATGTTTAGCTACTGGTATTCTACTATTGAAATAGTGGAAATAATATTATATTATTGTCTCCGAGTTATAGGTCGGTCAACAGTTGGATAGAATTTCCTGTTTAATCATGTGATCTAATGTTTACCCGTCAAACGCGTCCAAGACGATCTTGACAGAATAAAAGTCAATTACGAAACGTGATTGAAACTTCACGAAAAGGAAAACCACCAAAAACATCTCGAAAGAATGGCATTTTTGATGATAGAAATGCATAAATCACAACATGAATGAATAAAAATAAAAAAAGATCTTAGATATCAAGATAACTGCAATTTTGAATCCGTTTATTATTAGGTGGGATTGATCAACGAACAATTGAAGTATAGATATTCTGTGGTGCCAATTAAAGAATTATAAGGGATTATAGAATAACCATGAGCACTGTTGAATCACCTTTGCTGACATCATCAGCAGCTCTTCGAAAGAAGAAGACTTTGAAGAAAGGTATTCAGTTTACTATAATGGTTGTTGGCCAATCAGGAACGGGAAGATCGACATTTATTAATACATTATGTGGTAAAGAAGTGGTAGAATGCAGCAGTACTATTCCCGAGGCAGAGGAAGCAGGAAAGGATATTGATTTAGATCTAAGGGAACAATCGGTCGAACTGGAAGATGATGAAGGAGTAAGAATCAGTTTGAATATTATTGATACACCAGGTTTTGGGGATAATTTAGATAATGAAGACAATTTTGGAATAATAGAGGAGTACATTACCAAGAAATTTGATGAAATCTTGATGGAAGAATCAAGGGTAAGGCGTAATCCAAGATTTAAAGATGGAAGGGTTCATGCCTTGGTTTATTTTATTGTACCCACTGGGCACGGTTTGAGAGAAATTGATGTTGAGGTTATGAAAAAATTGGGTAAATATGTCAATATCATCCCCGTGATTAGTAAAGCTGATTCTTTATTGCCCAAGGAGCTAACTTCTTTGAAGAAGCTGATCATGGAAGATATCAAACATTATGAAATCCCAATCTACTCATTCCCATTTGATCCCGAGGTTGATGATGAGGAATCAATCAATGCAAATTCCATACTAAGATCACTTCTGCCATTTGCTGTTGTTGGAAGCAATGAAATCATTGAAAACTCATCGGGGCTTAAAATAAGAGCAAGAACTTATCCTTGGGGATATGTTGATATTGATGATTCAACTATGTGTGATTTCACCCCAYTGAGAAATGCTTTGCTTATTTCTCATCTACAAGATCTTAAAGAATATACTCATGAAATACTGTATGAGAAATATAGAACAGATGCTTTGAGTGGAGAAGTGAAACTTAGTTCCAGCTCAAAATCTGAGTCTGCCTCCGCAGCTACAAGTACAACTTCAAATAGTGCCAAAACTGGCGACAATACTACAGTCGATGATATAAGTGTGAATTCACCTCAACCCAATAGTGACGCTTATATGGCAAGAGAAGAGCAAATTAGATTGGAGGAAGAACGATTACGACTGTTTGAAGAAAGAGTTCAAAGGGATCTGATAGCTAAACGACAAGAACTTTTAGAAAGGGAAAGGCAATTGAAAGAAATGGAAGAGAAACTAGCACAAGCCAAAAGGCTATCAGCGGCTAGTGAAACGCCTCAATAGGAGTAATCAGGGCTATTGCACCCTCATTCCTTTCAATCAATTCATCTATACGTAAATTGGTATTTTGAAATTTTTGCTTTCTTCTTGATAATCATTGGTTAGGTATATCTTTTTTTTCTTATATTGTAGTTTTGTTCAAATCATAATTAGCAGTAAATGAATCAAATCAAATAGTTAGCTCACTTGACAGCCCGATATAAATTTTGTAAATGTTGATCACCTAAACAGTTAAATTTTGGGGGGGTTCGGTAGATATCTTGGAGTACCCAGTGAAGAAACTTTGCTTTTATTCATTCAAGCACTCCTTGCCTTCTACCTTTCTTCTTTGTTGTTTTTCCTTAAATTTTTTTTCCATGCTCGAACCCAGTTGTTGTTRAGCCAAAATTCATGAAGAGGAATCCCTTATTTGAAGTCACTTAATTCGTCTATTTGCTTGGGGAGAATCAATTTTTTTAGTAGAATAGGTAAGTTTTCAATGAATTTGAACTGGAAAAGAAGATATAGAGATTAAATGATGAACTTTTATAGATAGGGACAACTGAACGAGTATATGTTGATCAACCATCCAAGATAGTAGAAAGCTCTGAAACTCTCAATATTCTTTCCAAGTTCCGTTTAAAAAACTCTCGTCTTCACGAGATGTTATGGAAGAATTGTTACTAACTCTATCACAGTGTTTTACATAGATTGATCTTCTGATCTAATATGAGCTCAAACATATTTGTAGGCTTTTAATAGATAATACTTAGTTTAGTTATCAACTACTACTTTCTAATTAATCTGTTTAATTGTAGTTTGGGTTGTTTGAATACTTTATTGTTCGTTTGAAAATTGTTTTACTCAGGTTGATCGAAACTTTTTTCCTCACTGTTGCTGTGATTCAACCTTGGTACAGTTTTCCAAAACTTTCCACAATGTGCACGAAACTGCATGTGGCATGCATATTGCAAATAACTTTTCTTCATGAGATCACATGTAAGGTGTCGCAAGCTGTGAATTAATTTAAACACCTCCAAGGTATTTGAGGCGTTATCAAGATTTCAGGCGATACGCAACGAAGCAGTAGTAGTGTGTCATGAGTATATAGATCCGTGTTATAATTACTTTCATAAATCGTAATTGAAGAAACTAGTTTTGGAGAGACTATAGAACGTTTAGTAGTTATTGAACTAGGACAAAGGCTTTTACACTCCCATTCCTCATGGCTGTGATAAGGATTACGTCTAGCAGCTCTATATACTAATAATATTAGAACTCGTTCAAAGAGTTGAGAGTTTCGCCTGTACTCTACACTATTAGTTGAATCAGAAGTGTAGCATCAGTACTGCGTTGKACCAGATTACTTTCAACCGAGCAAGATGATTACTGTCTATACAGATTTAACAAATGATGAAGAAGGATGGCTCCTGATAGGGGCATCTAGTTTGATGTGCGTATTAGGCAGTTTTGTCATTACAGTTGATGTTATCTACGATAAATTGTTTCCTGACCTTTCAAAGAGGCATCCTTTAGATCTACAAAACAACCACAAATTTCTCACGGCCAGTTTGAGTTTAAGCGCAGGATCTCTATTATTCACATCAATGTTCAAACTGTTACCGGAATCTTTACATTACTTTTCTAAAGCAGAACAATTAAATGGCAAATCAATATCTATCAATGCTTCGTTGTTTGGGTTTTATTTTGTTGGTGTTGCTGTATGTTCTGTATTTAATGCAGTAATACACGCATTTACTTCGCAATCAATTGTGCATTGTGCTCACGAACATGAAGAAGGTCATGACCATGATCATGAATCTGAATCTGATGATAATACACAGCGAGAGTCTTCATACCCTGATGACAATGCTGACAGAACCATTTCAGTTCATACGGTTGCCTCTGATGTCATTCCTGCCCACGAATCAACTCCTCTTCTAACTAGGAAAAACAGTATAATTGACGTGATAGCACGACATGAGTCCTTAGCTGATATTACCGATGCCGCCTTAAAGAAAAAAATTAATATGGGAAAGTGTATGGGTTATACTTCAATTGAGTCATGTGAAATGCACCAGGTTAACTATCCTTATATTGAACAAAGCGGAATTATCTATCAACATAAATGTAAGCAAAAATCACATCCTCTACATTCTAGTCAAAACCACCATCATCACCAAAAGCCCGGTGGGTCATTGGAACCTATTCCGGATGATTCGGAATCGCAAACTGAAGTTGGTTATTCGTCAGATTCTCAAATTTCCGATCTTTGCCATAAAGATATCGAAGGAGGAATTACTCAAGATCACCATCATCATATCCTATCTCCTTCATCCAGACTATTTTCAATAGGTTTACAAACTGCATTAGCAATCACACTCCATAAAATTCCCGAAGGGTTCATGACATTTGCTACTTCACATGCTAAACCCTCATTAGGATTTTCTGTCTTCGCCTCGTTGGCTATTCACAACTTCTGTGAGGGTTTTACTATAGCAGTTCCATTGTTTCTTGCTCTGTCAAGTAGACTCAAAAGTATCCTTTGTACAGTGGTATTAGGAGGATTATCACAACCACTGGGTGGTATTTTAGCATGGCTGATCTTTGGCGAAGATGGTAGAGTTCCTGAACAAGACACTGCAGTAGCTTATGGTATGCTCGTAGCTATTACTGCAGGTTTTCTTACAACTATTGGTCTACAAATGTTTGCATCTGCTTTAGCTTTTGGAGCTAGTCAAAGATTCACCATAGCATGGGTATTTGTAGGAGTTTTCATAGTAAGCGTTTCGTTTATTTTCACAAGCTAAAGAATGACTATTTACGCTATAGAAATTGGGATTTGTTTATGCTTTTATGTTTGTTAAAGTAAAGATTGTATAGATTCTCCGGCTTTTGTATGTATGTACGTATTTATTTTTGCTTTTTATTGCTTATTGTGATTGAAACATATTACGAATTGATAGCCCTCAAATCCTATTGATTATAATGAAATTAAATTTCTCTGTACATGATTTATATTAATTAAAATCCTTTATCAAAAGAATTGTTAAATGACCCCAAATCAAAGATCTAATGCTCGCATTAGATCCTAATGGGTAGCATTGCATGTTATGTTCCTCAAGGAATGTTTTGATGGCTATTAAGATATTGAAGCATCATTCACTCCTTTTTTTTCTCAGTATTCTCGATCAGAGCTTCTAAGGAAGCAACAATAGTCTCTGGTTTTACGGGCTTCTTCTTTGATTCCTCCATCTTCTTTCGATACACTTTACTTCGCTGTTCAGGGGTGGCACGTAGTTCTGACAAAAGTTTCTTCCTCTGCTGTTCAAACTTGTCTACTATAGGACTGTTTGGTTCCACGCTATTATTAGTGTGTTCTGATGACTGTGGAGTACCATTTCTTGCTGAAGTGCTTTGAGCTGTAGAACTATGTCTTGGTTCTGTTTTCTTATCCTCAGACATAGCAAAATACTTCTTAGATGATTCCATCACTGTGTCGACTTCCACTCCAGCTAGCTTTGTTGCKGCATCCTCCGTTAATCCTTTATCCTCATCAACAGTAGTATTAAAAATATCCTCTCCACTATGATATCGCTGTCCTTGTGTTTTGAAACCTTTTGCTGCTGGTGGAACTGAAAATCTCATGCCCAACCTTTGAAGAAAGTTATCGTCAATTTGATAGTAGCTCTTAATTTCTTCTTTTGACATTCCCCGCTTCAAATCTTCAATAAGGCTTGAAACTTCGCTCGTATGCAGTAGAGTCCTTGATACTCCCGGTCTTACTTCATTGTCTAATTCCTGTTCTCTTTCAGCGTCTTGTGATTGCTTCTTCCTGCTACGTAACATTTGCAAAGTCTCGCTCTAAAATATATGTTAGAAACCCCCCACAACATGAACAAAAAAAGAAACTGTTTCAAAGCCATTTCAACATACGTTCTCGTCAAAGTTCATTTTGATCTCATTAAACTGTACGGTACCCAATTTGGTTAGATTATTAACAAGCTTTGGATCAAAGTCATCTTTCAGCTGCACTTCAGGTGCTGGTTCACTTGCTTGTGCCTTGCCTGGTTCCAGAACTATTTTCTCAGTAAGATTTACTTGAGTCTTGTTACTCAACTTACTTGCATGAGACAAATGATCACTCGTTAGTTTGCGCCCTGTTTGTTTGGCTGCCTTAGAAGCGCTTGAACCCATATTTGGCAAGACTCAAAATTGTTACAGCTTTTTCACTCTTAAATAAAATACAATTAATAAAGTTTCCTTAATTCAGTATGAATGAGTGGTTTGTAGATCTTCCACTTACTAACTATCACATTCAGCTCATACTGTTGCTTACTTATCGTTTATAGAGAAAGCAAATAAAAGAAAAGATGATCAATGTTAACCAATAGAAATTAAATTCCGGAAACTATGATTTGGCATTATTGTTTCCGATATTCAAATGAATCTTGCACGTGATCCAGAAAGAAACTTGTACTTGGTGGACACAATTATATGATGAACAAAAGTTATATTCATTGGAATATTATGAGTTTARTTCGAGCTTTCACTCTGTTGATTGAGGAATAACTAATCGTGCTTTACATTGTGTTTTACCCTGATTCCAACTATTTATCATATTCTATAACTACGTCTACAAATAGCAAAATATTTAAAATAAATAGCTAGTAATTGACATAGCTATTAGACCATCATAAACTCATCGTTTATTATTATTGATTCAGTAACACAGATTAATCATTATTTATTAGTATGATTCTTCAATAAATCATAATCTCCCATAAGCCTTTCTTTCCAATCCAGTAGTAATGACTACTAGTTCGCAATTGTTTCAGTAATTATTTATTAAACTCTATTACCCAATCCTGCCTTGCATATTCTAACATTTTTCATCCAATCAGTTTCTAGAAGACGTTTAGCAGTGTATCTTTTAGTAGCATCTAGCTCTAAGCATGAGTAAACAATAAATCTTCTTTTCGGCGAGCGAATGGTTTCAATAGGTTCAAATGGAGGTCTTCGGGGCTTCTTACCAACAATTACTTCTTCCGGAGGAATCACACCATTCTCTTCAACCATTTGGTCAACATGAATCTTGGCCTTATCCAAGACTGGTTTGCCTCCTCTGGTGTCAACATAGAGGTCAAACATATGATCTTGGCCATATTTCGATGTACTCCACATATAATTTCCAAGAATCATACTCATATACATAACTCCGCATGCCCAAATATCAGCAGTCCTGGGATCATATAAATCCGCATAATATTCTTCTGGAGCGATATAAGGTGCTGAACCACCGACCCCAGAAATAAAATGATATTCTCTCTCCCAAGGTGTTTTCACTACCTCGGCATTTCCAAAATCAATAATCTTAACACAACCATCTACTGTCAAGAGAATATTCTCTGGCTTTAAATCGCAATGTGCTACACCTCTTTCCTCGTGCATGTACTGTAATCCTGATAAAATTTGTTTGAAAAAGCAATCCGATTCCTCTTCTGTAATACCTCCTTCAGCTTTAACTAAAGAATATAAATCACCTCCGAGACAACATTCCATTACTAGGTAATAACAATCATTGTTAAAACTTGGGGAAAAATAATTACTTGTCAAGTCCAAAGTTGCAGCTATATTTGTATGATGTAGAGAAGAACCAATACAATACTCAGAAGTCAGTCGCTTTGCATAATGAACATTACTTTCGCCAGGCTTCTTTCTCAACTCTTTAATTGCGTAAAGAACTTCCAATTGTTTGTTAGTAAGTTCGTCACTAACAACCTTTATCGAATATCGTACCAAGCCATAGCTTCCCTTGCCCATAAAACCAACAACTTTGCCATAGTTTTGCATTAAAGTGACCTTGTTCCCAAAAGGTGGCTTTTCTCCTTGATCGATCATATGGTAAATCTTTGTAATTTTCTCGATATTGTTCCTATCGCTAGATGATAATGGTGAGATATGGTGTCCGTCAGCTACTGAGTCAATAGAAGGATCGAGACTAGTGGCTATTATTGGCACTGATTCCTCAACTTGGCTGACATCAGCAATTGTTGAATTTGGAATAGGTTGAGCTTTTTTAAACCCAAAGAACGAATTAGTGCCGCTGGTTAGAGGTTGACTATTGATTTGGTCTAAAGATATTTTCCTGACAGGTTTGAGATGATGAACATGATTATACTCTTGTTCATCTAATTTCACATAATGTCCCTCAGACCAATCAGAATCTAATGGTGAAGAACAACCTTGTCCTTGGCTACTCACACTTGAATGGTGATGAGGCGGGGCACACCCTGTTTCCCCATCAGATCTTACAATCGACGAAGATCTTGAACGTGAACGAGAACCAGGACGACTTCTGCTCAATCCAAAAAAACTTGAAATTCCTCCGGATCTATGTTGTTCTTCCGTTGGAACTTGCTGTTCCGGAGGTGCTGAATCATTCAAAGTACCTTTAATTTTCAGAATATTAGGGTTCTCATTGCATCTAGGGGAAAGATGGTTATCATCTGCAACCCCACTTAGTGCCAATTCATCTATTGACTGTTGAATACCATTTAAAGGATCCACATTAGAAGGATCGTATTGTGTATTAATTAGTGGGTGTCCCTGTGTATGCAGATGTCCTTTTCGTCCGCTGCCAGCAGATATAGTATTCCTTGATCTTGAATCATGCTCAGTGGGACCTAAAACAGGACTATTCGTACCTGTGGGTGAGTACGAACCATGTTTATTGATTCGACCACGCCCATGACCCTGTCCGTGTCCAAGTCCGTGATCAAGGTGTCTGTGAAAAAGATTAGAAAGGCCAATGTGAAACTCGTGACCATGTTCCTTCTCCTGATATTTTTTCTGCGAAGCATCCGTTGGACCTAAAATTGACCCCGTGGTATGGACACTCGAAGCCGAATTAGTTTGAGCTAATGGTACAGAGCAAGGAAAATCACTTTCACTTGGCATTATTAGTAGTGGTATTGCTTTAGGGTCTATATCACTAGTTCTTTTATTGACCCCAGATGAGCTGGACGGCTTTCTAGCTTGAGCAAGATTTGTTGACAAATCTGAGTTACAAGGAGATGATTTTTTCCTTAATGAAAAACTCTGGCTTTTTGAGTTCACTGGAACTGAAGCAGTCTGCTGTTGAGAACAATTATAATTACTGGAATCAATAGAGTGATGTCTGCTTGCTTTAGGTATTGATTCAGGTATTAATTCCGAATTAATTGTTTCAGTACTAAGAGCTATCGGTTTCGAGCCCAAGTTTTTCTTTGACTTCTGGAATGAGAAACTCTTGAAGAGTTTTTCACCGTAATATGTCGCTGTATTCAACTGCTTTTTTGTAKTTTGTTGGGTTGAATTATCAGAATAAGTTACTGTTTCATCTCCCGATGATGATTTGACAAATGTCGGAGCCATTGTGAATTAAGAAAAAGAATTTGAGAGAAAACCTAGCAGCCACAAAAATTTCCCTTACACACTAAATAGTCTGCGGCTAAACGCAACCTTATGCAGGTAAATGTATTATTAATGTAATGTGACAATTTGGCGTTTTGTCATACAGTAGCTCTTTTCTTGATTCTGAGATCAAATCAAGGGTTGAATTTCAAAATTAAAAAAAAATCTTGAGCAATGAGTGAGAATGCTGTCGAACAAAATTTATGATTGTCGATAATAATTGTAGATTAGGTGTATAGGTCATACAGATTCTGAACCAGCTCTCCAATGCAAACCATAATAAGTGATCAAATTGTGTTAATTTTCCTGTATTGAATATGAAGGGTTGAATCTTGTTTCAAATAAGGATTTAACTCGGGTCTCAATGAGAAATATGACTCTCCAAGGACGCCAAGGAAACAGCAAATAAATGGAAGAAAAAAATCAAGATAGTGTAAAAAAAAACCAAGACAGAATATATTGCAACGTGCAAAAGATGAGAAGATACAAATTGCCTTTGCCCAAGTGTCTATGTTTTCACTTCAACATCAAAAGAAAACTAAAGCAAAAGAAAGAGAAGAAAAAAAGTTGGGGAAAAAAAGGGGAAACTATCTTCCAGTAGACAAATACTATACAAAGAAGAATAATGCCTCGAAGGGTCAGTCAGAACTTCAGATAATATGTTATCGGTCCCGTACAGTTATTGACAGAGCTCTGACATAAAATCAGTTGATATTATCAAACATAAATAATCTGTAGCAATCCATAGATAAGGTGATGATGGACCCTGTGCTTCTCTTGTCAAATTCTGATGAGAATGAGGTAATTGTTCGATTTTGACGTAGATATTTACCTACAAGAATTGTCTACCACTTTTATTGAACCCATAAAAATAGAAGAAAAAGACAGTTAACTTCACAATAAATAAAACCTTTCCCGCACTCTTAAATAGTTTCCACTGCGAGTATCTATTTGTTCGCGGAAATGATCCCTTATTTATTTAGTTTGCAAGCGAATTATAAGAGCTTTCAGGTGTTGGATGTTTCTATGTCGCTTCTTCTCAGAATGCCTTCCTTGTGGGCGATGAGCTTTAAGCAAACTTTGAGCTTAAATGTTAAGGTTTTATGTTTGTCTTAGAGTTTGAAAAACATTGAATACAAGTCTGACATGCGACACTTAGAGTGAAGACGAGATGACTGACTCAAAACTGGACTTATAACCAAAAAATCATTAACTGGTCACAAAATTGTACAATGAGTTTTCTAGAATCTGCAGTATCATACCATGTATTAAAATATATGGAAAGCTCCATCAATTATTATATCAAATGAGGTTTGGGAGGTAGTTGGGCATATGGATTCTGTTCCAAACTTCTCTCCAGACATGTAAATTCTATGGCATTATCAGATTTAACTCATGTAACCAAATTTATTGATTGTTTTGACAGCTTCTACTTTGATGAAAAAAAAACATCCATGAATCATAAGTACTCCGGGAAAAATAATCTAGATTATGTTTGATTGGTATATTCAAGCTCAAGAATAATAGGAAAAGTGTACCCACAAGAAACCATCTAAACCTCTTAGCACTGGCATATATTGTTATATGCAATATATATTGATTCCTTGCATAAAATGTCACGTTACGTTGATTATTTGCAATCCCTAAGTTGYATGACACTGACATGACACTGAGAAAACTAAAATGTGGAGAACTTTAAATAAAAAAACTTAAAGAACATTGGCGTTGATTTAGATCATTCTTTAAGGGTTGAGCATTACTGATAAGAGCTCTGGAGGTCGTTTAATTTTATAATCATAATTTTGATAATTCTAATATATTTTTATCAGTAAATGATAGTCAGAAGCGAGGTTGTCTACTGAATGTTCGATGGCAGCTTCACGATTATTTATCGTACGTCGAATCGGACTAGCGTTGGAGAACAAAAATGAGGGGCTTCAGAAACGAACTTATTGTTACACTTTGGTACTCGCGGGCGATAGATTAATTTGTACTAGAATGAATAGCAAAAATAGTATGTTAATCTGTGGTAAACAAAAAACGTGTATCTAACAGCTCCAACATTAGGATTTTACGTCTTTTGACGTTATCTATTCTGAACGGAATGTTATTGATAATGATAACTTTCAATAGAATAAACATTCATCATATCCACAAAATTAGTTGCGTTGCATTTAAGTTGTTTATTGGATGGTGAAAACAAAAGAAAGCACGTGGAAGACGGACTATACATGTATCTATGCTTTCCACACATTCATCGTAATGCGGTGCAGCAAAGAATTCAGCAGACTTTTATGATTATGTAATATGTAATCTAAAGATAGTTGGCTGTCACAAAATCGCGAAATGCTTTATAATCATAAAAAGGTGGATCCATGGAGCATATGGAAATTTTTGGTATTTCAAATCTACAACTCGGTTATATACTTGAGCCGGCCAAAAATATGGAGGCAAAAAAAACGAATCTATATAGTTACTATACTACGAATGAACTTGATTGAGGAACGATAAATATTATAGACAACCAAACTAGATCAAAAATTAGTCTGACGTTCGTATCTAAATTTAATGACCAGATCCGGATAATTCGACAGCAGGAGGGCATCCGAGAGTCTTCTTCAAAGTACCGTAGATGGTGAATTGTAAAGAAGTCAAAGTACCCACCATAACCAAACGAGTAGGTAAACCAGCGAAAGAACCAGTGAAACCTAATCCCTTGGCCAATTGGATCAATAAACCAACAGTGGATTGACCAGGAGCCTTCTTGGTCTTGTTAACCTTGGACAACAAAGTATCAGCAGGTTGAGAGACAATGGCAGCAGAGAAACCGGCAATAAGACCAGAACCTAAGTTAACAGCAGTTTGGGTGGCAGAAGACAAATCCTTCTTAGGAGTGGGAATGAATGTATAGATAACAGCGGAGGCTCTTTCGAAAACCAAGAACTTAGCAATGTTATATGGAATTTGCTTGAACAAGATAGGAGTGAAACCATTGTAAAAGGATCCAACACCTTCTTCCCTCAAGATTCTGGTGAAACCACCGATAAGACCATTGGCGAAAGTAGGTTGAGAAACCAATCTAATTCTGGTGGCTTCTAAAGGACATAAAGCAATATCAGCAAAAAATTCAGCGATAGCAGAAGAACCAATATAGACCGCGTCCTTGTATCTAGTTGCGGTTTCAACACCGAGTAAATCAATGAATTGCTTCTTGAATAATTCGTAACCACCGAATTTGAAGGCACCTTGCAAAGAGTAACCTAAGATAGTAGGTCCCAAACCAGTGGCCAAAGCGCTGACACCTTCATTCTTAATGATCTTACCGAAAGAACCAAACATACCAGTGTTGTAAACAGTGGGTTCCAATTGAATTCTGGTCTTCACTACATCAATGGGGGTCATGGCACCGTGGGTGACACCACAGCCAATAGCACCAGCAAGTGCAAACTTGGAGTAGTCCAAGACAGTGAAATTAGGAGTTTCAGACATCGTGCTAGCTACTACTTCTATGCAGAGAATTTATAAATGGTTGATTCCTTAATGAAAAGACCAAAAATCAGTAATCTATTTTTTAGTCGATTCAAATTAATGATAATTTAAGAGGGTAAAAGGGAAAGTATAAAGAATGGTTAAATCCAAGAAGGAAGAAATTTCAATTAAACTCGTTCACAGTGGACGTAGGGATCAATAGGAGACTCGATAATAACTGGACTGGAAATCTTAAAAATTTCATTGCCAGACGGAACCTGAAAATTTTTAGACTAACCGTAACCCAGTTCCGGACATTGTTTATACTGTATTACTACGTACATTATGATTTATAAAATCAACTATCTATTGCCTTTGGTAGAATCGGGTAAAAATATTGAAGAAATGGAATCAATTATAAATAATAGAAATACTAGTTGAAATAGTTTACTTATTTATGTTGATCAAAAACTTATCTACTGAACGAGAAAAGGGTAAGAACGACGAGTTGCAAGGCAAAGAAATGAATTGGGTAGAATATGAAAAAGACTGTATTTGATCCTTTAAAACACCTTTCCTCATTTAACTAATAAGATTCTATTCTTGTTATATGTGATTTGTCTTGGTACAAGAACTGTAAAACTTGATGAAAGAAAAGATGGGTAATGGGTTGAGAAACCGTCACAATTGACGGATGAGATGTTATCTATTACCAATCATCGACAAGAACTGTCGAACAATACCAGCCAGTCAACACATTCTTATGATTGATAATAATCATAATTATGTAATTTAGTAATTTACAATAGTTATTGCTTTTGCTAGATCTCCAACATGAGTCCTAAATAAATGTGCCTGAAAAATTAAACTTTTCCGTCTACTTCCGAACAATTGGAAATTCCGACTCACGAAAAATAAATTAAGGTACTCTCACAGTACAACGGCTCAAGCAATGGTGTCAAAAAGAAAAGAAAAAAAACTGAAATGTAAAACCAACCAGTACAAAGAAATGGAACCCCAAATACTATTTGTTAATGTCCTTTTCCGTGTTCATCAGACTTGTTCTACTTGACCAACAATAATTACAGATTATGTTTGATATTCAGTCAAATTTGTCGTTCGTCGGTTATATTATGCTACTTGAGACCCCTGGATAGTGCGGCCTTTATCAATTTTTGAGACGTGAAAGTACATATAATAGTGTAAGAACCCGGTTTCTTCCCGCAAACTTAAGTGAGTTTTACATGTAGGGTCTGTACGGATAGTTTTGCATCTTGCTTGAACTTTTCCACAAGTGGGTGGATGGATGTAAAGGGGTAATTCTCTAGATCTCGGTGATAATTGAATTACACTATACATAGTCAGAAACTGGCAAACGAAATAGCTACCTATCATATGGAACGTGAATCAGTCATCTAGCATTTCATCATTCAGTTTGCTGTTCGATTCAACAGTTGGTGCTGTTATGTCTGTTTGGTGTGGCTCTTGGAAAATTGCAGTTGTTACACTTTCCCTGTCGTTTGACGATTCATTTGATCCACCTGTGAAATAAGAATTCAACTCCGCATCCAATTCTTCTTGAGTTTTCTTGGGTCTTCTTTTACTAGCGGTACTTCGTGGTTCTCTAGTGTGTGAGTTAATTCTTGGATCGCTTCTACCTGATCTGTAGGATGCTGTACGATCGTTAGGTAAAGCGATTCTTTGACGTAGAGGTTTCTCAATCCGAACATTTATTATTTGACCAGCAGCTTTTTTGCCATCAAACCTTCTAACAGCTTCGTCAGTATCTCGTAAATGTTTGTACTCTACGGTAGCTTTTCCAGTTGATCTACCAGTACGATCGAAATGCAATGTTAGATCAGTCAATTCTCCCACTTTTGAGAACAGGTCCTAAGCCATCTGTTAGAGTTCTGAAGGCATGTAATGAATCAAGCATCCACCTGTATAGTCAAAACGTATACATACGTATAGATCAGCTTCTGTAAGGTCGTAATGAAGGTTCGTCACTGAAAGTTTAGTTCTTTCACGAGGAGGTTTATATCTGGTAGGTTAGTATGCATATATGAGAATTAAATACCAACAAAAAATACACATACGACACTCTGTCTCGAGCTTTCACCGGTCGCTAAACATTGTTAGTTTTGTAATAATACTTCCGCAAGCCACAACACTATGGTTGACAGAATATTATCATATTGAAGGCATACTTTACTGATCCGTTGGGGTCTAGAGTGCTAGAGATATAGTTAGTAAAATGATTACTGTTTAAACTGCTTGTAGTCAAAATATATACCTACCTTAGGTGGCCCCGTTGATATAATTTCGTCTAATGCCTTATCCATTCTTAATAAAGCTCTTTCCTTTAATACTGTGATGAAATTGTGAAACAAAGGCTCGATAATGTTATCAATTAGTACTTTGGAATCATCAAATGGAGTGGATTGAATTTGAATACATTATTTTACTTCGCTTCAAAGTTCAAAATGAAGGTGATATGATGTTGACATGAAACTTCATATCACGAGGGGGGTGCAAAAGATAGTAAACTAGTAAACGTAAACTAGTCACATGACAACGGATATATATAATTCTGTAGCTTCTGCATCATTCTGCATTAATGTATCACGAGTCTGAAAGACTTTTGGAACTCTTATCATCGACGAATGTGAGGCTACTCTTTAAGTATATATGATTAGATTTCTCCGTAAAACACCTATTTTTGATTATTATGTCTGACTCCCAAACAAGTCCTTTCTGATTTGAGTGTGGGGAAATAGAGTAAAACTGTTACGAAAGTTAATTACCTACTAAACCTCAATTCTAGGTCTCGGCAATCAATCCTTAAGGTTATCATTATTCAACTTAGACATTTAATTCAACTCTCTGGTATTTCTTGGTATCTCCAGGAAACAACGGAGAAAAAACAGAAAATAAAAGACTTCATTGGAATTCTAGATATGGGGTAAAATGAACCTTTTTCTGCATTCCCTCTTCAGCAACAGAAAATTGGAAGCCTTACATTCCAGCTACCTCTTTGAARATAATTATGATTGGGAAATATTGTCATTACAAAATCTCGGTCCCAACCGGTCATGCCAAAAAAGCTATTTCGGTATGCCGTTTCAGGTTATGATTTTAATGAAAACCGTTAAACTTAAATAAAGTTAAAATCTCAAAGGAATGTTGTTGGCCTTTGAAGATATGATTCATGAACATCCATAGATGATTGATCAATAAACATACTTAGGACCCTATATAAAACAAAAAAGATGTTTTGATAGTAGTGCTAGCAAACATGTATTTCAGAACAATATTTTGATCATTCAAAAGTTTGTGATAGAAAAGAATCAGTAGATATGGTTCAATAATTTCTGAAGGTGAATGAACCATAGAAGATGAATTCACAGGGCCCCACTAAAATAGTCATTTTGCAAATAATCCTGTTGAAATAACCCCTCCATATTTCGAATGAATTATGGCATAATCTGTCTTAATTGATACCATTAGATAATTATTTAATCACCAAGAATAAAGATTCAATCCTTCACACTTTCCATATAGCGTTTAAGAATCAACCAGACTTAAGGTTTCAACTTTCTAGTTAATACGATGAACTCCTTTTAGATTTATTTATAGTCATGAGCTATAAAGATGAAGAAACTGAAAGAATCAACCATTTGACAATTGAATAAGTATTACTCCATTAGACTTTGCATTGTTTAGACTATTACCAGCAACAATTAGGGTTCTGTTTCTTTTCTCTAATGGAGGAAATTGACAAAATATACTAGCATTTCTACCTAAGTATCAGTAAGACATGGAAGTGTGTCATTGTTATTATATTTCCGCGCTAAGTGAAATATAATTGCATATTCTTGCATATAATAATGGCACGCACACTCACTTATAGTTTCCTTACTCGGCACTGACAAATGAGTGGGTCTAAATCTTACAAAGTACCCTACATTTTTATACCACTAAAGAGAACAAAAATCTTTTCCAAAATAACGCTTGCAACTAAGAATTGTTTCAGAGGTTTCTTTTCCCAATAATTTCATATCATAATTTGTTGATTCCAATAATTTTCAATCATAGAATTTCACCTTTGAATCAATGAAGGATTTTGCATTTATTTTGCCTTACTTTAAAACCTTAAAAATCAACTCTAGAAAAAACTTTCCCCTTAAGAAAATTACGGTTTATATATTACAAGTCAACTCCTTTTAATTGTTTCCCTTTACTGAATCACAATTCCTTTTAATAGAGCTCTTATTGTTGTCCATGTTACTCTCTTTCTTAATCTTTGAAAGGTCCTTTATCAAAATACAGAATTAATATTGTTGGTATACTTATCTCGTGAGTACGGAGTATTTTATACCAAGTAAAAAGCAGGTGTGTGAACGAGAGCGAGAGAGATTAGTAAATGCAATCAGTTGCCCCTTTACCAGTCATCCCTCATCGACCATTACGTCGACTGGGATCATCTAGAGCATCCCTGTGTACTCTTGGTGGGTCCCATTCTAGCAGTGGGTCGTTGTCAACCAGTCAGAACTCACATGCTGTTTTTATTAATTCGCAAAGTCCGCTGTTGAATCTCCCCGCAGAGATTCTTCAATCTATCCTCCTTTACATTCTTCGTGATGACTCCGGGGCTTTCTCTGAATCAGCGTCGGTGTTTGCAAGAGACATACTGCCAGTTTGTAGAGTGTTTTATGAAATGGGAATGCCTCTTCTTTATCAACATGTAGCTTTTCAATTCCCACGATCTTTTGATCTTTTCTCTAGAACATTACAAGAGAATAGCGGGTTGAGAGAGTTTGTCAAATGCATGGATTTTTCCACATTTACATCAATCGGTCTGGGAAGAACAAATAAAATGAATCAGGAAATTCAAATGGTGACTTCGACAACTATAGCCAGAGCTTTAGATCTTTGCCCAAATTTGTCTGAGTTTCTGTCTTCTGAGTCAATCCAATCGGATGTTGATTATGTTGTTTTCAACAAGCTTTTCTCTTTATCAGATCTTCAAGCTATTGACTTCTGCGGCTCTTCGGGCAGAATTTTCTACGATGCTTTTTCTAGAGCTTCCATTCCTGAAACTCTTCCAAATATTAAGAGAATTTCTTTCCATGATTGCACCGGCTTGACAAACTCAGTATTTCAGTCATTCTTACCTAAATTAACAAGTGTAGAAAGATTGGATCTTAGTCATACTCAAATTTCTTATAAGTCGCTAATGTCTCTACCGTCTACCTGTGAAATCACACATTTGGCTTTGTCTAGATGCGGTGCATTATCAGGCTATGACATTTACGATTTCTTAATGAATCATCCTTCTGTCAAAGATTCACAAAAATTGCGTTGGTTATCTGTTGCAGCAGATCCAGCTGCATCAGTTGCCCCTCTCCATCCTAAAACGCTGACGAAGCTTCTCAACAGCCTTTGCTCTGAAATCAGATATCTGAATCTTGCGGGGATATCTGTCAACACTGAGCATTTATCTATAATCAAGCTGAGATTCAGAAAATTAATATCGTTATCAATAGCCCATTCGCAAATACAAGTTGAAGATTTGATTACGTTTTTACAACCCGAAGTTGTTCAAGACGCATATGGAAATGAGTCTACAGTTGCTCCTAGGATCAAATTCTTGGATGTGGCTGGGAATAAGCATCTTAATCAATGGAACGTTCAAAGAAGTGATTTCTTAGATGCTGGGAAGTATATTGAGGCGTTTGAATTTTCTAGTCATATCACTGAAGAGCTCGACAAAGTGGGTGTGCTGAGGTCTATGGATGGCCGTCGTAAGTGGTATACCAGAATTGGTAAAGGTCGAAGAACCTGGATCTACAAAGTCGATCCTGATTCTCCTTACTACAATGTTGATTTGTCTCCTGCTGCTCAAAACCTTACTTATTGGGACACTGAAACTGGTAAAATGATCAAACCTACCGTATTCGTCCCTAAGTTCTTGTCGTGGGCATCTAGAAAAATATGTTGTTCCTTAAGTCTTCATTTGGATTCTTACCTTCAAGATGAAGAAATTCTAGAAGAAGACAAACTGGATGATAACGATTGGATATTTCCGATACCTGCAGCAGAACGAGGGATTTATAAATACTATGGTCTACGGAAATGATATTTACAATGTTCCCATTGCATGAATTGGAGATTTTAGTCATTATTTTTGTTCCTTATTCTCACTTTCATTCTGTTTTTTATTGTATATTACTAATGGTTTTTATTGGTTTGCTTACTGGTACTGGCGGTACGGTTTCTAAAATAATATGGGATATGAGCATACTTATTCTTTTATTAAATAGCGTAATRATATAATAATACTTGGTTATTTGAATCTTTTGATAAGTTTGTAGGTACCTGAAGGTCACTTGGTTTGACATGTTCGCTAGGATATGTCCCCTCGTTCAGTATGTGGATCCGCTGCAGTATACTTCATGATTCAGGTGTCTAGTTATTGCCTTTCTTCTTCATCAATTATCAAACAGAAATCAATATGAACTGATATCTTCGTAATAACAGTTATTACTACCATACTACCATTCCAGGGGGTAAATACGGAACTGGCTACAAGACCTAAGCGCATGGGTAATAGGACAACAATTGCATTATTCTTTTATTTTCACGTAATCAAATAACGGCATTGATAGTGTTACTCTCTTATGAGAATGAGAATGTTTTGTGCCTCCTTTACTTAGTGCTATCAATAATAAATGGCTTCCTTCTTGTTGGTTGCTATAGTCTAAACATTACATCATTTTAGGAAAGTTCTTGTATACTACTTTCAGGATAAGATATTTCGGAGGATCAGCAATTTGATTGTTTGATATTTAGCAGGTACAAACAATTAGGCTCAAGTACGTCAGCAGATAGCAACAAGATAAGGGTATTATCATAATGACCTCTTCGGCAATTGAATCGAAATACTCTGAAAGGCAATGGTCGGAGCAAACCAGCAAATGTCGAATCTCTAAAATGTAAGTAGTAGGGCTTAGAGCTTTTATGGGTTTGTGTAGTAAATGGTATCTAACATCTCTGTTTATAGCGATGTAAATTCACTGATTATGAATTATTTAATCTTAGAAGGTTATCCTGGTACTGCTTCTAGGTTTGCACAGGAAACGGGAATGCTACAATCCGCTAGGAATGATACGTACTCATTCTCACCAGCAACTTTGACGGGTTATGATTCTATAAATGAGAGGCTGAAAATTAAGAGTGCTATTTATTCTGGCAAGATTGACTTGGCCATTGAAATGATAATCGATCTGGATCCTGAATTACTAGATACTAATTCTAGGCTACATTTTACTCTATTAAGACTCCAACTGATTGAACTGATTCGGGAATTGTTCGTAAATTCTAATCTCTCGGCTGAAGATAATAAGCGTATAGTTCAAGAGGCTCTAGAATTTTCCCAGACTCATCTCGCTAAAAGAGCGTTAACAGATCCTGGTTACTTGAATGAGCTGGAGTTGACTATTGCATTGTTATGCTTTCCGAAAGATTTACTCGTTCCTCAGTTGAAAGAGCTTTTGGGATTGAGTTTGAGAAGGAAAGTTGCAGATGAAGTGAACCAAGCATTGTTGGCCTCGCACAGCGATTTTCCTCACGGTAGAGGCAGCAAAATAGAGGCAAATATAAAAAAACTAATTAAAGTATGGGTATGGGGTGAAAAGACTTTGGGTGAAAAAGTGGACTTTCCCAAGTTAACTAAAGATCAACTGTGTTGATCGGTTCATTCAATATATCAACAATTATAATTTCTGAAAAAGTTAAAGGGGGAATAAGAYGTTTTATTCACACAATAAAATTTTGGGCTATATTTCAGTATAACAGAACTTAGCTTTTTTCTATTTTACCAGTACATTTACCGATTTAGGTGCTCTATAAGTACGGATACTCAATCTTTTCATTCATATTCAATCCATTATTGAGCTATCGAGCAAAAATGAACTTGAGCCTACTCTCATTGCTCATTCTTCATCTGGTGACTTGATAACGCAAACCACAGTATGTCCCGTTTCAACTCCTTGTAGGCATAACGGTTGATCATCTTTGTCAATCAATAGTTTCTTTTTGTTAAAAAGGGCAAGATTCTGCGGTTTCAATTCTAGATCACCAACTGGTTTATATAGTCTCCATGTAGATACTTTATCTTTCTTCATTATTCCTGATTTCGCAACTTTCACCATTGCTTCAGAAATCATTTCAGCTAGCTTCTTTCGCAAATGACCAGCTGTCGGTCCAAGTTCGGCTTGCTTCTCATGCTCAAAATCCTCAGGTCCAAATTCCAAATGGAACTTAAGAACATAACCTGGGTAGTAATCTAAGGGATCTGGCGCTGTTGGATTCATCACACATACTTTTACATATAGATGAGCGCAATGAACAGGTAAGGCATCATAAGGATCGAGATGACTATCAATTATCCGTAGTTTCACTAATACTTTCACAAGTAATCCATGAAACAAAATTATTGTAGTAGCGACTATTGTAAGTACTGTTAAAGCTCTACCTAAAGGATTAGCCCCATGTACATTCAAAGCCCAATGGCCTTGGAGATAGTCTTCCACAGTTGTATCAAACGTGATATAGACATTTTTCACAACATCCAGAGCTTTGGAGATCATTCTATCAATATTTATGATGGTATTCCGTATATAACCCTCTTTATCGTTCCGTCAATTCTCGAACGAAATATCATGGACATGCACTTGAGATCTATTTTCTTTATAACTTAGGGGTTAACAATAGGATGATATTATACTTTTGATGTTCTGAAATGTGCTAGATCATATGACCTGGCGATGAAATGACTTTTTAGATCATGTGATCTTGCACTCTTATAAAGAAGATGTATATATCAATGAAAGGCTCGAGGCAAAAACAAAAAATGAATAAATAAAAAGTAGTTATGACATGTAACCTAAGTATATGAATCTTGATTTAGTGTTATAAATATTGAAGTATTATTGGTACATATTATTTATGTTGAAGAGGTTTTGATAGTTTCGGAAAAGGCTCCTTGTTGCTAAGAACCACTATCTTATGTTCTCTTGATATGTAACCCTTCATTTGGCCGTGAAAGATAAAACCTGCTAAATAGCATTCTGTCTCGTCTAGACTGGTAGAACAATCTTGTAATTCTAGAGCTTTTTGAAATGACTCCACAGGTACGCGAGTCGGTTTGCCAAGTATCTGATGAACACGGCGAAAAAGTCTTAGAATTACATAGCTCCTTATACGAAGAACTGTCAAATACAAGTACTTCTTCACAAAAAATGATTCTCTTTCCGCCACTGCTTTATTAAAGAGGATCAAATTTCCTTGCTTGGCTGCATCAAAAATAGGTTTATATACAGTACGCAATCTCCCATACCTATTGTAGAGACTCTCACTGGGTGTAATCAGTCTATTTAAGAACCGAACAATAATTAAGTTAAATAATATCAATTCCACATTCTTCGATGCCTTAGCTAAACACATATCGAATGCCTTTACTAATTCATTCTCGGCTCTTGCATAGTTCTCCTCTATCAGATCCAAAACACCAACATAATAATAGTAAGTGCAGGAATGACTTCGAGCAAAATCATCTAGCGATGGAAGTAAATTTTGGCTTGCAATTGGCTTCAGCACCTTTAGTACTCCTTTGGCTGCAGCTCGTTTATTCAACTAGAGTTCGATGTTAGTAACCAACAGTGGTCCTTCACTTTTACTATAAACTCATGGTCATCCTTTCGTCATAATTATCAGATCATGCAGCACATTACATACTCGGAAATATATCTTAAATAGCTCACCAACAAAGAAATAAGTTCCCCATTTCCTCGAGGTAGACATGTCGGGATTCCTATCATTCATGCATAGTACAAATGTTCTATTTATTGTCCTGGAGGAATCATCGATTTTTGAATCAAGTTCTAATTTCTTTTCTTGTGTAACTTTAGCCTGTGAATAAGCCATGATGGCCAGACATCTCAATTCTTTGGCTACCAAATATAATGCTGAAAGAATCCAATTATCCGTTCTCTCAGCAATACGATTTAAAGCTCTAAGTAAAACAAGGTTAGTAGAATTCCATGATATCCCGTTCGGTCTTCTTTGCGTATAACTCACATCAGCAGTTCGTTCTGTGCAGAATAGGCAGCATTTAAATCTTGGTTAAGTGTCACCTCCACAGCTACTTTCCAATGGGCATATGCTGCTGCACCCCAGAAACTATCCTTGATTCGATTCTCAATGTCCTGTTGCAGAATTTCTGGAGATGTATAAGAATTAGCATAGTCGATCAAATCTAATCGAGTGATTGATAGCAGTTTAGCAACTTGGGCGCCATCTTGCAATCGCACAGAGCTTGTAAGTTCTCTTATATAATCTTTCATTTCTCAATATCTAGCTTCTATAGTCACAAATATAATCTATCATTGTAAACTACCATTGTATAAAGAGTGGAATTTCAGGTACTCATACTGACAATTACTTATCGTTCTCTCTTTATCGATCGAACAATCACAATTATTGAGCATCAAGTTACAACTAATTCAAATTCACATTTAACCAGGAAAGCAAGGAAATTCAATGTCCCATAATAGGGTTTTATTTATTTCCTTTTTATTGTGCTTTACTTGCAGAAATTTACATCATTATGCGTGTAGAATCTCGTATATTTCTCTTCTGCTAGTACCACTAGAGGCGAGGCACTTCTGTTATTTCCATGCCTAATTTGGACATGTAATTGATTTCGTGTTTCAAGGCAGATAGAGAATGTCATTGCTTGACTACTTGATGTTCCATTGATCTGTTATACTCAAATACTAAACAAGGAACTACTAAAGAGATTAGCTTTTTACTATCTCACAACATTTTCAACAAGGATTTAGTTTGAAACAAGTAGTTTATAGAAGTTGATTCAATCACATTGGACTATATGGAGGTCTAACTTGAGCAGGAATCAACCTCTCATATAGGACTACTTGACTTGATTGAGGATAACAGAATCAAGTAATCGAATAATTTTGGTAGATCTAAAGCTATTATGGGCGTTGAGAAAGAAAACGTGGAACCTTTGGCTGAAAACGCCTACAGACCAAAGTTCAAAACACACTCAAAACGCTATTCTTTAAATAAGAACTATGAGGTGCTGCCGATAGAAGATCTTAAGGAGACGAAAAGGCTTGACAATGAACAATCAGAAATTTCTAGTAGGTCAAATAAAGGCTTAACTATCAATAATATGAAGTCACCTATTAACTTGAAAAAGAGATCAGAGAAAGTCTCAAAGCCACCATTGTCACCCAGTAAAAGAGTTGTTTCTAAAACATCAGGTCTTGTTAGACTATCTTTGATACAAAAGTCGTCATTGGAAGATCCTAAAGCTTACCTCGAACAGAATTCAGAAAGATCACCAAGATACTTTGAAACCAATAATGATTTGTCTTTGTCCCCAAAATATAAAAACTCATCTAGAAGACAAAGTTCCCCGGCAAAAGGAATTAAGATTGATTTTTCGTCCTTGTCATTGTCTACCCCAACTTCTCCTAATAAGTTAGATTTCTCAGGAGAAAAAGGAGACCACAATTCATCGGGACAAGACCCCAGCAAAAAATTGGAAGTGGTTGACCAAGAGAGTGACTATATGTTTCGTTTAGCTGCTAAACAGAGAGAGGTTCTAGATTTAAAAGAGAAATTAGCATTGGCTGAAAAAGAGCTTGCAGAGCTTAAACAAAACTGCGCTTTACAAATTCAACTCCCTAGTACTACAAGTACTGGGGAGTACTCGAAAAGTAAGAAGGCCAACAAAAGGAGAAATTCTCATATGTCTCCATTTCTTCCTGGTGCTGACAATGGTGGTTGTCAAGAAAAAAGCCCTAATGTAAAGCACAGAAATTCAACAAGACTGAACAAATCTCTAGGGATAGACAATGAGAAGAGAACATTAAAAAAACCTCCTTCTCTCACGTCCCTATTAAATCGTTCACCTAGCCGAAAACAGATGTCTTTAACTAATAGTAAGAAGTTTGGAGAGAATTTTATTCAGAAAGGACGTAAAGTTGTKAATGATCTGAACGAAAATTTCCGAATCTTTACTGAAGATCTGAAAGCTGGAATCAATGAAATTAATGCAGAGTTACAAGGTGGAGAAACCAAAAACACTATTGGAGCTATTGAAAATAAAACTAACGGTTCTCCATTGAGTCAACAAAGATGTCATTATGATGACAGTGATGCAGAGTCTGATTTGAACTCTGTTGATTGGAAAGTTGTTGATAGCCTTAGTAGACTCGACAATGAATACACTGAAGGCTTTTGATAAGGTTTCTATAAAGTTGTATGTTGTGTAAGGGGTATATGCACTATTAATAGCAATAATAAKAATAATAATAATATTTTGGATACACTTCTGTATCAGCAAAGAGTCACTGGTCAATACAACTCATTTTTCAAATTATCATTCTGTGAAGGAATCTGTCTTAGCACACAATATCACTGGACACTTGAGCTGACCATTCTACAATCAGAGAACTCCAATATAAGTTTATACTCGAAAGTCCTCTTAAAAGGGCTAGATTTATGATCGTATTCATGATAAAGCTGCTATTTTATTTGAAGTTAATACAAGTTCCATAGAAAACAGCCACATATTGAGTTGGGTCTGCACGTACTAATCACATTGTTACTAAATCATTCATCATCAAATTTGCTTTATTTTCCTTTAGTGCAATCTTATATACGTGTTAAATGGACTTCACTTCAAACAAATAATCACAAACCATAACTGTAATTCTATAATGATTTTTGTATGCCAGAATCTTTTTTCAATGGTAGAAGCCAATAAACTTTTAACAAAAACCCCTTCTGACATCATCATTTGCAGTCATTGTTTCATTATGCACGAATAGCGAGGAACTATGAACTCAATGGCCATACGGTCTTTACCATTATGCTGTTACAACAAAGCTCCCCGCAAGAGCTCCACTCTATCATCCTAAAAAGAATACCAACAGCCACTTTGATCCTTAAATAACTGGTATTTATTTTTTAGTTAACACTTTTAATACATTTCCCAGGTTTACAAGCTAACGAAACTGACAATCCCTTAAAATCTAGACATCATATTGAAAGATTACTGGTGGCGCATCTATGCATTGAAGGACCTCTGAAATGAGACAGGTAAGATAAACTCAATTTCAAAAGGGTTATTAGTTAGAAAGACTTGAAATTAAATAAAGAGTATATAAAGCTCCTCAATTGTCATTATTCGTTCTTGAAAGTTTGTTTCATTGCTGCTTGTTACATGCATGATACATTTGAGTATAATATTTTGATTATTTAGTCGAAGATAACTGATTGAGAAAAGAATTACATTGAAATTTTTAAAGGATAATTACTCGGTAAGCAACAAGAAGAAACAATTCATACTATCTCACAATGACCTCCAATATCCCTACTGATATCAAGCTCACTTACATTCCTTATCAAAAGGATGCTGAGGTTTTAACTTGTGGAATTCCCGTTCCTGTGAAATATGACAATGTTTTCAAGTCTCGTAAGGTTGTTGTTGTCTCAGTTCCAGGTGCATTCACTCCAACATGTACTGCTAATCATATTCCCCCATTTTTGTCTAAGTGGCCTGAATTGAAGAAAAAGGGAGTTGACTATTTGATAGTTCTTAGTGCCAATGATCCATTTGTTCTAAGTGCTTGGGGAAAAGCCTTAGGAGCTGCTGATGAAAACATTATCTTCGCTTCCGACCCTAATGCTGAATTTTCTTCTTCTCTGTCCTGGACTTTAGATTTGACTTCAAAAGGATTGGGTATTAGAACCGCCAGATATGCTTTAATTGCTGATGATGGTAAAGTTATTTACGCTGAAAAGGAACCTGCTGGAGATGTTAGTGTTTCTGGTGTTGACGCTGTTTTAGCTGCATTGTAAGTTACGTTGATATAATGGTTTAATGTGTATTTAATTCGAACTATAGCAACTATGTATATGAAGCATGGTTTATTGGTCGAGGAAGCGTTTCTTGTAGAAAATAAGTCACTCATCCTCAACTGTTTTTGAGTAATAATCCAATGCTTGTAAGAGAAAATGTGGGCCAAAGTATGATTTTTGAAAGCTAGAACTGGTCAGTTAATTGTCAATCAAGACTCGCAGAAACTATAGCATCACCATCTATTATACATACAAGAATTCGCAATTAGCTCCTAAGCTCAAGCTGGGAAAAGACTTTAATTGGGGGTGATAAATGTCAGCACTAACCGCTAGTTGTGCTTCCTGTTTGAAATACTCTTGTAGTAATCAGTTAGTAATATTTCAGAACATTGTTTGTCTTATTTTCCTAATCATTGCAGCTTGATGACTTACCACGTATATCACTATCAACTCTGGTTGAATTAATTTGTTCCATATCCAGAAAAGAAGAGGTTAGTTTGACATAATAATTTTGGGTCAAGTCGCTTACAAACTTCGTATCTTCCTCACTTAATAACGTAACTCGAAGAGAAATATCTTTGTTCAATCTGGTTTCAAGATTTTCAACAATAGTTAAATATGGTTTGCTGAAATCAACTGAGACGCTTTTTGTAGTATTTGGAACATAAAAACTAACAGTGGGCTTCTTTATCCCTGGTAATATTTGTTCTTCATCGCCATACAAATCTTTTAGTTGTAATCTGATTTCTGAAATGAGTTTGATCAGATTTTTCCAAACAGCCCCAGATTTTTCAAATATAGTTAATTCTGCTACGCGTTTATCTGATAATATGTATTCAAGAGGACCATTGACTAATATTGTTGTCCAAATAATGAACTGAGATGCCTGTCGTAGAATACGTGAATCTTCATTTGCTTTATGTGCAAGATAGCGATTGACGAATCTGTCTACTTTCTTTCTAGCAAGAGATATTTCATTTTCACTGGGATACTTCATCAGTTTGTCTGCTCCAAGATATGGAGCCGGAACGGGCGGTGGTGGGGTTTCGAGAAATTTCTTCTTCTCCAGTAGTAGAGCAATTGAAGGAGGAATAGTTCTGATGGCAAGTAAGTCGCTGAGATGCTTAGGCAGGTACAATGATTTCAAACTTAAAGAAGATACAATTTCCCTCTTTCTAAGTGAATCACCAATTTCAATTTCAATCAAAGGGTTATTTATTAGTGGTCTTGTAAGTCCAATAGATTGTACAGCTGTGATATTGTCTATTCTTAGGAAGTCAATCACAAGCCAATATATATAGATCAGAAGAGTTCTGATATCAATGAATATTGATTTCACCATTATATAGAAAGAGGCCCACTCATGCAGAGTTTCCAATAAGATTCTGCGGATATGAAAAGAAAGTAACTGTGATGTCGATTTCGGTGGACTATTGGGATTTGAGCCTGCCAAGTATATATCATTCAGATTGAAACCTTTGTAATCAATTTTCTCAACTCCAAAAATCTTTGGGGTATAAAATACAAACTTCTTAAGAGATTCTTTTTGCTCCTTGGAATGCTTAGCCTTAGGAGCAAGATTGGTGTTCCTGAAGTCAAGTTCAACTTTAGACATGACCAGATAATACTAAATATTGATGTTCTCCGTCTGTGGTTTCCTTGTCAATGTGATAACCTCAAAAGTCTCAATGTTATGGATGCCATGCTATCTTTTTCATGTTTTAGAAGCATGGATAAAGGTGGGTGATAAGTGAGTGAACCCACCTTCTGAGCTGTGATCTGCCTGTCTTTGAACATTCTCTACAATTGTTGGTTCTATCGAAATTGTTGGTGATGATTCTCTGACATGTAACAATATCACTTAGCCTAGAATTAAAATTTAAAGTTTCTGACATTGTTGGTTTGATTTTCCACAAGAATGTCTTTTTGGTGATTGAACTGAGGCATATATACATATTTTTTATATGAAGCAACAGGTAGGCAAATCTGGGGTTAAATGTGGTTCATACTTAAAAATTAGCATCTCATAAATGAAGGAACTCCAAAGAACCATAACTTAATAAGAGTTAGTAAGAGCTAAGTTCTATTGAATTGGCTTTTGTGGTAGAATTGTAACGGTTGGATTCATCTTCTGTGTTATTCATCATCTTTTTTTCCCAATTATTTTAGTTGTTGCTTTCTCTTCTACAAAATATTTCTTTTGAAAGTCTGGGGACCAATAGATATGCATATGCAATGAAAAATTCCACTTCGGAAAAACTTAAGTTTGTGATAGAATAACTGAAGAACTCATTCAACATTTGGACTTATTGAAGGTAAGGAGCAATCATGGTTTTCCAATATTTAGTTCGAAAATAATATTACAAATATTGAAGAACAAAGACGGGACAAGTTATGACACCAACAGCAGCTTTAATCAGGTAAATTTGCTAAACCTTTCAGCCTTCGAAGTTGATGCGCTGTCTCCGGAAAATCTCCACTATTCTGCTGAAATTTAGCGGAGAAAACTAAGCTAGATTTAAGGTTTGATTTAGAGTTTGATTTTTCCATTTCAGCTTTATTGTTCGTCAGAGTATTTCCAAACTATTCTGTTTTACCCCAATTACCCCCAATCAACTGGGGTTACATATATGGTCCAAAAAACCTTATGTTTCCGTATATGAACTCTAATTCCTGAACCTGGATATTTCGGATAATATTATTGAAAAATATTCCGAGAGGTTTCAGAAGAACTTCTACGCTTGTTCATTCAGTATGGAAAGGAACAATTAATTCGAAAAGCTCACACTTTCTGAGACTTATCTTCCAGATATATAACAAAATSAAACTTTGATAATCAATTCTGCTTTGGTGTTGAAATGCTACATAATAAGCAGCCAAATCACTCAATGATGAGCCATTCCGTTATTAATACTTTAATTGCGATTATTTGAACGTAGTTCACTACATCGATTGATAGATGCACAAATAAGAGTTCTGTTCTTTGACAGATTGATAGAATCTTTCTGTTTGTCCTGCTTTATTTATGTTTTCTTCGGTTATGGTRCAGTTTAGTGCAAGTTATACAACACTTTTATAACATATATCATTGTCGAAACTTATAGAGTGTACTGTAATACTTCTGACAAGRTTTTAGCTGAATTTACAGCCTCCATATTTATTATAAAATTCCATAGTAATCATATCTTCAACTCTAGTTGTCCCTTGGATTATGCATTCTTCGTCAAATAAGGTTTATGACTTTTTTGTCGAGTCTCGGATAAATTTGTCGACCTTGCTGGAAGAAGGGATCTCAACCTTCATTTCGCTTCTTACTGGAAGTTTAACAATGGATCATCTTTAATGAGAACTTCTACAAATACTTCTCCGACCATCAATTAGTGAACAGCTTCCTTAGTAATCTGTGAGTAACTCTACCTTTTCTCCACATAGACCTACAGGCACATTAATGTGAGCCACCTGTAACCTGCATGTGTGCGAAAGGTACATGCACAGATTAATCCGGAGTTTTCGTTCGTTTGACTAAATGGGAAATAGAGTTTTATGTTGAATGAGAATTTCTCATTTCTCTGAAGTACTATGAACAAAACGTTAACAGCTGTTAGATGGCTAAAACAACGACAAGCAGTCTCAAAGAAAATCAGATTCAGCAAAGGAAGTTTTGAATATTAAGCAATAATTAGGGCCGTTAAAGAAATACTTTTTATATGTACATATAGGTATAATCAAATGTATCGAACAATGAAAAACTAATAGCAATATAAAATACAAAAATTGAGCCCTGTGACAACTCATTTAACATTCTCCTCGCAGAAAAGGACTTGCTTTTAATATTTTACAAAAGAAATTAACTCCATCAAAATGACTTCTCTCAGGGGTTGTATCACACATAATAGTCTACGAATAATCAATTCGGTCCAAGAGTATATTGATGAGAATACGGATTCATTAAATACTCCTGATTCTTGATCAACCCAACTCACACCGTCACGAAACTTAAATTCAATACGTCATGTAGACATACTTGCTCTTACGTATACCAACTACCGTTAATAATTTTTCAGTTCTCTCCACAACATATCCCCATTTTCTCCGACTTTCATTTTTTCAGGATGAATATGGCCAACTATAAATAAAACCCAGGTTCACAAGAATTAGAATTCGACTTTCTACATAGACATTTTCAAGTTCTTATTCAAAATAAAACCTTTGATTTATGATTTGGACATATGATAACAAATTAGTAAACCTCTTTACAGTCTAACAATTGTCCCAAATCTTGAAGAAAATGGCTTTAGATCATGTACCACTAATTGGTGCCATTGATATTGGCACTACCTCAGTAAGATTAATTCTTTTCACTCAAGAAGGTGTTCCATTTTTGAAGCACCAGATTGAATATCCTACTTCTGCCAATACAAAGAATAATGACGTTTTTTCATCTGAGGGTGTAAAAGTTACACCAGCTGCTGATTTGGAATTCGAGAATCCTGATTCGTTTGGACCTACATTGAGATTTCCAAATCCTGGTTGGGTTGAGGTTGAACCAATCCATATTTTGTATAATATTATTACTTGTATGAATATTGTTGGTAAACAACTAAATGAATTGAATGCTACCGCTACAGTTCCGTACAAAGTCAGAGGTATTGGGGTTACCAATATGAGAGAAACCACTGTTTTATTCTCGAAGAAGACAGGTAGACCTATCTATAATGGTATTGTTTGGAACGATACTAGAACTTCTGAACTTGTTTCTCAAATTAAGAAGAACAACAGCGGAGAACGATTAGAAGAGATCAGAAAGATTTGTGGTCTACCAATCTCAACTTATTTCTCAGCTGTTAAGATCAAGTGGATCTTGGGCAACGTTAAGGAAGCAAAGGAGGCATATGAATCTGGTGATTTGATGTTTGGTACTTTAGATACTTGGGTTTTCTATAGTTTGACCAAGGAACGTTCTTTTCTCACAGACGTCACCAATGCTTCAAGAACTATGTTAATGAACATCAAGAAACTTGAGTATGATGAAGAATTGTTTAGGTTTTTCGACATCGACAACACCAAGCTTGCATTTCCTAAAATTGTATCATCTTCTGAACTATATGGTCACTTTACTATTCCACCACTTATTCATGATTATGCTTACAATATAGAGAACTTCAAGAGTTTCACAGACGTCGCATTTTGCGGTTGCTTAGGTGATCAATCATCATCAATGGTAGGTCAACTAGCTTTCTATAAAGGTGATGCTAAAAACACTTACGGAACTGGTTGTTTCTTACTTTACAATACTGGTACAGACGTTATGATATCTGAACATGGAGGCTTAACCACACTTGGTTACTGGTTTAAAGATATTGACTCCAGCGARGAATCTAAGCCTTGCTATGCTTTAGAAGGTTCCATCGCTGTTGCTGGGTCAGTTGTCCAATGGTTGCGAGATAACTTGAAATTGATTGAGAAATCTTCTGATGTCGGTCCTTTAGCTGATTTGGTACCAGATAATGGTGGTGTATATTTCGTTACTGCATTTTCCGGTCTCTTTGCTCCTTATTGGGATTCTGATGCTCGTGGTACTATGGTTGGTTTGACTCAATATACTACTGCATCACACATTGCAAGAGCTGCCATTGAATCCGTTTGTTTCCAAACATACGCCATCTTGGATGCTATGGGAAAAGATTCTGGAACCAAATTGGAATCTCTTAACGTCGATGGTGGTATGACTCAAAGTGACGAAGTCATGCAAATTCAAGCTGATGTTTTAGGTGCTGGTGTTGAGGTCAACAGAATGAGAATGGCTGAATGTACTGCATTGGGAGCAGCAATTGCTGCTGGGTTGTCCAAAGAAGCTGGCGTCTGGAAATCCTTAGATGAAGTCAAAAAAGACATTTCTAGTGGTTTAGGTACTGATAAGTTCGAATCAAAGCTTGAAGAATCCAAAAGAAAGGAAAATTACTCTAATTGGGAGAGGGCAGTTGAACGATCCAAAGGATGGCTGTCAAGCTCTAATTAATTTTAAACATCACGACATTATATGGTCGTGAAGCAATGATTATCAAAAATGTATAATGAATGAACGATTTATTGTAGCTCTTGGTTCTTATAGTTAATGAATGTAATAAAGAATATGGAAAATCGGTGCAGCTTAGGTTCGCTCCACCTTTGAACTAAAATGTTTGATTCTTCTTTCAACCAGATGTGAAACAGCAATTGATCCAATTCAACATTGGCCTTATCAATATATATGTATACTACGCATAAAATTAAGCTCTTTCTTACTCAGCCCAGTAAGGAGTGTCAAAAAAACTTGTCGATAAGTCAATAAACCGGCGATCATAAACTGACGGGAACCGGTAGGTGCAAAAATACTCGCTCTTCTCCAGGCTATATAAAGTCCACCCTATTATTAGAAACGAATTATTTCTGGAGTGAACCAGAATTTTAAAAAAACAAAGAGTATACTATAGGGACTCCATAAGGAATCTCAATTTTCACCCCCCACAAACGATGATGACTTGGCTTCAAGAAACCAATAGAAATTTTAAAGCATTTTGATTATCACCCAAGATGAGGATCGTCTCTTTTGCTCATATTTCCTTTCGAGGCTTTCCAAATAAAACAACCATAAGACAAACAAATGATTAACATATGGCAAGTTTATATTATCTATCTTAACCTTTGATAGTCCAGGAGCTAATACATATATATATGTATGCATGGCTGGATGAGCCAAATAGTTTATCTCAAAATTGACTGACTCACTTCCTTGCTTTTTGCTCTTTCCATTTTATCGGATGCAATAAATTTTTCACTTTTTCCTATTTGGGATATTAATGAAAGCAAGAAACGATATTCATATGAAGTGTCCGAAAGCGGCTACATGTCAAAAGTGTCCGACTAAATTCTTGGAAGATAAATGGAATCTCACTTGGAGGAGGGGTGAGAGATAAATAAGCTAATGTTTATCTATGTGCAGGAATATTGCATAAAATCACTAAACCTTAATCAGGCGGGTTTGTTCTCTGTAAGTTCAATTATCGTTTTCAAATAATACCCATATTAAAAGAATTCAAGGTGAAGAAATAGTGAAGGAAAAAAAACAAGCTATTGATTAATACGAACTAGAGATCAATGATTACATTTCTAAGTAGACATGTTGATATTACAAATAAATGACAATGTCTTATTCTGCTTAGTTCTGACGAACTTGGAGTTCGATGTTAAAAAAGTTTATAGTATATGTTCACTTTTAGAATTCTTCGGCGATGATGTTAGCTATTTATCCTCATAATTTATTAAGCATCTTTAAAGTGCCATAGGTTCGGGGAGATGCACTCATCATCCATACCTTCTACAAGAGATAGATTTAAAATATATCATTATTCAATATAATACAGATTCCAATCGTCAATATAGTAATTTTCTCAATCTATAGCAATCAACCCATTCAAGTGATCAAAAAGGTACACCTTCTTTGAATGGCGCGGGCCTTACCTGTTCTTGAACTATTTCTAGCAWATGGACATCTGTTAAGACCTTGAATGTATACACAAGATAAGGAAGAAAGAAAAGAAAAAAAAAATACCAATTGGTAAACCTTCTTCACTTTATTCCAAAACTGGCCTTCATTACTTCGTTAAGTTTCACTAAGAAAAAATAAACAGGATCATAACGTTTAGCAAAAAATCAAAAGAGTTGATAATATCCTTCACTGATAATTACAATAGACTGTCGTCAAGTAATAATTCTTTTACTAAATATACATGTCGATTTGAAATACAGGAACTTATCTTCTTATGCATAAGAGCACTGATAAAGAACTAGTAGCACCCCTCAATAGATAAACATCAATTAGAGAAGATTCCTTAATGTCTTAGAATTTGATAAACACTCACTAATAACTTCGGAACTGCCAATGAATTTTAGAGCACTAATGAAAACACCGTTAAACACATCATCCCCCAGCTTTGCCAAAGCTACTTGACAATAAATGACACAAAAAGCAGCTACGTGTACTCATCATCATAATGCTTATCCGTTTTAACTTAAATGCGATAGGTTTGGGACTACTTTGAAGAAACTTTCAGCCGTTAGAGCTAAGTTGATTTGTTTCTCTACATATTTAAAGTAATGTGACCCAAAAAAAAGCTCCATTTAACTAACGTAGTTGAAGATTTGACCAAAATGGAATTACTATCGAAAAGGTCTCAATTAACATACATAAGATGCAGGACAAGTGAGATACCAAAGAATTATTCCGAGAACTTACTTTACTGTAAAACCACCAAAACGTARTACAATAGTCTGAGAAGAAACTCATGTAACAGAAGGGCCCTAATTCTGAATTATGATTGTAAATGATCGATAATAAGTAATGATTAAATGCTATTTACCACGACCTATAAAGAATATTCAACAAAATTTAACCTACAAGATCAATGATTTGGGAGCGAAGATAATTCGTATTTAGACTAGATTGTTACTATTTCACTGATAACAGTTCAAGGAGATCAATCAGCCAATCATAAAATAACTGATTACGTCCAAAAAATCGGGGTATTACTATGCAGGAGACTTGAAGAAATAGAGAAACATACAAACTTTTATGAAGCTCCCTTATCGTGATTTCTCTCTATAGTGTACGAATTGTGAAGATCATATTTAAAGGTAATATGCTTTTATCAATTTGCTGTGTAAATGAGATTAGTTCGTTGAAACGATGAGGTTTTCGCTTGGAACTAATGTATAAAAACAAACTGCTGTAGGCCAAAGCCCTTAAGAGCATGACAGGAAAATGCAGATGTGGAAGCTTCCACAAGAGATAAAGATCTTATAATCGAATGGGTGTGGGATTTATCATGATAAGGAAGTTAAGTAAGCTCTTTTTCCGTACATGGAATGCAGGACTTATCCAATTTTAAAATTTATCATGTTACCTCACGACACTCTTCCGATTGAGAGAAATCACTGCCTTCAGTATGCTCAGTCTTCCTCAATTTCTGATCCAATATAATCTTCTAGAAACCTACTTCAAACGAGTTTTTGATATAAAGACAAAAACATAACAAATGGATAAATTAAACTAAAAGAAATCCGAAATGCAAAGGACCAACAGGTGGGCAGAATACATCACTGGTTTTCGTTGGACATTTACATGTTATTTGATAAACATGCATGACTTTTGCATTGAATTTTTCTTAGTAGACAAACGGTGAACTTGAATCTCGAGACTTATATTCTCCAGCTAATAATTCAAGGTAGCTTGCACTCTCGAGTCTACCACTTTTTTGATTTTAGTTCTAGTTCACCACAAGCTCTTTAGCCAAACACATCACATAACATAAATATCTGACATGTAATAACAAGCAAATAATGGAGTGACAATCAGACAGATATCGGTGGATACAAAATTAGAGTCAGTCTAAAATCAAGAGCAAAACGGTGTCCGGAACTCTAAATATAGCCAATGAACCCAAGTTAGATAACTCCATTCTAACATAGATTAACCGATRAACTTTAAATCACTCTCTGACTTCGTTAGCAACTTGGGCTTAAGTCTTGCACATTTGGTGGAATTAGAATGAGGTTTGATGGAATTTGAAATTCGGCTGAAATAGTATCTTGTAAAACTTTCCACAATTTTTTCAGATGAATGTAACGTTCATAGCATATGAAAGTACTCTTGATTTCTTCACTAAAAAAGAGTGTCCGGAATTCTTTCTGACAATCATGGCAGGGATTTGATAAAGTTTAAAAACCTTAAATTAAATTGAGTGTGAGAAGAAATCCTGATGAAGATTAACTTAATTTTATATCTTGGACAGAACAATTTTACTTAGAAAACAATTTCACTCACAAAACTTCCTATAAAATACCTTTATCTTCCTGTTTCCATTTCTTTGGTAATTGYTTTTGACTCTCAATTGAAGTGAAATATTTAAATTTGCTTACCTTCCATCCCTTCAGATATCACCAAGATTTCTAAATATCATCAAACAAAAATATTATAGTACATAATGTCGTCCTCAGTTATCTCAAACAGTGCCAACTTGGCCAAGTACCTCGAACTTGACCAAAGAGGTACCATTTTGGCCGAATATATTTGGATTGATGGTACTGGAAACATTAGATCCAAGTGCAGAACATTAAACAAGATCGTTACCTCAGTCGATGATTTACCAGAATGGAACTTCGATGGTTCTTCTACGAACCAAGCTCCTGGTCACGATTCTGATGTTTATCTTAGACCTGCTGCTTACTACCCAGATCCTTTCAGAAGAGGTGATAATATCATTGTTTTAGCTGAATGTTATAACAACGATGGTACTCCCAACAAGTTTAACCACAGACACGAATGTGCCAAATTAATGACCGCTCATGCCGATTCTGAAATCTGGTTTGGCCTTGAACAAGAATATACTTTGTTTGATGAATACGACAATGTGTATGGATGGCCCAAGGGAGGTTTCCCTGCTCCTCAAGGTCCTTACTACTGTGGTGTAGGTACTGGTAAGGTGTATGCCAGAGATATTGTTGAAGCTCACTACAGAGCTTGCTTGTATGCAGGTATTACTATCTCAGGTATCAATGCTGAAGTTATGCCATCTCAGTGGGAGTTCCAAGTTGGACCTTGTGAAGGTATTAAGATGGGTGATGAATTATGGGTTGCTAGATATATTTTACACAGAGTCGCTGAAGAGTTTGGTATTAAGATCTCTTTCCATCCTAAGCCTTTGAAGGGTGACTGGAATGGTGCTGGATGCCATACCAACGTTTCAACCAAGGAAATGAGGGTTCCTGGTGGCATGAAGTACATTGAAGATGCTATTTCTAAGCTATCAAAGAGACACGCTGAACACATTGCGCTTTATGGTTCTGACAACGATTTAAGATTAACCGGTAAGCATGAAACTGCTTCAATGGCTGCTTTCTCATCTGGTGTTGCCAACAGAGGTGCTTCTGTGAGAATTCCAAGATCTGTTGCTAAGGAAGGATATGGCTACTTTGAAGATAGACGACCTGCCTCAAATATCGATCCTTACTTAGTTACTGGTATCATGGTTGAAACTGTGTGTGGTTCAATTCCTGATGCTGATATGACTGCTGATTTCAAGAGGGAATCATCAGAGTAGACGGCATGATTAATAATTCATATATATATGAACCAATATAGTACTAAAATAATATCCACATTTACGACTCAGTTTCACATTTATAGTAGTAGATTTGTATTTAAGAATTATGTAATTGTATACTACCAATTAATTATACTGCTGTCTTGATACTCTCGTATAATCAATTAGCTTGCTTTTTATTGTTACCTTGGGTATTCAACGACTTGTTGCTCGATAAATGCTCCCTTTTTCTCTGGCACCCTATCATCATAGAATGTCAGTTAAGTTTTAATGTAGAACACTCCTATTATGTCATTCACTTTTACTATAATCTCCTTAGTTAGTCACATTGTAGTTTGTTACCCGAAAAATCTTTCTCATCACGTCGTTCACCTGATTGGCCATGGACGGTATCAACCGTTTTTTCTCAACCTAATGGTCATGTAAGCATCGATTTTGTCCAGCAGTGTCCGAATTATCAGGACTATCGATTTTAAAAGTGTTCCAACAACTTAGTTACCATTGATGCATCCAACAAACTGTCCTGCTGTTCGGGTGTAGAAATTCTTTATCTCTGTCTTCCCTGGGGGGAGGGGGGGAGCATAGTGGAGACCGTGATACTTAAAAGATGCCGTAATCATACAAGGACTACAGCAGGAAGGTGCTGCAACAGTCAACACACTTTAAATGTAAATAGAAGAGACAGAATGGAATTGAATCTCTTCATCTTCAGTTAATGATAGTATCAATTGCACCAGATAAGATCACAATCAATCTTTCACCAGGACAAAGTTTTCCACTTGTTCAGATTTGTCCAGTAGGGCCAGAATTTAATTTGTCACAATTGATTCATTATGACCACCGATGAAGTAAGTAACATGATTGTGACTATTGAAGATTGTTGAGTAGAGACCTGAATATGTGATACCTACATCAATAAGATCTTACTTTGAGTGAAATAGAGAGTAATTGTAATTGGGTTTAGGTAAAAACAGGTCTCAGTTATATTTTGCCGGTTTTGGATCACAATCTAGAAGTGTCAAAATACTAACAATTCTTTCTTTTCCAGACCCCTTCAACCCCGGTTGTCTTTGACAGCCAATATGTGAATGACATTCAGGAAAGCATTAGAGCGCGACCAATTCCTTGGGAAGGGTATCTAAGAGCTAATCTTCTCTCTAGGGATGAAGCAGGAAGAATGAAGTTGATTGAAAAACAGAACCAAACTGCTAGGTACGACACCGTTTCCAAGGAAATAGACCTTTATGCAACAACGACTATTAGTTTGTTAGGAAGAGTAGATAGAGAAGATGTTATCAAATACATTCTTTGTCTTGTGGCAGATTTAATAGAAGAGGTTGATTCATTCGCTTCATCATTATTGCAACTTTCTCAAGTTGACAGTTCTTTACCTTACTCTACTTTCAATAAGTTACTATCTCTGCACAGTAATGATGAAGCTATATATCTTTTGGTTGTTAAAATAATGACAACATTACTAGCCATTGACAGCAAGTCAAGCGAATCAACTGTTGAAGGATTTTTCAAGTTTTTAAACGAATTGCTGAAATCGTCAAATGGCAACATACAGGACATAGCCGTTCAAAGCTTCAAGAATTTAGTCGTATATAAACAATGGAGAAAGGTATTTTGGCTTCAAGTCGACACAATTGTTCCAAACTTGTTGTTAATTCTGAAGGCACCTAGAACTGGAATTCAATTACAATACTATACTTTGTTGATTATCTGGTATGAGTCTTTTTACAAAGTTGCTGCTGGTGATTTGATTGGAAAGTTTCCTGAACTTGTACCTTTGTATCTCAGTGTCATTAAATCTTCTATCAAAGAAAAAATAATCAGAGTAGCAATTGCTACGTTAGTTAATCTTACATCTATTCATGATCCCACCTATCATAATGCAGTGAGACTAAATGTTAATGCTTTGTTAGTTCACTCTTCTTTACCCACAGTGAAACAGTTACTTGAACGTAAGTGGACTGATGAAGAATTGATTTTGGATTTACAATCATTGCAAGCTGTTTTACAAGAGACTTATGACTCAATGTCAACATTTGATGAATATTTATCTGAATTGACTACTGGCAAGCTAAAATGGTCTCCTCCACATAAGTCTGAAGAATTCTGGAAGACAAACAGTGAGAAGTTTAAAGAAAAAAATTGGGCTTTATTGAAAAAGCTTTGTTCGATTATCAATTCAACAGCTGATAATTCCAATAACTCTGTTCAATTAGCAGTGGGATGTAATGATATAACAAACATTGTTAATGAACTTCCTGAGAGTTTGAAAGTGATTGAAAACTTAGGAGTTAAAACCAAGATTATGGGGCTAATGACTTCAGAGGATCCTGAAGTTCGCTTTGCTGCTTTAACATCTACTCAAGCTTTTGTTGCACATACTTTTAATTAGTAAAGTTAAGATATTCATATTTGGTGTTCATTCAATAAAAATTCTTTTTTGTCATGAAGCTCAAGGGTGTGCCTTCAGAGTTGGTTATGTTTTGATGCTAGTCAAAGAGCTTAGTTTGAAAAATCAATGTCGTATATCAGAATTCAATTAATTTGATTTTACACGTAGAGTTCTAGAAATGTACTTTAAACACATAATTCAGCTAAAACCTTTCCCATGCTCGCTATCTAATTTTCGAACCGCTCATAAATTTTTTTATGGCATTTCACTACGACCCAGCTACTGGATGAAACATGGATTTCAATATCTCATACCACATGCACTATACTATTGAAAATTGGTATCATCTAGTGTGCCAATCCCAAACATAGAATTTTCTTATTTTCTTACGTAGGATCTATCTCTTTCCTCTAATGCTGATATTTCTTTGCCTTCAACATTCTTAACAATATCATCAACTAAAGCCCTCAAAAATGTCGTATCATTTGCCCTACCAATAATGCTAACAGTATTTATATGTTTTGTCATATGTGGATAACTTCCAATTTTTACACCATGATCTGCAGCCAACTCCTGCACTTCCTCAAGATACTTGGCTATCTTTGATTCACTCAAATTAGTGGAAACAAAGTACCTTACTTTCCTTGTATTCAAAGGAACACATGGTTGAATAACAGGTTTCATACCTTCTAACAGCTTTTCAAAAATTTGAGGTACACCGGGGAGTATTAATAGTTTATTTTTCATAGCCACAACTGGTACCCAGGTATCCTCACAAGGGAAGTAATGTACTACATCTTGCCCACTAGGCAGATAAGCCATTCTCCACCGTGGCTCTTCATCATCACTTCTTTTTATTTTCCTTTCAGAGTCTATTTCATTCATTCTCCTTTTTGTTTCCTCATTCATCTCTAATGGTACACCAAAAGCTCTAGCTGCACTTTCATATGTAACATCATCGTGTGTAGGCCCAATTCCACCACTAGTTACTACCAGGTCATACTTGTCAGCCATTCTTCTCATACATTCCTCAATATCAGCATCCAGATCAGGAATTACTTCCACTCTTTTCAATTCAATTCCCAGACCAAAGCAGAATCTAGCAAAATATGTCGAGTTAGTGTCAATGATCTTCCCATTCAATACTTCATCACCGATCACCAAACAAGCAGCTGTTCGAAGCTCTTGATTCATAGTAGGTAAATATGGCTTCAAGCTATAAAACCTTTGGAATTGAATCCCTGTAGCAGACCATCTTTTCGACCCAGTTCCAACAGTGTTTACAACAACGCTTGATCTCATAAAACTTTTAAACATGATGTGTATATATCCCAATATTGTTAGATTCGGCCCAACATCTAAGACAAAGAAATATACAAAAACGATCACAAGAACAATAGGGACTATATCTTTATTTCCTATGTATAAGCGGTTGCTTTAATCAACTCAGTTCGCAATTTAACCGAGAATATTTTTTTGTAACAGTAGCATTGCATGACACCTTATCTTCTATTGTCATAAACATCAAGCAATGATATCGAACCTCTGATCTATTTCTTATACTAATGCAACTAATTGTATTATATGCCTTCATGTCATCAATAACAACCTTTCAAGAAACAGATTTGTAGATTGCAGTCTTCCTAGTTAAGAATTTGAATCCCCGTAGCCAAAATCCGGGGAAGCCGAATTCTTCCGGACAGATGAAAAGGGGTCGGAATAAATAAGCTTCTATTCAGGAAATGATAATAAAATAAAGACAATTCTGAAAGCGGAATTTATATGGCGATAAGGATCGGTGAACGAACATGAGATGATGATAATGCTAACCTAAGAAGAAATCATTAATATAGCTAGGAGATTATTCTATATTGCGATCGAACCATTGCCGCTAAGAATCTCAGAAAAAAATAAAAAGATATAACAATAGGAAAAGAATTTGGAACTAGAAGACCGATGAGGTATGTAAACGTGCGAGAATGAGGAGTGGTTGGAGATGGGACATCAAGTTGACCTGAAATGTATTACAAGTACTATTCATGAATATTGTGCATAGTGTTTTATTTTTCTACATATAAACAACTACCGGAAAATAAATCAAAAAGAAAGACCAAATCTATGAGCATATTATCGAATACTTTCAAGACGGTCTAATGCACTCTTTATCTTCATTATAATTCTCGTGCTAAGCTCATAATCATCTGACCAATTATGTGCCCTATGTAGATAGTCTCTTGCTTCGTCCAATCCACTGAGACCTTTCAGCTTCCAAACAAATATTGCTCTTTCAAATAGAGCGGCAGGATACATCCAAGGATCATCAGTTTTATGGATAACCTTATACTTTGGAGTCCCAGCCCGAGTGAATCCTGACTCGTTCAAAATATACTTTGATATGACTTCATCATCTAAAAGATTCAGACCTTCTTCAACTCTTCCCATTCCTCTTAAACAAATTGATTGTAAAAAGCATCTCATCATACGACTACTCTCCTTTTCGCCTTTAGCCATAGGGCAGAAAATCTTTCCACACTCGCCTCTAGCAGGATCAAGACGCCACGCATACTCAGACGCTGGTCCAGATGGATCTGCGGAGTATCCTAATTGAGTTAATGACAACTCCAGTAATTCCGGAGTCATTCTATTATAACCATTCCAGAAATACATAATCTCGTGAACAGGCGATGTGGTGATGGCATCTATTAAGTCAACCTTTCGGGCTTTGGAGGTTTCAAGCCATGTACTGACTTTACGTTGAAGGTAGACATCAAAAGGCATCTTCCTTCCTTTCAAACTACCCTTTTGACCAATCAATGTAGGTGACCTTCTAATCAACTGGTCAGCTCTCTTCTTGTGCTTCAAGGCTATTTCTTCATTGCCTTTTGTCATTTCAATACGATACAATTCTACTTGACATACACCAGATAAAAATGTATATAAAGCATATGACCAAGCGTTCAGATCCATCAATCGAGTAAATTCATCACTTGCTCTATCAAACCCATGTAAAAATGCGATCATCATAGCACGGTCAAACACTAATAAAGCTTCCACTTGTTGCATGCGAATTGGGCGGCCAATATCGTTCACACTATCCATTAGTTTCACGGCTTCTACTAGCTTTCCTTGTGTTTCCAACAATTTTCCTTCTTGTAAAATCCACAGAGCATTATTGGGGAAAATAGCCCTGATGTTCTTAAGAGCATCCTCTAATTTCTTACCTGGAACATTCAACGTAGGAGCTCCTGAGCCCGAGCTTGCTCTACGATCTAAAACAATCTGAGCATTTGATTGTACTGTAGCCACATCAGTTTCATCACCACGAGACTCAACATTAAAATCAGAGTCTGTGAATTGGAATGGACCTAGATAGAAAATAAGCAATGCAGCCAAAGCAATACCTCCATGAATATTCCTGGCTTTCGTAGCATCCCAGAGCATTTTCAAACCCTGTTCTCTGGAACCCTTGAAACCAACAATGGCAAGGACTTTACCAACACCAGAAGGAATCAATGACAAAACCACTTGCAAGATACCAAAACATAGATTCACACCTGATTGGATGAACTCGTCAATTGTGGCTTCACCAGCCGATTGATATTTAGAATGAAGATCTTTTAATGAATCAGTGCTTGAAAAAGCAGACGACGTATTACCCTTTCCACCAGTCGCAGTTGTCTCGGAAGCATTATCTGGGGTTGGGGCTTCAGAAATATTAGTACCGTTCATTCGATGATATCGCAATTCGTAAACTTGTTCTGCAATTCCTAACAACTTCTCTTCTTTTAACTCCTCAAGATTGTGCTCTTTAGGAAGTTGAGCAAACGATGAACTCTTCCTGTCTAAACGAAGATTGTACATTGACTGTGTTTCAAGCTGTGCTTCCTCATGGCGTCTTTCAATCTGTTCAGCCTGCCTGGCAATTTGCTTGCTGATATCATCTAGAGTGTGATAAGCTTTTCTCAACTTGTACAAAGCTTTTGCAACTTCAATCATAGATTCGGATAATAACATAATCAAGGCGCATAGCAAGTTTGATTCAGCGTATGTCACTGCATACACTGTCCCCGGGGGATAGATTGACGAAGAACTTACCTTTAATTTCTGACATCTAGATCTATCTTTTGCTGATAGTGATTCTGCCTCAGCTAAAGTTTCATGAGCTTTTTTCATGACTTCTGGCTCAAACCCCAATGTTGCTTCAATAAATTGAACTACACCAGTTGCTAATTTATATATCGTACAGTTCTTATCCTTGATCAATTCCAAACCTTCATCAGTTCTATCATCCAGCATATAATCCATTGCTTTTAAAGCAATCTCAACTAATTTTAAAGTTAGAACTTCAACATTTCGACAGAAACTATTAAAGATAACACACCATACTTACATTCCACAGCTTCATCAAGAATCAACTGAGCAATAGCTGCAGGGGATGTATCATCATCCCCATATCTTGATCGAAAACCTAGGGCCTTCAACATTTCTAGTGTTCAATAAAACCAAAAGCTTGCTATTCTTTATTCAGCATATACCCAATTATGTATATATATCCAATAACCAAGGTTTTGTTTAATTGAAACTGATGATAGTTAACGCTTCTTTGTTGATAACTCAAGAAGATCAATTCCCTTTATAACTCTTAAGCTATCTTGGAATGAGCAACTAAATTCTTTACTTCAGCTAAAGAAATCAGTTACCTACTGCAATTGACAATAATTGAACTAAAATAAACACTTCTTCCTACTTTGTTATTTATTCAAAATAAACTAGAAAAAAACTTATTTATTTATTCCGTAAAATTCTCAAATAAAAGAATAGGTTCATCAAACAAAGAAAAAATGATGTGTCTGTTTACTAGAACCCAGCTTTTCAGGTCTCGATATACATATACTTACGCTTGCTTATTGTGCGACGTTCACGTTTCATTCAGCTTTCGCGTTTCTCCACGTTAAAAAAGTCTGCTATTAATAATGTTAATAATAACAACATCTATTTGATAAGTTATCAAAACTTTTGAACGATAATGATTTGGTAATAGAAATAGCCAGAGAGATTTTTGAGATAAATAAATGATTATTTAATATCAGCTTTGTATTATATTCTATTTGACATAAATAGAAAGAACATAATGTTATTCTACCATTAATTTACATGGACTGCAGAATTCATTAAGTTAATCATATTACTTGTGATTGTATTGCTTTACTATTTAAAATTCCACTATGGGTAAAATAAAGTACCAAAGTGTGCGGGTTTGAGAAAAGTAGGTAGACTGCAGTAGAAGAGATAGTTGAGTTGCAGGAAGTATTATTACATCAGATATCTGGTTATTATGTATACCTGAATGTTTGGTAAACGGATTTTGATAAATTGTGCTGGAAGCCGATTGTACAATCGACCATTATGTTCATTTTGTTGCCTTTGTTTGTGGATGTGGTTTGCCGCTCGTTCCGTTCCTGCTAGCCAATGACATTTATATGTCTAATATTAGAAGTCGAACGAACATTTTGTGCGATAATCCCAGCGCGAATATTACTGGTTTATCCCAAACAATCATCTACTTTTTCTTTTTTTCATAATGATATTCTATCATTTATAAATAATTATCTATTTAACAGCTTCATCCAAATGTAAAATTACTATTAATGTCCTCGATAGCCTTACTTGGCCTCGAACTCTAGTCCGATTAAATGATTATGTGATCCAATTTTTGTTGTATAATGATAAGGATGATTAGAAAGGGAGGTTGACCAAGAGATGGCATGACTGTAGTATGTAGTTAAGTTTGTGAACGTTGTTTTATTGATATATATATTATTCTTATTATGTTTTACTGTATTAAACTGAAAGATGAATAAGAATTTAGTTTGAATTGAATTCATAATGCACATCCAAATTCAGTCATTGATTCTAAGTATGATAGATCTTCATCTTTTCCATTCTTCAATATCTAGCTCTTCTGCGGTTTAGCAATCTTTTTGTTTAATGAGGATTTGGATTTAAAGGATTTTGAAGAAACATTAACATGAAATCTTGCAACAGAATTCCATACAACATCATCAACAACACTCGGTAGTCTCTTCCCATATAAACATTGATCCACCAGCCACATGCCAACCAGGAACTGTTCTCTGTTTAGGAGACCTATTGGCTTAGGTTGCACTAACGACCAAATTTTCGATAAAATTGACATACTTAGTCCTGATCTTGACCATAGATCTCTTACAACGAAAGAGTGAATAAAATCAGATGGATCATTACTTTCTTCTATATTTTCTAGCTCTTTCGGTGTGATATAATTTCCCCTATTTGCTCCCCATAGACCTTCATAACGTTTCCTCTCCATATCAGTAACGTAAATTTCAGTGTGATTCTTCCATGGCTTTTCTTTGTTGAAAGTTTTTCGTTTCTTCTCTTTTCTCATTGACGTTCTTAAATGCACTGTGTTTTGTTTCGGTTGTTGATAGTTATATATAGAATTCAGCAACGACGTACTTGAAGGATTAGGCTGAAAATAAACTGAAGATGCACTGCTTAGGTTATTGACCGAGTTACTACTTTGTGATTGAATAGGCTGTTTCCGTAGGGTCATTCCAGTTGATTTCGAAATGGGTATATCTTGTTTATTCGATGGCCCTTGTAGCTCAATTTGCAATGGCTCTATCTTCAGAATATTTTTATTATCTGATTCATTAACTGCAACTGGAGTTGCCGCAATTGAGCAATTCAAAGGTGTACTTGAATCCAAGTTTTCAACATTCTTCACGGCTTTATTACCAGATTCTGATTCTCTGTTCAACATACTTGGTGGAAGTTTTCTTTGCAGTTTCTGCGGTTGTTGCTGAGTCTGAGAAGTTTTTCTCTCGCGTAAAGATCCGTTGACCTTACTTCTTTCTACGTCAGGCGGTAAATCAGTACTATCTGCCAACGATATAGCTGAAATAGAGCCTGCTGGTGAGGCAGAACCAGAAGCAGTCGCAATTGAAGACCCAGAATCAGCAATTAAAAGATCATCAAGATGAACTTTTAATTGTTCATATCCATAATCTGGAATATCACTAGCTCCTGAAGATAAGGATTCGGAACTTGAATTCGAATAATAGTAACACCGTGGCAGTAGCAATTCGTTATTCGTATCTTTGTCTTCAGAGGTCTTACTTGGTGGATCGTATGAAATAGCGTCTGAAACACTAGCAGAATCTGAGTGGTTTATAGGCAGAATGACAGGTACCTCGTTTGCTTGCTCAGCTTGATTCAAGGCCTCAGAACTCAACCTATGATCCTTTATAGCAGCTTGAGCAGCATTTGACGCAATATTAGAAGCAATCTGATTTGACTCCCGCACCGGCTGTAGTGGTTCTGGAATACTTGATTTGGTGGRATATGATGACGAGGAGGGTGTCATGGGAACACCTAATGWGTATGATCCGAGAGGAACAGTGACTTTATTACCATTGGGCTTTCTTAAACTTGTTCTAGAACTTAAAAATCCTTCATTGTAGTGGCTAGAACTTTTCTGTGAGCGATGTGTTCTATGTCTAGTTCTGACTGGGGGTTGAGCTATTGGCAGCTGTTTCGATTGGTCTTTCTGAGAAGCTATGGCGCTCGCAGCCAGCGCCGCTGCTGTCAAGGCATTAGTGTTCGTTGTTGGCGTTGGCTTTCCAAGTTTCTTGGACTTCGTCTTCATATTAGAAAATTTCAAGAAGGTTTCTGCCAGTTATTTATGGCAAAATTCGTGTTTGCTGTTTCTCCTTGTTTCTGTACCTCCTCTAGTTACAGCCCCATGACTTGTTGAGATGTCTGTCCACTATGTCAAATAACATCTGATTCTCTTCTGTTAACACAGTGATTTCAATCAGAGTGTATATATCACACTTGCCCTTATTATAAAGCTTTTAGTTATTCTTAGCGTTGAAATCGCCTTCTTTTAAAGTGATAAACTTATATGAATCCTCATACATTAATCAATCAATGGAAAGGATAATTCGTAATTGTTTAGGTTAAAATTGAAAAGAACAGAAGGTATTTGCCTGTGGTCTCCGATATCTAGTTTAATATTACATACGGTGTATTCCGCATTAGTTAGTAGATTGTCTAAAAAATACTCTGAATTTCCTCTCCTTTCGTGATTTTTGTTTCTCATGGAGAGTTCATTGAGAGATGATAAAGTGACAACCATTATTAGTATATAATTCATAAGGTACCTGAATAAAAGATAAGAATAGATCTATATTCTCCGAAAATTTCACTATTGTTTCCGTAATTATTACATTGGCTATTGGATTTTAAATGAACCACATACTACTGCAACGGTTGGACAATTAAGGACTATTACAAGCACCAAAAAAACATAAAGAATCTTTTTATTGACTATCTCAAATAGCTCTATTGGGAGAAAATATCAAGCTTAATTCAATAATAGTTGATAGTCATATATACCTGTGATGATAAATAATATAAGTTCTGAAGTCTTACGGCAATTCCTAACCGATGATCCTTGCATGTGATTGCATACCATTGCAGAAAGCTAAAAATTAAACAATAAACTTCAATGCAACTTGAATGTATAGTGATGTAATTCTCTGTAATGCAGGATTCATGCAGTGACGTTTATAGATGACTATTTTTGGACAGAAAACGTTTCTTTTGGGCGCCTCAAATGATGTACAAGAGATGAACAAAGCAATTTCTAAATCGATTTATGGGAGATTTGTATAGTATCACAGTAACTACTCTGCGAAATACGGTATATTTAATTGATGCGAATGAATAAATGATGATTCTAACCGAACCAGGATTTTCGATAGAATCAGTAAAATGACAAAATGGCAGAATTAAATAACAGTGTGTGTTTCGAGTTGAAGTATCTTTAACATCAATGGTTTTTGAGCCCAATATCTGACGACATGGACAGCAGTTCTTGATTATTTACTACCTTAGTTAGAAGGATCTTCTATATACTGAGTGGTTATGTTGTCAGCCTACTTAACAATAAGTTCTACTTTCTCAGCCAGAGAAATGACCTTTTGTTTCCAGAAGAGTTGACATCAGCAAGATATAAATAACTTTTCACTTCGACAAGATCAACGTCTGAGAAAAAAAATAATTAGATTACGCAACTTGTAACCTCATCATTTTCTCACCATTAAAAATTACATTTGAATTGTACATTTACGTAGACCGAAATTCATTGTTAAACAGGGCGAAATGTAAGGGCGGAGCTTCTCATACAAAATATACCTTACATGTTAACCTGAAATATTCTGGTTGACTAAGGGGCTGTGACCCATAAACACTTATTATCGGAATACACATAAAACTTAACTATTCAAAACACTATGAAGTAAATTATTTACTCTGTTAATCATTGCTGTGATTTAATGCTAACAACTGCTATGTTGTCTTCAAAATGTAAACATTTTGCTTATACTACTTGAATGAAGCACCAAAGCTYCTTGAACTCTCCTTTTCATCACAATTAGACTTCGTCCCAAAACAGAATATATTAATTCATTACGAACTTTAATAAGCACCCCATTTTTAAGGATTAATTCTCATGTTACACTGAGAATCATTGTCTGTGTTCGCCGATGTATTGCCGCAAGAACCTATTCCAACTACTGTAGTTAATATAAATGAACTTTCTTAACAAATAGGCAATAATTAATATTATGACCCTATTATTTGTCAGTAACCGTCGAGTTTCATATAACAATACTGCCTCCTTCAAAGCCTACTTAAGTATTTTTTTCAGATTTCTCTGCAATGCATCGTGCAATGCAATGCAATGTCCTGTAAATGTAGAAATAAAGTTCAGACCTAAATTAAAGTTGCGCATCACCTCAACTGGACCAAAAGGAAAGAAAACAAACAAAGAAAAGGAAAGACGAAGTTCAAAAGAACCAAGAAGAAAATAAATTATCTCTTCCTCTCTATGAGAAGTTGTCTTCTAATCCAATACTGTTCATCTTATGCTTAGTAGCTATCTATTTTATTATAGTAATTAATGTATTATGAACAATTTTAATTGCGATTGAAGTTGCAAATGTATGTAGAATTTTTAACTTGGGGCAGGCTAATTGGAACCAATACTTGGATGGGGAGAGAGTATACATTCTATATATTCTCAGAATATCCTACTAAGAATATCATAAGGAAAAAGCTAACAAAGACATTCCCTTAGATTTATCACAACAATTGAATATCAGAAGACTAGAAAGACTAATAAAGAGATATATTTTGACTGCTATTATATAAAGATGTTTATCCTATTCAGAATACTTTGGAGGGTTGGACCCATCCTCTTCTTAGCGGGAGCAATTTTGTTCCTCTTTCTCATTATTTTGTCGGGAGCAAAGATGACAACACCTTTGGATGAATTCGAATGGATTCAAGTTACTCATACAACTGATAATTATTCCTTGCGTTGGTATTTCTGGCGTATCTGTGAGTCAACCGACGGCTGGAATACTTACACATGTGGTAACCCAACTGCCGCTTTGCCTTTCTCACCAGAGAACAATTTTGCGGAAGACCCACTTGACTCACCAAGACGAGCATTCATTGTGGGAGGTTTTATTTCATCTCAAGATACTTATTACTATCTTAGTAGATTCTATTTTGCTTTCTACATCATTGCCTTGTTCTTTGCAGTTGTGTCACTCTTCTTAACTGTCCTTTCTGCTTGTGCCTACTTCTTCACTGTTGTCAACACAATTTCGTTGTTCTTGGCTACTCTTTTCACAATGACAGCATCTGCTTTGGCTACTGCTGCTATTGTTCTTGGTAGAAATGAATATAATGATCAGTCTGATTTCTCTGCCAAAATTGGTGCTAAGATGCAAGGTTTCACATGGGCTGCTACTGCTCTCACTCTACTAGTGTTTGTCGCCTCGTGCTGTAAATGTATCAGAGGAAGCGCTTCTTATAGGGCTTATTCTCAAGGATACCCAGAAGGAACAGCGGTAGTGGATCCAGAATTGGCTGATAACTCTTCTTTCCAAAGAGCTCCATATAGTGAAAAGACAGAATCGAAGTGGGGTTTCTTCAGGAAGAGGGAACCAGCAACCGAAGGAGCTCAACCAGAAGCTACTACTTACGATCCGGCTGACAGTTCTGATCTCGTTGATTCAAATGCCACTGCTCCAGTCGAAAATCAACGTGCTGGCACTGGCATTTCATTCTTGAAGGTCAGAAGAGAGCGTTCTAATAGCTCGCATTAATTAAATAATCGGACAGAACAGAATTCATCATTATTTGTGATTTCTTAATGAAAATCGCTATACTTTTTAATTTTATATAACCCTAATACCTTTTTGAATTTTTGATTGTTCTGTTTGACTGATTGCTGAATCTAACTATCATACGAATGGAAGTTTCAGGATGTATATTATGTTTTGTTGGTATATACCTAATGTCAGTTTATGATAGTTACTTTAAATTCTTGATACTGTAATGTGTTTTATATTCGTTTATCTATTGACATAACGTTTAAAATAGAATACACTTCATGTAATATAGTAAATTATACATATGCACGTCATAGCAGTTTGTGGAAAGTCCCATTAGAGCCTCTAATTGGGGGTAATGGTAATGGAGCAGGAAGAGATGGGTGGGTTTTCAACAGCTCTAGATTGATGTTATCTTGATTCTTGAAAACTAATTCGAGTTCTTGATCGGATGCCAGTATCTGATTATTTGACATATCCCTAAGTTTCAAAATCTTTGTATCCACAATATGGAATGCCGTCTTCCCATTCTCTATAAGCTCAGTCATAGTCGGGGGACTATTAGCTTCAGCATTAAATGTGAAATTCAACTGCGAATTGACAAACCTTAACGTCACTGGTTTCACCATTGGATTGGGCGATGTCGAAGGGATTGATGGAGGAGGAGGTAAAAGCTTTGAAATATCAACCGATCCAACCTCCCTACAAATCTCAATGCATCGTGCCACTGCCTTATCTACCGATGCTGTAGCAAATCGTCGACATAGCTCATATGCGATTAGCTCGTCTTTGAACAAAGCCCCAATTATTACATGGAGAAAAAGTCCGACATTACCATTAAGATATTCTTTCACCATGAAAGAGTTCTTGGACAAAAGTAAATTATTTTTTAGAAATTCAATTTCAAGCTCTTCAAAGACAAATTGTGAAAACTTATTGTTATTGAAACTCCTGAACACTAGAAAACTTATCCTTTCAAAGTCCACAGGCGCCAGTTTCTCATTCACTTTACGGTATTCATTGATAGCCAGAATCATTGACGCCGCCCAGATATGGGAGCCTACATCTTTCAATGCAATCAATTCAGCTTCAAAAACCCTTCTGCCAGATATTCCTTCGTTTACTTTGCGATGATCTAATAATTGTTTGATGCTTTGAGATTTCGTGCAAGATTCAGCAAACTGGCTCTTGATTTCTGGAGGAAAGAAAGCACTGTGCTGTATTAGGTACTTGATGAATACATCCACATCTGCTTCATTAGAAGAAACTCCTGAAGACGTTGGAGTGGACAATATGGAATAGGATGTTGTGTTTTGTGGTAATATGAATTGTCCTGGAACGGACGCAAGCCCATGTGATACATTGTAAATAGGTAAGCTTGGAAGCCCAGCTGGAGCCATTTGCGTTTGAGGAGGTATAGATTGAGACATTGAACCAATTGGTTGAGGTTGCGTCACTGGGGGAAGGAAAGGTTGAGAAGGAATATAAGTCATGAAGGGATTATAAGATAATGGTTGGTCGCTTGATGCTGAATTATTAACTAGGCCAAATTTAGCTCTCTTCAAGGAGAACCCTTCAGGATCATCATCATCAGTACTACTTTTACTAGACTTTTGCTTCATCATGGGCGCTGATGCATCATAGCTGATAAACTTGGTGGAGTTATTCGTATTGATAAACTTTTGATTTTCCTTCCGTGATTTATTTGGCCTTTTCCTATTTCTTCTTACCGATTGAATCCCTGCCAGCACCAACTTATCGAAATCAAAGATGGTTTCCTTTGTGTATCCGTACTCTTGTCTCAACATTTCAGCTACTGTTCGAATCTCGTTATATTGTTCTGAACCTTTTCTTGTTGCTAAAGAATATTTGTCAATCAATTCCAGCCGTCTTGCTGAAAATCTTCTCCATGTCGCTTCATCATCAAACCGAAGTTTTTGTCTAATAGCTTGTGTAAAGCCCGATCCGCTAAAGTGACCCTTACCACTAGGTTTTGTCCCAGAAGACGGCGTTGAAACCTCTTCACTTTTGTTGCTATCATTATGCTCTAACGCTTGGCTACTAGCGTCGCTTACCGATTGATTTGCATCCGTTCCATCTGGTGAGCTCTCAGTATACCCGGATGATTGAGCTGTTCCAGCCATATTGTATCTATACTACTAGTACATAAGAACTCAAAAACTTTGATACCCTACCCATACGAGATCCTCACGTACGATTTATGACATCTAAGCTGTCAAAAAACTGAACTTTAGTCGTTTTGATTGATTCTGCTTTATCCAATAATGAGCTTCTTGTCACTTTTCCTTTGTTTTCTATGGGTAACTTCTGACAAGGAGAAAAAGTACGAAAGGTTGCAGTGTATCTTATCAATCTAGCGATGTTTGTTCATAAAAATAGACCTGTTCATGTTGAAAGTGAACAAAACAAATGGTAAGAAAGAAAAATAATTGATTGTATGAATCCAGGCCCATTACATTTCAATCGCAAATCATGAGAAGGTCCATTCATTATTGAAGACGAAAACCTGTATTGGGAAAATTAAATGGTAAAGCTTATTTTGTACTAATCAACTCTGTGATTATATACAATGTCATGACAAAAGGAAACTTTGACACAATACTCTATCATTGCATACAATAGAATGAGAAATTAGCTTTACACGGTTAGTCTTAACCTCAGAGGCTATAAAAAGGACTTTCTTCTTAACTTAAAATAGTTGACAGTCAACAAAACGTTGTTTAGTGAATCAAAAGATAGGGAAGTGTTGAACTATTGATGGTATGGAACTAGTTTATCGGTAAACGAAAAGCTGAATGTAATTCTTATTTGCTTTAATGAAAAAGAGAGAGAGTATTCTAGGAATAAATCATAACGAATTTCTTTACTATAATAAGGAATAAGAGTACAAGGAAGTGAATCATAGATTCATTTACAACTTCATTGTACAATATTTAATGTAATTCGCTGCTACCTACCTGAAACAATTGTATTTTCTTCACTTTGCTTTGATTTAAGTCATTCAATCAGAGGGATGGCATTATGTAAGTAAATTTGAGTGTTTGGTACTGAAGTTCTGACGCCTGTTCTTGGATCATGGTTTCTGACAGGAAAGAAACATGCATTGTTCTATTCTTAAGATTTAGAACAGCAGTTGCATTAACTAATAGTAACAGTAGACTAATTTTTTATTTGTATTGTTCCGACTTCAGCATTATCAAGTTTTGGCAGCTAATAGCTCTAATCTGCTGTAAATAGTCTCGGATTGTTTGTTTCACTAAGTGTGGCAGGAGGAGATCCCTGTACAATATTTATATGGATAGTACTACAATGAGTCTCCATCGACTAAATCTTAGACGTAGTTACCGATGTTTAATTCTATAATCAACGCTTCAATACATTTTGGAAGCTCAAATATTACATTTTAATACTTAGTAGAAGCAAAGCATTATATCTGTTTCAGGACTTACAATGACAACTCTTTTATTGCAAGTTTTCTCTCTCTATTCCCTCGAAATCTTGAAATTACAATGGTCAAAGAAAATTCAGGAACAAAAAGGTTGAAAGTTAATCCGAGTCAATAATGTCAGGTTTCATTTCATATTATATAATCATAAATAGAGAGAAAACTTCTTCTCCACTAATAGAATTCAGATACAGACTAAGTGACTACCATCTCAATATGGCTTAGGCTATGATATTGTCATTATTCTCCTGTTTTTATGATTATCAGTACCACCTTTATTTTTTCTCCTTTCTGCTTAGTATCACAAGTAGTAATCAGCGGGAAATGTCAAACCAATCAAACACTCCTCTTGATTCTCAACTGTACTATCCCTAGCATTGAGCATCTACTTTCCTCTCTTTCTGTTCTTCGAACCTTGTTTCATGGGAGAATGTTTGCAATTTCAGGTAAGAGCTTTTGATTCCTAGATCATTGTTATCATTGTTAATGTCCATATGAAAGCACCCATAGTTACAAGGACGAGTAGTTTTGAATAATTTACTGATCTCAATGAATCATTATGAGTCATGTCAGAATGTTACCAAAGCCGAATAATAATGTCAGGGTTGATACTGGAGTCCAAAGTTAAACCGGTTACAGAATGGAATTAGAGCGTTAATTAGAACGAACCACACTGTCTGTGTATGAATAAACTTGACCCTTTAAAGAAAAGTATTTGAGGCAAACATTTCAGCTTGAAGAAATCATAGCCATTGGATTCTCAAGCGACCGAGGTAATGAATTGTTGCCGATGGTGATTGAATTTGATATGTTCGGTACAAAAGCTCATTGTTTCACTCCTGATCGTAATTCATTTCAATGAAACTCGTATTTTTAAATCAAAATGCTGCATAATCATCTGTTTGATTATGTGTTCTTCTTTAATAGTAAACTTGATTTTTCAGATCTTTCGGAGAGTCTTCCATAAGTGGCAATTGAACCAAATCGAGACATTCGAGCTCTGCCTCTATATTAGGGTTAATTTAACTCATAATCTAAATACAAAATAGTATTAATTCATTGCTTTGTATTCCTAAATAGGGCAAATATTCCAAATATTGAAAGCTAACCTTAAACATCGTTGCAATGTCTTAGTTTGTGTTTCACCGATTTGTCTTGTTTCATTGTTGTTTCATCATGTCATGACTTTCGTGAAAGTATGTTCCTGAATATAGAAAAGATCGAATGCGATGCACTAACATATTTATATAGATCATATATGGAACAAACTATGAACAAGTTCACAATAAATGTTGTTAGGAATAGTCCATGGAATAAGACAAAATGTTCGGCTTTCACCAAAAGGGTTCACTAATTTGTAGTTCGTAAAATCTCGTAACCGTACCCAAAGTAGGTATATATGAATATGTGGTGTGGCTGGCGTTTAACCCCTTCCAGATGATCCAAACTCGGACATTTCAAAGTGTTCCTGCTGCTCCCTTTCGGTTTTCAGAGAGCCAGATCTGATACGGCTTACTAGACATGTACCTATAGTTATACAGAAAAACAAAGAGGAACAAAAAGACTAGAGAAGAAAAAATACACATTAAATGACATTTATAGTGATTGTGTATCAAATAAACCCAATATCAATTGATCAACAATATACTTGGTTCACCAATTGTTTGTTACCTCGCATTCATTCCCTCTCTTAGTTAAGGATGCAAGGAAACGACTAGCTGTCTCCGTTAGATATATTGCAAACACTTTCCTATCAAACACTTAGATATACATTCGACATTTTGCGGAGTTCCATAATGCGATTGTTGCTTAATAGAAATATCCATAGGCAATGATCCTGTAGACTTACGATTTTAGCAGTTCCTATATTTCAGTATATTGCTGAATTTTAGGTGATAATGCATTTTTTTATTGCCATATTTAGCTAATCATAGAAAACACAATTTTTCTGAGTATTCTGAATAGATGAATAAACAAGAGTACCTATGAAAGTTACTAACTACTTTGTCTCCATCTTTCACCAAGAAAGATTATGGAAGAATATTCTGTACCTGGTGATGATTGTAAACTTAATTACTCATTTGTCCAAATACTTGTACAAGGATAAATGTTAAGACAGCCCATATAATACATGAAATGAGGATTAAGTTATAAGAAACATTGATAACTGATGTTCCAGAATCCCATTCATCGGTTTCAGTATGGAATTCTTTATTGTTGTCATTCTGTCTGAACCCATGAGATGCAATATTTGTCGCATTTGGAGTTGAAGTAACAGTCACTGACGGAGAGTAAGATTCTTTTGAGTTACTTTCCTGACGAAAAGATGTTTCTTCGGAACTTAGAGTTGAGTTCTTGCTGATTTCAAGAGCTTCTAGAGGTAAGGCGTAATTTGATATTTCGGAGTCAGAACCAGGAATTAATTGTTCAAGCTCTATTTTTGATTCTTGGCGTTCTTCTGAAGAATCGATGGCTTGCATGATCATATTCTCAGTGTACTTCATTTTATCATAATCTTCATCATTTGTCAAATAGTCAAACAGAACTTCAATGGAAGTATCAAAGCCAATGATATGAGCTCCCTCAGCTTCTTCATTGCATACAGCGTTTAATGCATACAAAGTGTCAACATTCTTTCTTTAGTCAGTTTTGTAAATCTACAACAAATTAATACGGAAATTTATGGTGATATTCTGTTTGCTTACATATGATGGACATTGGTCCAAGCACCTGGTTCTTATGTTTTCAACTTGGTGACATTGGCAGATGCTGTCTGTGCTTTCACATTGTAGCAACAATTCGAGGGCTGAATTGTGACATTGCAGATAGTCATCATTCTCCTATAGAATCATATTAGTTCTATCATTGCCCGCGAGATTTAAAACAAAAACGGTCTTAAAATACACAGAGTGGACCTATTCTCAGAACAACCAAAGGATTCAGCTCTTCAGAACTGGCTATTTTAGCAAGTGTCAAGAATCCTACCAACACTGTACTAGTTATTCGCAACATATCTCTTTTCCTACGTTAACTTCTATCTTTCGAGGTCTAAAGTGAAAGCTTCAATTCTTCTTTAATTTATAACCTTTAGAACTCAATAGCATTCCCCAGCCCAATATTTTCTAATATCATCCAACTCCTCGTTTACTAGTAAGTATAGGTCAAAGGTAAACTAGAACATATCACTAGCTACAATAATTTATTTTAACAGATCCATGGTTCGAGTGGTTGGAATACAATCATGATTGTAAAAGTAAATTCAAAACAGGTAATTTCTTAATACAAATCCGTTATCAGATTTTGTATTTTGAAATCATTAGTATTGTGTCCAATATATGGAAAAGCATGTGAAAGGACTCAACATCACTTTGATTTTACTTTTATTGTCTGAAAAGCAAAGTAAAGTACCACATCTCAACACATTTTGATGCTAATTCAAAGATGGAAGAAAATATGCCCTTAAGTTTCTTGATTCGTAGGTAATTAGTTTTCCCACCCTTCGTATAACTTGTTCTGTAAGCGGCTATCGAAACTGGGAGGTGCTTTTTTTATGTTTATACAGGCAGATGTATGTTTTATATCACTGCTTACTATCTTTCTAATGGTTTCTTCCTTTATCACACCTACCTATCAACCCATACAACGTCAATGGTTATTATGCGCCGAGACTTATGCATATCATTACATCTCTTCCTTATTTCTACAATAGGCATTAACTACCTCCTCGCTGCCATAACTGATCAATTGATCATCATTGCATCTCCTTACAGTTCAGGTAAATCCAACTGATATAAAGAACCCGTAAAGTAGCCTAATTGAGATAAGTTCCCGTAAACATAAGGTATACATCTCTGATCTGCTACATTTGCCCAATTGTTCATTAATGTGATACCGTCAATTCTGCTGGTTGGAAAGAAACGAAAAGACAGTAAGCAAAAAATATGAAAGACGCAGTGTTAAGTCTCTTCATTTTGTACGATTCTCGGTTGGATATATATCTAGTAAGAGTAGGATTGTATTAACTATGCTAGTGTTCGAGTGTACGACCAATAAACGAAGTGATTTGCTCAGGAGAAATTAAAGCATGTCAAGTTAACTCATTGCTTTCTATTACACTGAGTGCATACTTGGAACTATCACTCTCAATATCAGGTATCACAATCTGAATTGTGCAATATTACTTTTTTTTCACTGCTAAAGAGCAATGTCATTCAGAAGGAATTCTAGGGGTATGTTATTAACAATTGAACCGAACTTTTGTTCGGGATTTGATATTAGCAATTGAACTGAACTCCTTTGTAACTAACCTTCAACAGGTGGAATCTCCGGATATCCCAGACAGAGACGCGAGGAAAGAGGTCAAAGTGATTACCCTCGTAGTGAACGTGGTGGTAGGGATAGATATGGAAGATGCGACTTTGGAAGAGGTGGAAGAGGTGATTTTAGAGGAGGACAAGAGGCAGTAGAGGTGGCTTTGATGGCTTTGGAGGATCAACTATTGTACCACGACGAATTGATTTTCGATCTAATTTTGACACTAGTATTCCTGCTCCTGATAGCACTGGGGCAATTCAAGAAGTCAAAAAGGTTATTACCTCATCCGTTATTCATCTCAGACCTGGATATGGAAAAGACGGTATTGAAACGAGAATTGGTACCAATTATCTTAACTTTGATGTTAAGAAACTAAAAATCTGGACATACTTCGTTGAGTTTCCTGTTCAAATGCAAACAAAGAGAAAGCTTAAACTAGGTTGATTGGTGAATTATTTACCAAGAAGCCCTTCTCTGATCTCGTTAGGTTCTTGGCTCATAATAATGCCGATACCATTTATAGTGCTCGTGAATTGCCAATTGACCTCATAAAAGGTCTAAGAGTAATGATGACGAAAGGAACCAAGGAAGAAGTGAATCCGCCGGRGGAAGGAACTTCTGAAGCACCTTCAGAACCAGCAGGTGCCAAAAAGTCAGAACCTTTATATCTTGATATCCTTCCTCAAGCATTATATGGCATGGATCATTTGATTGATCATGTTAAGTTGACATCTCCTAATGAATACGACCTCGACCCTGCTCCTTATACTAACGCTTTAGCTTTTTTGTTGGGCTTTTCTACATCAAAAAGGCCAGAAATTTACAGTATTGGAAGAAACAAGTATTATATTGTTGATAAAGCTAAACCTGAAACCGCTTTCCAGAAAGGATTGTATCTTTGCACTGGTTACTTCTTATCCGTACGAACTACTTTTGATAGAGTTCTTATCAATGTCAATGTTGCAGCAACACCATTTTATAAAGCGCATAACCCAGATGGAAGTCCTATGTCTGTCGCTGAATTATTGGCTGATTATTTGGGATCTGATTTACGAGATGTTGACGCCGGAAAGGTTTACAGTGTTAAATCTTTCTTCAAAGGATTACGGTTTACTAGATCTCATATTCCTAAGTTCGCACCAAAATCTATCACCGATTTTGTTCGTGAAAGTGCTAACGAAAAGACTTTTGAATTTGAAGGTAAAACTATTAATATTACTCAATATTTTGATATCAGATGGAAGCTTAGATTGAAGTATCCCCATTTACCATTAATTCATATGGGTGGTGATACTTACTTACCTCCTGAATTGGCTTTGGTCATCCCGGGACAAGCTTACACTGGCGAATTCTATGACACGAAGGCAATGCTGGATTACACTTGTTGATCTCCTGCTGAAAACGCGGGCTTAATTCAAAAAGAAAACATTACTAAGGTTTTCAGGTTCGAAAGTAATCCCCGGGTGGGAACCAAACTCATGACCGTACCAGCTCGTATTTTGGATGCACCTATTGTTCATTGCAAGAACAGCACTATTGAATATCAACCAAAACCCTTAGATGGTAGGTCAGAAAGATCCAAGGAATCTTGGAACTTGATGCGTTTACAATATGTAGAAGCAGGAAGAGCTACCAGAAGACTTGCTGTGCTACCAATTTTGGACTCAAGAATGGACTTCAACCAAATTCAAGATGCGGTCGCTGCTTCCACTCGTCAAGTAGAAGGTCATAGTATAAGATTTGGAACTCCTAAGATTTATGATATTCATTATGAATCAAACACCGATTTTACTGAGCAATCCTTGATCTGAGCTTTGGAAGCCATTAAAAAGGATCGTTGCTCCTATGTCCTAGTGGTACTACCTAGAGAAAATAGATTATTATATGGATTAGTCAAATGTCTAGTTGATTTGAGATTCGGTATCCTATCTTCTTGTGTTATTTATCGTAAATTTACCAAAAGGAAGGGAAGCAGTTTTGACAGTGCATACTTCTCAAATGCTTCTATGAAAGTTAACTTGAAGCTTGGTGGTGTCAATCACGTGTTATCGGGAAATGACTCTAACTTACTTTATGATAGTAAAAGAGTTCCAGTCTTTGTTCTTGGTGCTGATGTTATACATCCAAGTCCTGGATCTCCAATGCCTTCAGTCGCTGGTGTAGTTGGTTAGGTTGACTCTAAGCTCAACAATTTTCCTGGTGGAATTGCCATTCAAGACTCACGTACAGAAGTAATTGCAGATATGGATCTACTAGTTGAAGAGCGTTTAGCTACATTTTATAAAAAAGTTGGTAAATTACCCTCAAGAGTTGTTATGTACCGTGATGGTGTCTCTGAAGGGCAATTTCCTACTCTGATGAAAGAGGAAATTCCTTCAGTTAAGAAGGGGTTGAAAGACTTTGCCTTGAAGAAGCTCCAGATCCAAGATTTTAACCCCAAAGTCACTTACGTTATTATTGTTAAACGGCATCATACTAGATTCTATCCTTTAGTGGATAATGTAACCGATAAACAGGGACAAACTATTGCCGCTCAGTCTTTTGACAATGTTATTCCTGGTACTGTCACTGATAAAGGAATTACGTCAGTTGCTGCATGGGACTTCTATTTACAAACCCAACAGGCATTGAAAGATACAGGTATTCCTGGACATTATTATGTTCTTGCTGATGATAACGGATCCACGGCTGACATGATTCAACGCTTGACCAATAACTTATGTTATATTTTCTCTCGTGCCACCCAGTTAAAAATTGTTCCTCCTGCGTACTATGCTGATTTATTATGCACCAGAGGTAGACATTATATCGCTGGATGTGATTAGGATATCAGGAAAGACCCTAAAGAGGCTAGTTTAGAAATGCTTGGGTCAGGCATTCATGCGAATATTCGTGATATCATGGTCTATATATAAAAAGTCTTACGGTTGGTGTATTTTGTGATCATTGAAAATATTAATTTCTTGCTTTAATTTGTAAGTTGTTCGAATTGCTTTGTTGTTTGTTGAGTGTGTTTATTGTTGTTGATTATTAGGTTTGTTGCATTGGTTAGCTATGTAGTTTCTATTGCGTTGTATGCACTTGTTTATTTGTTGTGTGATTACTCACCTTGATTTTACATACTAAAGAGGTCATTTACGGATAATTATTAGATTAGGTTAATATTGCCCGAATATTATACAGTTTGTTTTTGAATCGGACAACATTTGTCTTGTCACGAACAATATCAATTCATTCTCTACTAACAGTAGTAAATGAAATCTCATCATGCTGAAAGATTGCGCTCTCTCTTACAAATCATTCAATCGATTTTGATAGATTTCATAGCTATCATTGAACTACTATTACTAAATTACAAGCTATCCGTCATGAAATTAAAGTCATCAAATTCTGACATTTGAAGCCCATTTTCATCTATGTTCTCATTCTTACCACCATTATCATTAGTATTGCCTGGATCATAGTCAAAATTCTGGTCATTGAAGAAACCTGCCGATAAACTACCTGATTGTAGAAAAGAAGTTAAATTACTGTCCATATCAACGTTCTTCGACGTTAGAGCAAAGGTTTCATCATCTTTCCTGTCTGCTTCTTCCGGTCCAAATAAGTCTTCAAGATCATTGTTGGAGTGCGCGGTTTCATTATCATTTTCGTCCACTATGATTTGTGTATCGGGGTTCGGTTGCGACATTATAAGATAATCGTTATTGGCATCTGTGCGGGAAATAGGATTACTACTGATTTTTCCCTCATCTTTTATAGTTGATGATTTGCTGTCACTGCTTTCGTTGCTAGCGTTGATATCTGACGTGTCATTCATGGTTGATTTTAGATCCTGGTTTTCTAGAGCGTCAACACTCAACTGATCTTCCATATTATTGAAAATCGGGGAATTGAAATTAAGTAATGGATCCTCACTGGGATTGAAACCTAGCAAGTCATCACTTTGGAAATCGTCAAGATATAGCTGATTTCTATAATCATTCAGTCCATCTTCATTCTCTTGTTTTATGCTTAAAGCCTCCGTATGTTTGAAATTTATATCTTTATTCTGTTGAACTGTGGAATTGGTAATATTATTTGTCAAATTGAGGTGATTTTGTCCATTAGTATTTATAGTATTAATGGATTCCTGAACCTTTTCAGCAGCTTTGGCTTTGGATATTGCATTTCTTATGTCGAGTTTTACCTCATTTTTAACAAAGTCTAGATTGAATTCAACGCTATCAAATATTGAGTTTAACTTCACCATGCACTCATTTACTTGGCTCTGTAGTTTATTCTTTGGTTGGTTGGGCACTTCTATGTGAGAATATCTGTTCACCGAAATATCATCTAACGCTCGCCCTATGGCTACATATACTTGATCCAACGTTCGGTTTAGTTCATCGGGAATAGCTTTGTTCCTATTTATAATCAAAGATTCGGCATTACCTGCCAATACAGATGTGCTTAAAGCGCCTGATTTATTGCTAGGCGCCATTATTGTAGAATAAGGGTTCTAATATAATTATCCACGATATAATCGGCTTTCTCTTATTTATTCTCAACTCTCCATTGATCCTTTATTTGTCGACTTTTCCTTATTCAAATGCATCACAACCAGCTAATAATGCTCCACGGATCCTCGATTCTCTGTGTAATACAGTATAAATAAAAAGTTTACTTCCTCAATGTTGTTCATTAGGTTATACAACTATCACTCATTATAATTCTGTATCAATCAATATCAATCTTATATTCCGAAATGTTTCTTTTCTTTCACTCACACGCAATGATACGTGATGTTGAAACCCAAACATCTGTACCTACTCGCATCTCTTGGCTCACCCCCGTATAAGTACAAATCTATCCCCCTAATTTGGACGGTTTTCGAYAATAGGTGTAAAGGTGTAAATACGGCCATTTTTCATTTGTTAGCAGTAAACTCATAGTGAACGTCCACAATTGAATCATCGACCCCTTTTCTCATGCTGAACATAAGTGAAAAGAGTGAATGATAAAGGAAACGATTGGATAGCAGTATTTGTTTGTTTGACTTGTAGGAAACAACGAATTGTGATAGTATCAGCCAAGAAATTATCAAATTTTACCAGGATGTCATTGTTCAGATATGCTGCTACTAGCTCATTGAGAGCTTCTACCAGAGCTGCCTCAACTGTGTTGAGAAGAGGTTACGCTGAAGCTGCTGCTGCCGACAAGCTTACTTTGTCATTTGCTTTACCTCACGATGTATGAATTGATTTGATTTACTACTTGTTTTGTGTTCTTTGGATTGAGATGTGGTCGGTGTTATGTCAAGTTTGTGTGAATCAAAGTGACGTTTTCTCCCTGGAGAATATGTGAGATGCGGTAGTTAACCAATATGAGAAAGCGATAGGAAAATTGTAGTCAGACGCGAACAGGACTTTCAATTATTAAGATTGAATGCCGGTTGAGTTTTGCTATGATTGGCGATGATATCCATCAGTTGCGTACTACGTCTAAAGAGCATGATGATCCCGTTTGTTAAAGGTTATGAAAACGAGTTACTAATATTTAACTATAGACATTGTACACCAACACTGAAGTGTAAGTCCAGTCAAGAGTTGAAATGAATCAGTTGTGAATAAGAAGTAGCTATGCATGACGATAATATATATCAGACAAACTTGTCAATCAATATGAAACGTAGATAGTCAATAATGAGGAAGCGGTGATCAAATAGATTCTAGTCTAGCATTAGCATATGGTGTCCCAACTATTTAAATTCTCAGGGTGAAACTTGGAGATTGATTGGTTGATCAATTGATATATTGATGTGTTGAACGGAATCTACAGGAATTATCAGGGAATCACGGACAATAATTTTACTAACAATAGAATAGTTTACAAGTCAACCTTCCCGCTGCTTCTGGTGATCTCGGTGTTTTGGCTAACCACGTTCCTACCGTTGAAGAATTGAAGCCTGGTTTAGTTGAAATTATTGAATCCGCTGGTACCACCAAGCAATATTTCAGTATGTTTATCCCTAATCGATCAATAGTTTACTGCACCAGAACAAGTACTAACAGTTTATCTTTTTTTTTTTCGTATAGTCTCTGGTGGTTTCGCTACCGTTCAACCTAACTCTCACTTGAACATCACCACTATTGAAGCTTTCCCCTTAGACAACTTCTCTCCTGAATATGTGAAGGCAAACTTGGCAGAAGCTCAAAAGAATGCAGCATCATCTGACGAAACTGTCGCTGCCGAAGCTGCTATTGAAGTTGAAGTTTTGGAGGCTCTTGCTGCCCTTGTCAAATAATCAGCTAAACTTGAGGTGCATTTGTTGAAATGATTTTCTTTTCAACAAGTCTTGGTCGGTGCAAAAGGTTGTTGGAAATCAAATCGTTGTGTTTTTGTTATCATCGAAAATAAATATTCTTTAACATGTCTTAAACTACCTACTGATATACCTACATTGAGTATATTTCCTTACGACAGATTCATAGTGTTTTGCTTTTTTTTATGTATATCATTCATTAACATTCATCTATTTGGAGTTCACCAATTTACCCAAAAGCTGTTCTACACGTTTCATTGAATTTTCCAATGAGTTGATTCTACCTAGCAAATCTTCCATTGTATCTTCTATCCCATCATCATATTCTATTTGTATATCTTTATCGTCTTCCATCGAGCTGTTGTCAATATCTCTATCTTCTCTAGTCACTTTCATTAGATTATTATTATCATCATTGCTCTCATTGTCATCATCATCATCATCATCATCAGCATTGATACTGTTACTGTTGTTATCAATGGAATCTTCATGATTCTTCAAAGAATCAGATTTATACTCGCCGCTACAATCACCGCCAATTAATGATAAAAGATCTTGGATTCCAACCACTTGATTCCCAAAAGTTGCCACGCTTCTTTTCCTTCTTCCTGGCCGAAGTAATTTCAAAAGCTTGCTTCTTGTAGTGTCGTTGCTTAGGGCTCTTTCGTAATAGTCCATACTATTCACGGTATCATATATTGACACATTATCCTTTCCTAGGCTAGTTTTAGAAGTTGTTGAAACAGTATTGCTTTGATATGGTCGATTCGAAGGATTAGCTGGAATCAAACTATTCAATGAATTGCTATTAGATTTCTTCATAATACTTTCTTTTCTCTTCAGTTTGGGAAGTATACTCAATGTCATAGTCCGAGATGACCTGTTCGATATACCCCCCGCACCATCGTTATCCTTAGTAACAACAATCTCAGGATCAGATTTACGTCTCAATTGTGAATGTGGAGCTAATTCGTGAATCGTGTATCCTTGCTTGAAGAACGAAGGTCTAAAAGAAGTCTCATTGGGCCTAGAATATGAATTTGACCGAGAAGAATCTTCTTCCTCCATAGTTGAATGTCTATTTTCCATAGCATGAGAAGCTGTGAAGGTTCTCTTATCTGATTTGCTATTATCTGAAGGAGGCTGATCACTGAAAACTGAGTCCAACAGTTCGAAATTTGATGGCCTTGGTAGAGAACCAGCAAAGGTATTATGTGATAACTTTCGTGGCAAAATTGGAGTAAGTAATGGCTGTCTTTCAGTTGGTTCTCTGAGCCCATTATTAGCAGCTTTTCTATAGTTTTGCTGTTCAGAAGGTTCTGTATATCTAGTAGGTTTGTTGAGCTTATGAGCATTCCTGCTTGATGCAAACTGATAATCACTGGAACTCTTATTTGAATCCTCATCTCTTTTCAATGCAACAATATTAGTATCTGATTTATTAGACTTTTTCCCTTTCTTGGACCTATATTCATTGCTTCTTTTTGTCATTATTTTATTCCCATTATATCCTCCTGTTCCTGTTCCTGTTCCTGTTCCGGTTTCAGTGTCTTTTAATCTTCTATAATAACTTCTGTTCTTCAGAGTATCATAGTTGTTCTTTCGAAGGTATCTGAGATGTAATCTTTCATGAATGAAAATCCCTAAAAGAAACGGTAGATGGGTAACTTTGATGATTGTTCTGTTGAGAATCAAAAACTGTTTTATAGGCAAAACGTAATACAAAGGTCTCACAACATACTCGATAATATTCAAAGGAGCGTAGTATGAGAAAAGCGATGATGATTCAGACTTGATCATCGTAACAATATTCACTGCAACAAGAAATCTAAACTCTTCATTAGAATTCGCAGCGATTTTAGCAAAAGAATTCGATAAAACAGCAATAAGTATAGTAACAATGAGAAATTGCGTTATGAATAGGTATAGAAGCAAAATTACTTTACCTAAAGGTGAATACATCTCCCAATTTTCCCACACAGCAGGAGTGAAACCAAATAATATTCTTAACATGTCCCAAGCAACTTGTTGAGCAGAAAATATCTTGCGAGCGAATGACATTGTAAACGCTACCCAGAATCCCGAGGCAAACACTGCAATAACGCCTAATAATGCAACCAGATCAATACTCATTTGTCTGAATGCAACCAATAGTTGAGCAATATATGGATAATGATCAAAAATAGAAAACAGACGTGGAAACAGGAATATAGCAACAGTTGCCAATATGTCAAAAGCAAAATCATTAATCGCTTTGATAGTATCATCACCACCACTATTACTTGGCTCATCATTGAGATTACTTTGATGTGCCCTTTGAAAATACATAGACGGAATAACAGTTTTCATTAGGCAGAAAAGCATTGTCGATGTGTTTTCCTTATGCAATATCAACAAACTTGAAATTCTGGTAGCAGCATATAATACTAAAAGGAGTAATATAACTAAATCAAACAAGTTCCATAATGATATTACGTATAAGGTAAATCCAGCATCATTGAATCCAACAAGTTCGTCAAGAATAAATCCTAAACTCCATGCCCAAAAGATTATTTCTGTCACTGTCAAATTTTTATGTTTATGCGAAAGAACCAGTAGGTATAAAACCACAAGAATCATAAACGATAAAGTATTGATCATATGTCTATATTTTGGTACTCTCAAACGACTTAGTTTAAATATACTTGCATCTTCGTATCTGTAAGTCATTCCAGGACCTCTGCTCCCAGTACTCAAGACCATTACATTACTGCTCAAAGTACTTTTGTTGGAATTATCTGTAGCTTCCAATAGAATATCAAAGTCCAATCGATGCATCTTATCAAAACTAGACTGAAACATTATAGATCCATTCCATATTTCTTCTAGAATTAGAACAACCATAGCATGGGACAATAGATGTTTTGCTTCTGCTTTGATAGCAACTTCTAATGCACTGACTCTTTGCCAGCGATATATTACTTCATAAGTATTATACTCGCCTTTAGCTAAAGGGTAGAAATCGTAGGTTAATGCATTCACCAAACTATCGAATTCAAACTCTTTCATCAGTCGTATAGCAATGAATTCACATATCATTGCCCGTGTATTCATAACACCTTCCATCATTGGATTCAAATACATCTCTCTATTGAATTGATGTAAATTTGCCATCAATGAGTAAATTATTCCATTATTGAAATATTCTTTTGATTTCAGCTCATTGGTGATTGGCTTCACAAGAAATGAATATATCTGCGGGGATCTCAGTTGATCGTATTTCAATGATATATCAACTTTTGAAATAATAAGTGATCTGATTTTCAATACATGATGAAAAATTGGTATAGAATCCAACTCTTTCCTTTCCCTCTCAACGTCTGGTGGTAGAAATGGGTGAGATTCCACATCCAGACCTAACGTTGCTAAGTCTGACAACGCCATTGTCAAGAGTAGATAGAATGCTAATGACAAGCCACCAATCCTGCTTTTGATCCAGCTTCCTAGTTGCAGCTAATAATATGAACTTGGTTCTCGGTATTTATATTGTTTGTAAAATACAACAATATCAATAGGATCTTTCTTTATCTCTTCCTCTCAGAACAATCAATAAATCAATGAGCCAATCAATGCCTTTATTACTTGATCCATCAGTTTCTCATGAGCGTATAAACTTCTGGCGGTTTCTCACACACAATATAACTTTAGTCAAATATTTCAATCTGTAGCCGAGGTACTATTATAGGCATCAGAATCATCAATTCATATCTCCTTTATTTCGATTACAGTAAGATAAAAATGGTGATGATTACAATGAGTAAATTAAGTAGATTGGAAATTCTTCCATCTGCACGATGAGATAGTACGTTGACATATTACTATTTCAGGAAGGACCTGCCGTAATAATAAGTACAGTTTCAGAGTTCCAAATATAGCAATTTTTGATAAACAGTAAGAACAAGCATGTTTTTAATTATGATGATATAATCARTATTTAGAAATGTAGCTAGTTATGTGCAAAATTGAAGTCAACAGAAAGAATAAGTTTGTCGAAGWAGGATAACGATTGTGATAAATAGGGCTTTTATGGCGGTAAGTTCACGATCAATGATACTTTTACAGAATTGTTGATTAGTTCGCTTCTTAATGGCTTATTTCCTTTACATAGAGACATTTTAAGGCTGGTTTGTAGCTACATATTATGTCGCTACTTACACCACAAGTATGAGGTGAAATCTAGCTTCTGAGTGATGAGATGATGGTCAGGATAGATAGTTAGCTGTGCTGCTGTCTGATATGAAGAGTCTCTCTGTAATTATACAGACTGCAGAGTTACATATTATTTTGAACAGTCATTAAGCCTAAGTTAGATATTATTCCAGTTTTTTTTACTTACATGGCGATATTCTATAATAATTTACAATGTGGAAACTATTGGTAAGAATGAACAGTGAATGCTAAGGGGGATTCGAACTTTTAATAGTTCTAATTCAGGCCCTCTTTCAAACCCTTGGTTTGACAGATAGTTTCTACAATGACAACAAATTATTCAACATTCAACTTCTCAACTAATTAAAAGTAATTCTATTTATAAACTAAAGAAAATATTAACAAGAAAACAATGTGTACCGAACTAAATTATCCCCCAAAAAATTTATTTCTTACTGCAGCATGATCCAGATGCGGCAGGAGCACTAGTCTCACTGAAAGCTAATCTAGAAATACTGTCAGTCAAACTCTTCTTTTCTGCGTTACTAGTAGCAATTCTGGCTTGACTGGTAGTGCAGTTATAACTTGGCTTGACATCTAAAGCAGGATTTTGTAAGAAGAAATTTCTAGGTCTCAATAATAAGCTGATAGGTTCTGCAGGCATGACTGGGAAATCCTCAGGAGCAGGGAAATGGGTAATACCGAAAGTGTGATAAACAATGATGTCAGAGTCATCAACTGACTCGGTACCATCACCAAGCCATTCAGGAAGACCTCTTGATGGCTCACCAGAAGTTTGAGGAACATATTCACCAGCAGGGAAAACTCTTCCATCTTTATATGGAACAACGTGAATATGATGGCGAGCAAAACCAGCTCTCTTCCAAACCAAAGAGCCTTCTTTTGGTAGTAAAGGTGGGCATTCACGAGAAACAATCTTGTAAGAAACAGGCTTACCAGAGTACTTGTTAAGCTTCTTAGGATTGAATATATCCCAAGTTCTTCCAACAGCTCCATCGTAATCAGTAATAGATTCACCTACAGTCTTCAAAACCTTTCTATCAGGAAGGAAAGCATTGCCGTACTTGTTATTAGGATGTCCAACGGGAAGAGGAGATCTGGCGGCATCAACAGTAGCAACGGAATTACCATCGCCATCAATTCTTGGATGGATTCTCAAAGAGAACAAATGTTGATGGTTATGGGCATTGACACCAGGGTAAACTCTAGTACCGAATCCACCAAGATCTTCATCATCAGTGCAGACATATGTGTTTAGAATACCGGTAAGCTTAACTTCAAGTTGGATAGTACCATCTTGGTGGAAGTTCCAGTACACCATATATTCGTAGTTAGCAGCAGTAAAGATCTGAGAAATGATCAACTTGGTACCTCTGGTAACAATGGAGGTAGCAAAGTTATCTCTGAAATCAGAATGCTTGAATAAGATACCATCATCTTCTTCGTGAATGCAAATAGCATTCTTGGTAGTGATAATATTACCTTCCCTATCAACAAAATCACCATCCATGTAATGAATTACACCCTTACAATCACAGCCAAGGGTCAAAGGATTGGTCATATAACCAGCACCATATTCACCTAAATCGAAAGCATGCTTTCTTTGGTGAGGGTGATCAGGAGAACCATATGGAACCACCATTTCGGCGAGGGACAGTCTATAGAAAATTGGTCTTTCATTTCCGTGGTCGTTATATGAAATATTAGATAACACAATACCTTCTCTGTAGTTGAAACCAATATGGAACTTAAAGTTTTCCCATTCCATGATACGACCAGTGATCTTGAAAGAAACACCTTCAGGTTGAATAACATTAATTGGCTTACCACTGTCTCTGAAACCAGTGGTTTTATTAATATCAGGGATATTGAAATTGGAGTGAGGAGCTTTGCTTAAAGGTCTTCTCACAGGAGGAATATCAATGAAAACAACTTCTTTGGTTTCAGTATCAACAATAGGGCAGAAATCTAAAGGATGTGAGTATTGAGAATCATCTTCATTTGTTCTGTAGTACATCAATGCTTGTTGTAATCTTCTTTCAGTTCCCCATCTTTCATCGTAACCAATGGTCCAAGGATCACAGTAGACGTTATGGATTTCATCAGCTGGAACACCAGAAAGAATACATTGTTCAATAACATTAGGATCCTTTCTGATGACTTCTTCAGTAGATCTTAGATCGTCGACAGTCAAGATAGGTTGAATGCCTGTGACTTTCTTTACATTGTAAACATTAGCAGTGAATAAAGTAACATCACCTTCAATAACACCGTTAACACCACTTTCCAAAACAACAAAATGAGCTTCTCTGGCAGGAGTAGCAACAGTTGCAGGGTTAGACTCCCACGCAAGATATTCAGCCTTCTTTGGCTCTTTCAGAGTAACAACATTGAAGGAAATAGTTTTACCAGAAAAGTATCCCCTAACGATCTTAACAGCCAATTGAAGCTCAGCTGGAGTAAGAGGGTCCAAAGGATGAACAATTGGTAGCGCGGAGGCTGTAGTTTGAGAGGCAAGCTGGGAAAGTCTTTCCATTATGATTAATGTTAATATTCTTATCTATTATCAATCAGAGTAAAATATCTATTAGCTATTGATCAACAATTGGCTGGTTATCTATTACTGCTTGATTTGATTAATGATTTAAACAACTGTATTGAATTTTCATTTCAAGAATATTCCTTTTGAAGGGGATTTGGTCTCTTATTTATATTAATTTTAACGACAATGGAGATACTCTGATATGAAAATAGTTAATCAGTGATTGATTGCTTCACTTGATTAGTGAAAACCGTTAAAAAATAAAGTTAAAGTGCGAACAATTAGGGATAAGTTAAACGAGGTCGGCTTTTTATCTAACTTTGCTTCATATGTCCATTAGTTGGCAGATATGATTTTACCTTGATACAAGTTGGTATTGAAATAATAATTTAGTGTGTAGAATCAAATCTAAGTCTTAAAATCTTTTATTTTGCATGGATGGTTGGATATCTTGACGCTTGGGATGAAGGGAAACAAAAGCAGCACATTGCTTCACTCTCTGAGATCTGATATTGATTAGGATATTTGACTTGTATATCATTGTTTGGTATGATTTTTCATTGTTTTTAAAAGCTTATAGTTGCGAGAGTAAAACATATTCAATAAAGACTGTTTGTTCGGTAAAATGCTATAGTAAGTGGTTCGTTAGACTGATGCTGATCGATATGACTTCGGGTGGGTTCATTGTCTATCAGGGTTGAAGATAATTTATTATAGGCTTTAGGCTTTGTTAAGAAATAGTTAGGGTAAAGAGCTTATCAGAGAAATTAAGGTTCTTGATGCGCTGAACAAAAAGGCTAACTTTAAATGAAGCTTGTACTGAAAGAGCAAGAGATTGTAGAAGAATAACTACAATGTATAAGTAACTAGTCATTCATGTTGAGATGGCGGAATGGAATATTGTATTGGAATCTCTGGTTGAATAACTCTTTGAAATATCGCGGATATGGAATTGTTTGCCTATGAAGGAGAAGAGTTAGCTTTTTTGATTAGATCATCAAGCAGTAGTACAGATAGTTCTGATGTAAAGGACAATGAAGTCAGTCTGTTATATAGAATAGTAATTGGGGTTTCTCAATTGGTTTACTCCAATAGGAGAGTAATGAATTCACTTTGAGTTTGTTATAGCAATTATAAACTTTGGGGAGGATGAGGGGACCCAATTTCTTTTGACCATTGGAAGATTGAACAATCYACTCAATATAGCTGGTGTTCTCTCTTGTCTTGACTTAACTGTGCAACTGATTGTCCACATACTCTCATACTGGATCAATGTAAACTTCAATGGTGAAAAATAACATACAATTTTCAATTTTTCTCAGCTTATTTGCTCCGATTTTGATCTACCGTTTGGTGTTCGTTCTTAAATAAGTACAACCATGSAAAATAAACTTTATGTAGCCTTTGCATAAACTTCCATCTAAGTTAAACAGTTGATGGGATTGACCCACACTAATCTGTCTTTATGAGTCCGCTTTTTGTTTGAATAACCCACACTTTTTCAACATGTTTCCATAATGATAAATTGATAGCGAAAGATGCTGAAAAAATGGTCGGCCAAATTGCTGAAATCTTTCAAAGTCAATGTTTGAAATTTAACTCTAATGTAAGGTTCATGTCATCTTGACGCATTATGTTTTAGGCGCCATAGTTAAAAAATAAAATCTGAGCGGTAAAATGCACCATCATTAAACTTAAATTATCAGTACGTCAAGAATCCTGTCCATTGTTTCAGTATCAYCATCAGTCAGCCTTGTGGGTATCAATTTGAACATTTGGTCTCCACTCAAAATCAATAGTATTACTTGCATTCAAACTATATCCAAAAGCAGTAAAATCACCCTGAGCCGCGAGAGAAGGGAAAGCTTTTCCAAAAGGGGTAGATTTATATACTATTGATGGAGCGGTAATTTGTAATGATGGAGGACACTATCAAAGTTGCATGTAGGATAGATATATCATGATTTTATGTATTCATAGTGAGATCTACTGTTCAGTGATTTGTTCCTGATCCTGGTGATCGTTAGATTAATAGAAAGTGGAAACGATAGACTGACCCGCAAATAAAATGATGTTTCTTGATTCCCTACATACCCATAACATAACTTGAAAAAGTAAAGCCTGCCACGTGYTTTTACACGTGACTACATTCAAACTTCGTCCGGGTAATATCCTCCTAGTTGATATCTCCTTACGAAATCAAAATCCAATGACCAGCCACGTCCCCAAAGGAGGAACTTCTTCTTCGTGTATGAGAAGATTTCGTTAAGCTTCTGCATGATTGCTAGACATCACATTTCAGTTCACTTTCGTTCTATTTTCTCTTATTTGAATACTGATAGATTAGATTTTTTTTCGATCACAGATTGTCTATTTTAATCTTGCTTGAGGACGGTTGAAATTATGTACTATTGAACTGCTGAAGACAACCACTATTTTAACATAACAATTGCTAATAACTGACGCGTCCTAAATACAACAACGAACACTTGGTTATAAACGAGATTGAACTATGTTCTTCTCAGATGCCTTATTATCCAAGGAAGGGCCATTGGCCCATGTGTGGTTAGCCTCCAATCTAGAGAGAAAACTTTCCAAGAATCAACTGCTACATACGAACATTCAGCAATCAGTTTCTGCGATTGTCAGTAATACTGGTTCTAACAATCAAGCAACAAGCAATAAAAACAATGATCTAGATTCTTCAGAAGAAGTACCTTTGGCTTTACGTTTATCCGGACAATTGTTGTACGGGGTGGTAAGAATATACAGCAGAAAGGCCAAGTATCTTCTGGATGATTGTAATGATGTTCTGATGAAGTTAAAAATGATATTCCGAACTTCTAACGTCAAGCTAGGGTCAGGAGTAGGAGCTACAACGGCTACTAATCAACTTTTTGCAGAAATTGACTTGCCAGCTCAATCAATCATTATTAATAACATTTCAAACTATACATTGGCGGATACTGTTACTGAACTGGATCTCTTTGAGCTTCCCGATCCATTTTCTGATGCAGCAAACAACCAGAAACAAAGTGAGGGATCAACCATCAACCCAAGATTTAACGATTTCAACTTCATTTCAAGTCAAATGCCTTCATCTCAAAATCAATCAAACGCTAAAGAGATTACACTGAGCAATTTAGATGATGATGTCAATGTGTCTATGGAATTCCCTCGTGCTGCAATAGAAGATGAAGATGAACTAGCGAGACCAACAGAAGATATGGATTTGAATTTAGGCCTGAATCTTGATGATGATATGGACCAAGTAGTGTTAGAAAGTCCTATTAAACCTACTGACCAAGATGAAAGTGCAATGAACGACAATGTTGAGTTAGAAGATCTCAGCATGGAACTTCCACGTTTCGTTGATAACTCTACAGAGATTGATCTTCCAATGGAAACAACCGAGACGGAGATTAACAAAGAAGCAGGTGATGAGAGTGATTTGAACGTTTCGATTCAAGTTCCAGAAGTTGATGATCTAAATCTGGATATTGATATGGGCGTTGAAGAAGAATTAAATCTTTCTCAACAGATTCCTGAGTTGCACATCCCTTTATCTCCATCGACACCACCACCAACTAACTCACTCTTAGAACAAGCCCAACAAGAACCCACCTCTCCATTAACTCCGCCTCCCGAAGATTTTGATGGAATCCCTCATTTAAAAGTGAGAAAGCACAAGAATCGGAAAAGATTGAGAATGGATCCTAGTATTGAGCTACCATCCTCATTTATCAAAGCTATGCAAAATGACAGGTCTTCTATCTTGAAAGAAAGAGACGTTATTTCCCACCACTCAAGTGCTTATGAAATTCTCAGCAAGCCTGGCTCAAATGTTTCATATAAAGACTTTGAACAAGCATTCTGTACTCCCAAATTCATAAATCCTCGTATTGCTAGAATACTGGCCCCTGAAAATCTAGATGAATTAATAGTCAAGAAGCATGGCAGTAAAGAAACATTATCTGAAGATGAAGGCGACAAGTCAATTAAAGAGACTACAAACGAGTTAGAAACTGAAGAACACCATGATACTGATGCAGAAGACAACTTTCAAAGTGGCCAATTGGAGGAACCAATTATGCAAGACGATGCTATCGAACTTCCAGACTTGTTTGATAATGAAAATGGGAAAGAAAAAGGGGATGGCGCAGAAACTGAGAAACTTGGACGGGATTTGGAAGAAGATAAAGAAAGAGAGCCTGAATTCAACTTGGATATTGATCTTGGAATAGATGATCGTGATGAACTCATTGAATCGACTGCTAATGAATTCAACAGTTCACAGTTCACTCAAACGCAGGAACAAGCGGGCAAAGACGATATATCTTTGACCCAGGAAGAGAACCTTACTCAAAGTGAAGAAGTAGTCGAACAACCAGGTTCAATCTCTCAAACTACTATGGAAGTAGCCGCTTGCTTACGTGAAGAATTCATAAGCAAAGATGAAACAGATTATGATTCCTTAGTTACTGTTGTAGCGGGTGTTTCCTTAGGAGACGGTAAAGAAGGAAACGTGAAAAGAGGAGACGCTGTGAAGACATTTTTTGAATTATTGGTATTATCAACACAAGATGCAATTACTTTACACCAAAGTTCTGAATTTGATTCAGCTATTACTGTTGGACCAAAGGATAACCTTTTTGWTAGATTTATGTGATGATTATGTTTGATGTTTTATATTTGTATAAGGATTTGTTGTTGGATGAGGATTAAAGGATAAATGCAAGTTGCAATATAGATTAGATAACATTGATTGTAGGGATTGCAGGTTGTTGTATGATGAGTATTTATCGAGAGGATGAAGGAACTAATTTAGAATACGATGAAGCAGAGACCTGAGAAGTAGGAAAATGCCTTTAATCTAGTGAATCAGAAGAGCCGTAAGTCATTAGAAGGTTGATTTGGCGTATTTCATTAGAAGTCCTAATTATTGATAGTTGCTTCATATGTGAGTTGCAATACATTATCAGGTTACTCAAAATAAGACCATCGAAAGTGACAAAAGCTCTGTAAATCAATGGATCAAAAATAGACCCGTTTCACTGCTCTATTAGTTAAGAGTATTCTTATATATACGTGTAGTCCACTGTTGAAATAGTAACTAAGAGCTCATTATGAAACTATGCAGTAGTTTCAGCTTTCTGGAGATCAAAAGAATAAACATAAACTGTTCCTGAAATGTCACCAACGGATATCTGGTTACCTTCTGAATTCCATAACAACTTGTTCAGACTCGTTTCTGAAACTTTCTGACTAGCTACTGGTATCTCAGCACTAAAATTAAGGTCCCAAATATCTAAAACCCCGTCACCATCTACGCTTGCGAAAACAAATGGCAAAACAGGATTCCACGACACATCATAGATTACATCTCGTTTATCAAAAGAAAGAAGAGGCTCAATTATCACTGGACCATTACCATCAGACTTAACGATAGATGTCAAAGGTTTCAGATGCCATAGTTTGATACTACAGTCAAACCCGCAACTCATCAATAACTCATGACCTTCTCCGACGTTCATACTGATAGTTTTGTTTTCTTGGTTTATCACTGTTACCGATTTAGCAACATCTGGGCCATAGTTGACTGAAGGAAAGAAAGTTATCTTTGATACAGTTCCTTTATGTCCACTGTAAAGAACTCTCCAATCAATACCTTCTTTGAGGCCTGGCTGAGGAAATCTATTACCAGTATAAATCAATCCATCTTCACAACCAATTAAAAAGCTTGTTGGATTATCAGGAAATAATGCCATAGTTAATGGAGCCAAAAATTCCATATAACGCGCTGAAGCTTTCAATGCTCCGTTAGAAGCAGATATTACTGCTGGTGATGCATTGCGTAGTTCTAACGTTTCTTGCGGTTTGTCTATCACATCTGGATCCCAAGAGCAGATAGTTCCATCGTTTGAGGCTGATAATATTTGCTTTGAATAGCTTGTCGCCATAGAGTTCAATACTAATGAGAAAATAGGGCCACTATGGCCTATAGTTGAAAAGTTTACGGGAGAATTGAGAACAGGAAAGGAGCTACTGCGAATATCCCAGCAAAACATTTGTCCGGTATAAGAGCCAGCATATACCAAGAAAGGATTTGTCGGCGAGAACTTAGCTGAAGCTAATTCGCAGTGTGAACGCAAAACAAACTCAGGTTCTGAAGAGTTTAGTAGGTTCCATATATATAYTAATCCTGGAAAATCATGGACACTTCCTTGTCCTGACAATGGTTTAGAAAAGGCTGTTAACAGCATTTGAGAATTCTTTGGACTCAAATCGATTTCAATGACCGAACGATGAACTCCCTTTTGGGTCGATTTATCATCTTCCAGTTTAGTAACTAGTGATAACGCGTCAGTTCCCTTTGCAAGGTTTGAATCTGCCAAATTTTCTTTTAAACTATAGTCAATTGATAGTTCTGAGTTTTCTCTAAAAGCCTTTTCTACAATCTTAAAATGATTAACTAGAAAACTGGCAAACTGATCATCATTAAGTAATTCTTTCACTTCGTTGTATGTTGATATAGTTACTTTCTTTTCCAGATCATCTAGAATTTCTCTATTTTGCTTACTTTGTTCTTCTTTGTCAAGTGAATCCTTTTCCTCATCAGCCAATTGATTTCCTTTCACAGACTGCTGCTTAGAAATACTCATTTCTTCTTCTAATCGTTCACGGATTCTTTTAGTTATGACTTCAAGCGCGATAGCTTGAGTGTCTGAATCTGAATCCAATGATATGCCTTTAAAAGCATCCCTAGTGTCTGTTTTAGTTGATACATTGGCTTGAGGTCTTTTTTTCTTGAGATGCGTTTCTATTGATTTGTCAAACATTGCATTAGGTTCAGATCGGCCAAAGGTAGTGTTGTTCGACTTCCGAGTGGCTTCACTGCCTTTACTATTGTTCACCGATTCCGAAACCACTGAGTCTGCTATTATTGCATTCAAGTTTTCAGTTGCGCCTGACTTTTCATTCCCATTTTTATCTTCGATACCTGAGTTCTTTCCTGTAGAATCAATAAGGGCATTAGCACCAAGACTGTTCTTCTTCTGCTTCACCAGATCATCTACAAACCTATCAACTACCGTTCTATTATTTTTATGTAAACTCGACCTACTTTCTCGTCGCAGTTGGTTTCTTTGTTTCTCCTTCTGGTCTTTCAAGCGTCTGAGTTCTTGTAGTTTAGCCCTTTTGGCTTCGATGTCACTTTGTCGATCCATTGTCACTTCATTACTCTGAGGATACAATAGTCACCATAGACGCGCACGCGCGTTCCTTCCGTTGCAATTGGATAACCCTTGAATTGCACTAAGTCTAGCAATGCTCTCCCTAATAATAAAGCAGTGCACCAGTCAAGTCGTCCAAGTAAGCTTTCCATCCTTAATTATACCACTTTCAATATTGTTCATACCATCCTATAGACACAGCACACCAGTACCTATTTCCGACTTACCCCAAATCACGATAGTGCTAAGCTACCACTTGCATGCTCTTCCAATTCAAGCCAGACCTTTTGTGATCATATAATCAATAATTGTTATTATCTTAACATTATGTAATCACGAGCTAAACCTGTCCTCTTTTACATTGCCATCATTTCCGTTCCGTCCTGGACAATTACACATATTCATATTCCCTCCCATCTTGGACACACAGTCTCATTTTCTTTTTTACCTGTTTCGGATTTTCTCTTGTGTTGGTGACACTTACAATTACCAGTAATGAGAGCAATAAAGTAGGATAAAATGCTAGAACAAAGTGAGAAGAATGTTTTATGCGTTGAGCAAAAGCAATTATCGAAGAGTTTGGGCATTAAAAAGACGTAATTAGGAAGTTATATTGGACAGACAAAATATCAAAAAAGAATCCGACTATAAATTTATGAAAATTACAGTTGCACACCATACCTTTTTACCCGTGGATAAATAGTCTACAGGCTCGGCCACAGTGATCTACCATAGTATTTCGATCAAACTGATATAAATAAAAAGTGAGGCAAACTGAAGTTTTGTTACATTTCAAGAAGAAAATCCAGAGAGTTTGAATAGCAGTCATTCGGTCTGTGTTGTATTGTATATTAGGTTCTCAGATTCTCCTCTGTACAAAGAATAAGAGAATAAGGAGTGATGTGCGATATGACTTTGTGATTCTCATATCATTATATAAAAGAAGAAGTTAATCCAGGCACTAACGGTCACTTGTTTTTGATTATAAAGATATCCTTTATACAGTTTTATAATAAARCGTTCTATGGCAAATGATACTAGGCATCATTTTTGTTCGGACTGTTGATTATCAGTATTTCATAAACATAATAAGGGAAAGCACAATATTGTCATAATGGCGGAATCACCATGGATGAAAGCACCCGACATGAGTATGAGGTCATCTAATACCTCTTTGAAAAATCTACCAATGTTGTCGATACCTAACAGTATTGGATCAAAGAGTAGCAATAGTGGGAACTTGGTGAGGAAACCACCRCCTATAGGTTTAATGGCTGCTTCTGCTATTAGCAATTCCAATAACAAATCAAAAGACAACAGCAATAACAGTAAGGACAATAACAGCAATGAAATTACCAGTGGTTTTGCTAGCAAAAGTGTAAATAACTCGCGACCCAATTTCAATATTGAATCAGTGGATAATAATATCTCATCACTATCCATTTCCTCAATAACATCAACACCGGATATCAGCAAAAGAAGTCGTGGAAAGGAACAAATTCCATTACCATATCAATACAAAAAGCCTATGTCTGAAAAGCCAAATCATGGTTTGGGATTATCACTATCGATAAAAACGTCTGATTTGAATGACTCAACACCATCTTTCCAAAGCACATTTGATAATAATAATTTGGGTATATCAACATCTGGAAACTTTCCTCCTTATTACTTAAATAGAGATTCATCAACAGACTCTCCTGCTGATTCTTCAGTCAGTGGGGGTTTAAGCACAAGTGGGGCAGGAAGCTGTTTCGCTAATTCTAATGAATTATTACCTTCAGCCGCAGGATCATCTGCTAATGCATATTCTCCAGTGCTAAGCTCCGAATTATTATATGCAGTTCTTGATGGCAATAGTAACGATAGTTTCGACAATAATGATCCAAACGCCTTAACGCTTCAGGCTCATAACGATGGAATTGCAAATATCAATGGGGGAAGATACGATGATCTTAATTCGGCTCATGATTCTTCTAGGTCACTATCTCCTTTAAACTCTGGGATGAAATGTTTACATCTAAGAGGAAAATCGTCAGGAGAAATAATAGATTTCAGCTCCTTTATCGACATTGATCAACTAGATGAAGAAAGTTGGCGAATGCTGGCCAAACAAGGTGATATCATAGAATTAGACAGGTTAGGAGAAGGAGCTGGTGGTAGTGTTTCTAAATGTAAGCTGAAACAAGGGTCAAAGGTGTTTGCTTTGAAGACCATTACTACAACTCCAAGTCCAGAAGAGCAGAAACAAATACTTCGTGAATTGCAATTCAATAGGAAATGCAATTCGCCGTATATTGTCAAATATTATGGTACGTTCATGGATGATGAAAGAGGCACTATTTGTATTGCAATGGAATATTGTGATGGAGGCAGTTTAGATTCCATTTATAGGAAAGTAAAAAAGTCAGGCGGAAGAATAGGAGAAAAAGTGTTAGGGAAAATAGCTGAAAGTGTTTTACGAGGATTATCATACTTGCATGCTCAAAGGATTATTCATCGCGATATCAAACCTCAGAATATATTGTTGGATTCGCAAGGAAATGTTAAGTTATGTGATTTTGGCGTCTCTGGAGAAGTCATTGATTCTCTCGCATCAACTTTCACAGGCACGTCTTACTATATGGCGCCAGAAAGAATCAGGGGTCAACCATATTCAATTACTAGTGATGTCTGGTCATTAGGGTTAACATTATTAGAAGGAGCACAAGGAAGACTACCGTTCAATAAGAACAAACTATTTCCAGGTGGCAAAACGATACCTTTAATGCCAATCGAGCTTATCACTGTGATTTTATCGTTAGATATTACATTAACAGATGATGTGAATGATGGTATCAAATGGAGTGAAAGCTTCAAAAACTTCATAGGGTTCTGTCTTACAAAAGAGCAAGACAAACGACCTAGTCCTAAGCAATTACTGGAAAATCATCCATGGATTTTGAAACAAAAAGAAAAGGTTGTGAGGATGGATAAATTTGTGAAGGAAATAAATATGATTGAAGATGATTGGTAAGACTGAACTAGCTACAGTACTATTTTGAGTCTTGCCAAACTTTAAGAACATGTTAGATTTAGATCTTACACCTCTTTATTGACATATATGAAAGAGCTACTACTATTGTTTCATGTCATTTGGTTGCTCTAGGAGACAAAATTGAAGAAGGTGCATTATTATTGATATAAGGATTAACGTATTAATATTTGGTGCGGTACCTTTTTTCTCTTCGAACTAAGGATTAGGGCTCCCATGAGTGAGTCTAGTACCCTTAAGAAGACACTTCACTGAAACAATAGTCTACATGCACCACGAGAAGTGAACTAATATTAGAATTATATATTATCGAGTCGCTCTTGATAGCAGCGTCTCATCTACATCAATGATTGATCATCTAGTTGATGTCGAGATAAACCACAACACTTATAAAGAGACAAAAGAGATATTATGATTTCCAGTCTGAACAAGTAAATAAATAGTTAAATAATTACAAACGGTTCTTTGTAGAGTGAGTGTATTATTCTTTTACCTGTGTCAGTTACTTATTTATTCCATCCATCTTTTCATGTCAAACTGTTGATTACGGGAAACCTTTCGCCTACCTTATTGAGAAATAACGTTTCTGTGTGCATACAGCTTAACTTAGGCGCTCTTACTTCAGACAAATCAAGTTATTATTAAGTTTAGGACACTTGATACTTGCAGCTTTAGCTTTGAAATAAGCTTTGATTTCGGATTATTTTTCTGAATTAAAGCATAAATGATAGTGCTATCATACTTATTGCCCAAACACCAAGATTCATAAGCAACTAATACTTAGCACTATTATAACTCGTATAGTAATACAACTGCTGTGAGCTCTTTATCTATTATAAACTTGAATGAATTGTACTATGAAACAAAAAAATATAGCAAAATGTTTAAGTAAAGTTAAGTTCTTACTAAGAAGGAAACAACCTAAATCTAGGAACCTAGTCTTAACATCCGAAATAAGAATCCTYAAAGTAAATCTTATCAAGCTTCTCCTAACGCAGTTAATCGCAAAGACTGACTGTATTGTCTTTTGGCTTCTCATCAGCCTTTCGCTGGTATTGATTGGATATCCTGAGAAAATCCATATAAATAGTCGGACCAAGGTACTTGAGAAATAATTTTCACCACTTCCCATTGAATACTGGTTATTCTGATTATATGATCTAATTTGACTGTAGTGGAACTTAGCTCTCCTGTTACTACTATTTTTATTGAAATTGTCTTGAAATAACGAGAAGCTATTTTATAAACAATTGAGCAAAATGGTTTATCCAGAAACTTTCAAAGGATTCGCTGTCTACGACACCGAAGAGTGGCGTAAGCCARAGGCTTATGAATTTAAGCCTAAGCCTTTTGAAGACAATGATATTGATATTCAAATTGAATGCTGTGGCGTATGTGGATCAGATGTTCACACCGCTACAGGAGGATGGGGCAAAATTCATGCTCCATTGATTGTTGGACATGAAATCATTGGAAAAGTGTTGAAAGTTGGTCCCAAAGTCACTAGAATGGCTGTAGGTGATAGAGTCGGTGTAGGTGCTCAAGTTTGGGCTTGCTTGGAATGTGATGTGTGTAAAGCTGGAAATGAAGTTTATTGTCCCAAACTTATTGATACTTACAATGGCGTTTATCCTGATGGTTCTATTAGTCAGGGTGGATACGCTTCCCATGTCAGAGTTCATGAATATTTTGCTTTTAAGATTCCTGAATCTTTGGACTCTATCAAAGCTGCACCTTTACTTTGTGCCGGTATTACCACTTATTCTCCTGTTTATAGAAACGGCGCTGGTCCTGGTAAAAGAGTTGCAATTGTTGGAATTGGTGGTTTAGGTCATTTTGCTATCATGTGGTCCAAGGCTCTTGGTGCTGAAACMTATGCCATTTCCAGAACTGATAGCAAGAAAGCAGATGCTTTGAAATTAGGYGCTGATTATTTTATTGAGACTCAACATAAAGGATGGGAAGAAAAATACAGAAATAAGTTTGATTTGATCGTATGCTGTGCTAACTCCACTGATAACTTCGATTTAGGTGCCTACCTTTCAACCTTGAATGTTGGAGCTAAGTTTGTTTCAGTTGGTTTACCTGAAGGTGCTGGTTTCACAGTTAATGCATTCAGATTCATTGCCAATGGTTGTTTCTACGGTTCTTCTCATCTTGGTTCAAGAGAAGAAATGGAAGCTATGTTGCAATTAGCTGCTGAGAAGAACCTCGTTGCTTGGWCTGATCCTATTCCTATCTCTGAGGAAGGTTGTGGAAAAGCATTAGAAGGTTGTCATGATGGTAAGCCAAGATACAGATATACTTTGTCTAATTTCGACGATGCTTTCAGAGATATGTATCCTAACTAATTCATCAAACTGTTCGAACTACTTAGTATTCAGCAAAAGTAAATAATCATTTAATAATATGTTCTAATATGGGGCTGCAATAAAAAACAGTTTATTGATTATTAGTACAGTAGTAGTAGGAGTAGTAGTAGTAGTAGTAGTAGTAGTAGTAGTAGTAGTAGTAGTAGTAGTAGTAGTAGTAGTAGTAGTGGTAGTAATAGTGGTATTTGACACCATATTTGAAATACTTTGTGAAAGAACAGAATATCGCCCAGATTATAATCAAATAATCATTTTCTCTGGCCTGTCAATTTGAGTGATGTTCTATCAATATTTTTATGCCTCAACTGCATTTACATGCTTGATGCTTGATCCTAGCTTCGTTCAGCTCGGTAAGCTTAATCAGTCTTAGGCTCTGTGGCTAATCAGGCAATAGTTTACTAATTAGGAATTTTTTCAATGCTCTTTCTTGCTATAAGGAATTCTTAGGAAAGGCCAACCATTCCAATTGGAGATGCATATATTCTGAATACTGAATGCAACAGAGGTTATAGTAGGAAAAAGAAAAAAGGAAAGTAAGTTCCATTGACTCATTGTTACTAAAAGTTACTTGTAAACTGCCTGAACTACCCAAGAACTTAGGAAGAGCGTGAGTCTTGTAGAATACACGAGTATACGATGGAAATTCGTGAAATCTTAGTAAGTTCACCCGAATCTATCGCAATGCACTCACAGTTTTACTTACAGAAACTCCGACTTTAAACCAAATTTTAACCCCAGTTTTTTCATAACATCTCAAAATCCTTTTTACTAAAATTTACTTTGTTCCCCCGTATTTATCGACCTTTTCTCCAGATGGCTGTCGACCATCTTAGTCTTTCATTCTCATCAACCAGTCCCTTCATCCATGCACAATGATGCAGACTCATGTGTATCTCGCATCAATCCAACTCTCTCCTCGTTTACGTCGTTGAATCAACAATCATCTCAACAATACCAATTGTCGGCCAATCCTGATTATTCAACCAATACAATAATGCATTATAATATTATAGCTTAAAATCTAAAAGAATAAGCCTACAAACTCTTTCCTAAATCAATCCCAGCGTTTTGACCCATCGCCCGTTCCCCATAGTCTTYCTGTACGAATTATCACATGAAACTTTCTTCATTTCCTCGTTTAACTCGTTTCCTGCCGAGAACGAACACAAACACCAACTTTATTCAAACTCCTGCACGCAATCTCGAGACCTTATTGTTTTTCACTATAAACACTATAAAACGTGGCAGTTCCCTTTCCCTATTGAAAAGTATCGCGTGTGATAATCAAAAAAAATTGAAAGGTTGAATTGATTTTACGTTGATAAATCGATAGAAACATTAACTGAACAAGTTTGAATAAGATTCCTGTAATTTATATCAAATTTGTTGAACCGAAACTATAAGTCATCAGAAAGGTGAATAGTTTAGCACTTCACGCGTCGAGAACGAAATATCGAATATGGCCTCACAATTAGCTCCTAAGGATTTCAAAGCTGATAAGGAGTTTGCCAAAGCTTTACACGGCAAAGAATCTGCGTCATCATCTGGCATTACTAATTTGTTAAAGAAAAATAAAGATGCCAATGATGTTGCAGTTAAAGGATACTTCAAGCATTGGGATGACAAAAATGCTGATAGTGATAAGCAAAGCAGACTAGACGATTATTCGGCTTTGACCAAGCATTATTACAATTTGGTGACTGACTTCTATGAATATGGCTGGGGTTCATCTTTCCATTTCTCGAGATATTATAAGGGGGAAGCATTCCGTCAAGCTACAGCTCGTCATGAACATTACTTGGCTGCTAAGATGGGCATTAATGAGAATATGAGGGTTTTGGATGTCGGTTGTGGTGTTGGTGGACCAGCCCGTGAAATTTCAAGATTTACTGGTTGTACAATTGTTGGTCTGAATAATAATGATTATCAAATTGAAAAGGGTAATTTCTATGCTAAGAAGCACAATTTGGATGATAAGCTATCATTTGTTAAAGGTGATTTCATGCAAATGGATTTTGAGCCAGAATCTTTTGATGCTGTTTATGCCATTGAAGCTACTGTTCATGCGCCATCTTTACAAGGTGTTTATGAAGAGATCTACAAAGTCTTAAAGCCTGGTGGAGTTTTCGGTGTATACGAATGGGTGATGACTGAGAAGTACGACGAAAGCAACCCTGAACATCGTAAGATTGCTTACGGTATTGAAGTTGGTGATGGTATTCCAAAAATGTACAAGATTGACGTTGCTAGAGATGGTTTAGTAAACGCCGGTTTCAAAATTGAATATGAACGTGATATGGCTGATGTCGGTGATGAAATTCCTTGGTACTATCCTCTTAGTGGTGAATGGAAATACCTACAAACCGTTGGTGATGCTTGGACTATTTTCAGAACTTCAAGCATTGGTAGAAAAGTTACCACCCTTGCCGTAGGTACTTTAGAAAAAATAGGCCTTGCTCCTAAAGGTTCTGTGAAGGTTACTGAAGCTTTAGAGGATGCTGCTATTAATTTGGTTGAAGGTGGTAGACAGAAGCTTTTCACTCCTATGATGCTGTTTGTCGCTCGAAAGCCAAAGTCCGACTAATGAACTTTAGCAATAAAGAATACAATTTGGTTGACTCAAATGGGAGAAAAGGTATAAGTAAAATAAAATGAAGACAATAAAAATGAGATGGATCTCGTAAACTAATTGGGTTTTTTTCTCTAATGTTTGCAAAGAACAATTTTGACTATGTATAGTTTATAATCTAGAAGGTAAATTAATAACAAACATAAAAGCAATTCCTACTTGAGGCACCGAGTAAATGTAGTGAAATGTAGTAAAATATGGTGTTCTGAGCGTACATTGTATGTCTATAACGTAGTAATGTAACAGGTTCATATGAATTAGATGTTACGGTATAAAATATATAATACATAACCCATCACAATCAAGCAAAAAGGAAGATAATTGGCCTAATAGAATAAAAGGTTGTTGAAGAATTGGAACCCTTCACAATTAAATGATGAATTGAGTTCTAGAACTAATTGTGCTAACACGTCAAATGAAGCATCAGGTTTCCAAGTAGAGTTCTTAGGATCAAAAATTTCTTTCAAATCGCTGACATTCAAACAATCAGCACTTAATGAAGAGATTGGTTCGTTTCTCGCTCTTTCTTTATCCTCATCAAAATCAATTTCGTTGTCTGCATCCATTTCATCATAAGTATCACGATCTTCACGATTCCAATCTGCTCCTTTACCTTTACGCTTATTAACATACGTCATGATAGCAGTATTAATCAATGCTAAGATCTGTAAACAACGAGCAGCATAAAATGTTCCACAGCTTGAACAGCCAACAGGTTCACGTTTCATAAGGTATTGAGAGTCAAGGTTATAATTGGTCTTAGTTGTCACAGCTGCAAATTCTGTTGCCACGTTATTGATATGAACCATAGCGTCATCCCAGCCATCAGATAATTGTAGTAAATCAATTTCTGTTGACAATAACCGGAACATTTCTGGTTCAGACAATGTCATAAAGGTTGCTAAGATTAATATTGATCCAATATAACTATTATAGACTGATAGCCAAGGCATTACTAAGAAGCTGAACTCTTTATTGGTATTCTCAGGAATCATGGCCATACAAGCATTCACTGCAACCTTCATACAGGCTGCCAGTAAAGACGGAGGAATTCCTAATGCTCTATTCCTTCTATGACCAGACTTTGAAAGAAATATAGGTCTGTAAATCAACAGTTTAATAGACTGAATCATATATAGAATGTTCTTCCTTTGATAATTATGAGATACTGATGATTTGGTCAGTTGTTCCAATTCAGCAAATTTCGGTTCATATTCCAATATGAGCTTACAGAAATAGCCCAAATCCTTGTCATAATATTCTTTCTCCTGCAGATAGTTAATATCTTTATTAACTGACTCAATCAAATCAGCAAATCTTTTCATAACCACATGGGCTTGGCCACCGGCTGCATTGCCTGTAAGATCCAGCTTATATCCTAATTTGCTCAACGTAGCAACGGACACATCTATACTTTCATTAATGAAAATAGGTCGACAGTAGAATCCAGAGATGATTTTTGCAAGATTAGTGACCGTACACCATACAATTGTGGAGAACATTTGCTCAACATGAGATAGAATGATAGCTTTACCGGTTGGTGTCAAGCCATTGGAATTCAAATGTAATCCTAAAGCTATTGATTTACTGATTGCAATTTGAATAAATGTCAAGCATTCTTCTCGGTTGTCATTAGTTATGAACAGGTATTGAGAGGCCAGAGTTAATGCTTGGATTAGCATTAGAGAAGGAGCTCTCTGTTTGTTCATTAATTCAAAATCAAGTAATCTGGCAGCTAATAAATAAAATGGAGAGGATTTGTTGATGGCATTTGCAGAATCTTCAGAAATGAAAGCACCTAAAGCTAGTACTAGATTCAAAATGCAATAGAACAAGTCGTCTTCCTCGTCTTTTTCGATTTTCTCGTTCTTTTTCTTTAAAGGAGCTGTTAATAATGGTGATCCTGTTGAGTTCAGAGGAACAGGCATAGAGCTCGATGATGATGAGAGCCAAACATCAGTGTAAGCAGAAAGGAAACTAGGTTTATAGATGATAGGGAGATACCCGTGAACGTTATCGAGATATGCGTTGATATAAGGATCAGCAACACCTCTTGGTGGTAATGACCAGCAGGATTTGTTTTGATTGAAGCCTTTACCACGAGTCATTCGATAGACGCTTCTTTTCAAGTTAACACCGGCCTTTGGTGAAGTATTTACAAGTTTTCTAAGCTGTTGCATTAATAGTAGTTTTTCCATGCTAGGTCGGGGAGCCATACCAAAAATTGATACGTTATGTGATGATGGGTAATCAGACATGTAAGCACTTCCGATGGCTGTACCAGCTGATACCGGTGTCGAGCCACTTTGATGTGTAGTCAAAGGAGCTGTGGAAGCAATTGGACCTGTAGCAGGAACTGGAACCGAACTAACACCTGGGGCTGGAGCTGATGAAGAGAGTGCCCGCGATCCTCCGTTGTGAATAGCATTGCTGCTATCATTAACCATAGCATTTGTTGCTCTAATAGTAGCCAAAGAGACCGAGTTTGGCGTTGTTCCTCTTGGAGCTGTCGACACTGTATTAGCTACAGGGTAAACAACAGAAGGAGGAGTATAAACAGCAGCCGAAGGAATTCTTGAAGAATCTCCCGTAGTTTTCGGTTCAGATGGTAATGTTCTCACATAAGTTTGTTTAATTTGGGCTAGGTGAGGAGCCGATGTTGAGCTTACATCGTTCGTAGCAGCATTGTTGACAACCGGTATTGACTGTGTTGGAGTATTCACTGTGTTCACTGTGTATGATGATAAAGGTGTTGATTGTTTCAGAGCTTGCTTGCCGTTTGACGGAGGGTTATTAATGGTTGAGAATCCATGAACTGTTGAATTTGGTAATGCTCTCACCGCTTTCCGGCTTGTATAGGTACAGGTTACTCCTCTTTTAAGACAGCGGCTGCAAGTAGGCTGTGATCCGTCACAGCGAACTTTCCTTTGCCGGCATCCATCACAGGCAACTAATATCCGGGGTCTTTTATTCCCAGGCGAATCTTCATGCACGGGACGTTGAATTGAAACAGTAACAGGATTCGGTGATGCAACAGATGAGGATGCACCAGATGATGTAGCAGCAGGAATACTGGCAGTAGCGGCAGCGGTAGAAGTGGTAGTGGTCTCTGCTTGTTCTTGTGTTGGTTGCTGAGCAGGCTGTTCAATTATCAGTGGTCTTTTATTAGCTGGTGTAAAAGCAGTTGGAAACTTTGATATAGATCTTGGAGCAGGTTCTGGTTCTTTTTCTGGTGCTGGTTCTCCTGATACTTCAGCAGGCTCGCTTGACTGTGTTTTCGATTCCTCATTATCGTCATTTGCTTTCTTCTCTGTTTCTTCCTGTGAAGGCTCAGAATCTTGTGTAACTTTTTCGTTATTTTCAGACTCCGTGTCAGATTCCTTTTCGTGATTTTCTTGGTTTTCTAGATCCTTTTTTTGAGCTTCTTCTTGATTTCCCTCTTCCTTTGGTGCTGCTTCTGGAGTTTCTTTTAATTGCTCATCTGGATCTAACTCTGGGTCTAATCCTATGTCAGCTGGGATATCTGTGTTCACAGGAGATGAAAGTATTGGAGATGATAATGAGGAGGGTGGCGGTGAAAGGGAAGAAGATGACGACGATAAGTATAATTCTGCTTCCGTAATTGCAGGAGATCTCACTTCTACAGTGCCATCGTTACCTCCACCTTCTTTCTCCTTCACAGTCTCTTCCTTTTCCATAGAAACATCAATTGGGCTCGACTCCTTGACAATCTCTTCTGGTTTTTCATGCTCAATGGGACTAGACATTCTGATGAATTTCCAGATTTTAAAGCTACCATAAAATGATTGTGATTCTAACAGTATGAATTGTTATTCGTGAGTGTATCAACACAGAACCAATAGTACATACATTTGATAACTTGTATCACGCAAAAACAGTATCAACACAGTTTATAATGACCTATTATAATTATTTTTACTTAAAAAGCTGTCAACAAAGCCTACTGTTTTTGTTATTACCAATATAAAAAAGATGTATATAAATATAATGGAAAAGTATATAAAAAGCTGGGAAATTAGAAGGAGAAGAAAGAAAAGGGCAAAACCCGAGAATCCAGGAATTAATCTCAGATTTTTCGGGACAAAGTGGGATAGAAACTTACCGGTACGATTTCCGTTCCGTTCATTCGAACCCGTACAGTGCGTAAATCTTACCGCAAATGGAAGGACTATCATCGCCATTTTCAGTTTTCGCTGGTCCGAGGCGATTTTATGAGGATTCCCTCAGTATGGTTGTGGATTTAGTAGAATGGTGAATGAATGAATGAATGAAGAAAGAGCTATGATGAGTTCATTCATAGTTATAAAGATATATCTATAGGTAATATGTGGTCAGAAAACGGAGAACATGACTTTAGGTAGATAAATCAGTATGGTGAGGCTCCTCTTGGTAGGTATACAATATAGCCTTAGCCTTGTTTAGGGCGAACAGCAATAGATTAGAACATTGGCTAATCCAAGTCTACTCTACGCTATGCTATGTTGTAGGATGACCTTGATACTCCGCATATTAATATAAATTATAAGCAACACTCTACATACGAGAATTTGAAATTGGTGATATCCTGCCTCTTACTCTTAACGGTAACTCATAAAATAGCAAGATTTTTCCAATCAGTTTGATTATTTGATGAACCGAGCGGGGAAAGTATCGGGAAGGGATCCCTTCCGTACGTGTTTTAATGTGTACTGAAACGATTGTAAAGTTCGGGAACAAACATACAGAAGCCTTTTTCGTACGGATGAATGTGTTCGAGAATATGATTCACGGGATGTGGGGTTGTCCGAAGATGTCGGGAAAGTCGGAGTTGTACGGATGGACATTGTACGGGAGGAAAATCAGGACAAGTCCAATGGGATAGAGGTTTTGGGTCTCCGTTAGTCACTGTAAGCACTGGAAAACCTGTAGGTAACTGAAGTTCATACCTAGGAAGTAAAAGAGAAAGAATGAGTTATTGCAATTAATGCACTGCTGGAACCGATCGAAAACCAGTGATAAGGGTAGTACTAAACTAGTCCAGTATAGCTGCAGTGCGTCGAATATTAATAGTAAAATTCTTATTGAGTTTGCCTGACATGAATAAGTCCTAATTAAAGGGGACAGGAAATTCAGACAGCGAAACAAGATGCTGGGAAAATTTTAGGTTCAGCTACATTTGACAAAAGTTAAGCAATAATGTTTGCCGATTGTCCGAACAAACGAAATCAGCAGTGGAATTAATTATATACAAGTGGATCCTACCATCTATCGATAGTTCCAAGTGATTCTAGAAGGTTATCATTACAAGATTTTCGAGTTCGACTGTTCATTCTTTGTAAGTAATAACCGTCGTTTCATTATTCCGAGGAGAGACTGAAAATACGAACATGTGCARCAGAAAGTGGTTTGTTATCAGTATTTGTCCAGATTCTAGGACGCACTGCCCTGTTATCAGACACCGTTAAGGTCTAGTGTCTTCTGTTCCTATTTCGGTGCAATTGACAGGTCTTTTTGATCCGATAAATCTGTTCACTAACAGATAAAAGTCGGTTCACCCGCAAAAATTCAGCCAAGCAAACCTGCTGTAGCTGACTAGGGAAATTTCCGACTTCTTTTCAAAAGGTGAAAAAGGAATATGCGGCGAACCTTCAGAGTTTGTTCAGCAACATAGTAGAATAGTTTGAAGTATCCGATTATAGAATTCGGAAGCCAATAGATGCGATACAGGATCAGAAACAGGTAACTATGCATGGCCAAACCTGTTGCTTATGTTCTTACCTTGTAAAAATTTCTGTTCAAGCTCAGTCGGTTCTGCATTGGTCCCCAGTTGCTTCCTGTGTAAATCAAGAAGAGAAACTGGTCTATCTTCGCTTTCAGCTTCCTGTTCTCTCTTTTCATCTTCTATTCTTGTCTTCATTTTCTTATAAATATCACCCTTAGAAGCCCCCAGAAATGCACGAGATCTCATCTTGGTAGTATCAATACGGGCCATTCTTTCTTCTGGCGTCAGTTGACTAGGTGGGTTAAGCATCCACTCGTCTCTTCCTGATCTCACTTTTTTGTCATCTTCTTTTGAACGCTCTATCAATCGCTTCTGAGCAGCTAGTTCATCATCACTTCCTTCGTTAGGTATTTTCGGTCCAATAAAAGAATCTGAGTCCGAGTCCGAGTCCGAGTCCAAATCTGAAGAAAGGCTTTCATGTGTCTCTCCGCTTTGATTAGACGCTTTATTCAATCGGATTTTGCTGATTTCTTCTGGCACCACAGGCCCTTTTATTATCCCAGACATTTAGATTTTATAACTATGAATAGAAACAATAAATACCAACGTAAGAGGTCTTTTATACTACGTCTTAACAATTCCGACTTCAGATTCAATAACGGTAGGCTTGATTATTCCTTTTCACGCCTTCCTTTCAAATATCTGATGTCAATTGCGTATGCCAAATCTTCTCTATTGTTCGTCAGTTACTAAGTTATTGTCAGAGTTTTCAATGATCAAGAATTAACTAGCAGCGAAAGTATTCTATACCGTTAATCTGATTCTTTATTGATTCCTCTCCAAAACCCAATCGAGCCAATGTGTCAATGTTGTTGAACCCCTGTTGATATTCTGCATGCACAGCTATTTGGTACCCAATTGCCACCTTTTACCACTGCATCCAGTCTTCAGCTTGACTCTACCGGAAGAACTTTAATCATTCGAAGAAAAGCTTTCATATATCTGTACTACATATATTAAAATATTCAGAAAAAACCCTTCCCGATGAGCAGCATAAGTCACCTAGTAGTAGGTGACATATTTGGATTATATAATCTAATAATTTATCTAAAAGCATATCACGTGCTTAGGCGGTGTCCTGGTGTAGCGCTCTTTGATGTATGGGGCTTTCAATGGCTGCTCCTTACTTACCAAAGCGATAAGTAAAAGATGATGAATTAGTGCAATATTTGAGATGTAAGAACCTTTCAATTGACATTCAAAGATCTGATAGATGGTTGGATATTCCTATTAAACACAGCAACTGGAAGGTTTATTTGATCATACTCAAAATGAAGGTTGTTGCAACATTAGCGCTAGCTAGCGCTGTTGTTTGCTCTGCATTTCAGTTAACATCATCTAGCGGTAAAAGTAATTCAGCAGCTGTTTTCATTCATCCACGTACATGGCAATCTAATCATTGCCCATCTTTACATGCGGATGAGAGTAGACTAGTTCTAGCTGATAGGCTAGGTGTTTCTCAGTATCACGTTTTAGGATACCAAGGACAAGATAGAACTGTGATGGAAATGATACATCATGGGGATGATGAGAGTAGAGAATTGTTCGCTTCCAAGCCAGATGGACACCTTGTAATTCTTGTGGATTCAATTGATAAACCAGAAGAGTTTATGGGAAGTGCTCCCAGTGACAAGCCCACATTCATGATTTCAGAGGCTCCAAGTTTTGGTGCATTCAACAACTTATTAGACACTTTCATTCAACAGATCAGTAAAAGTAAGGAACAAACTGTCTCCGCTCTACCTTCAGGTCTTTATATCATCTCTCAGAAAGGATCATCATTCATCAATGAGTTAGAAGAATCTGTGGATCGATTCTTAAACAGAGGAAATAAAAAGCACAATAATCAAAAGGTGGAGGATGATTTGGTTGTTCTTGGTGCTTTGTTCGATCAATCTACCTCAGGCACAACTGTCTACGATGAGACCATTGTTTTGAGATTGGATAGTCTTTCGGACGTTGCAAGAAAACACGGCTTGAATTCGGATATCTATGAGGAAGCAAAAAATACAGTATCTTCAGCCATTAAAAAGATAATAGAAATGCATAAGGATGTTCCTATTATGGTAATTGCTGTTCCCCATGGTAGCGATAAGAAGTCAAAAAGAGACCATGTGTATGAAACAGAAGAAGTTGCACAGATTGGAAAAGTAAGCTCATTTGGTGATAGTAACCAAGCCCCATCTGTTTTTATTTCCTCTGGTGCCTGTTTCACCTCTAAGGAAGCATGTGAAGAAGCAACCAATAACTGCTCTTCCCACGGATCTTGTGTCAATCTCTGGTCACAGAAAACCTGTTTTTCATGTTCATGTAAACCAACTGTTGAGAAGACAAAAGCAGGTTCAACACTTACTTCCACTTGGTCAGGGGCTGATTGCTCAAAATTAGATATCTCTGCCCCTTTCAATTTGTTGTTCTGGACTACTTTAGTGTTGATCTTGGCGTTTGCTTTTTCAATAAAGTTCATGTGGTCAATTGATTCTGATGTGCTTCCCGGCGTTCTTAGTGCAGCAACAGCTGTGAAAGGAAAAACAAATTAATCAAAAATATAACCTGAAAATAGAAGCTATTAAAATGATCATGAATAAGTAGTACAACTGGAATAATATAATCATAATATTGTGTATTAAATTGGATTCTAAACGAAGTGGAATAAAACCATATCGTATTGTTAACTATTAGTAAATCGTAGGTTACAATGTGAAATTTGAAATATGGGTAATTCGTCAAACTATAGGAAATAATATTCCCGTCTTTGCCCAAATGTATCCACAATCTCCTATATCCTAATCCAAGCCCAAAAACATTTCTGACATCATTATATAATTGATTGGGTTTGATTAATTAAGTAAAGCTTAATCCATGTATTCTTCATCTTCTTCTTGGTTCAAACTGTCATAAGGATCTCCATCATTGATGAACCTGAAGTCGGCTTCTTCGTAATCTTCTTGTCGTCTTCTCTTCACTTTCTTTCGTGGACGTTCAACGGGATCTAAAGCCTTGTATTTGCAAAGCGCTTCCATAATTATTGGTTCTGCTTCATTCTGATGGTTCTGTTTCTCTCTGTGGTCATCATATCCTGGAAAAGGAGTGTTTAACACACTCTTGGGGTTTTTCACGAACCCAAGCCTTTTCACTTTCAAAACCATCCTTATTTTTTCTTCTTTTGCTGTTCCTCCTTTTGCTTCTTTTCAATTTCCCTTCTTGATCCTTTGATCAATTCTAAATGGCCAACTCGACTTGCAATCAATTTCTCTGTGGATCTGGTAATTTTTGAGCTGTGTGTCTGTTGTAGTTTCGCTTCAATTTTCAAACCTTTTCGTTTTGGCGCAATCTTTTTAGGGGCCATTCGCTTTGGGGCATTTCTATTTCGTTAATGATTCAATCAAATAAAATAAAATGTAAATGGAATGGATAAGATGAACATAACAAACAGCAATAGCAATTCATCTTCTACATACTTCTTGCTCTTTGCTTGAGGCTTTTTCACCTTTAAGGCTCCCTGAGGCATGACTGATTTTAATTTGTTCCAATTATTATAATGGATTAAATCTCACAATAAAAAGGCACACCTATCATGAACTGGTTCTGATGTTTTTATTTGTTATCAGAGATAGCAGAAGRAACGTTCTCCGACAGGAAATATTTTTCCTATATGCTGTTGCTAGGAATTAAGGAAACTATACACTAATATGCATTCAAATTACGGAGACTATAATATATGTAGGGTATGACAGAAGGGGAGTATTTGATCTTGAAAAGAACTATTATTTAATCAAATATATTAATACTAAACACTGTTCGGTAATTTCAAACGTCCCTGCTATTCCAGTGAATGTTTTTTAGTTGCTTGAATTTAGCTAAGAGGTAAAAGGGCTTGGAAGAGATAGAGGAATTATCAGTACATGATGTAGTCCACAACTTCAGTAGCTGAGAAAATATTGGAGTCTTCCAATAACATATGAAAATGAAAAAACAAGCATTTTCATTTTTCTCTTAAAAGCCTGCATATGTARACTACTTTTACTTATATACTATAATTCTTATCTGCAAATGGAATATCTACTATTATCCCAATAATTATTGTATTGAGTACATATAAAAATAGTACAATTACTTGCCTTATAACACACTACTCTTCGCTTCTCGAATCTGTTTTCCCTCATCCTATGTCTAATCGAAGCATAAACAAGATGGAAACGTAAGTCTGCAACCAATATATCAAATATTGATGTTTGAAATCAATAACTTGTGCTTTACTAGTTCAGCTTTACTAATATCAACTACGCGCATATATTATTCGTACACTGCGTCCTCATCTCTTACTTATACCTGCTTCATCATAGACTGCTGTTTCCCAAGAATCCTGCTAGTATAAGCACTAGAAAGTTGCGAATAAAGCCAATAATCCCACTTCCTTTCATTCATACTCATTATTATTTCTACCGCTTTTCCATATATATTCTTCTATTCACTACGCACTTTATAATCCAACCAATTAATATGCTCGCCAGACACTATCATGCCAAACCATTTCATATTCCGATGCCTAGAGACTTTTCTGACCCAACATTTCAACCCCGGTGCTGGCTAAGCTAAATACATTTCGCACATATAGTGTTCCCCTACTTATCTCATACTACAACGACAAGTTCAGGCTAGCTGGATATAATAGTAAGAAACAATATTACTTTAATTACCTCATTCAACACCACCACTCAATTATTTTCCTACCAATCCAAACATATTCCAATCTTTTTTGTCTCTCACGTAACCCTGGTAGAAGCACATATCGAGATCTCTTTATCACATCTCCTTCCAGACAYTCAGCCAACACACCAACCTTAACCCTAATTTACATGTACTTACTCAAAGGGATTTCAATTTAACTTTGCAGTACATTAATTATACATATTCATACATTTTCCCTAAGAGATCGATTTCCATATTTTTTTTGCTGTATACAATTTTTTTGTTCCCTTCTCTCTCGATTGTTTATAGTGAAGCTATACTAGTGAAGAGGTAATAAAGAACGAAGAATCTGGAGATAGAAGTGATACCAATTCATTGATTATCAACACTTTACGGGAAACAATAAGTTTTTCTTTTCGTTGATTCTACTCTCAGAGCTATATTCCAGCTGTTGTGGCTTGAAACGAAATTGATTCGTAGTTGATTGTGCAAAACTCGAGTCATTTTCATTTCCATAAAGTCAGACTGGACTGAAGTGAGTTAAATAGAACTTCTTTGGAAAGAAATTAATCAAGCGAAGTTCTTTGCTTTTTGAGAGGTTTGTAGCATTTCGTTATTGCTACTTCTACTGTATGTATTGATTATTTATTTGATATTCGGCAAAACAATTCGTCATGAATGTTTGGAAAAGTTTCATCTCGCACAGGTCTGATTAGACATATGATTTGGTTCCGTCAATAGAACTATCAATGAGCGAAAGGCACACTATCAAATGAACACTATAAGCGAGGGTCTCGGCCATAAAGCTTGAAACCAGTTAAACTAACGTACTTTTAGATTGCCTTGTATTTGATATCTCTTTCAACGTGACATTAGTATCAATTCAAAATGAGCACAACAGACGGTCAAATGTTGGTGCTTCCAGGCCCTGTTGCCTTGTCACCGTTCAGAGTTTCTAATTTGATTACTTCAGTTAATCAATCAGTTAACTCCTCTGTGGTTACTTCGATCAAATCTGCATACGTTCACTGTGTAGCTTTGAAAGAGTCAAAAGAAGGAAAAGAAAACCCTTTAACAAGAGAACCAAGCGAAGAAAATTTTGCTAGAAAATTGTTAGATGCCCTGCTGATTTATGATTCACCTGTAGATTCAAGTGATTCACTCAATCAGACATTAATCAAAGCTATCGTTGAGCCTGAAAGTGTCACTATTGAACCAGACACGTATCTTTTGAGAATATTTCCAAGACAAGGAACAATCTCACCTTGGTCATCTAAAGCTACCAATATTGCCCAAGTTTGCGGTTTAGATGAATCTGTTGAAAGGATTGAACGGGGTTTAGTTGTTTTGATCCAAGTCAGAAAGGGATTTCCAATGAGTGATTACTTGAAAAATCCAGGATCGGTTGGATTGGAATCTATTTTTGATAGAATGACTCAAACCATTCTTGCACATCCACCTACTTATAATGATTTATTTGAAAAACATTCACCTAAACCTTTGAATGAGATTCAAATTTTAGGAGTTAAGAATGCAAAGGAGAAATTGGAGCAAGCTAATGTTACTTATGGATTGGCTTTGGATGCTGGTGAAATTGATTATCTTTTAGATATATATACAAAGGCTAATAAGAACCCCACAGATGTTGAACTGTTTATGTTTGCTCAAGTGAATTCTGAACACTGCCGTCATAAGATTTTCAATGCTGACTGGAAGATCGATGGCGAACAGAAACCTTTCAGTTTGTTCCAAATGATTCGAAATACACATAAGACCAATCCTAACTACACAATTTCTGCTTATAGTGATAACGCAGCTGTATTAGAAGGATTTGACGCTTTTTTCTACGCACCTGATCAAAAGTCAAAAGTTTGGTTACTGAAAAAGGAAATTGTTCATTATTTAGCTAAAGTCGAAACTCACAACCATCCTACTGCAGTTTCTCCTTTCCCTGGTGCTGCCACCGGTTCTGGCGGTGAAATCCGAGACGAAGGTGCTGTTGGAAGAGGCTCCAAATCAAAAGCTGGTTTAGCAGGATTTGCTGTCTCCGATTTATTAATCCCAGACTTCAAACAACCTTGGGAATTAGATGTTGGTAAACCAGGTCATATCTCATCAGCATTAGATATTATGATTGAAGCTCCTATTGGTTCAGCTGCTTTCAACAACGAATTCGGTCGTCCTTGCATTGCAGGTTACTTCCGTACTTTAACTACTTCTGTTGTTAACGCTGAAGGAAAACCGGAAATCAGAGGGTTCCATAAACCTATTATGCTTGCTGGTGGTATGGGTGCTATTAGACCTCAGTTTGCACTAAAAAATAGAAGAATAACCCCTGGAGCTGCTTTAATTGTTCTTGGTGGACCCTCCATGCTTATTGGTTTGGGTGGTGGTGCTGCATCGTCTGTTTCTTCTGGTGAAGGAAGCGCAGAATTAGATTTTGCTTCAGTTCAAAGAGGAAACCCTGAAATGCAGAGAAGAGCACAACAAGTAATTGATGCGTGCGTCAGCTTAGGTTCCCAAAATCCTATTCAGTCAATTCATGACGTTGGTGCTGGTGGTTTGTCTAATGCTTTACCAGAAATCGTTCATGACAATGGACTTGGTGCTAAGTTCGAACTAAGAGACATACCATGTATTGAACCTGGAATGTCACCAATGGAAATCTGGTGTTGTGAAGCTCAAGAAAGATATGTAATGGCAGTTGCCCACCAAGATCTTGATACATTCAAGGAGATTTGCGAGAGAGAAAGAGCCATTTTTGCAGTTGTTGGTCATGCCACATCTGAAGAAAGACTGATATTAACTGATAGACTCTTGGGAACAACACCTATTGATATTGAAATGTCTAAATTATTTGGTAAACCTCCTAAGATGAGTAGAACTGCTACAACTAAACGTTTAAGATTAGAACCTTTCGATTCATCTTTGACTACATATATTAATAATTCAGAACAAGGATCAACAGGCACCAATGACGACGATACAATTTCTGCAGACCCAGCTAGAGTTAGAACCGTAGTTGCCGAGGCTCTTGATCGTGTATTGCATTTACCAGGAGTTGGTTCTAAATCATTTTTGATCACAATTGGTGACAGATCTGTCACTGGCCTCATCTATCGTGACCAAATGGTAGGCCCATGGCAAGTTCCTGTAGCCGATGTTGGTGTGACAGGAACCTCTTTAGGAGAAGGTGTTATTACTGGTGAAGCAATGGCCATGGGTGAAAAGCCTAACTTGGCTTTAATTTCTGCCGAAGCTTCTGCTAAGATGGCAATTGCTGAATCTTTAATGAACCTTTATGCTGCCAATATCTGCGATTTAGAGAGAGTTAGACTAAGCGCTAATTGGATGAGTGCTGCTAGTCATGAAGGTGAAGGTGCTGCTTTGTATGAAGCTGTTCAAGCTATTGGATTAGATTTATGTCCTGCCCTTGGTATCAGCATCCCCGTTGGCAAGGACTCTATGTCTATGAAGATGAAATGGAATGATGCCAATGGCAATACAAAGGAAGTTACATCTCCTTTATCACTGAACATCACGGCTTTTGGTCCTGTTGATAATGTTCACAAGACTTGGACACCTCAACTGACCAGATCCTCCAATGATGAGCGAACAGTCTTAGTTCATATTGACTTGGTCGAACAGGGCCAAAAGAAAGTATTAGGTGGTTCTGCCATTGCACAAGTCTACGGAGAAGTTGGTAATTCTGCACCAACTATTAGAGACATCAAACTTTTCAAAGGGCTTTTATTAGCTTTGCAATACCTTCATTCTGTTGATGAGGAAATTGTATTGGCTTATCACGATATTTCTGATGGTGGCCTTATTGTCACTTTATTAGAAATGGCCTTTGCTGGTAGAGTTGGGTTGGATGTTGATATTAACTCAACAGAAGATATTATTACTGAATTATTCAGCGAAGAATTAGGATGTGTACTTCAAGTGAAAGAAGAGAACTTGGAGAAACTCACGCTTATCTTTGCTAGATTTGGTGTAGGTGAAACTCATGTCAAAGTAATTGGTTCAGTTTCAAGATTAACTACTTCAATCAAGGAACAAACTGTTACTGTTTCTTTCAATGGTGATGTTGTGATATCTTCGACACGTGCTCAACTGCAACAAGCATGGGGTGAAACATCATATAAAATGCAACAATTGAGAGATAATCCAAAGACTGCCGATCAAGAATTTTTGAGCATTCAAGACAATCAAGATCCTGGGTTGTCATACAAATTGACATTTAATCCAACTGATAGTCTAGTAAAACAACCAATCACACAGAGACCCAAGGTTGCTATACTGAGAGAACAAGGTGTGAATGGTCAACAAGAAATGGCATACTCATTCCAACAAGCTGGATTCACTGCTGTTGATGTCCACATGTCAGATATTTTGAGCGGAGACGTTTCTTTAACAGATTTTATTGGTTTAGCTGCTTGTGGTGGGTTCTCTTATGGTGATGTTTTGGGGGCCGGATCTGGTTGGGCCAAATCCGTTTTATGGCACGAGAAAGCTTATAATGAATTTTACAACTTTTTCAATGAAAGAGAAGACACTTTTGCCTTTGGAGCTTGTAATGGTTGTCAGTTTTTATCTAAACTCACCAGCATTATCCCTGGTAGTGAGACTTGGCCATCATTTGAACGAAACATTTCTGAACAATACGAAGCTAGAGTTTGTATGGTTGAAATTGTTGATGAAGCTGAAACTCCATCAGTGTTTTTGGATGGAATGAGAGGTTCCAAACTGCCAATTGCTGTTGCTCATGGGGAAGGTCGTGCTAAATTCTCATCACCAGAAAAACTGAAGAAACTTCTGTCCGAAAACTTGGTGTCAGTAAGATATGTTGACAACTATGGCAAGGTTACTGAAAAGTATCCTTTCAATCCTAACGGAAGTCCTAATGGTATTACTGGTGTCCGTACTCCTAATGGCCGTGTGCTAATCATGATGCCACATCCAGAAAGAGTGGTAAACAAAGAAGCTAACTCTTGGTATCCGAAGGAAGAAGGTGAAGCTTGGGGTGAAATTGGGCCATGGGTAAGATTATTCAGATCAGCAAGAAGATGGCTTGGACCATGATAAATTTTATTATTCATCGGTTTGCTTCTCATTGTATTATTTATCTAAACACCACTGTTGGTTTCCTACCAGTATTATGCCTTCTCCAATATCACTCGAGAGTCTTCTCCTTTCCTTCCATTTCTATCCATTTCTATCCATTTCTTTTCTTTTTCATTTTTGTTTGACTCCGTATATATTTAAATTTACTATGTGTAATTAATAGACTACTTGCTTTGAGAAGGAGGTCATGATTTCTGATATGATACTATGCTGAAGATTATCTCGAATTATTTGATTGTAATAGTTGATTCAACTCATTTACTTTGTCCGCATCGATTTTCATTTTTGCCATCCATCTGTCAACTAATTCTTTATTCTCTTGTTTCAATGCATCATTTTCCTTTCTTAGCTCTTCAATTTGTTTATTCAACATATTGTTTTCAATATTGACAAAAAGCAGCTCATCATTAATTAATGTCACCGATCGGTTCTTTTCGTTCATTTCTTCATTTCGTCTTTCAAGTTTTGCCCTGAGGTCTGCTACTAACTTCTTCTCATTCTCATACTTGTTTTCCAGCAACTGTATATTTTTCTTCACTGTACTCAATTCTAAAGAGTTTGCTCTATCTAGTATAGCATTTTTATCTAGCGATTTCGAGCCGTCAAATGACTTGAAAACCTGCTCTGTTTCATAGATCCTTGCAATAACAGAACTGACTTCAATCATGACATTGTTAGAGTCTAACTCAATCGATATGAAAAATACAACCGTAATACAAAATCATCACACTTACACGAATCGTAGTAATTCTGTATATTTCGTTGTTTTATATCTCTTTCATTAAGACTGATGAGAACATTGGATCTCCAGTCAGAAGAGGTGCTCATGACTGATATTTATAAGTATGAAATACCAATAGAACGAATAAACTTAACAAATACAAAAAGATTCAATCCCAATAATTCCATTGCATGTTATATATAAGACATTCCAGGAATCCAATGTCGTTTTCAGTATTATTAATCTTCTGATCAATCAGTCAATCAAGCTTATGCCAGCAACCATTAACAAACAACAACCCATATAGCCAAGCATCAATACAATCGGAAAACCCAAAAGGTTCCTTTGAAATTCAGTGAATCGCCTCTACTAATTTTAATAACTATCAGCCACTTATATATCAAATAAATAAACAATCAAACTACTCATTTCCGATATATAAAATCTACCAGTCATTCTTATCAGGAGCAGCAACAATATAAAGACACACACGATGGCACTTCCTATTTATTCTCACGATAAGAAATGGATGAATAGTAAATATCAGATTACGTAATACAATAGCATATTCTCGTCTCAGAGTCTCTTTTCCGATTTCCGATTTCCGATTTCCATTTTCACACTCATTTTCCTAACAGATGTATGGGTGTAATATGCCTCGCCTCGGCGGTAAAAGTCCCATCAAACAAAAATCACACCAAACCAAGTGGGGTAACTTTTTACCAAGAGATTGTTTAGTTGGTTTTGTTGTATGATTTGTGATAACTCTTATTTTACATTTGTATCGGACAGAATGCGAAGATTAGCGATAGACCGATTTTGATTCTTATGACAAAAGAGAGCCACTTATTTGTATAAACATAGTGACGCGAACCTGATTGTTTGGATTGGACATATTCGGGAAAAAAAAATTAAACGGAGAGAGTTAGACTTGTTATATTGCTTATTCTTGGTAGAGAAGAATACAATTTTCAATAGATACGGACGAAAGAATTAGGTAGTAGAAGGTGCGTGGCTCTAGTTGGTTCAGCTTAAGATCAATATAAGATCAGTTTGGTGGAGATTAAGTAGTAAAAAACCAATAACGATAGAATATCATAGTAGGAATGTCTGTTCCAAGGGCGAAGCCATGGGAGGTTTCTTCAGGTACTTCCACCGCTGTAGCATCTGGGGAAACGAGTGTAGTAGATGATGGGGCTCATAGCGCAGCATCAAGTGTTGGATCAGGAAGTACTATGGTTGATCCAGTAGTACCAGCACGACCAGAATCATTAGGTACTGTTGGTGCGACTACCAGTAGTTATTCACCGTACTCATCATCGTATGGTTCATCGTATGGTGGTTATAACTCATATAGCTCACCATATAGCAGTAGGCTTGGAGGTGGAGTGTATGGAGGATATGGAAGTAATATGTATGGAGGATATGGAGGATATGGTGGATATGGGATGGGAATGGGTGGTGGGCCAATGATGCAAGGGCAAGGTGGTCTTAACAGTTTTACTAATTCTACACAAGCAACGTTTCAACTACTAGAAGGTATTGTTGGCGCTATTGGAGGGTTTGCTCAAATGTTGGAGAGTACATATATGGCCACACATTCATCGTTTTTTGCTATGATAAGTGTTGCTGAACAGTTTGGAAATCTACGGAATGCATTAGGAAGTTTGTTAGGCATATTTACGGTTATAAGGTGGGTAAAACGTCTGATGGCTAAACTGACAGGAAGAAAAGATACTGGTAAAGCTAAAGAATTGAATGTTGAAGAATTCAGGAAATTCGAAGCTACAGAAAGCGATTCTTTATCGAAAGAGGGTAAAGATAAGCTACCTAAACCATCGTTGAAACCACTTCTGTTTTTCGTTGCAGCCGTTTTTGGATTCCCTTATTTAATTGGTAAAATTATAAAAACAATAGCAGAAAATCAAGAACGGTCACAAATTGGCCCTGGACAAAATATAGAAGATCCATCTCAGCTTGAATTTTTCCGTGCATTATATGATTTCAACGCAGAGAACCCTCAAATAGAGCTAAGTTTGAAGAAAGGTGATTTAGTTGCAATTATCTCTAAAGCTGATCCAGCTGGTAATGTTTCTCAATGGTGGAGAGCGCGAACTAGAGATGGGAGAATAGGATACGTTCCTTCCACATACTTGGAAGCTATTCCAAGGAGCATAGAGAGTGTTCAAGCTCAACCTCTAACTCAACTGCCGACACCACCAGTAAGCCAATCACAACGTGCTCCCGATTTACTACAAGTTCCTGTGAAGGGGGTTGAAGATATGAAACAAAGTGGAGATAYTGGAAAGCCTGGTGTTATAAGTGTTGAACAATTTCAAAAAGAGAACATGGTTGGTTATTAGTTCAATCAACGGGATGGCTAACAATCGTGTGATTAGTTTTATTTTCAGTTTAAAGACTTAATGAAGGTGATTGGTGTTATGAAATTCTACAGCCTTCGATCATGTTTATTTATTTTTTTTATTATATTTCATTTTGATTAATAAGGGATGTTTATCGGTGACTCGACCTCTAGGTACTGTAGCACATTTCATGTATTTTATTAGAATCRRCTATTCCTAAATTGTCAATTAATTGTTCTATCAAATTGTCAACTTTCCAGTAATCTTAGCAACAACATGTAGAGCAATGACACTGAAAATGAATCCAATAGATAGGAATAAAACAACTGTAGGATCAACTTTGAATCCTTGGGCTTCATCAGTGTATAGCTTCAACATAATATTAGACGATCCACCTGCCCCAGCGCTTCTGGTTGAAGTTGGCTTCTGACTGGCAGCAGCAGTTTGCCGGTCTTGATTGGCTTTTCGGCTACAATAATTAGTATCTTATTTCAACTAAACATTCATGATAATCGAATTATCTAGTATCTTCAAGTTCATTTGCTCTCAGAATCGTTCTTTTAACAGTTGACTTACCGTTGAAGAGCTTTGGCTCCTCCTGGAATAGCAGTTGATGACTATAACAGTTATATTAGTACACATTCAAAACCATTTTTGCTTATTACAATTTCATAGCCGATACAATCCTCATCATATGAGGACAATTTCCGCATAACATTACAAACATGAGCCATATTGGTCTCTTAGGGTATTCCTTCCTTTGACGAATAAATATCTACTATTCATTGACAACAGTTTGCCTATTATTTCTAACATACCATTTTGTTTATATTGAATTTAAAAGTACACTTTCTGTCACTGAAACAGTTAAATGTTTGATGGTTATCTGCGAATGCTCAATAAGCTATTTGACGTTTATCTTCTTCAAAATACAGAAAAATATTGCAGTTATCTCTTGATCATTACGTGTGGGAATTGAATCTATTCATTCTCTCTCGTTTCCATTTTGCTGGCTTTAGTGATTGATACTTTTTGTAATCACTACTAATTATTTTCAATTATATTTCTGACAGGGTAACATAACACTATTTGGATTACATCATCAGATAAAGCCTGAAAGTATGTGAGAGATAGACTAGCCTCCGTAAACTAACGATAGGGAGAAAATAGCTGATAGAAAAGAATAGTATATAATAAAAGAGTGACGGTGTTGAGAGATTAAAGAGTTGATTATTTAATTTGAAATCTGATAGGATATCTAGACAATTGATTACGAAAGAAAGTCGATATGTCACTGTGGATGTTGAAGTAATACTTAGCCTCTACTTGCATATATATATTATTGTTTCACGATGAAAATGATCACACATAGTTATCTTGAATTGCTCAATTTTCAGTCAATAGCGTACTTCTTGAAGCTGCTAACATCATTTTATAGTAATTTAGCAATATATACAAGTCCACTCAGAAGTTCATTTTGCTCTAATGCCAACTAAAAAGGTTTATTTGTCCTCATGTACCTTAATCTGCTTATCAAACTTTCCATCCCCTATTGAAGACCCAATCTCTTTCATACACCTTGTAAGAAAGTAGACTCCACCGATAACTACTATAATTACCCATATATATCTATATATATTTCCAATTATAGCTTATGCTGCTCTTCCTAATGATATGTTAACTCATATCAATATTAGTTCACATCCTTTGAAGCATGATGTCTGTTCTTCCTCATGGTCTACCTATCAATTAAAGTTCAAAGTGCTTATATAGAATCAAGTAATTACCCGGATCACATGAAAATTCACTTTCCACTCTGAAGTTGAAAGAAGGGAATTTTTATATGGGAGTTTACCCAAATAATCGCTTGAATTCTAACCGGAAATCATTCATTGGCAATCAGGTGTCAAATGATACATATGCTATGACTACAAGGTGAAGTACGATTTATTATCAACAGATTAATTGATTGCAAAAGTAGTGGCAGAGATTAGTTGAGCCTTGGAATAAATACTTTGCTTGTACATTGCATGGCAGTTTTGAATGCTATTAGCCCCATCGAAAGGAAGCATAACAGTCAATAAATACCAATAGTGTCACTGGATCCGCCAATAGAACACCAGTAATCACAGCCGATTATTTATTATATGGAGCCAGTAGAGACTTCTCAATAATTGTTAAAGAATCAAGAAAAAAGGATAAATTTCCAAATAAAAGTATTATAAATTGGTTTGATTCTTTTCAATCCTTTATTTACACAAACGTTGGTTTAATTTGATCACTGACAAATTGTCATTGAGAAGCCGTTGTAATATCAGATTGTTACTTATAACTGCACAGCTAGCGGTTTGTTCTAAAGAAAAGTGCTTTTCAATTGTCGAGGTTCAAGAAAGCTTAGTTGAAGTCGTATCTACAGAGTTGCAATACAATTGATTTGTTAATCAATCAATCAACTCTTTATATCCACTAGAGGGTGCTGGTTTTTTGGGCACATAATACTCATCAACTAGTAACCGTCAACGATTTATCAAACAGCGAAACAATTCAACATAGCATAAATATGCAATCTATCAAGAAGAAGAATTAATTAGCAAAGTTCAATTAAATTATATTATAAATATAAATCTGGAAGGTCTCGTTTGAAGCAAATCACAAGTTCAAATAGGCAGAGATTAGAGTAACCCACAACTTGGATTATCACAATAACACTCACAAGTTACCCACAATGGATACTTCTAGTAAATCCCCTGATCCATCAGGACAAGGGAGATTTTTCCCACATAAGAATTTTTCTGAATCACCAAGTCCCATTTTTGATTCTGAACAGAATGACAATCAACCTGTACTCAATCAGGGTGATGTTGGTACGAACTCGAATAGCAACACCAGCGCCTCTGCCAACTTCAACAACAACAATAATAATCAACTATTCAATTTGCCTATTCCATCGACAATTGACCATTCACGTCATCCAAGTTTTTCATCACAATCATCAACATCATCAAGATCAGTATCAGTTTTAAATAACAATAACTCATACTCTAATCGAAAGTACTCTAATAATCAAATGGGTAATGATGATAACACATTAGCATCATTTCGTCACTCATCTTCACAACAGCGATCTTCTTCTAGTGGACCGCATCCCAGTTCAAACGCCCATTCATCACAACCTCAAGCACCATATATGTCTCAAGCAAACACATTAACTCAAAACTCATTTAATCATCTACGAAATCAACAGCTACCAGTGAATATTGCTATGAGCATTGTGAATCCTTGGTTAGATCAACAGCAACGTGATCCTTCTACTGCTTTCTCGCTATATCAACATCAAGAGCAAAATCAGGATGCTACTAATCAACCTGGTTTAATGATGGATTCGAATAGTAATTCATCAGCGCCACTAGGGGATATTTCCGGTACTCCCAGACAAAATTCACAGGCCTTTGGTGGTGTAAATGGTAGTGGGACCGCTGGATCTGTTAGTAGTCATGCCACAGCGAAAAATGCTAACAACTCATCTAATCAAATAGTTGATGATGAATTCATTCCAACAGCCATTGTGATAAAAAATATTCCATTTGCCATTAAGAAAGAACAACTTTTAGACATAATGACAAAACTTAACCTGCCTTTGCCTTATGCATTTAATTATCATTTTGACAATGGYGTTTTCAGAGGTTTAGCTTTTGCAAATTTTACATCGGCTGATGAAACCGCACTGGTAATCGAGTCTTTAAACGGAAGAGATGTTGGCGGTCGTAAATTAAGGGTAGAATACAAGAAAATGCTACCATTAGTTGAAAGAGAAAGGATAGAACGTGAGAAAAGAGAGAAAAGAGGTCAATTAGAAGAACAACATAGAAATTCTTCGAATACTTCTTTAGCATCATTAGGTAGCGTTCATTCTGCAGTATCTGGTTTAAATCAATACATTCCTCCTGGGCCTCATAATGTTAATAATGGATTAGGGTCCGGATTAGTAAATGGTTTACCAACTGGATTGGGTAATGGATTACCAAATAATATTTCTGGGGGAATGCCTAACCAATTCAATATCTCACCCAATCGTTTATCATCGTCAGGCACTAACTTAGCAGCTGCTAATGTTCTTAATCTAAATGATCCAGAGGTACTTGATATTTATTCTCAATTGTTACTATTCAGAGATGACAAATATCAATCAGAAGTAGTTTATCCTCCATCTTTATCATTAAATCAAAGACGGGCCATTTCTATTCTTACCAATCAATTTGGGTTGATCGAATCGTTTGATAATGGTCTTTTAATTGTTCGTCATAGACCTGCAGGTATTTCACAGCAAACAAGCCCCCAAATTCCTTCCGCTCAAGGAGGAATGGAAAACATGATTCCCCGTAGTGCAAGTTCCTTAGGATTGGCCCAAAATCAAAGATACCCTCAACAAACTCAGCACCAGCATCAACAACCATCTACTGGAAATCAATACAGAGGAGGGCCATTCCCACCTAGAGGTACGACAGGAAATAGCTCTGTTGTGAGCAATCCTCAACAATCACCACAGCAAGTCCATCAACCAATGATTTATGCTCCCCAACCATTGAATTATTCGCAGGGAGATTCAGTTGGTCCTGGAATAGTTAGAGCTCCTTCCGCTTCTCAACAACAATTGAATCAAGTCTCACAATCCATTCAACAACCATCCAATTCATCTCTTCTAAGAGGAAACAGGTCATTTGCTGATATCCGATCAATAGGCAGCTCTACAGGACAAGGTGGTTTTGATTTGTCTGGCAATAACAACGCAGGTCCAAATTCTTTCCGGCAATCATCTCCTTATACATCTGAAAGTAGCGGTCAACGTCTAGGACTAACTCATTCCAATAGTAACCGTAGCATTTCCTCGGTATCTTCTTTAAGAAGCTCTAGCTACAATCCTCCTCCTCAACCAAGTCAAAGGTTCCCCTATAGCAACTCTGTATGGACCCAATCAAATAGTGGAGCTGGAGGAGTTGGTTTAAATGCGACCGGGAATTATGAAGATGTAACTACGATATCTGATTCGTTGCAAACAATGAGTATAGGCTCTAATATTGGACATGATACTATTATTAATAACGAAGTGAATGAAAACATAAACTCATCACCCGAGAATCAATCAGTGGGAACATCATCAGTTCAAGGAATTAATTTGATATCGAAGGATAATTCAATATGGGGTATCTCCAGTACTGCCTCTAGTACTAAAACCAGTCCAGTACCTAACAGTGGAATTTCATTAACCTTGAATATGGCAGCTACAAACTTCTCCAGCGATGATGAAAACCCAGGATTGGACTTTAATCCTTTTGATGTTATAAACCAGAAAGAAAATATAAATGACAATACAGATGAAAGTAACCCTTCAAAAAATAGGGATGTGGAACCTATTAAGCAGTCATCATAAGGAATTATTACAAGGATAATGAGCTTGAATTCATTCGTATGAGAAATGTTTATGACTGATCCAACTTGTTTTTATATCTAGAACGTCATGTTTGGTGATTCCTTAAATCTATGAATGGGGAACACAACAAAAAAGAAGATGAATTCATTACCATCTGCTTTATGCTCTGTTGCTCATGACTTTCTATATCTAAAACAAGTAGAATAATGAATTCAGGGTTTTATACTGGTTGTTGGATTTTGACAGATAAGCATTTGATTTGATCTGGTGTGATCATTTTTAAACCATTTATTATGTCATCTAATCTTTCAGTCAGTACTACCATTTGAGAATCAAATAGTTTTCATGTTTCCTGACTTTAACTGCTATTCTTTCTTTTAACTGCTATTCTTTCTTTAAACTTCTGTACTATTTCTTTTCTCCTTTATGAGAGAAACTCAATTATTTATCTTGCAGGCGTTGTTACTTCATCAAACAGCAATTACTCTATATTTCACATGATTGTCGTGCATGGGCGTGTCCGCGCGCGTGTACGTGTGATTTCATTTGAATTCCCTTTCATCTTTCTTAAACAATCATAATTGTCATGTCATGTCACTTTTTTTCTCATTTATTTTTTTATTTGTCTTTATCTTCCTGTTTATATCATTGTTTTATTTATGTCTTTATGCCTAACGAGATTATAACGAAATATTATAAATGTATGTGTTTATTCATTTGTATTAATTACTTTACATATTACATGAATTGAAATTTGATTTATGTCGTAATCAGTTAATTCCCTTCTAGGCTTTCACATTGTGGTAGCGATTCTTCAACTGCTTAAGAGCCCACCTTTATGCTAGTTCCATATTATGTCTAATATGAGCATAGAATGCTCAATAATCTATTTCATTCTGTGTATAAATACGAAATTAATTGAATCATTGTATTGTTAAATTTAAAACCTTTATTTATTACTCTTAATGGATAATTCACCTCATCATTCATCCCAYAGGTGCTATGATGTGATGAAATAAGATTTGATGAGGTAATGAAGAAGATGATGTAATTGGTTTTTTTTACACTACTAATGAGGATCAAAGAATAGAAAATGACTATTCTCGGATCAATATGCTTTATATATAATAACGGTAAAGTAGCAATTCTGATTCTAGCATTGTTGGAAATTGTTCAAGAATGATTTATAGTGCTAGAGTTATAAGCTTAGCTGTTCATTGTCAAGAGAGATATTATCAAGAGCCACTACTTACTACTACTACAGCTGTTTTGCAGAAAATTGATCACTCATTTGATGTTGATTATATTATTTCATTAAAAGTTCATTACTAAATTTGATCGTTAATCTAATATGTACAGATTTTCCAAACCCATTTCTTATGTATGTTATTATGAATGATGTGAATGCGATTTCTAAGTGATTAGTTGTTTGGAATGAACAGACGGTTGATAATGAGTTGAATATTAACAAGCTTCAACAGGTAAGCCGAACTTTCGGTAGCAGACAACTTCAAACTAAAGGTGGTCAAGCAGAAGAAACCTTGAAAAATGTCAAAAGAGGAGTTGAAGATGCAGTAGATGCTGCAAAGGATTATGCAAGGAAGGCCGCTGAGGAGTTCAAAAAAACTGGACAAAAGGCCGCTGATAAGACCAAAGAAACTGCTGAAGAGCTCAAGCAATCTGGACAGGAAACCGCTGAAAAGACTGCTGAAAAAACAAAGGAAAGCGCTGAACAAGCCAAGAAGTCAATCAACTAATAGTTTTGCATACCAGCTTGCTTTCCGGTTTCTAGTCTTTGCACTTAGATTTCAGAATACTGGTAAATGGTTTTTAAATTATTTTCATAGCAATTATATTATAATTTTTTCTTGACCTCTCTTCTCAATGGTTTACTTTTTAAATCAATATCACATGAGTTAAGTATAGACCACTGTAGTTGTCTTATTCCGATTGATAAATCTTTTGGAATAGCTGATTGAATTATCTCCTCACTGAAAGCTAAATTTGCATCAGCACCTCTTGGAACCTTTTCTGTATCTTTCAAAAAATCTGTAGGATTTTCAAAAGTTGCTAGCTCTTCAGGAACAATTGGTTGAGCTATGAGATATTTATAGATGGCCATCATTGGTATCTTAGGACCAAAACCTGTAACACGATCACTTTTGGTTCCAATGATAGAGAAAGGTAATCCTAATTTTCTAAACATTTCCAACATCATTATGTCAGAGTCTTTTATTCCATGGTGAAGATTTATTAATAAATATGCTCTTCTAAAATTTTTTCTATCTTGCAAATATTGTAACATAAACTTCCCCTGTGACTCTTTACCTTTAATTCCATAACCAGGAGTATCAATAAGTCGTAAATTACCACCAATATTGATTGCTGATAATCTTTTAGTACTACCAGCATTCTTGCTTGGTTTCAAGTTGATTCTATCACTACTGCCTTCTCTACACAGCCTTTGAATCAAACTCGATTTCCCTGAGTTACATCTTCCTACAAGGATCACTTCAGGTAGGAAATCATCTACAGGATTGCCAGTATTCCGTTTCATAAGCTTCTGCATGGATTTAGATTTACTTACCCGTTTCTTGAACTCTTCATCAAGTTCTTCCTTAGTTGTATAAGTACCTTCATTTTCTAATATGAATCGTTTATACTCTCGTTTCATTATTTCGCTCGGAATATTATCGAAAGAATCAACCGACCATTCTAGCTCAATCTTGCTACTTTCAAAGAAATTCTTTGCTCTAAATAAGGTCGTAGGATCTGGTGATTCATAATAGCTACCCCTAATAACAGGGAATTCCGTTAGACGTGCTTTAATACTTGATTTTGCTTTGGTATCTTTCTTACTTGGCGATGCCTTTTTTGCATATGACACAACAGATCCTGTGTACCGTCTGCATTGCTGCCTTAATGCATACATTATAGGCAGAGGATAAAAACTAGCATAGAAGTGAATATCAACCACCCGAGAACTTTACTATCCAGTATTTGAGCCTAACATTAAACTGATTGCCAAATCAATGAAAGAAAACTAATAAGAAACACTTTCATTCTTATGATATTTTCATTTTTTCACTATGAAAACTAAAGTTGAGACTTATCATGAACATATCGGAGAAGATAAGTTCTAGCTGTGACATTCCTGATATGAAGAAAGAGATATAGTACCTCCCAAAAATCTGAGATTACAGATCATTAGAAAGAAAATCATGAAAAAAGGTATATCGAAAGGATTTCAATATTTATATTTATCGTTATTTACCTCTGCATGAAAAATATTAGTCAATGATGGGATGGATCAAGAGTTGTAGCAGACGCCATTCATAGTTTCCGAGGTTCTAAATTACGGATACGATAGCTTAGAATAGTGACTTTAGGGTAGTTATAGATTTTGAATAAAATCAATAGGAAACAATTGATAAAAGAGTTATAATGATTGTTATAATTCGTGTCATCAATCTACCACATTTGAGAGTCTGTATCAACACATTGATTGGTATTGATAAACCAGTGGAAATCTTATGCAGGTGTCACATCTACCATAATGATCTTACCCTCGCAAGAGACTATAGCATTATAATATATAATTAAGATGAATTCTGATCGGGGAGCTGCCATGAATCCTTTTACTTTATTTAATCACTAAAGTCTTCTTCTGCTCCTGCTTTTAAGTTACTCACTTGTCTATTGTAGAATTCAATTATCTGTTCACTTGTAGTTGCATCTTCCGCGGCTTTATCGTCTCGTACTCTCACAAATCGAGGGAATCTTAAACTAATACCTTTACCAAATACTTCAGCACCAGCTTTATACGTAGGACTTAAAGATAAATCAGCAGTTAGAATTTCCCAAACAGTGGTAGGTTGAAACCAGACATCCGGCATGGCTGAACTATCATAAACATAATAGTTCTTTGGAGCATTTATAACGGTTTTACTCAGAACATCGTGAAATTGTTTTAGATTCTCTTCAGAGAACCCTGTACCAATTTTGCAAGTAGTTTCATAAGATCCAGAATCAGGATTGTAACATCCTAGCAAGAATCCTCCATATACCGATGTTCGTTTTCCACGACCATAATACGCCCCTAAAACAACAAGATCAAGAGAGTCACCAACACCATCTAGATAATCCTTCTTTAACTTCAGCCAATTGCGGGATCTTTTAGATGGTTCATAAAAAGACTCGTCACCAGTCAACATCTTAACCATTAAACCTTCACAAGCATCGGAAACCGAATCATCCAAGAATACTTGCATATCATTAACGGCAGTAGGATCACCATGCGTAGTATCAAAATTCCTACTAGTAGCAAAGGCAAACTTTCCTTCGACTGTATGTAAAATCCTGTGAAGAGTATTTCTTCTTTCTTCTAGTGATTCCCGTAGCAACGATTTTGAGTTACAGGCCAATATATCAAATGCAAATAAACACACATTAACTGTTATATCAGATTCATTAACATCTTTACGTTTTCTTGTTGATAGTACTTGAAATGGTAAAATCTTCCTTGACTTAGTATCCCAAGCAACTGCTTCAGCATCAAGAATGAATGAAGTTATACTCTCCCCACAATTAGGATCAACAAAGTCTTTAACAGAGTTTGCAATATCAGGATATCTTTGAGACATATCTTCACCGTTTCGGGAATAGATTTTCACAGTACCTTCAGGCAGTAAATGCACTTGAGCTCGCTCACCATCATATTTATATTCACAAGTAAATTTCGCAGATTTGAATCTATCTAAAACCTCTGTTATAGATTTTGTAGGTTTGGCAAGCATAGGTTTCAATGGAATTCCTTCAGTTAACACGACTTTATTATTTAGCTCTTTGATTCCAGATTCAAGAAGAGCTCTAATAATTATTTCATAGTTTGGCACTTGAGCATAAGCATCTCTAATTTTCTCTTCCCCAGCAACTAGTTCCTCCGGGGAAATCTTTCTTGATTTCGTCTTATGTTTTTCAATTGCTTCTTTTTCTGCTTCCCAAGTAATAAATGCCTGACATAAAGCTATTAGTACAGATTTCTCTGCTAAACCAATGCGTAGCTTACCTTCCAAACTTCTCACTAAATACTTGGCCTCAATAGGATCACAAGCAGTTAACATTCTGTTAATAATTGATACTTTCTTGGACTGTGAGGCATTACCCGTGGTCATGGCTATTTGTTTAAGATTGTTGAAAACCACATCAACTGTTAAAGGTTTCGGCTTAAACATAGTTGGTTGAGTAATTCTAGATTTCTGAGAAATAGTACCCAAATCACCAATTTTCTGATAATCTAATTTGATTTGATTAGTTGATCTTCCTGTGCCTTCTGCAATTGCCTTAATTAATAAAGATTCACCTAACCCCAGTTCCAAACCTTCATAGTCTGGTCCTAGTCGATTGATGAATAAGTATGTTACTGGAATAAGGGCTTCTGGCTTAGCAGTTTTCAAAATCGTATGGAAGAAAGACGCTGTATATTCAACTATTTGTAGCCTTTTTGTTGTCGATTCGAGTTTCTCAAATGTAGCAGCCAATGCAGCATAAGGTACCTCAGAGTTGGATTTCCATGACAATTCAGTGCCATCTAGCCTTTTTATTGATACTGTTCTATTGGCAATTATCTCATCTATGCATTTGCTAGCATTGTCTGTTTCCAAAGATAACAATTTCTTTGCCTCATCCAAATCTTTATTTTCTGAAACCGCTTTTTCTACTTCGACTTCATCATCAGAAGGTTCTGGATCCGTATCCACTTTAATCTTATTATTACCGACTGCCTCGATTGAAACATCATCAGATTTAACTATTTTTTCCTCAAAGTGCTTTTCTTTTGTATTCATCTTCCTTCTTTTACTATCATTAGAAACACCGCTCAAATCACTATCATCACTAACGTCTTTTTTGGATTCACTGTTCTTAGATCTAACGCCATCTAATGTAGATTGGTTGCTATTACTTGAAGTGTTCTTGGGTTTAGGTACGCCCGAGAAAAAAGCAGCTAAAGTCTGTTGTTTCGCCATGCTTTTAGAAGGTACGAACAAGTCAAACAGTAAAGAAACAAAATTTCTGTTTCTATGGATTCCCAAATTTGAATAACTTCTTATCGATGGTTTAATTGAAAATACTGATCTAGTAAATTGATTCATATGAGTCTTAATTGATGACTATTATTTGGTAGACTCTTTAAGGATATGCAGACAATCCCAGAAGCTCTTTTTCAAACGAGACAAAAATCAATTAAGATGAGCTATAACCGACATGAGAATGAATATTCAACACAAAGATTGAGGTAGTATCCTTCGGTTTTAAACCTATAAGCCTATATCAGAGCCTGTATTCAGGTAGATGATCAACAGCTGTAGTCAAACAGAACTACCGACCACCTTTTTCACTTTCGTATTTCGTATTACTACTTACAAACTAATGTCAGAAGTATCTGATTGTTAATAACACTTTCTCAATCTTGACTAACAGATCAACATTTCTCCGGAATCTCCTTACATCAATTCATCACACGCGCATTATTCGCGTTACCCCATCATCAATACATTTCTTAAGCTGAGATGAGCTTTGAAGTAGTAACCCTTTGTAATTAATATTCGTTTACATAATCGTAACTATACATCAAAACAGGAACAAAAAAGAAACTTTGATAGTTTCTGACCCGGGTAAAAAAGTAAGAAGCAAAATACTACCTTGCACGTGAAATCATCATGGTGCACGTGCATAAGTTCACTTAACTTGTTACTCATTGCAATCTCCTATTTCTAAGCACTAATGATAGCCGTTTTATTGATTTAATGACGTGTGTATAGAGTGAGTAAAATCTTGATAAATAAACAAAACACTATTAACTACACATGATTGATGGACTCATATATATACTCCAGCACCTGTAGTTGGACGCCTGAGGATGAGGAAATACTCATCATTTAACGCACCTGAATGTGTGTGACAATTGCACTCTAAACAGATCAATCTCAAACTAATAAGATATTAATATGTCAGTTATGCTATCTAAATATATATATTAAACCATTCTGAATGGGTTTTCTATTGCATCCTGTTAGATTTTCATCATATTTTGTCAGATCTTGATCCTGATTGTTTCTCCTTTCACTCAGTCACGTGACGAAAGGGATAAAAACCACAGTTGCATGTAGTATTAGCTGCTTACATGTAAATAAAAGTTTTTCCTCTTTGCTTTCACTCGCGTCGTCGAATTAAAAACAAAAAGTGAAAAATTTACTACTGCCAATTGAGAGCCAAGTGTGGTCCTAAATCGATTTCTGATTTAGTATTTCATCTCGCCCATATCCTGTTTTCTTCTTCTTCACTACTACCTTTGGACAACGACTTGAGGTGGATTCTTACAAAGATTTTTTGTTTTTCTTTCTACATACTGTAATTGTACGTAATAATATATTGTATAATTAGTATTCGTCTTTTAATTGCTAAACTGCAATCGACACATATCAAAGATGGTTTTATCTTCTATTTTAGGGTTCCCAAGAATTGGGGCTTTCCGTGAACTCAAGAAGAACACTGAAGCTTACTGGAACGGTAAGATCAGTTCTGAAGAGCTTTTCAATGTTGGTAAGGAAATCAGAGCTAACAACTGGAAGTTGCAAAAGGAAGCTGGTGTTGACATTATCGCCTCCAATGACTTCTCTTTCTATGATCAAGTTTTAGACTTGTCTTATTTGTTAAATGTTGTTCCTGAAAGATATACCAAGTTTGAGTTGGCTCCTATTGATGTTTTATTCGCCATGGGTAGAGGTCTTCAAAGAGCTGCCACCGATTCTAAGCCTGCTGTTGATGTCACCGCCTTGGAAATGGTTAAGTGGTTCGATTCTAACTACCATTATGTTAGACCCACTTTCTCTAAGAGCACCGAGTTCAAGCTCAACGGTTCTAAACCAGTTGACGAATACTTAGAAGCCAAGGAATTAGGAATCGAAACTAGACCTGTTTTAGTTGGTCCTGTTTCTTTCTTATACTTGGGTAAAGCCGATAAGGATTCTTTAGATTTGCAACCTATTTCTTTATTAGAATCATTATTACCTGTTTATGCCGAATTATTAAAGAAGCTCGGTTCTGCTGGTGCCAAGAGTGTTCAAATTGATGAACCAATCTTGGTTTTGGACTTACCTGAAGACGTCAAGGCCGCTTACAAGACTGCTTTTGAATTCTTGTCTAAGCAGGAAGGTGTCCCTGAATTAATTGTTGCCTCTTATTTTGGTGATGTTACTCCTAACTTGGACGCCATCAAGGGTCTCCCTGTCAAGGGTTTCCATTACGATTTTGTCAGAGCTCCTGGTCAATTTGATGCTGTCACTGATGCTTTGACTGAAGAACAAATTTTGTCTGTTGGTATTGTCGATGGTAGAAACATCTGGAAGACTGATTTCGCAAAGGCTATTGCTTTCGTTGAAAAGGCTATCGCTAAGTTGGGTAAGGACAGAGTTATTGTTGCCTCATCTTCTTCTCTTCTCCACACTCCTGTTGACCTCACCAACGAAAAGAAACTCCCTGCTGAAATAAAGGATTGGTTCTCTTTTGCTACTCAAAAGCTTACTGAAGTTGTCGTTATTGCCAAGGCTGTTTCTGGAGAAGACGTCAAGGAAGCCCTCGAAGCCAACGCCAAATCAATCTCAGCTAGAAAGACTTCTACCATCACCAACGATGCTGAAGTTCAAAAGAAGGTGGAATCCATTGACGAAGCTCTTGCTTCCAGAAAATCTTCTTTCCCTGTCAGATTAGAAGAACAAAAGAAGCACTTGAAGTTACCTTTGTTCCCTACCACAACTATTGGTTCTTTCCCTCAAACCAAGGATATCAGAGTCAACAGAAACAAGTTCGCTAAGGGTGAAATCACTGCTGAAGAATACGAAAAATTCATTGAATCCGAAATTGAAAAGGTTGTTAGATTCCAAGAATCAGTTGGTTTAGATGTTTTAGTCCACGGTGAACCCGAACGTAACGATATGGTTCAATACTTTGGTGAACAACTTAAGGGTTTCGCTTTCACCAACAATGGTTGGGTTCAATCATATGGTTCCAGATACGTCAGACCTCCTATCGTTGTTGGTGACGTTTCTAGACCAGCTCCTATGTCCATTAAGGAATCTAAATATGCCCAATCTATCACTGACAAGCCAATGAAGGGTATGTTGACCGGTCCTATCACCTGTTTGAGGTGGTCTTTCCCTCGTGATGACGTCTCCTTGAAGGTCCAAGCCCTTCAATTAGGTCTTGCTCTAAGAGAAGAAGTCAATGATTTGGAAGCTGCTGGTATTAATGTTATCCAAGTCGATGAACCTGCTATCAGAGAAGGTTTACCTTTACGTGCTGGCGCTGAGAGAGAAGATTACGTCAAATACGCTGTTGAATCATTCAGAATTGCTACTTCTGGTGTTGAAGACAAGACCCAAATCCACTCTCATTTCTGTTACTCTGATTTGGATCCTAACCACATCAAGGCTTTGGATGCCGATGTCGTTTCTATTGAATTCTCAAAGAAGGACGACCCCAAGTACATTCAAGAATTCTCTGAATATCCTAACCACATTGGTCTTGGTTTGTTTGATATTCACTCTCCAAGAGTTCCTTCCAAGGAAGAATTCATCAACAGAATTCAAGAAATTCTCAAGGTTTACCCTGCTGAAAACTTCTGGGTTAACCCTGATTGTGGTTTGAAGACAAGAGGATGGCCTGAAGTTGAAGCCAGTTTGAAGAACATGGTTGACGCTGCCAAGTACTTCCGTGAAAAGTACTAAACGCCCATGGTTTTGTTGAATTTACTAGATAATTAATTGATAATTTATTTTATTCTCTTAGTTTTAGTATATCTCAATTCAATTTGGGTCTCTTTATTACTTTTCTTGCTCGGTGTTTATTCAACATATAATACCTCATGAGCGCAATCCTGTATATTTCATACGACGTTACGTCTCTACTTGTATTGTACGTTAATGATTTTATTTTCTTTTGATCTTTGTTTCATCTTTATTGTGTTTACTTACATATTGTTGCATGGAAGGCTGGGATTTCAACATCGGTAATACATTTAATTTCTAGAATATAAATTCTAAATTTCGAGTCGTAAATCATATCACTATGCGCTGTTAATGAACATTATTATAGATCTTGAGCTTCCTATTTCCAATGAATAGTAAAAAAAACTTGTAATGGCTTGCTATTTTATTATTATGACCCTAGCCAGCTTCTTAAAACTTGGTGCTTCTCGATTTGATTCAAGTTACACGAGGTTCTGGAACTGATTTTAGCAATTTTCGAGAAACATGGAAAAGGAACAACTTACCCCCAAAAGACTATTAAACAGAATCCGGACAAGAAAAGAAATGATAGACATAATGGTTCAATGAGATGGTATTTGAAGGCTTTACTAATTATTTCATTCCATGGACTCAATTTTTTACGGTTTACTGATTAGATAATTATTAGTCCAAAAATTAGTATACTACAAACTACAATTCAAGGCCTCTCTGGCGTTCTTTATAGGGAGAATGAAAAGAGAAACTACGTCTTGATCTTGTTGATTGGATAGGCAGACATGCAGGTAAAACGAAGGCAACATATAAAACATGAGAAACAACATCGCCAGCTGTTGCTATTTTTGTGATATGTTCCTCACCGGATGAGCTCTTTTGAAGTAAATGAAGAACTAATGTAAGTCAACAATGCGGCTCATACATTCATAATAAGAAAGACGCCTCTGGAGGTAAAGGGGGTTATTAGCTCTTCTCTTATACATGGAAAGAGTTACCTTTTTCCATTCTTTATGTTTTTTTTATTATCTTTGAACTGGCAAAATCTCAAACATCTTCCCAAAAAGAAGTGCTTTCGACTAGTAATCATACAATGAAAAGTCACTTTAGTGGAGGAGTATCTGCAATATAATTCAACATCAATATCTTGGTGAAAAATTGGCTCTAAGCGATAATGTCTGTTAGAAGATAGAAAAAAGCTTAACTGATTTTGCATTTTTGTATTCAATTAGAACCTAAATAATGGACAAAATAGGTATAGGGAGTGGCAATTAACTTCCATATATGGTAATTAACATCAATATGATTAATTTAAGTTACCGATCTATCGTCGATCAAAGTTTTAATCACATTTATTCCTTTCCTTTTATCTTATATATAGTGTAATACTAATAGGCGAATAATAATAAGTTGGATATGATTTTGTTTGTAATTAAAATTTTTGTTATTGTATATATTGCCATCRTTTAATTTCTAGAGTTATACGCCTTTTTATTCATCACTCCACTAACTCTCAAAATGTCTTAAAATAAAGTTCAGTTAACCGTTTTAAGTTAATACGGTCTCTCACTAACACAAGCTTATTACGACAATTATTTCATTTCTAAAAGCTTATTAGTCTTCCTCAAATCTTTGCTATTGGCTATTTTGCTCCCAGGGTGATTAGAAATTCAAGGAATGAATGGAAAGAATTCAATTAAGCCCACCCAGCATTACTTTGTTTATTCATTCTTGATATATAGAATAATTTAATGAGCTTTAAATCAAAATGTTCTCGAAGTCTATACTCTTAACCATTATTTATAGAATGTACATAAGTGTCATTAGGATTATTATAAAATGAATCTCTAGAATAGCCCCAATGAAATTATGGACTTAAACTACCACGCAACACAAAATAAGACATTCTTAAAACTCTTGGCTTTTCCAATCTTGTTACTTTCGATGAATTCTATTTTTGACACTACTCCTCCTTACCAGATGGCATAACTATACCGTCGAGTAATATACAACAAAGAATATAATTAATAAAGAAAGCAAGAAAACAAGCAGTGAATTGAAGATTGATTTATTTTATCTATTGAACAGATTTATGTCAAAAAATAATAATTTGCTGTTAGTTTAATGCAACAAGAAGTTATGGTGTTTGTTGCAAAGAACAGTTGGTATTGAGGAAGTATCAGAATAAACACTCCAAATCAGAAAATGAATACTGCAATCATAATATTTTATCGATAATAAATACAATAAAGTGACCAGAAACAATAATTCAAGCATATGTTGTTTATCTGAGATAATGTCACCAAAAATACTCCCCCTGTGGATATCAGGGTTAACATCAGCTGCTTCTTCATATACGCGGCATAATGAACGTGACTTTTATATTGAATTAACAGAGCCTCATAGAAGCTATACTCCTGGTGATGTGATATGTGGTAGGTTCCATTTTGTTTTATGTTTTAATTCTCAACACTTTGAAGATCGAGGTAAAACCCAAGTCACTAGTTACTAACCAAATTAGGCGATGTTGTGTTAACCATACCTGAAGAGAAAGGAGGACTTGCAATAGCTTTACATTTATCAGGCCTGCTGAAAGTGAGATCAAATTCAATGAAAACTTCCTACAAAAAGAGATTTCTCCAATGCATGGTTAATATCTATCCTCGAAAGAAAGAAGGTGGTAGTAGTTGCAGCTCAAGTTCGACTCTATCCTTTTCTGCAAACACACTACCAAGAGGTCAACATCGTTTTCCATTTCTCCTGAGGCTTCCAAAGGGTAAACTGCTAACAAGTATTGATTTTGACAGGGGATCAATATCTTATCTTTTAACAGCAGAACTGTTGAAATATGAAGATAGCAATTCATGCTTGATGAGTGCATCAATAAATGCTAACTCATTTAAATTAATATCAACTACCTCTCAAGCAGCAAATGTCTCACCCCCATCAAATACCATCTTACAAGACAGACCTTCAATTTCATCATCTTCATTGTCATCCTCAGCGGTTTCATGCATATCTACTTATGCAACTGCATCTTCCTCATCGTCCTCGGATTCCATTAAATCGACAAGTTCAATTTCATCCACTAGTTCTAGCACCACTACATCGAAACCCATAATACTAGACAAAGCTTCAAAGACCGTCAGAGTACTATGTCCCATGGATATATCAAGAATTCCTAATCCTTCACCTGTTGAATCTGTTTTGAGGCAAAAACATGGAACGATTAGCTGTGCAGTCTCTATCCCAGCGTCAGGCTACTTAAGGGGTGATCATATCCCAATAAAAATTAATATAAAGCATTATAAACCAACAAGAAGCATATCGGGAATTTTGGTTACGCTTTCTAGGATATCACGGTTTTCACCTACAGGGAACAGTTTGACCTCATATCGGAAGGATTTGTCTCAAACACTAGTCTCTTTTGTTGTTGATCCTGAGACATTGTCATGCGAAGCTAATGCAGTGATAAAGGTTCCAACACACGCTTTTCCTACAACTGTCATATCAACAGTCTCATTTAGATATTATATTGAGACATGTGTGAACTTATCATCAACTCCATTCGAACCAGGTTTAAGTTCATCAGGTCCGTTAGATCCTACTAGGTTTATTGACACAGATAAGCTGAAGCATAGATTGAAAATATTGTCATTATGGAAAGAAATAATAATTGGAACGGTCAAATCAAATCAACCTTCAGAGGACCTTACTCAAACTTCAATTAATCAACATCCAATAACGAATTTTATTCCCCAATTGAAAGAGTCTAATTCGTCCTTAGATATGAAAGTACCACCTGAGTTCGAAGAATCTGACCCACCGAACTTGGGTACTGATGATAAACTTGAGATTCAACGACAAGAGTTAATACAACAACAAAGCGAGCCTTCCTTCTCTGCTCCGGTTTATGAAGTGTAATATTTATTTATATATGGTATATTACATATATATTATAAGGGTGGATTCACGGTCAACGAAAGCAATTTTTAATTTAATTATTGGTTGGGATTTTTCATTATTATTGTATATTACTTGTAGACAAATTTACTTCATAAACAATTCAGATTATTGTCTTGTATTGCAGCCATTCTCATTCTTTTTGTGCAACCGATACTAGCTCTACTTAATTGGTTGATTCAGAAATGACAAACAAACAAAGCAATTATAACTTATAAAGGGCAAATGATGAATTACGTAGAAGGTAGAATACTTTTCTTCATTCAATTTCAATAGTAGCAGCCATTTCTCTTAGAATAAGAATACAAATGAAATAAAGAGACAGAGAACATACCAAAGACGGCAAACAATTCAACGGGTTAAATTTCTTCATTGTTCCCTACCCTAGAATATAGTGAACAATAAACCCCACACCGATACACATACCTATAAATTAACCTTACCATAGTGATTATTTCATTTCACCTATCCACTGAGACAACTAACAGAACTCAATTCATTGTCTTTTTAAGTGTGATCACTACACCAACTAATGATTGCATGAAACTACGAATTTCAGTTCAAATGCCTTTCTTTTCATCTGTCGAATTTATCTATCCTACAGATAGAGTTCATAACGAATAATCTGTTGAGAACTATTTGACATAAACTGAACATAAATGGTGTCCGAATTACCTATGTATTGGCTCAATTTAAGGTTATAGTTATGCTTGTAATTCTTGTTTCCTCTCTCAGTTACTAAATACGAACCACCTTGAGTTCGTATTCGTTAGCTCACCCGCTTCGATATAATTAATAGCATCACAACATGAGTGCATTTTATCTTAACAATTTGAACGATTTAAACAATACACTGACTCTCATCAGGATGTAGGAAGGTCAGTTTCTGAGATGACTATTTGAATCGCCATGCACAACTGCGTCATTATGCGTGAACTCGTCACTCTCTTACGTATGTCTCGTTTCAACTAACGGGGTATCCTTTTACTATCAATTACATAACTGGTGTCAGGCAATATGTTGGATCAACATTCTTCAGGATTTATTACCGATACTTTCTATATATGTTTTTGCTCTATCCATCTTTATGAATAGCTCTTATTAGTCCGTTATGCACAAACACACTTATATATGTCCAATAATAAATCGGGTAGAAGAATCGAACCAGGGTCCAATTGACATGAACTCTGACAAATTTAGAAGTATTGTCACAAGGTATTGAAGATCAAATGTCTTATACGGAAAAGAACAGGAGAGGACAATTTTCATTTCTGTCTCGTTTCTTTTTTTGACAAGAAGTATATGGTTCTATTGGGCGAAAAGTGCGAAAAGTGCGAACAGATTAAAATCGAGGCTCTAACATAATATTGTAACGCCTTATACTTGAAGACTGATCAAACAAATTGTATATAATTTCACTACGAGGTATCTTATTTTCATCCGTTAGGATATAAAGCACGCACACAAATCGCTTGAATTATCTTCAAGGTATTGTCTCCATCATAAGACAGTCGGTAACGCTCCGATAAAACCAGCCTCATACACTCTTTTCTATGACTCCTGGCTTATTTAGTTTAATTTTTTTTTTTTGATATATGATTTTCTAAAGTTTTGACTTGAAATGTTGAATCACGAGATAGTAAAATCTTCATTGTCATGTAAAAAGCATACCAAATTAACGAAACAGCTCTGATTGTTATTTCAATGCCCAAATGGAAAATCACCTGTCTCATCCTTGGATCATCAGTAGTTAGAAGCAAAATATCGGTCGTTCTTCCGTCCATGATTCATCACAAAACTATATAATAATTGCTTGCCTTGGATTTTTATAACTTTTTACGCTTTTTTTTTTCTTTCTCATTCCTGTTTCTCAAAAAAGAAAAAAAGATATCAATGGCTCAGTAATCAACGGCTCGGTTAGGATCCTCATGAATAAAGTTTCAGGAACGGATCACATACTTAAAACTGATGGCACTGATAAGACTTATGAAATTTAATCTAGTACGGTAAATTTGAAGATAGTGGGCTAAATTTTATGACTTTCAGTTGACCAGCAATCAAGAGTAGCATATATTTCACCTATCGAACAATACGTCAATTCCTATTTTTACATTTTCTGTTGAACTCTTGATCGAGAGTATTTTGATTCTAGTCATTGCACCTCATTTCCTTTTCCGTTCTATACTAATTGAAATCGTGCGGAGTCTCTGTTTATTAGCATTTTCATTGCGTACCTTAATGTGACGACTGTGTGTACGTTTTCAAAAAGAATTTTCCGATCGTCTTGAATGACATAAAGATTCTTTCCCATATTCCGTTTCTGTCAGAATTATACCTGCTTGCATGGCATCGTAAAAATATGCCATATGTGGATTTATTCGATTCAATGTATTAGATCTACTTCGCAGGAGTAATAAAAAATATGCTTATTACCTTATTAACTCTGCCTTGGAGAAAGGATGAGAATAAGAAAAAATAAGAGCCCCCTTACAAACTTATTTGAAGATTTTGAGTTACCCAATGTCATAGAAATTTTGATTGTAAATACCATTCTATCAATACAATGATTATTAAACACGAAACAGCGAGTAATTTAATTTCCACTCTATGAAGGCCCATCTTTCAGCAAAAAATCAGTACATAGCCCCCATATTCCATCCAAATAGAATTTTGCCTTTGGCTCTATAATAGATTTACTAATTAGGTATGATGAAAAGTTGTGACAACCATCTCAAAAAGTCTTTTGTCATGAGAATAGTCCATTTAAGGTTCATGTCAAACAGTCTGTATTGATAAACTTTACAAGTATTTGTTTTAGGTTCACCTCCTAATGACTCGTCAGACCTAATCTTCAGATATTCGTATGGCTTTTCAGTTCAAGCCTAGTAAAATAGTTTTCATTATCAAAGAAGAATCACAAATTTTCTTCCTTTAAATAAATAGTTCATAAACTGTATACCTGTATTTACTATCGTCAAAGAATGCTGAATAATTCCCAACTCTGTTTTCATAGGATCTTCTTTAAGACTTGGCGAGAAATATCACACCAACACCTTGTCATTGCTTGCATTAAGCAAGAATATTGAAAGACAAACAAAGGAATCTACAAGTGAATAGCTTGCTTTAACTTTTCTTCAAAACAATTTGCTGATATATTTGCCGTTAATACTTTCGTTCTTCATCGTATGGATAGCTTCTTTTGTTTATACTCATAAGACAAACAAAGCACATATATTGGAAGTAGAATCAGCACTTATAATTATAATTCGCACACAGAGAAGGAGAGGAGAGCTCACTATCAAGAACAGTAACACACTACAAAGAATCTCACCACTCGAATTTTGAAAGGAACACTAAGAAACATAAGTAAGAAGAAAATCAGTGAGAATAACAGAAGAAAGGATCATAAAGGACCAGAATAGACTTTTTCATTATACAGTTCGTTCTTTGGTACCCGTTTCTCTGAGAACCCATCAATAGCCAACACTTGAGCTATCAAGTGATTAGTTACGTCCGCTTCTCTACACAATTAATGAAGAAAAGTAAAATAGCCTAACACAGCATGAATTCAAACATTGAGAGTCGAGTTAACTCTTCGAAAGTGAAAAAAGCATTACATATAACTGGGCGATTCTTAGCCCGATGTGTTGTCAGATTTTATAAATCAGGCACAAATGGAAGGTCAGTCTTTGGACTAGCTTTCAATTTTTTGATCAATTTCTCTCCAGTTCTAATATGGTTGACTATTTTTAAGAATGCTGGGTTAATACCAAAAAACTGGAGACCAAAAATTCACGGTTCTTTAATGAAGAACCTGGACGAGCTTCTATTTAGTTTATCACTGAAGGGAGCTCTGTTTGCCTTTATTTTCTTTTTTATGGGATTATGTTGGATATCCCTCGTATATCTACTCGGAAGCTCTTCAACATTACTAGAGTTCACTCGTGATGGTAGGTACATGCTGATACTAGAGAATGAAGATATACTTGACGATATAGAAGCTCAAGATTCAGCCACTGATAGCAGTTTCACTGCATATTCAGATACCCTCCCTCATATGCTCTTAGGTGATGATAAACAACAGAGTGATAAATTAGATGAAGGTAACAACACATACCATATAATACTTGATAGTCTCGATCAATTTGGTTCAGACCAGGAAACCATTTTGGTGGATGATGAAGAAGGAGAACCAATTTTACCAAGTGAACTTGTGCAACCTGAGGCACCTCTAATATCGCATGAACTCAGATTTTTTTCCACAAGCTTACCTCCTACTTGTTCAATAGCATGTCCAGGTATACTAATTTGTTTCAGTTGGTTACTTCTTAATTTAGATCAACAAGGCGCCGACACAACGTCTCCAGCTAAAGACGTCCTAGCATGGTCCCACTACGTAGTATTGCACGCTGCTATGCCTATTTTTATGGCAATATACTTATACGCATTTCATCCACCTGGTGTCTTGGCCACTTTTTCATGTGCGCTTGGATTCCAAAATATCATTGGTGTGTTGACACATTTAGCATTCCCCAATGCACCACCTTGGTTCCATCATATTTACCCTGCTGGCACTGAACCAACTTATGACATGCCCGGTTATGCTGCTGGGTTAATCAGAATTGATCATGCATGGGGAAGTAATATGCTTTCTGATGGGTTCAAGATTTCCCCCATTGTTTTTGGAGCTTTTCCTTCCCTTCATTCAGCAATGGCTGTACAAAGTTTCCTGTTTGGAGCATTCTATTCTAATATTTACATCAAAATCCTCCTTTTTGGCTTTGTCTTAGTTCAATGGTGGGCTACAATATATTTGGATCATCATTTCAGAATCGATTTAATAGCAGGAATGCTGTATGCTTATATCAGCTTCATACTGTTTTTACCAAGGTTGGTGAAGGTTCAACAAAGATATATTGAAGGCCTAATACGTAATGATTGGTCAAAGGCAACTATGGGGATGAGAGTATTCAGAGGAACATTTCTACAAAACGTTTTTGACCCCTACCGTTAATCTAATGACTATGACTTCTTTGCTTCACGATTATAATCACTAATATTTGTTCATAATCTTTCTTTACATCTGTTTCGGTCAATAAGTAGATAGAAATGTTAGGTACATCAACTGGAAAATCTCACCATTGGATGATTCGGACTTTGGTTTGCACTATTACGTAACCGTGTTATAATAGATTACATTAATGATATGCTTTAAATTTATAATGTTAAAATTATCCACTGTAGATGCGAAGTTTTGAAAATGCTTACTGGTGAAATTACAGGTGAAATTATACTTATATATTTCATGTATTATCTATTTCTATTAGTAAGTATATTAATACAAATTTATAGAAATATGAATAACTGAATGATGATCATCACCCACTTACAAACAATGAGTATGCAGGGAGATTAAGAGCTATCTACCTTTAGAGTGATCATCTGACTTCTTCTCTTTGTCTCGCTTTTCTTTCTCTTCTTTCCTTTYATTTTCAAGTTGCTCTTCTGTCACTAAAGTATGCGTGTGATCTTTTCCACATATAACTGTACCGCCACCGGGAATACTACTATCATACTCTTCAACATGACAGGCATCTATTCCTTGTACCCATTGATCCTCCAAAATTATAGGTATACTGGGTCTTTTCAATGGATTTAAATCCAGCATGGCTATTATTGTTTCTCTTGAAGATGGAGGTAGCAATCTCAATAAACGGCCAGGGCCGTTGGGTTTTACCGGTTTTCCTGCTTCTTCATTAGTCGTTTCATGTTTCTTATCTGCAATAGCATTTTTATGACTATGGTGATGATGGTGATGGTGATGGTGATGATGTCCATCAACTTCTTTTTCAGGTTCAGCTCCAACTTCGGGTTTTACCTCATCCTCAGCGAATAACTTAAAACTCTTATCTGTCATCTTTGGAGCTTTCCATGGGAATCTTCTTAACGTCATACAACAAAATATAATAGCAATAGACCATATATCAGCCTTATCAGCATCATATTTCCTTTGATTTAAAACTTCAGGGGCCAGGTATGGATCAGATCCAACAACACCATGAGACTGAATTGAGTGTTCCATATGTGCATACTTGAATACAACAGCAGACCCAAAATCTATTAATTTGATTATACCTTGGCTACTAACCACACAGTTATCAAGTTTCAAATCTCGGTGAGCCAATCCTTGAGCATGTAAATAACCAACTCCTGAAAGGATCTGTTTGAAATAACAAGCAATTTCAGTTTTTGACATCTTGCCAGACATTACGATCGTGAAAAAATCAAATGGACAGTACTCCATTATTTCATAATATCGTGAATGAACATGCAGTAAGTCAAGAGTCTCAATAATATTAGGATGGTGTAATGAGGAGCCCATGAGAAACTCAGCATTAACTTTCTTTGCATAATCCTTTTCGCCTTCATTTGCATTTCGTGTCCGGAACTCCTTGACAGCAAGGAATGTACCATCACCTCGTTTCAACAAAGAAACTGATCCGCCTGCTCCAGTTCCTAATACTTTACCTATCTTTCCATACTTTCTAGTTATAGCAGATTCTTCACCAAAAGGCATATTTGTTACTTGCAGAGTAGAAAGGGAACCATTAGGTGAACTAGAAGTTGAAGTGGAAGATGAACCTCGTCTTGATTTACAACGTGGAGAGGTACTTCTAGATGTTGACGAGCCTCCAAAAACGTTCTTCATTGGCTTGAAGAATCTCTTCAGTTCAATCATCGACTTTGACCTCTCGCCATCTTCTTCAGGGGGATGATGAGATGCTAAACCTCCGAAGACCTTATTTTTATGTGAGGATTTCCCAGACAACTTAGGAGAACAGGTTTGAGATACTGGTGACTGTGGGAGTGATCCCGTTTGAGGTGATTCATTTTTTATCAATGGTGAGGGTATATGAACTGCGTGCTTACTGACTGATGATCCAGCAGATGTTGTTCTTGAAGCAGTGCCATCATCACCCAAAGAAAATACAGCTAAATGACCCCCTTGTTCATTTTCGTCTGGCGGGACTATCTTGACTGATATGCTTGATGTTGCGGGTACACTGCCAGTAGAGTGAGAGTTATTGATCGAGTCAGAACTAGAATTTCTGCTTGATCCATCAGGGCTGCTGCTTGATCTACTTTTAGATGAGCGAAATATATTACGCAGTGAAGATTTAGATGAATTCCTTGACCCACGACCAAAAGTCATTTTGATAATTTTGCTGATGACTCGATTGGATAAAAGTGCGTGCCTTCCTAACCTTGGTAAATGACTAGGAATACTTGATAAATAATTACTGATCCACTTTTCAACATCAATTATCGCAAAAATGTCTGACGATTCGTTTCTGATCTTTGAATTGTTTCTTAATCTTCCTCTCCTGTTTCGGCTAATCCCTATTCCTGATCATAAGATTGTATGTTGCAGCAGCCGTAGTAATTACCTACACCAATACGAAGCAATATGATGCTGATATGCTGATGCTGATTGTCTTTTGATGCATCAATTGTCCTTTTAAATGAAATGCATCACTATTCGCTAAAGTCATACAATTGCAACATTAGCTAAATATTGATATTCCTCTACTTACAACCTCATCAAGAACATTATTTGCATGCGTTTAAATTTATTTCTTTGTATAAAATACTTATACTTGTGAATAAAAATTAAAGGTGCTCGGCCTTTTAGTCATTGCTAACATTATAAGAGGTCCATGTACCGAGTTTTGGAGGATGTCCTACATGTGAAAGTAAAGAAAGTATACATGTGATTGTGAGAGAGTTTTCACATGAGATTGATGAGGTGAATGACAGAGAAAAAAAAAAGAGAAGAGGAATTGATGGTGACGCCATATCTTGTAAACTATTTGACACTAGAAATTGAATTAAACGTCCTTGTTGAAAAGAAGGTTGCTGACAAATTTGACTTGAAGAATGGTTTTTTCATGCGAGTGAAAATTGTTCTTGGAGTTCTCCCAAGAATCACTAGTTTGAGAAGAAATACAAAAATGATTCTCGCTATAGGCTGCTGCAATAAGAACAAACTTGCATGAAGCTACAAGGAAAGTATGACCCGTTAAGATATAGGTTAAGAGAATTCAAGCATAAGGAGGACCAGGATGGCAAAAACACTAAAGGTTAATTGAGATGAGGAAGTTTCTGAAATTTAGAATAGTCTGTTTAATTAGCTACTATAAAATATATCAGACTTGATACTTGCGTTATGATCAAGCGCAATAGATGTTGGTAGATTTCAGTATAAATTGAGTTTGAGAAAGTACCTGCGGGTTCACGTAGTTAATGCATCAAGCCATGGATCTAATAAACTTACTTGATTAAGAAAAAGATCAATTATCTCATGTTCCTAATGAATAAGCAGAAGAAAAACCCCGAATTATATTGGACATTTTTATCTTGATGCATGGGAATTGTGGCGATTCTTATAAAGCACCCTTAATGAAACGTCAGAACCTCTCATTTCAAGTGGCAAGCAGGCATATATATGGTGGCGCTATCAAAGTGTCTAATCTCCATATGGCTTTTTTCTTTTCAATCCTAGTTTTAGTTTTCACTTCTATTCTCTACTAACTTTTGAGCCCACGATATAATTTATTGATAAATGAGTAGCTGAGCGTCAATATCGAATTTCCTTAATTCCTCTCGTGTTAATTTGAGAGTGACAACAGAGAACGGCCGAAAGTTCATCATACCCATTATAATATTTTGCGATGAGGTGAGGACCGTAGTACATCACCTACATATAAACCTTATTTCACCGTCACAGATTGTTGATTGTTCATAGATATGTAACATATATGGACTACTACGGTAGGCGTAAGTAATAAAATGAAAATAGACATGTATATTACTCAATTCACCAATTGAAATTGAACTGACAGTTGTACCTGGGGACTATACCAACCGTTTCTCCGCAGGTTATAGACAACATGTAGCACAGTTCTGATTTATACTATCCTGTACCTTTGAGCATTGATTGATGTTGTTACTCTTGATTAAAGGAATTGATTACTTGACTTCCAAGAACTATATTTCGGAAATGATCCTGTTATATAGATTCCGCGTTTTGAGAGATCATGTAATCGAAAAGTCTATTACCCAACCACAATGTGCAAGTAAATCCGACAAGCAACATTCAGTCCTTTTTACTAATTACATGATTTCAATAGTATCTGCCTAATTTTGTCATTACACTTTGTTTATAATGATTTAACAACAGAATGAAGGATCCCATTCATTTATATATGTTTTCCTTCAAATCAATCGTAGATCACATGACCAACAATAGCTGATGTCTGGGTGTCATTTTAGACATTCATTTTTTTAACAAATCCGGAAATAATCACTCACTACTAATAATGAGTAATACGGAAATGATAATTATTACCAATTGTGGAATGAATAACCCAGTTCCTCTTTATATTATATAAAACTTTCATCTCCGGTTTTTAACATCACAGCCTTTGCAACTCAAAGTAAACGTTGAATGTATGTATGTAAGTACTATCGCGATGATTTTAGTTCAACTGACCCCGCATTATCATCATAATATTATATGTTAGATGATTATAGCATCCAAAAAGATTAACTGAAGTTTATATTTAATTACTGAATATTGTATCCTTTCAAGGTTTCTAGATATTTAGATCAACGGTGATTGTTCAACCGAGATAAAAAGAAAAAACATACACCATGGTAATCCAGCCGAATCATGATTCGTTCATATCAGACGACGAGGATGATGTTTGTCCTTTGTGCGTGGAAGAACTTGATTTAAACGACAAAAACTTTCGTCCCTGTCCATGCGGTTATCAAATATGTCAGTTCTGTTATAAGAACATTAGAGAGAACCCAGAACTGAATGGTAGATGTCCAGCATGCAGACGGCCATATGAAGATGATAAAGTAGAGTATAGAATACCTACGGAAGAGGAGATCAAACAAGACCAAGCCAAACAGTTACGAAAGGAAAGAGAAAGAAAGCAACGTGAGCGTGAAAAGAAGGAACTGGAACAATCTGCCCGCAAGCATTTAGCTGGCATGAGAGTTATCCAGAAAAATCTTGTTTACGTCGTTGGGTTGAATCCTAATATACCTATTGATGAATTACATGACACTTTACGAACTGATGAGTTTTTTGGTCAATACGGTAAAATTAACAAAATAGTCATCAACAAAAAAATCAACGCCAACGGAACACCTGGTTTAGGCGTGTATGTCACATTTTCTCGTAAAGAAGATGCAGCTAAATGCATAGCAGCTGTTGATGGCTCATTGCACGACGGAAAATACTTAAGAGCAGCCTATGGTACTACAAAGTATTGCTCATCATATTTGAGAGGTCAACCTTGCCCTAATCCCAACTGTATGTTCTTACACGAACCAGGCGAAGAAGCTGATTCATTTACCCGTCAAGATTTGTCTACTCGAAGTACTAAGATGAATGGTACTCCTTCCACTTCAACAACTGCTGGCAATGCAGGACATCCTCATTCTTCTCACGGGCCTCTACATCAGCCATCAACACCTCTACATCAACAATCCCAGCAGCAACTTAATTATCATATCAATCATCACCGCGATTCAAATATTACTCACCCTAACTCTAGTGCCAATTTTCCAAGTTTACATTCTGGAGCTGATCACCACCCTCAATTTACTGGTGTTATTCATCCATCTCATGAAAAGCAAGAACCTGGTGAACCTTCATTGCCACCTTCTGTTTCATGGGCAAACACTAGCTCTACTAAGAATTCACCTCAAATCACACCTATTGGACTCAAAACGTATTCTCCTGGACCTTCAACACCTACTTCTGCTTCTTCTACTCAAGCAAGTATCAATTCTCCAAATATCAAGAGTAACGCATCAACATTGAATATTCCTCTTCCACAACGAGCACCTGAACAACCACATCCATCTATTGCTTTTTTCGAAGAATCCATTGACTTGTTATTTGGAAAACCTTCGGCCACGTCTTATAAATTTAAGTTTTCTACTTCCTTGCTTTCTGATCTTGCTAAAGATTATCTGCAAGAAAGAAACAAAGTAGTCAATGATGATGCTGTTAGGTCAACAGTAGAAGATATCAAATCAATGCCTGCACTTTTTGCCTTTTCAGATAACTCATCATTCAATCAAGATAATAGTTCAGGTGCTTCTATCAATTCTACATTGAATTTAATGGAATGTTTATTCCACAAGTCCAACATTCAAAAGTATGCTACTGCGATTTCGAAACCAAGCTCTAATGTCAACTCTCCAGCAGTTATGTCTTTACAAATCGGAGATGATTATCAAACCGTGCTTCAACCTCAAGGCCAGCCATTACGAGCAGTGCCGCAACAACTACCACCTCAGCAACTTCAGCAATTGCAACAGCAGCAACAAGCTCATGCATTGCAGCAACCCCAACCCCAACCCTTACAGCAACCTCAGCCCCAGAATCTCAAGTATCCAACAGGTCCCGTTAGACAGCTAGAAAACAAGTCATCGGGCACACCACCACCTCCTCCTCCCGGATTGTTCAATGCAGCACAACATATTCAACCCCAAAATGATATGTTACGTCAGTTTTTGAATGGCAATAAAACAGTTATGAATCCTAATCCTCTGTTTTCAGTGCCCAATCCTGACGATGGATCAAGAGAGCTTTTGGCTCAGCTTATGACTGGTAAAAAATAGATCTCGCTGAGGCCTTGCTTTGTATATTTTATTCATTTATATCCAATCTTGTATAAATCTTGTATTAACCTGAAAGTTTTAAATAATACTGTTTAAGATGATTTTATCATTATTTATTGGTCTATTTAGTTAATTTATTCGGAATCAAAACTATTGTTTGAGCCTATTTACTATTGTGGACTTTGCAATGAATTCTTGTCAACTAGTTAGCCAATTCGCAGCAATCTATTGCTACTATCAAATACCATCCATTCATACATTATTTATTTTATCCCATTATTCTGAAATATTGATTCGGTAACCATTATTGGACGAACGTTCATTCTCATCAGTGTTCACTTAGTTCACCGTTTGATCCACCATTTACATTTGGTGGGCCATTCCAATTTTCATCATCAATCTTTGCTTCATTATACTCACTTCCGTTTTATCCATCATTTGTCAGAAATACTTCCCTAAATCCTGCTCTACCCAGCATAGCATCCCTAATCTCTAATCTCTGATTTCTAGTCCCTACTCAACACTCCTTTTTCTCCTGATATGAAGAGCTCAAGCAATACTAATACTTAACCAAAATCCATCATCAAATGCCATCAAATGCCATCAAATGCCACCAAATCCCGTTCCCTCTACCAACTATATTTCTTGTTTCCAATTAGGTGAATTAACTCGTTCCAAATGAAATGAAGCTTCACATCTCGTTTTCGCGATCAGCTCATCTACCCCTTATCTGCCTAATTTTCCCCTTTCTGTTTCCGAACGTGTGCAGAGTCGATGGTTTACTCTTATTGTCAATAGAAATTGTTAGAACTTTTATTTAATCTATGAGAAAGTGCCTTATATAGGAATCTGTGAACAAAAAAGAAAAATAAAAAGGAAGCGAGTTGAAAAGACAAACGTAGTGAGCCAGCATGCACAAAGAGAGGAGAATCTTTCGTATAATAATCACTCTCCAAGCGTATGAAGGAATCTCTTAATGATAAGAGATAATCAATGAATATTTGCATGGATTTTTGATCACCTTGGTTATTGATTTTTTGAAAGAGGATTATTATTTTCGTTAGTATTACCATTACTGTTTGCATTAGATCACTTGCAAAGGTAGAGGTACAATTATAAGCATCTAACTGGGAGTCATTTTATATCTGTAACAGAGAAACCATGAAAACTAAATAGAACAAATGGTGAGAATTGAATGATAGGAGAATTCTAAATATGCTTTTTACCAGGTTTCTAAGAAGGTTATCAACCCAGGTGTCTATTACTGATCCATTAATTTTGTATCAGAACAAAGTGGCGCTTGGAGGATTGAAACCCGATGAGGCCCAACATAGAGCAGCAACAGAGTAAGTGTCAAATAGTGATTGTTCTATGACGATTGTTCCTCGATGGTTATTCTATGGTCAAACCAATTTACTAGAAGGATAGCGATGCAGTATTCGGTATCTGTTCTGGAAAAGTGTACTATATTGCTATTGATGTATTGTGATGTGTCTCGCGGATCTAACATTTTTTGCAAAAGGTTTCGAAAGTTATACTATCGTGTCAAAGATTATGAGCCACCTGTCAATTACGCAGAAAGGATTGAAGAGTTAGCAAATAAAGTTGAAGAGATTTATGCTAAGCAAGATTTACCACCATCAGTTCTTTCTGGACCATTTAGTAGTTGGTTTGGGAAGTCAAATAAATTAACTACTGAAGGTAAAGAACTTATAAAGATATTAACTGATGAGGAAGAATTGGCCAATTTTCCATCGCCACAGGGTCTTTTACTACATGGAGAGGTGTAAGTACGGTTTGATTCCAAACAAGGGAGAAAGTGCTCTTGGAGAGCCTGAGAATTCTGCCTTGATATTGATAGGGATAATCATAATGATAATTATAATTTCCAGTAACATTCACTAACAAGTACTTACAGTGGTTGCGGGAAGTCAATGCTGATGGATTTGTTTGCTGATTCTTTACCTTATGCATCAAAGAAAAGATGGCATTATAACAACTTCATGCTTTGGGTATATAACCAAATCTTCATAATATCAAAAAACAACGTAGAATTGAAATGGACAGATAATGTTAAGAAATGGAAGTTACAACATGAGTTTATTCTCCTTCAAGTTGCTCAGAAAATGATTAAAGAAAATACCATTCTTTTGCTTGATGAATTCATGTTGCCTGATATGTAAGTTATTATACAAATTGATACCTTTTTGTTTCCATACGAACATTGGCTAACTAATTAACTATTAGGGCTGCAGCAAAAATCGTGAACACACTGTTCATATACTTCTTTAAATTAGGTGGTGTTTTGGTAGCAACTTCCAATCGATTACCAAAAGATTTATATGCTACTAATTTCAACAAAGCACAGTTTGAGTCATTTTATGGTATTCTTCAATCTAGATGTGTTACTTACAGTTTCAACTCTCAGAATGACTGGAGAAGTATTCTATCAGCAGAGTCATTAGATGATTTACCACCTCATTATATAGAATCCCCGTTAGAAGATAGATCTGAAGAGAGTAATGAGCAATGGAAGAAAACAATTTTACTCTCAGTTCAAGATTTATCAGAAGGTGGTGCACCTGGTACTATAAATGTTTATAACAGAGAGGTTAGAATACCTTGGGCTACTTCAACAGCAGCCTATTTTGATTTCGAATCAATTTGCGATACACCGTTAGCTGCAGCAGATTATATTTCGATTGCATCTAGTTTCCCAACCATTATTCTTGATAATGTTCCTATACTCACCACAGGTATGAAATGTGAAGCTAGAAGATTCATTACTTTACTTGATGCTCTTTATGAATGCAGATGTCAGCTATTAATACGAGCAGTTACATCACCGGATAACTTATTCTTCCCTGATGCTCCTGACGGTTTATCTGATGTCATGGATCAAGAAATGTACGCTCGAACTGCTATTGATTTAACAACTCCTTATAGACCTAATGCTTCTACGTATGATGATGCAACTATCAAAGAAATGATTCCTGATACCGATAGACCAAATTTCAAACCAGAACAAGATTATACTAAAGTATCTGCATTTACTGGGGAGGATGAAAGATTTGCATTCAAGAGAGCTGTCTCACGTCTAAAAGAAATGACAGGATCTATTAAATGGAGAGAAGTGGAGTGGGCTCCTATTGATACTGATATGAGACCATGGGAACTTGTGAATTCAGATAGCATACAGCAATTTCCCAGAAGTGGTTCATCTTTAGATTATGAAAATCCATTCAGGAAACATCCATCTCCACCACCTAAGTTTCAATCTCCAATACATTTCTGGTCGATGGTTGTATTTGGTCCTCAGGCGGGGGAAAAAAGATCTGATGAGATAGCTAAAAAATGGTTGAAGGGTAATAGAATTTGAACTATTAATTGATGGATGGGATTGTATTCAAGAGAACCGCGATATATATAAAACATAGAGATAAAACTACCACACAGTTTGTTTGCCCATTGAGTAATTGGATGTTCTAGAGTATTTATTTATATAGGCGTATGATTATGGAAATAACATTTGAGCTGAATTCTACTGATTATATTTGTTATAAAACTATTGACTGTTTTCTTAGCTTAAATGTACATAATTTGATGATTCTTTCTAGCTGAATATCGAGTAGCAATCAAATCCTGTAATTGCTACCTTTTAGTAGTGAGGTTTTCGAGTAAGTTGCACACATACTATTATGTGTAGTAACATAATATTACGAGATATTTACTCGAAAATCCTGTGAATGAATATGAGAAAAGAACTGAAAAGAACTGAGACAAAGTAGCAATGCAATGTCATGAACGTTTTTATCAAACAAAGTGTTGAGCACATAATAAGTATACCAATTCACAGAGAAATGCTAAAGAGGAAGAAAATCAAGGAGTAAGCAATTAAAACAACAAAGTCCATGTGTGCATCATAACTACTAACATAAAAAACACCAATCCCAAAAAGTCAGTTAATTTACAAGTCCTTCGCTTTAGGAAACCTATAACTTTAAAGTTAGTACTTGATTCGTTTACCATTCTAAATTTACAATATCATCAGTAATCACACAACTTACCGTAAAGAATACACTAGTTCAACCATTGGGGTTACTGTGATTTTTCTACCACCAAAGAACCTTCCATTTAGTCCCTTCAGCGCCCTTTCGCTTGCTTCTAATGATTCAAATTTTAGATAAATCTCTCCCTCACTTGATGAAGGATCAACGAAAATATGAACTACTTTACCATAACGATCTTCACACTCTAGTTTAGTGTCTTGTTCTAATAAAGATTCCCAATTCTCCTCAATTTCCCTATGAAGTTCGTTAGTATAAATGTTACACCAGCCCTAGAGCTATTCAGTAATATACAAACCAATGTATACTGTCTAGAATGAACAATAAAAATTGAACATATCCRATATATCAAAACATACTCAGCAGGATTGAACATATTTCTTAAAACCAAGCATCTGGACACGATCTTGGTTTCGTTTTCAGTGGCGGGTTTTTCTATAGGCTCTTTGTCGTTGTTGACAGGTTTAAATGCATTTAGCAATTCTGCATCATCATCTCTCATTAGTTTTCTCATCAAATGCTCACGGCTAACTGATGTGTAAGAAATACCAGAATCTGATTCACCTATTAGACTTGATTTCATATGAGTTTCTTCAGATCTTGTATGATTATCACTCTTAGTATCTTCCGAGCCGTTTTGAAGATCTTCAATCATTTCTCTAATTTCGGGCGAAAGCTCCTGACTATTCATTAAAGATGATTTTTCCATACCCAATCCTACTTTCAAATTGCGACCTAATAAAAGAAATCCATTCATTTTAGTTAATGCCAATTTTGCGCCTGAGACATCTTCAAATTGAATAAACCCGAAGCCTTTAGACTTCCCTAAACTATCTCTTTGAATAACAACACTAACGATCGGACCAAAAGGTTCAAATAGGTTTTTCAGTTGTTCTTCAGAAATATCAAAATTCACATTACCAACATAAATTCGACTTCGTGAAGGAGCTTTAGATAAACTATTAGACGATTTATCATTTGCTGCTGCTGCTAAAGCAGCTTGTCGGTTCTTCTCAGCTTCAGTATACTCAACTAGAATAGGAATTCCAAGGAGTTTTTCACCAGCTAATGTTAAAGCTTTTGGAACACATTCAGGTTCAAAAAATTCAACATAACCTACTCCTTTAGAACGGTTAGTAATCTTATCCTTCACAATTGATGCATCTTTCACTCTACCAACTTTATTCTCAAAAAATTCAAACAATTCACGAGTTCTTAACCTAGTGGCTAATTGTCTTACAAATACAGTTCGTCTATCTTGATCAGAATCAAAAATATCTGTGGCTGAGAGTGCTTTCTTCCTATCAATACCTTTGGAGTTAGAATGATTATATCTATTATCATTACGATCTCTTCTTCTGGTACCACCTTCTTTGGGATAATTCCTTGAGTCTGAACTTCTTTCTCTACTTCTTACCCTTTCGGATTTCCATTCTCTACTCCTCCGTTCACCTCTATTTCTGTCTTTATCCCAACTTCTGTCTCTGCGATTATCGTGACCACTTCGATCATAGTCCCCATGTCTATCATAAGTCCTCTTTCTCTCTCTTTCTAAGTCCTCTTCTGCCATCATCAGTTTGATCTTCTTTTCTCTTTCTCGTTCCCGTTCCAGATCGCGTTCTCTTCGTAGTTGCCATATCTTACTTTTATCGTTTTTTTCTGGCGTTTTATTGAAGATAGCATCTAATATTTGAGTACTGGTCTTGGCACTAGATGCTTCGTTTGATTCAGGTCTCACCCCATTATCCAAACCGTGATCTTCCACTTCTTGGACAGGTTTCACTTTGACTATTGACGTATTCTGAGATTCCTGTTTATAGGGTGCTTCTACTAGACTTTCTAAATCGTCTAAGGTGACCATTTTGCGAATCTCTGTCAGTAATTTGGTTCACAACTGTTGTCCCAAGACAAATAAATAACTTGGAAAAAGAGGACAACTTAACAAGATCTAACAGGTGATTAGTAGTTATTTAATTTAATTTGACAAAAGTTAATGCCAGTATAACTAACTGTTCAAGGAGTAGCATTAATCGGATACATGGTAACATTACGTACGTCGAGAGGAGCCAACAACAGATCAAAGAAAATTTGTGATATAAAAACATGATAGGAAAGTGGTTAGTTTGCAGGTTGCCATCTAAAGTTGTTGGCAGACAATAATCTAATAAAAGCTTATGTGATCCAATATAACATTTATTAAAGTTTGCGTAATCATTATAATGGTGTTTATATCATTCAATAGTGATACGAATCATCTCCGGAATTTACTAACAAGGAATCAGTTTTGGGAATAGAGAATAGAATAATACAGCTGGAAGACATCATCATGCTAGTCATCGTGGTTTCAAAATCTACCGAGATGTTTCATAAGGAGGAGCATATTATGAAACAGTTAAATTAGTGTGGCGTATTTATGCCACTATTCAGTTTCTGTCCCTTACACCAAAGGTAATATTCCCCATAGCACTTAGTACCTCGGACAAGAAGAAAAAATGGAGGTTATGTCATCGTTTCCGGAATTATTATCCTCTATCTATCTTTCCCCGCGTTAAGCCGATCGGATCGCGTATGATAAGTTCAATGAGATCTTACAATAATGAGTGATCATTGGTTTCATGTTCTTCTGCTACCGTTAACATACATATGAGTAAAAATTTACTAAATAAGAATTGTTATTTTGTAGAAGTCGAACATAGTTTTTGAGTATTTGATAATCTTGCATCAAGCCCACTAAAGTTTCCAACAAGTGTATGAGTTAAGGAATAAATGTCCTTCTAAGAACAGATCGATCAAACCATTAGTCAACTATTTGTTCACAAGAAAATATTATTGAAGTTTCATTGTAATGCCTGGTTCCATACTAACGCCTGCCAGATTAGGAAGGCTATCATCGTACAATTTGCTAGACAAATCATGGTACTTTGTGGCAGCAGCCACACTCAGTGTATGTAATAAACCCTCTGAGATCCCTYTGATCTTTAATTATGCTTTATCAAGGATTCCGGAGCTTGGAAAGTCACAGTCTTCTTTCTTAGCTGATGCAAATGGTAATCTTCCAATAATTCCAGTTAGTTCATCAGAAACAGTCAAAGCACAGCAATTGGAGATTGTAAGCAAACTGAGAGAAGCCTTATTCAAATCTGCCGCATTAGCTGGCGTTCCCAAAGCAATTAATTCTTTAACTCAATTAAAGAATTTTACTGCGGAACAATTACGAGAAACTCATTACAAAAGACCTGAAAGATTATCGCCAGATATTGCAGAAACGGGAGGTAATTTTTTTGATCAGGTATATGGCAAAATAGCCAATCGAGTGAAATATCAAATGAAAAGTGCATATCCCGATTTGGAGAATTTTGCTGTCAGTTATGTTTATGGTGGGTTATTAAGCTATAGCGATATCTTAAATCCAAAGGAAACCAGTTTAGTTGTGATTGCTTGTTTGATCCCACAAGATGTAAATCCTCAATTGAAAGGCCATTTAAAAGGAGCACTGAACAATGGTGCAACCAAAGAAGAAATCGAACAAGTTCGTGCCCTTTCAATGGAAATTTGTGAATGGTGCGGTATTTCTTGGTCTGCAGAAGTTGCAAAGCTATAAGTCGTTACATTATTGTTTTTTCCCTGGGTACAGTTTCTACATATAGATGGAACTCGGCATAATAAAAGTGAATTAACAAACATTACATGAAGTCATCATTCTTTCTATTTTTATTATGTAGAGTCTATATAGGTTTGGTATTTTCCACATTCATCATTTTCAAAGGAAGTAGCAAAAACATATCGACATATTCGACGCACTTCACAATTTGGAATGGCAACCATAATTCAGGAAGTAATGTATGATTTTTGCCACCATTCAACAGCACAATATGAATTCGGATACTAGTCTCTAGTTATTTGAGAGTGTTTTTGAAGCATATTTCCAACCACCATCAAACCTGGGAAATTGACTTCTCCATGAAAACCTTCATTGATATTGTTTTAATGATTTTACCAATTTATGACTGGCCTAACCTTGCAAATGCCTTCGTGCGTTCTTTTTTATCAGCGAGTGAATCACCGTAGTTATAATTGAAATCTGTGTTGAAGAAATCTTTCTTGGTTTCCGTATTACCATTACTTGTCGGTAGAAACGGTTTCAACCGGTTCATAGAAAACATCCCGTTATCCTTCTTTTCTTTAGTACCTATTGAAAACGTTTCAAAATTATTGGACATTATCGGAATACCATCTTTACTGATTGAGGATTCAACAGTAATATCTCGTGGATCCGATRTAACTGCTGATCTTAAAGGATCAGTAAACAGTTCTGCAATCGGTTTACCGCCCACTGATTCATCAGAATTGCCAGTCACTTCATCTAGGGTGCCACTAGACTTCGCTAATATTAGTTCTTCGTTATTTGATTTGGTATCTGCTTCAGTTGAGGTTGCCTGGGTTTCTGTTGTTTCATAAAACGACTTCACTACATTATTCTTACCATTCACTTTATTATTCACCAAAGAATGCTCCACTTGATCAACATCAGAAACGATGATCCTATTGCCGTTATTTCTATGATCATTGGGATACTGATTTGACTCAATACCAGAGCCAAAATTCGCCAAATTCAAGACTGATGTACTATTATCAACTGAGTTTGAAATTGAACTTATATTATCATCCAAATATTGGTTCATATCCTGATTTGATCTACCAAACAACTGGTACCACCATCGAACTGCCTCAGGATCAGGTAATAAAACAGAAACACCAGCATCCATAGCCATTTCCTTCTCTTTGTTATAATTTGGATTCGTGAATTCTGATCTTCTGGAAAGGAAGTAATCCCAAACACTTCTAGTTCTTTCTGATAGTTTATTCAGCTTTCTTTCATGTTCGGAGTTGCATAGGAAAGTACCATACTGACAGGAATACAGATGGTAGAAAAGCCTTCGCAAGAAACGCTCGTTAAACTGAAACCTTTCAGGAAATTGAATTAAAACCTGATAAACGCAATCAAGAAACTGATGAAAAACAGGACTTGTTTCCTTTTCATGAGATTGATTGAGAAACTTTCGAGACATCGAGTTTACTACTTGTCTAGCTTGATTATCTTCACCAGTAGTAGTAAAGTTCTTTTCATGTGATATGAATCCACCTCTTTCAGCAAATCTATGACCAAAAGAAAGCCATTCTTTTTCTACAAGAGTAATAAATCCATCTATGGTTCTATAGTGACTAGAAAGGAGAATTTGGCCTACTGATGACAATTGTGCCGTTCTATCCCAGCCATCCGAGCAATGAACTAAAACATGTGATGCATTAAAATGAATTGTTTTAGCTATCACCACAGCACCACTGATGATTGATGATATATGTTTTAACCAACCAGATTTGATCAAGAGTTCCCTATTGGGTGGATAGTTCAAAATATCACCATCCTTCAAAGCTTCAACAACTTTGTTAAGACTTTCTCGCATTACATGAATATTCCCTATACCTAGATACAGTTTCTTTGCTGATCGAGGATAATGCTCCATTCTCTCTGAACCTGCTCCTAATGCCTGTTGCGCCATGGCATTTGCCGTTGGTCTACAATCAACAATAAGATTTTCTTGTTTAGATCCAATTTTATGCGGGACTCTTGTTGTATTGAAAATAGCAGCAACTATTTTCTCGTCTTGAATAGACCGTGATCCTTGAAATCCAACTCTTGGCTGGGAGCACCTGGTGATAGTACAGCGGGTGAGCTCATGATAGTAGGATAAAGCTGGGATTCTATGTTTTGATCTAAATGATCCGGCATGATTCAACACATTGTCAGATATAACTGACGGCACGACTAATACTGAGGGATATGTTGAACAAAGTTTATAACTATGGTTGATTTTTGAAACTCTCCATAAATTATTTGATGGTGATGTAAGTGATGCCCCTGACGTAGCAATTGCTCCCATTCGAGCATATTCTTCAATAGGATTATATATATGCCAAGAGTTAAATGGCTTTTCAGCAGGGATAGGAGTGTAAAGGAAAGCATATAATTTATCAATACTTGCAACGCACGTTAATCGCAATATTGATTCAAATACTGCTTTAGACTCTTCGTCATTGATATCTGAAGAAAAATAAAATGACAAATAAGTGAAATCTTTACACCTTATTCTTATAGTTGAATAATTCACAGCTGGTTGATAAGGTGTTCTTTCTACTGATTGAATTATAGGATAACATATCCAGATTTCCTTTCGAGCTGGTTGCTCCTGAGTAAATATTAGATGATGTGTAGTTAGATGTATTGTCCCTTCGGAGTTAGTTCCAAACCTTCGAAGTGTCACATCAGGCACTCGAGCTATCTTTATATAATCCATTATTGCTCTGTTTCCTCAACTTTCACCAAAGCAAGTCTTTCAGCAAAAAGAGCGAAAGAGAGACTTAATTCACTGCCCTATAAGTATTTTGTCTTGTTTTGGTGATAAATCATGAAAATCAAACTCGCAACTTAGAACACATTATTCTAGCAATACATTCTTTACAGATGTGCTAAGCTTTGGTAAGTTGATACCTTTCAATGCCTAATTCAAAGACACTACCATCTGTTTATACGATGATGATAGAACATGATAAGTGGAAGTTTTGATTTATCGGAATACGTTCTTGCTGTTTGCATCACAAATCATAAAATGGAAAGAAAAGTAAGGGATCATACCGGGGGTGGTTCAAGAGACCGGAAAGCTTGAAGGATGGGACGTGAAGATTTGGTTAAGTATGGGGGTTAATAGAAATAGATTGGAGTTTATGTTTTAACTTAAAGGGAAAAGAATTCAGATAGAAGAAGTACAGTGAATCACAACATATCTRCTCTTTTTGAATAGATGAGAGAAATATTTTATCAGATGCTAAGTAAGTAATTAGAAAGAGTCATTATATGGTCAAATTTTAACTAGATAGAAGATTCCAATGCCAATGGAGAGGTAGAAGATAACGGAATTTATATAAAAGGTTATCATCTCCGACATTGTTGTATATATTCTCAGGGTTGACAACACAATTAATAACATGAAATGAATTGTTTGTTATTCATAGATCTGAAAATAGTTGTGTTCATTGAACTGATAGGTTTTGTTAGTTCTGGAGTAAAGGAAATGGGTATTGCTTTAGATGAGTGATGTCAACCAAGAAATTGCTAGTAGTAAATCATTCTAGAGATATCACATCACATGAATACGATGAATAAATGAGTTTTGAGCATCAGGTATCATGAATTAATGTGTCGTCTAATATATTCTCGCTTAATATGTATTATGGGTTCAGGTATCAATAGAGGTGTTTAAGGTGTTTCTTGTCAACCAAAGATTGGTCTCGAGCTTTCCAACGTAGGCAGGGTACATCTTGTCAGTGGCACATGCATATCGGCCATTACCTGCTTCCACACATTTCTGTCCTCTATAGACCTTAATGCGGTTGCCATTTGTTCCAAGAACATTTTTTGGTATTTGATTATTGATGAACACATTTCCTTTCTTTTCTCCCTTTAATTGAGCAACGTCATTCCATGCGGATATTTCTCCTTGCTTCAACCATAATCTACTCCAACACACTATTCATCCCGCACACTACTTGTACTCTAATTTCAATCAACTACTACTACTGACTGAATATTCCATAAATATTTACTTGGTTTATCTGCATTGCAGGCATTGTAGGCATTGAAATTAATCCGCATTTGTATATACTTACTGGTTTGTTTCTACTGGTTGAGCAACCCATTCCTCTCCATGTTGATAAACAAATCCTCCTAATCAGGTAACTACTCATTAAGCCATATCAAGTAATTAAGTTAACCCATTCTACCATACATTTATTCATCCTATAGATAATACAGATTGCTACGGTACTTCAGTAGCCAAGAACTGGCTCTCTCAATTATAACAATAAGTGCTTAGCTGAATATTTACAAAAGACTAAATCATATCTTTCCGATTTAACCACTGCCATAAGTTTATAATTGTTATTTACATTGAACTCATGCTTATGTGGAGCAATGAACCAGTAATAATCAAATAACCCAACTATATGGCTATTTGAGCCCATTTAGATTGCATGTCAGATGGAATGAGTCAATAGGGTCTGAAAACCGTAATCAATATGGACATGACCAGTTTGGGATACAATAGCACAGAGCAACATGGATTAATTTGAAAGTAAGCTGAAACAGCGAATATAATGTGGAGATTGGCACTGAGGAAGAGGAAATAAGAGGTGAGGCAAATATGGTTGCGACAAAAACTATACAGGAAAATCATGTTAGGAAAACTATGAAGGAGTGATAGGTGTAAGTTGTTGTTGGTTCCACTAAGCCCAGCCAAACTTGATAAGAACCTCGGACAAACCATAGGTATAGCATACTAGTTGAAATAAGTTAGAGGTGTTTGTTGAATTATTTAATCAAATTGAGATTAGGATGATTCCGTCTTATAGGATCTCCTTCAAACCTTCAGATTTACTGATAACGTAGATTGATAGATTCAAGAAACCTCTTGAGTGGGTTAGTTTGTTCGCACAATGGTAAATTCTGACTGAGAAAAGGGTCTCATTGCAAATTATTAGTGAAATCCTTCTATAAAATATTCAGAGTATGATTAACCAATATTAGCAATCTGTTGGTTCAAGTGAATGTCGTAAATAAAATTATCAACGAGCCTATTAAAATGGTAGCCATAGTAATAGTAATCAAAGCCTGTATGTAGTATCAAGCCAATCAATTGCTGTCCAGAATCTTGTTATCGTTCATTATTATCAAACTTCATCACTTTACGGACTTTATGGAAGTGAACAGACTCTTTATCACTTTTAATAGAACGACAACTTAAGTTACAAGACCCTTCCCCAGATCTATATAAATACAGATATAATTGCAAATGGATAGGGAAAATAACAATTATTACCTTTGTATAAAGAAGTCGATAGGTTTATGTACGCTTGATTTTTGAATACATTTAAATATTATCATATTAAATCTGTTCCCCACTTGAATACTGTATTGAATGCGAGAATCAAAAGCTACTAGAGCGAGTTGAGATAATAATCAGAGAACTAGGAGAAGAATTGATAAGGTGGAACACTATATTGTGAATGATAGTGCCAGGATCCGTTAGACCTTATAAAGAGATATTGTTAGTAGAGTAGAGATTACCAAGATGGGATTGAGATATTCTACTTACTTGGATGTTCCTTCTAATAAAGAAAGTATTTATGGTTGTAAGCACTGCAGAACACACCTGTCAGTCTCTGGAAATATCATATCGGATGTAAGTATTGGAGTTTTTTTGTTTCTGTAAAGAAATAGTTCACTATCGAAGTCTTTAATTACAAAATGTTAATGATGTTTACAGAACTTCCATGGGAAACACGGTGATGCATATCTTATGAATAAAGTGTAAGTAGATGTAATAACAGTGATAATGGCAATCAATATCCATTGTACTTCAACATGGGAATGTCTGAGTAGAAAGCACTTATTCTGTTAAACTAGATACTAATAATATCTAGGGTAAATGTTATGGAATGTGATCAAGAATCACGAAAGATGGCTACTGGGTTCTATATTGTGCGCGATATTGCCTGTCATCAATGTAATAATGTTGTTGGTTGGAAATACTGCAAAGCCAATACACCTGGTCAGTCATACAAAGAAGGAAAGTACATTTTGGAGATTGAAATGATGACGGAAGTTAAATGAATCTTTTTTCTTCCCAATCCTACGGAAATTAATGGTTATAAGGTAAAGTGTACCGGACTACCCTGGACTTCATTATTACTATTTCTTTCGCTGTATTTCTTTCTCTCAGCATGTTTTCATTTTAACTTTTTAATTTGATTTGTTTGGTTTTATGTTTATGGGCTTGTTTTGGTTTTGGGGTTAATGGTTGCGGGCAATGACTGGTTTATGTTGATTGCAGGATTTACTACGAAATCCCACAGGGATTTCGGTTTGGTTTCCTTTCTTTTCGTATCACTATTTGTGGAAGTGTTTATATATGCGGTTTGTATTTGCTGTATACTTATACCTTTTGTCAGGTATGATTTAACTGTTTGATTATTTAACCGTTTGATTATGATTCATAATTGATTATTGCTTGTTGAATCCATGTCACTTCTATATTTATATAAATTGTATGGATCATTTGTCTTTTGTCTTTCTATCGTTTCTTAATATATAGAGGAATAGCAATTGGAGCTAATAACAATAGCAATCGTCTTATCATAATGTCTTACCTTGTGATTGTACTTATGTTTTGTTCATTTGTTCCTTTCCATAACTATAAAACCTAATGTGTGTGCCCAAGTACAACAGGTGTAATAGATATGATACTCTTCTGTTTCTTTCAATCACCAGGATTTATCTGTTTCCAATCCTCCAATCTATCAACTAACCGAACTACCATCATCGTGATTAATATCTTCTTATCGCATTCTGGTAGTCTTTCTCGAAATGGCTTATCAAAGAGCTTCTGATAAGACGGGAATTATGGAGATAATTAGTTTTTATCATTTCCATTTTTGGATTATGTTATTATTTCCGTAATTTGCCTCTTCAGTAAATTACATTCGCGTTTGTGTACTAACAAAAAAAAATAGAATCAGAATCGAGAAACATGAAATGGTTGATAATACGTTTTTGCTATCACTCTTTCACCGATTAACTTCTTGGTTTTGTTGTTATTTATTCCATAAACAAACAATAGGATCGGCTGCTTATCAGAAGGAGAAGAAGCATAACTCAAAAGATGAAAGAAGGTACCGATGAAAGTAAATCCTTCTTCAAATTAGAGCTTGAAACAGAATCGCGTCTTTCGTTATTTCGATCAATGGGAGGATCATTACCTAAACAAGAGAATTCAGTTATGAACGACATATATAATAATAGCGAGGGAGGAAAGTTGTTTTTAGATATTGATAGTGACAATGAAACCAGTAATCAAAGTGATAATAGTTTGGTAGTCGATGACCAAGTGGCATCTTTCTCTCAGCTGGATAATAGGTTGAATGGATTTGAGAAATCATTGACTGACATCATAGGACCTATAGGTAAATCAACTGTACATTTGTTGTTTGATCAATGTAACGGTAACCTTGATAGAGCTGTAAATTCTTACCTTGATAGAACATATTCAAACAACCCTGTGTCAAATTTGAACCGCGAACCAACTAATATTAAATCACGTACATCACCGTTATTCTCATCACCAAAGAAGACAACACCACCTTCTTCACCGCCAAGAAAGAGACATGCACCTGACAGTAATTATATAGTATCTACTGAGTTTGATACTAAAGCAAAAAGCAATAGAAAAAGATATCTAGGATCTACTCAATTAGAAGCATGGATCACTCGACCAACTCCTAATTCGTTACTCTTTTATGGTACTCAAATAGTGGTCTCGACACCAGGTGTCGCCCAGGTATATTCTCATCGCGTATCAAAGCATGTAGAATCATCGCTAGTTAGACTTGCAGTGAAGGACAAAAGATCTCCATACAAATTACGAGAAGTTGGAAGAATACCTGAAGATTTAGCTAGAACAATTGTTCCTTTGATCAATTTATCAATATGTCATTTCCAAGCTACTTGCATATTTGCTGATGCTAATCTCTCAGTCGGTGATCCATTTTACATTCAACTAGATTGCTTTTTGTTACCAACAGCATTTACATCACCTACGTTATATTCATCAGATAGTCTGGCCTCAACGTTAAAAAACAATGGAAGGCTGAAAGCTACAGAAAAACTAGGAAAGCCAAAAATGGTTGACTTAGATGGTAAATCAAAAATAGAATTCAATATGAATCAGGCAATGGAAACATCAGTGGAAAAATTAACTCGACAAAGACAAATTGCTATTGCTCAATTATTCAAAAAGCTAGGATTGACCCCTATAAATAATAAAAGGGAAGGTAAATCATTAAGTGGATTATTTGGTACTAATGTTGTAGATGATATTATTGAAGCAACAACCATGGAAGGTGATTCTAAATTATTTCCTATAGACCCTGAAAATAATCCTGAAGTACCAGTTGCAGGTGAATCTGAGCTAGATGTCAATGTAATCAATAAGTTATATAAATCAGCCACCTCTGAGATTCCAACTGAAGGTTTAGAACTATCGACACCACCAGAATCTTTCAAACTGAACCTACGTCGTTATCAAAAGCAAGGTTTAACATGGTCACTTCAAAGAGAGAAATTTGGTCAATTGGATGCTGATAAATCAGCAATCCATCCTCTTTGGCAAGCATACTTATGGCCAAAGGATTCTTCATTTGCATTAGAGAGGGAAGCTAAAAACATGGATAGTAATCAATACAGCTCAATTTCTCATTGTGAAGAAGATTCAACGTTTTATGTTAACTTCTATTCAGGACAAATCTCTGATAAAAAGCCTTTAATGGTTACATCAACAAAAGGTGGAATTCTAGCTGATGAAATGGGTTTAGGTAAAACTATCTCAACATTAGCCCTAGTTTCTTGTTTACCAACAGATGAATCATATCTAGAAGACAAAACTGGTGCTAGTGTTTCAGAACTCATACATAATCGGTATGCATTTGGCTCTACACTTATAATTGTTCCTATGTCATTATTATCTCAATGGCAATCAGAATTTACTGCTGCTATAGGAGATACTAATATGACATGCATGGTTTATTATGGTTCATCATTACTAGATTTAGCTGATAAACTATCGCGACCAGGAGCACCTACTGTTGTGGTTACTACATATGGTACAGTTTTAAGTGAATGGCGTAAAAGCAATGTTTCGGTTAAACCAATAGGTTTATTCTCGGTTAAATTCTATAGAATAGTATTGGATGAAGCTCATACTATTCGCAATAGAACATCTAAAACCTCTAATGCTTGTTTTGCTTTACAAGCAAGGAAAAAATGGTGTTTAACTGGAACACCAATCATTAATAGATTGGATGATTTATATAGTATCATTAAGTTTTTGAATTTAGATCCTTGGGCCAATTTCACTTATTGGAGAACGTTCATCACTTTACCTTTTGAGAGAAAGGAAATTGAATCAGCAATGCAAGTAGTTCAATCAATTATGGATCCAATTTTGTTAAGAAGAACTAAAAATATGAAGCAAGCTGATGGGACTCCATTGGTAGAAATTCCTGATAAAGAAGTCATAATCCAGAGGATTGAATTACAATCTTGGGAAAAGGAATTGTATTCTTGGTATAATAATTTAGCTACTCAAGCGTTTAAAGACGGTATGAGATCTGGTGATTTGCTAAAGAAGTTCACAATGATTTTCACTTATATCTTACGACTTCGGCAAATATGTTGTCATTATGAAATGATACGTTCTGGTATTTCCCATGTTTTGGAAGACTTACAACAAACTCAAGCTAATGATGATTTGAATTCAAGTGACTTGAATCTATCTGATTCAGTTGGAAATGAAACTCCTTTGAAGATTTATGAAACTGTTACTGCAGATGTAATGAAACCAGCTGAGGTTGAAATGATAACTAATGAACTATACAGGAAATATAGCAAAGGATTCAACAATGAGGAATGCAGTATATGCACAAATGAGGTGAAAACGAAACAGGAAAATACTGCTATAACTGAATGTGGCCATCTGTTTTGTCTTTCTTGCATTTTACAGCATATTGATTTTCAGGAGTCAAGAAACAACGTTGCTTTATGTCCATTGTGCAGAACCACTATCATTAAGACGCGTTTGTTCAAAGTTAAACCTGTTTTTACTATTGGCAGTTTAATGAAAGGATCTTCAAATATTAACGCAAAAAACAGAGATCATGCTAATGATATTGATACCATTAATCATGATGTTGATGATGGTGATGACAATGATGGTTATGATCCTAAAAGAATTAACAAAAAAACCATGAAGCCTTCCACTTTCAAATTAATACCATTTAATCCCAGAAAGGTATCATCAAAAATCAATGCACTTTTATCACACCTAAGAATATATAAAGACACATCACCTGGAGAAAGAATTATTGTCTTCTCATCATTTACTCAATTTCTTGATCTGATTGAACAAGAATTACTTCATGAAGGTGGAATGAAAGTCTATAAATTTGATGGGAGAATGTCTCAGAATCAAAGGAAAGAAGTACTTGAAGTATTTAAGAATGGAAGTGAGAAAGCTGAACGAGAAGAATTAACTGTCTTACTAATAAGTTTAAAGGCAGGTGGAGTTGGATTGAATTTAACCAGCTCATCAATTGCGTTTATGATGGATCCTTGGTGGTCTGCTGGTATTGAACAACAAGCTATTGATCGTTTACACCGAATGGGTCAAACTAGAAATGTGAAAGTGATAAGATTCATTGTTCAAGAAAGTGTTGAAGAGAAAATGCTCAAGATTCAAGAGAGAAAGCAAAAGATTGGTGAAGCAATTGGTGATAATGAAGAAGAAAGAAGGAAACGTCGTATTGAAGAAATCCAAATGTTATTTGAGTCCTAATTGTAGTTCTTGAATTAGTTATAATCTATTGATTTAATCTGTTATTTGATATTTTTTCAATCGACGTTTCACTGACTGTCTTGTATGTAAAGAATGAAAATATTATATTTATCATCCTTTTTCATAGTCTTCATATTATTTGTACGTACATTTTAGTTAACGACTCATGCATTCATACTTTAACAGTTTATTTCTCACCGTAACTCACGTAATGGTAATAGGGAATTAGTTATAATAAGACTTTCTTTTTATCTATCAATTCAGTTAAATCAACATTATTCTCCTTTACCCAAGTCTCAACTACGTTCCTTATAATAACATAAGTAGTTGCTTGGCCAATTGATCCTTTATGTTTCTTACCACGACCACTAGAACTCGAAGCAATAATGGGTTTCTGTCCCAAACATTGTAAATCAATTAATGCTAATAACACATCGTCAGGATGTATTCCTGTCTTTATTGAAATGTCCTCAATGCAAATTCTATAACCTCTTTTCAATCCACCTTTCAATAAATATTTGGCAATTGCCCATTTCCAGTACTTAATAAAAGAGGCTATTCCAAAGGCTGATAAAGGTTTCTCGGGGGAACCAAAAGTATTTGATCTAATGCACAGATGATATGAAAAAGCAATTAATAATTTACCAACATGTTTCCCCTGAAATGGTGGAAAAACAGTAATTACTGCTAAACTATTCTCATCCCACGAGATATGTTCTTTAGAAAAGAAACCCATTGGTTTGCCATAATCATTGGTATGTTCTTTCGAATAGGCCACGAAAAAATCAAATGTTTCTGTCTTGAAAAACGTTGATTTATTGTCAAGAAACAGCTTACCAAATAGACATAAATTCTGACAATAAAGTCTTTGCTGAATCCCAGATATCAATCTAATATCAATATTATCCCCGTTATAAACAACTCTTCCCGGCAGTTTCTTCTTTTTAGAGCAAAATATCCTATGGCCCTTCATTTTACTCTTATCATCTGTATATCGAAAACAATAATCACATACGTATAGCTTCTCGAATATGAAGTTGGAATCAGTAATTTTCTTGTTACTTTTGTTGATACGACTACTATTAGTTGATGAGCCGGTTACAGTGTTATGACTATTGAATATAATGCCATTTATACCTAGAGTTTTCGATTGAGGTAGAAAATAAACTGGCGAACCGTACCAAGTATCGAATTCGTAATTTCCAAACACAACTCTATCGATATTTCTCTTCAGAGCGACTCCATATTCTTCATCTTCTATCTTCGAGGTTGAACCTTCAGCAGTAAGTTTTAGCTGTAGTTCTTCTGTTCCTACTGGAGCTTCCGGTATTATTAAATCTTCAGGTAAATCATTCCTAGAGAATATTTTCAAGTCGGAGCAGGCCTGGGCAGAAGTTCCTTTTTTGGGTGTGGAGGATGCAAGAGGTTCAGCAACTATAGTTTCGGAGTTCTTTTCGTTGGTTTGCACAGTGGAACAATTTTTATCAATTGGTCGATCAATATTGTTCTTATTAATATTATTGTTGTTGTTATTGTCGTTGTCGTTGTCGTTGTCGTTGTCGTTGTCGTTGGAATTATCAACATGCTGTTCGGTAGTTGAGCTAACAGATTGAATTGGTGCTTGAGCTGGACTGTTAATGCACTCAGTTGATTCTGCTTCCAAGTCGTTCGTCGCTTGACCATTTCCATATTGAACCAAATTGATTTTGAGTGATTGAGGTACATTATCACCTTGAATTTTGGACTCATCTAATTCTAAGTTCACTCTTGAGCGAGTTGAATATCTTCTTCCTATAGGATTAACTTTAGCTGAGGGTGCGAGTAATGATTTGGTAGTAGAAATGTCAGAAATGGGTTTTCGTTTCAGTCTTTTAGTTTCCAATATGGGAAAGTCAGCTTCGATGTTGCTCCTCTTCGACATTTTTGTTAATGTTGATTCTTGCGGCTGAACATCTTTACTAGGATTCATCAAAGTTGTTGATTCAGTTTTGGTTGAAACATTACTAGATGATACTTCAGAGTTATCGTGTGCCTGAAGTTTTATGCTTTTGTTGTTGAGCATAGAATGATCACTATCATTGCTAAATGATGATAAAGGCCGTTTATTTTTATTGTTTACAATTTCTGTGGAGATAGGTTTAAGATTAGATGGGATTATAATTGCTGTGCTTTTTGGATTTGATGATCGATTGACATTTTGTCCTTCATTGTCAGTAAGTCGTTTTTTAAGTCGCTCTTTTGGTGAAACAGTCTTAGATACGATTTTCTTTGACAGATTACTTTCATTATGATCTAGGTGGTTTATAAAGTGCTCGGCTAATAATCCCGAATTCTTGTTATTCATTTCCAATTCATGTCTATTTTGGTCAATCTTCTTCTCATCAGTCGGCTGTTTGGATTTATCTTTTTCTTCATGCATTACTGCTATATCAGGTTCAGCAGATTCCATCTCTGAAAGACTTTCCATTGCTGGAATAATAATCCTCGACGAAAAACTGCCGTGATCCTTATCTTCAGTAAGAGCTTCAATTGATAACCGAGATCTCTGACCATACAATTCAACATCTATCACCTCATGAGATTTCTTAGAATGCGGTAACTTTTCAGTTTTCCCAGTTTCTTCTTTCTTCGAGACGGTTTCTTTCAACCTCCTCTCATTACGTAACTCAGATGATTTGACATTGCTTCTATTGTTACCAATCCCAGTTTTTGTTTCAGTGGCGGTAGTTACGGATTCAGAGATACCAATCAAACTGCCATCACCAGTTATAAGGCAGCTGGAGTTGATTTCTTCATTGTCATGATCAATAATAACTATTGCTGTTTCCTTTGTACTGATTCCATTGGTACTTATAGTATTAGAGGATTCTTCATTTGAACCTATAATCTCGATAGTCTTTGATGAGCGTTTACTGTTCTCTTGAACGTCTACATTTTCCGTTTTAGAAGATTTCGGCTCTGCCGTTCTGAGATTGCTGTTTGAGTGCGGTATGTTGGACTGGCCACTATTCCCTCTTCTGACGCCTAATCTGGAAAGGTTTCCATTAAGAATAGTTGGTTCATCAGTTAGGACACTGCCAGGGTCGAAATTGCAATTGTTATCAGTTTCTTTCATTTTCATTGGGAATCTCAAGAAATTGGAATTATTGTGATTTTTATTCTTACTTGATTCTTGCTCGATAATAACATTTGATTTATTAGAATCTTTTAAATCTCCTAAAAAGGGAAGCAAATGACTTCCAAGACATTGAACGAGTCAGAGCTTGTTTGGTAGTTTAGTTTGTGTAGTGCAACCGTTTGTGACCTTCTGGCATTACGATTATTGGTATTCTCATTCAAAAAGTACTAATCTTCTCTAAATATCTCCTTGATGTGTCAAAAAATATAAATTTCATACCTGATAAACAGATATCATGCTGTAAGATAAAAAATTATGCTATGCAGAGATACATGAATAGTGATTGATTAGATTGTACTAAGTAACTAAGGGTAGAAATCAGTGCCAGTAGTAAACACTTCTTCCAAATTGTGACTGTTAGAGCATCATATTCAAATAATATATTCCAGTATTACGAAACCAGACTACAAGCTTAGGCTGCTAATAAAACGTTGGACAATCAAATACTCGCGTCAACAACATGATAAACATTAACAATCGTATCTATGATCAGGGTCAGCCGTCTCTGTTCTTTACTCAAAAGGCTAATGTTGAGCGATGGATTGTCCGAATATGAAGATAGATGTGTTCATAGATTGTTCTACCGGACGAATAAAGAGTCCCTTTTGAGTTGAAATTTGGGAGGTTATATACCTGTCTCGAGACATGTTAGAAGTGTGTCACATAAGACAAGTTTCGTATGTGTGCCGGACAGTTCATTAGATACAATGAAAATTTTTATTACTATGGGAAAAATATAATTATTATGGAATGACTAAGTCATTCTTACCTTCAACTCAACCCAAGTATATCAGTTTGTTTCCATAATTATATGGTGAAGCTTCATTTCGATCTAGACATATACTGATTAATATAGGGCTTCGATTGACAACGAAGTTCAAAGGAAGATGGGTAAATATAGGAAGAGATTCAACGAGAAAGCTCGTTCAGGAATGCTTGCTAAACAGCAAGCATTAAAACGGGCTAGGCAAAGACAATTTCATAGATCAAACGATGAAAATGATCCTCATGATAATGAAAATGGTGATGATAGTTTTGACACTATAAATGGGAATAATAAAGAAGCGTGTTTAGAGGATTATAGCGAAATAAAAGACTCGAATTCTGAATTGCTTGTCCCAATGACGGAGGAAGAGAGACAAGAAAGAAAGAAGCGATTACACGATGCTATATTCAAAGAGAATGAGGTCGAGTCAAAAGCTGATAGAAATAAGAGAAAAAGGCTAGAAAAGTATATCGACAGGCAAATGCGAAAAGAAGAAAAGAAAGTTCTATTGGAAAAGCTATCAAAGACATTTCATACGATTGATACTTCGCTATTAAGGAGTACCAAGACATTAGGGTCGGGTAGGGAAACAAAGCGACAGAAGTTGATAGAAGCATTAGAATTAGAAAGGAAAGGATTAGGAAACGAAGAAACGAAAGAAATTTTATATGAAAAACGGGAAGTGAAAGATTGGAGCGTGGCTTTCAATGATGATGATCAAGATGAAGACAATGCTAATGATAATAACCCTGTGAATGGTATAAATGGCAATAAACATGAGGCTTCGGATAGTTTAATAGGTAAGTCATTGGGTAAGAGTTCAAAAGATGAAAATCAACAAAACTATTACAACGATTTTGATAACAGCGATGATAGTGATAGTAATAGTGGTATTGCTAAGAATGATGACTTGGCAGATGATCATGAAACAGATGATCTTCCTCCGAAATCAACATTCATCGATTTCAGACCCCAAGGTGGTAATATGTCTTTTGGCTTCCAGAACATCAAGAAAGTAACCAGAACTAAAAAGGCCAAATACAACTGGAGAGAAAGGCTGGAACGAGAGAAGGTTAGGAAAAGTAAGTTGTTAGAAGATGATGATTTAATAAGTACTGATGAAGATGACAATGAGAATAGAAATGAAAATATGTATGACAGTGATCAAAGCGGAAATGAAAGCAGCAACAGTAAAATCAATTATGATGATGAAGAAGAAAATGATGATGATGAGTGGAATGGATTCAGTGATGAAGATAAGAACATTCAATCTAATTTACACTCATCTGATGGCGACGAAAAAGAAGAATATGGTGATGAGGAGGAGGAGGATTCAGAGATTGATAGTGAAATGCAAAGCGAAGAAGAAGAGGTGAGTTTAAAGAAGAAACTATCATCCAAAGCAGAAAACTTCAAGGAATGGGCCCAAAATCAACTGGATTCTCTAACATCAAATAATACGGCAAAATTCGTTGCCACTGAAGTTTTGCCTACTTTGTATCCCAATGCTGGTCATATTCCAACTATTCATGAAGACGATCTTATGAAACCTGAAGATGAAGAAAATTTCATACCTGTGAATGAGGATCTCGACAGGAAGACCTTTTTTATCAATGTTGAGAGATCTAGAAAGATTCAAGACGTTAGACTAAAATTACCTGTTACTGCAGAAGAATCAAGAATTATGGAAGCAGTATATCATCATGATTGCATAATTGTATGTGGTGAAACAGGTTCAGGTAAAACTACCCAGGTACCACAGTTTTTATATGAAGCAGGTTTTGGTTCAAAAGAGAGTGAAGAAACACCTGGCATGATTGGTGTAACTCAACCAAGAAGAGTTGCTGCTATCAGTATGGCTGAACGTGTAGCAACAGAATTAGGTTCAATTCACGGTAAGAAAGTTGGACATCAAGTAAGATTTGACGTTACTGTTGATTCAAATACTGCATTGAAATTTATGACTGACGGCGTATTATTAAGAGAAGTTATGACTGACTTACTCTTAACTAAGTACTCGGCCATTGTAATTGACGAGGCTCATGAAAGAGGTGTTAATACTGATATTCTCATTGGTGTTTTAAGCAGAGTGTTGAAATTAAGACGAGAAATGAGTCAGGAACAAGGTAGTTCTATCAAACCGTTAAAATTGATTATTATGTCGGCAACACTAAGAACAAGTGAATTTACCAATAACGAAAAGCTGTTTCCCTACGAGAAGCCACCAGTTGTTTCAGTATCTGCTCGTCAATATCCTGTTGCAATTCATTTCAACAAGAGAACACCTTACAATTTTATCGGTGAAGCATTCAACAAAACCTGTAAAATTCACTCCCGTTTACCTAAAGGTAGTATATTACTCTTTTTAACTGGTCAAGGTGAAATCCGAGAAATGGTTAAAAGACTAAGAAAAAGATTCCCTTTCCCCAGAGGAAGTAGGGAAAACGGTTCGTATGATAATGAGATAGTGGTAGAAGTACGATCATCAGCTCGTAGTGCTGTAACAGAAGTCGAAGAGATTGATTTAGGTGTTGAAAAGCTACAAGAATCAGACAAAGGAAACAAGTTTATTGAGGAAGATCTAGATGATAGTCTTAAGAATAGCGATCAAAATGATGATTATGATGATTATGATGATGACGAGGAAGAAGGATTTGAAGAAACATTAGAAGAAGATCAAACGGCAGAAGATCCTCTATATGTTTTACCTTTATATTCGCTATTACCAACTAAAGAGCAACTGAAGATTTTCCAAAATCCTCCGCCAGGTTCAAGGCTATGTATAGTTGCAACTAATATTGCAGAAACTTCACTTACAATACCTGGAGTAAGATATGTTGTGGATTGCGGTAGAGCTAAGGAAAGGAAATATAATGAAGAAACAGGAGTTCAGTCATTTGATGTATCATGGATTTCAAAAGCTAGTGCAATGCAAAGAAGTGGTAGAGCTGGTAGAACAGGACCCGGTCATTGTTATAGATTATATTCAAGTGCTATTTACGATGCAGATTTCCCCGAATGGAGTGAACCGGAAATATTGCGAATGCCCGTTGAAAGTGTTGTACTATTAATGAAGAGTATGGGAATTGATAACGTTATTAATTTCCCATTTATAACTAGTCCTGGTTACCATAGGATTAAGAGGGCTGAAAAGCTATTACAATATCTTGGTGCTTTAGAACATTCGGGTTCCAAAAATGAAGCAAGTATAACAGAATTAGGTAGAACAATGAGCTATTTCCCAATAGCACCTAGATTTGCTAGAATGTTAGTTATTGGTAATCAATATGAATGTTTGGGCTATATTATTGCTATTGTTTCTGGTTTATCTGTTGGAGAGCCATATTTAACAGAACATGATATAGGAGTAGATCAGTTGAAAGATGATAACGAAAACTCTGACGATAGCGAGGATAAACGGATCTTAGAAGATGATATTGTTAATAAAGAACAACTTAAGCAGTTGAGATCACAGTATAGAAAAGCACAAGCAAGGTTTGCAAAGTTGGACAAGTATTCAGATACATTGAAACTACTATGCTGCATATGTGCTTATGATTATGAGAAGTCAGATGAAAAGAAACAACTCTTCATTAAAAAGAATTTCCTTAGAGCAAAACAAATGTCAGAAATCAACCAATTGAGATCTCAAATTTCATACTTGGTTAGTAGTATTATGGACAAAGATTCGGTAGCAGCAGCACTGAAATCTAAACAGTCATTAGTTCCACAGTTGGGTCCTCCTTCAAAGGTTCAAATCAAAGCTCTCAAGCAAATGATTACTGCAGGATTTATTGATCAAATTGCAATGAGAGCTGACTTGATTTCAACAGAAGTTACTAAGAGTCAAGCAAAGAATAAAGTTGCTAGTAGAATTCCTTATGTTACACTGTTTCCTTCTAGATTAGCAAAATGGGAACAAAACTCTCAAATCGAATTTGATGGTAACAATAATGATGAATCTGATTTCGTGTATATTCATTCAAGTTCTATATTGGTTAGTAACTCTTACGGTTCTCTTCCTCCCGATTATTTGGTGTATCAATCATTATCAACACCGGGTAATACAAGTCATGGTTCTCGATCACGTATTCGTATTAAACCATTGACTAATGTAACTGCAGCACAATTAACGAATGTGGGAAGATCGACACCATTATTGACATTTTCGAAACCTTTAGGTCCACCTTATGGACCTGAAGTTTTACCAATGGTTACATCATCAAATGATAAGACTCTTAAAAGGAGAGTTTGGGTTGTTCCTAGGTTTGGAGGTGCAGCACTAGGTCTTGGATCAGGTAGGCCTGGTTGGGATTTACCGGCTATTCAATTGATTCAACAGAAATCCGGTTCAGCATGGGTTAACATGAATTAGCTGATTATGTGTAAAATATCTAGTTGAAAGCATACTAAAATGAACGCAATGATAGTACGAACTTAATTACCATGAACGAGTTATTCTTATTGCATAGTTATACATTTTTGTGTAGCAAGCGGTTACTGTAAGCATTACTCGTTGTATATATCAATTCAATACAAGATGTTATGTATATTTAACTGGTGTATAAAAAAGCAGCGTATGGTTGTGAGTACAGTAGATATATTAATCCCACACATTTCACAGAAATGGCTTGATAGCTATAATATATTATGTAATCATATAATCAAGCAAGAATTTAATGATTATCTAATCATTAATGTATATCTATTAATTTAACGCGTAAAACTCAGTCTGAAAATCTTACTATATACCGGACACTGTTATGGACACATTCTTTCAATTATTGTTTCAACCAAACTAACAACACAAGTTTGTTTGTGATGAATGATACTTGTAGGCATAACAAGTGCTGTATATGGGTATTGGTGTTGCAAGAACATATGGTGAGCGTAATAAATGAAGAAGAACTGGAATTTGTAGTTCCAGTTGTTTGCTGTTTTTGTTTTATATAAAAACTTTATAATCTTCTTTAGAAGTCACTATATGAATTAGTGGTGGATTGTAAATAATTGAAAAGGAATATTGGATTATTTCATGGCCTGTTTTCACTCTCATTGTTGATGTACAATAATTAAACGCGTTATTTATGGAGGGTTACGTTGATAGGAGTTCAACTAATAGACATTGAGAAATTTTTAAAAGGAAAGTTTGATACTATCAGAAGTTGACTGTAAGACTAGAACAAATACAACAGGCTACATACACATCATATCCCAGCTAGAGGAATAGTAAAAAAGACTTATGTATAATGGAACAACTACTGGAAGAAATAATTCCTATAATGGTTCTTTATGATCCAGAAAAGTTGATCGTATCATGTGAGATTCCTAGTGATCTAATTGAAAAGAATCCTCGTGATATTTCATTGAAGCTTTTATCATATGCTGGAAGTAACCCAGAGACTACAACTATCTTAACAAGATACTCACAGAATTATTATAAATCAACATATCAATTATATCATGATTTAAGATTGGCTTGTGCTTTTATAATAATGATGAATGCAATAGGATCATCACAATATCTTTTCACATCAGAGTACTATAAAACGATGACGGAGTTAATATTGAGAGAATCACATCGATATTTAGCAAATAAGTTAACAACCGAAGAAAGTGAAATCTCATTAGATAATATATCAAATCACCTACATCCTAGTATATTTGAAGATGAGTTATCAGAAGATTATAATAAAATATCAATAGATTTTACCACAGGTAATGCAGAAGCATGGGTTGTTCATTCGCAAGCAGGTCCATTATTTTCATCATTGACTGGTCGCTCTTCTTTAGATATAAGACCAGAAGAGGAAAAACCACATTTTGCAAAAGTGTCAGTTATACCAACACTACACACTCATGATTCTATACCAATTAACACAGAATATAAACTTGGTCATTTAGAAGCAGGAGTTCCTTTCGTTTCAAAAGCACCTCCATTGGATAGAATTTTGGATAAGTTCTTTCATCCAAACTGGGCAACTCTCCCTTGTGGTAAATGGTTACCATTTTCACCATATGGATCATTTGCTCCACGCATTGACAGTGAAAGAGCTGTCATCAATGTAACTGAGGTAGTTGAGTTACTACAAACTACAAATAACAACACATTGCTTGATGGGTATCGTTCAGGAGAATCAACAGCAAATAGCATCACTAGCGTTACTTCAGCAAATGTTACTTCTCAGTCAACCACTGTTTCTGAGGGAAACTCTTCAACCGATGATAATAAATATGGGCAATTGGCAGACCAAGAAACCGATGAAGCTGAAAGAGAGAGTGAACACCATGAATCCGTTGATTTCAATGACTTATTGGAATGGACATCTGCTTCATTTATTGAAGATGACGAATTGATTGCAGCAGAGAAAGGAGTGAAAGCAATTCAAGTGCTCTTATCTGACACTCTGTTACATCTTGATGAATTGAGAAGGGCTCGTTCAATAGAACAAGATGCTTTGAAAGCTCGTGTACCATCAGAAGATGAATTCAGACTGTATTATAAAGCAGAACGTTTACTTGGGCTATTGATTGAGACTAGAGAATCAATATCTGATTTAGGTAAACTAAGTGGATTGGTTCCTGTATTTGAAAATGATTATGTCGGTATACTTCCGGCCCCACCAGTTATGAATAACGCTCCTCTAACCAAGAAAAGAGGTACTTATAAAAAGCGTCACAAATAGATCATTAAGCTATATATGAACTGAATGCTATAACATTTTTGTATATTATTTTTCATGCTAAACTAAAAACATTCAAAACGAGTTCAATATGATGTTTRTCGTACTGTTTTCCCCAATCATTGAATTTTGTTTTCCTTTTTATATGATAATATAGCTCCTTTAATACTGGCCAACCATTTTATTAGTTCATCTTCTGATTGACAGCAAAATCTGATTTGTCGTTCCCTAGTTACTAATAAGAAGCAATATACTTCGTGTCTTGATATAGGGTCTAGTTCCACAGCGTCTAACATATCGGAAATAACAATTGATTTGATTGGGTTAGGATCAAGCAGTTGATTAGCTGCTGTTTCAGACCCTTCATCTTTATTAGCTTTGTAGAATAGTAGTCGTTTGTTAGTTAAAACAGAATAAAATCTTCTCCATTGATTATACCTTTTTCGCAGTCTTAATAATGTACCCAATTCTATTATTCGTTCTGGTGATGATGGTAAGAATGATATAGGATCTGTCACCGGTGGTAGGTTTTTATAATCAGGTCTATTTTTATCTGCGGTATCTTCTTCAACTTCAATAATTGGTTCAGATATGTTAAATGCAGGTACTGGAGGAGGTAACGGTGGTGAAACAGTTGAGGATTCCTTATCCGTACCTTCGGATGCTTCTGATGTAAATCCCAGTGATAAATCCGTTTGAGAAGTGGACGTGAATGATGAATGATGACGAATTGTATCTCGAGCAACATGAGATATAACTGAAGAGGACGATGATGGATGATTCCTTGGTGCTTTTACATACATTGATGGCAAATTCAATCTCTGAACTGTTCTATCTGATGATAGGGTCATAGTTTTCTTTGGTTGACGTATCACCGGTTCCGATTTATTTTTGTTCAGAATACTTTCTGCATCATCTTCCAAAATTTCTTGTAAAATATTCACCCATTCTTCATTTTTTTTCTCACTCTCTGCTCGTAAATGATAAAGTTTCTTATTCTGAGTTGTAAATAGAATGAAATGGTCTYTCCTATTAGCAACTGTTGTTATATCTTCCAACTGAATAATTCTTCGTACCTTATATTCCTGTAAAGGTATACATTCGTTAGTTTTAGAAAGCTCATATGATTGATAAATAAAAAAAGTTGGTAGTATCTTGAACCCTTGGTAATATGAGTCAGATCAATACAAGCTTTCTTACCCTTTCATCTTTATAATAAGTAAGTTGATTAGGTCTTAGAACAAACCAGCGCTTTTTCCATGTCTAGAAAGATAGATCTGTTAGCATGAAAAATTCCTGAGGATGCCATCAATTATTTCGCTGATTCTTTCCAGTTAAGCTAACTGACTCTTGTTCTGCTCGCACCAAAGTCAACTTGCAACACATACTCTACTTTTACCTCTTTTCTGAAGCCACCCAGATTTGATGACATCTTGAGCGAATTGATGATCTGGATTACAATCCTGTTGTACTAATTCTGTTTCACTCATAATATGTTGATAGCTTGACAAATCTTAATCAATAAGCTGATATTCAATTGAAGAGACAACCAATTGATGTCAAAAAATAATAAACTAAGAACTCCTCCCAATGTTTTGATACCACAGCTTTCTAGCAGTTCAATTTTTAATAGCGGCTCTCAAAGCTCATACATTCAATTACCACGAATTCATTAATCTAACTTAGATCTTGTTCTCTTTTATCAAATACTTTTCGTTCCTTTTGTTCAATGTTGTCAAAGCTTCTGTTTCATAGTCCAACCWTGTATGTGTACGCAAATCCACCTGAAGTAGTCCTTGCGTAAATAAGAAGTCTGTTATCAATATAAAAGAGATGGAGACGACTCTTGTTCATTCACATACAATTTTGGATTGGTCTATCTTTCTCTTTTCATTAAGACATTAACTTCTATTCTCCACTGTCATATACACTTATGTTTCATCAGACAAGCAATCATTCGCATTGCCTTTCTAATATCAATCAACGACTGCTCGTTTGACATTTGTTATGTATCATGCCAGAGCACTGTCACATAGTACAGATAGGATGATCAGGTGACCTTGAGATTAATTTTATCGTCTCCGGTATTTGATTCAATGAACTGTATCACTATTTCCTCTATTATTTTGAGACTCTTTTAAGGGTCTGAGAGTAAACTATGATTGCCTTCAAATTCATTAGACATAGTAAACAAACAGTCCAGGCCCTCTTGTTTGATAACTCCGGCCAATTCAATAGAGGATAAAAAACTCTTCACGTAACAGGAAACAGAGAAATAAAACAGGCAAGGGACATCACCAATCAATCAATCAATCATTACAATAGAAGGAAACAATATGGCCATTTGATATGTCCATCTGAGGATTGAATATTGAATGCTGAAGTGAATAGAAGAGAACTTCGAAGGGGTTGTCAAAAAGTAGGAACGATCATTGGGAATGGTAGAATAGCACTCAAAAGATTGAATATCTTTCCTCTAAAGAGTATTAATTTTACTCGTATTCGATCTTGGAGCTGATGGAAAAAAACTGATTAGTTTTCCGGTGATAGTATATTTGAATCATTTGTTACCAACGGAAACTAGAAGTTGAAGTGAAGAGTTATAAAGATTTAGTACACGTCATTGCAGTTCGTCAGTAAGGACAAATGAAGGACTAGAAAAGGTATTCTGCATTCAAGTTACATCACAGTAGTAAAAAAATTAAAGAGAAGAAAAGAGAATACTGGGACAAAAGGAACAGGTGAATAAAGAAGAAAGAAAAGTGATTAGATCAATCACTACCGTGAATTTTTGCCATTCAAAACAAGAGCGATACTTTCGATTGAATAACACTTGGAGTCAATTGCGTTTATGGTTGGATGATTTATTGTAAGCGTTTTGCATGAGCTTGTTTCCTTAGAGCCTTTTTTTTTTGAGCAAATGATTGTATAATTCATTCTACTTTGTTCAAATCAATTTCAATTACCTATAAATTCATTTTGAATTTGCTACAGAATAATGGCTGAGGACAGTCTGGCTACTGTGTCAGTCATCACAACTTCAAGCCGGGAGTCGAAAAACAGAAAAGCAAATAACAATGAGCATGATCCATCATATAATAGTAGTCCTATAATCCATTGTGTCTTAGCCGGTGGGCTAGGAGGAGCTGTTGGGGATTCGAGCATGCATTCCTTAGACACAGTGAAGACTCGTCAACAAGGGGCACCATATATTCCAAAGTATCGAAACATGGTATCAGCATACAGAACAATATTCAGAGAAGAAGGGCTACGGAAGGGTTTATATGGTGGTTACGGAGCAGCTATGCTAGGTAGTTTTCCAGGAACTTCAATATTCTTTGGTACATATGAAGCATTAAAAAGGTTATTAATTGATAGGTGGGGTGTCAATGAAACAGTCACGCATTTCACAGCTGGATTTTTTGGTGACTTGGCTTCAAGTATTGTTTATGTTCCGTCAGAAGTCCTCAAAACAAGGTTGCAACTTCAAGGAAAATATAACAATGAATTTTTTGCATCTGGCTATAATTATAATGGGACTGTTAATGCCATACGTGATATTATTATGAAAGAGGGTTGGCAAACTTTCTTCTATGGATATAAAGCTACATTAGTACGAGATCTACCATTTTCTGCATTACAATTTACATTTTATGAGAGATTTCGTCAAGCGGCTTTTGCTGTATCATCGTTTGTTCAACCAAAACACCCGGGTGTTGGCAGTGAGTTATATGGTGATTTTGAATTAACAGTAATAGCGGAATTATTAACTGGTGCAGCTGCTGGTGGATTAGCAGGAGTTATAACAACACCATTAGATGTAATAAAAACAAGAATTCAAACTCAGAAGCCTTTGAAGAAGACACCATCTGGATTTACCTCTAGAAGTGGAAGTTACCGAACAAGTACTCCACCAAGTTCTAAAACAACAGGAACTAAAGGTCTACATACAGGGGGATCGAATCATTTTCATGTCCCAAGCACTGGTGGTCAATCGCCTGTACATATTGGAACCTCAAGTGTATCAAAAGGCTTGGGTCTGATATATAAAACGGAAGGGATTCGTGGTTTATTTTCCGGGGTTGTGCCTCGTTTTGTTTGGACATCTGTGCAGAGCTCGATAATGTTGTTACTTTATCAAATTTCATTATCTCATTTAGACGTTTGGTTTCCTGAGGATAGCGAGTTCTGATTTGCATGCAATGGATGAAGGATTGTCTAATAGGAAGGAAAAGAAAAAGGAAGACTGGTCATAAAGAGACTGGAAATGTAGTATGAAGGCACATGACAACGAATTAATAGCAATAATTATCTTACAAGAAAGAGATAGAGGAAGAAAAAGAAGGAAAAAAAATTACTAATTAAATGAGAACGTTGCGTACATAGACGAGTTAGAATTAGATGATAGTCGTCACATTTGATTGAAGGTAGTAGTGCATTCTTTTACTATCAATTCAATTTAATTATCTTAAGGTTGTTTAAATGATGAGTAGATCACCATTTTATTGACATTAGTGTTGTTTATTCAATAAACTAACCAACAATGTCTGATTATAACTTGATCTAAATAGCTCATTGTCTTTTGATCATTTTTTCTAATGATCCTTCTCTTCTTCATACCTAATAACCAATGACTATCTCACTGGTCCAACAATCATAAGAGAATTCTCCAACTATTTGATTCAACTGAATACCTGTTATTTTAGCATTTTTTCTTTCTAATTACATCGTCTTCATTACTATTCATACACGTTATTCGATAACCATTATCAACCGAGAATAATAACATAAAAGTAAGATTATTATGTATCCTTTCTTCCTTCACTGCTTCTTTCCTTTCTTATTTTTCCCACCTCTTCTTTATCCGTTTGGAAACTTCAATTGAACTTCATTTGATTCATGTGATCATCTGTCATTTGTATTATACATATATTTTCCCCACTTTTCTCCATTGGGCTAAACCCAAACTTTGCATGTGAAAATTAGTACAATCTCCACTTTATAGACGAAAATTGGGTTCCCTAGTTGATACGGGCATTTAACTTTCATGAGAGGGAATAATTAAATGGTATTGTATTATTACCTGTGGTTATGTAATGTAAATAAATCGAACACATCAAAAATCATGAAGAGGTCTTGTTTCTATGTGATTGTTGGTTTCAATTAATGTATGTGAGAAATGCAGATTAATATCATTAAATTTTATCAATTTTCTAATTGAATTCAATTGATGAAGAAGCCGTAGTAAGTTATTTGTTTCCTTGAGTTTCCGTTGACTTGGGATTTGAGTAACGTTTTGGAAAAGACACTGTTTACCCTCAGTTCTTTTTACGTTATTCTTCCCCCAACAGAAGAAGCAAGCAGTAAATAAGATCAAAGAAGCGAGGGGAAAGGAAAGGAAACGTGAAGGAAAAGAGAAAGCAAGAAGAGAGCAAGTAGGAAGATAGTATAACAGAAAATTGAGAAGAAGCTGGGAAACCTTGAAGATACACTGAATAACTGAAGGTTTTGTTTTGCCTTAATTGTATTGTCATAACAGAAAGTAGAATATGAGTCTATTAACAAATGAAAAAGAAACAATTATCGATCCAGGGCTTAGGCAACGGCATCCAATTGTCAATGGCCGTAGTACGACTGGTGATACCAGCAAAATAAATCATGATGATAGCATCAATAAGGTTATCGAGAAGAAGAAAGTTGAGGAACAGTCAAACTTGACTAAAGCTCTAAATATAACTGGTAAAAAAGCACAATCGAATCAGCTCAAACGACAAGATTCAAAGCTGAGATATCATACATTATCACCACATGTTGTTCCAGTACATCGTCAATCTATTGACAGTTTAATGACTAGATATCTAAGGTATCGATCGTGGCTACGATTTTCTCGTAGGCAAACGAACATGGTATCAGATGATGAGGATCTAGATGAACAGAAAGCAAAGGCAAATGGAGACAATAATTCTGAAGAACTCAAAACATTTCACGAAAATCAGTTCCCAAAAGCAAATGAGAGAAGAAAAAATACTCAAGACGCCCGGGGTCTCACGACCAATTTATCTGTGCCGCCTAATGCACAGAATGTGTCGGGAGCTGGTTTTCGAAACTTGATAATGATTATGTTTATAATGGGTAATCTCAGATTAATTGTGGAAAATTATATGAAGTATGGAATTACATCACCACTTTCCAACTTTACTATCTCCAAGAAAGATCTGGAAGTTGGTTTGATCCTTTATGTTGCTATTCCAATGCATCTATTCATTGCATATCTCATTGAAAGGGCAGCTCTTCGATTTCGSGCTTCAACTGCATCACCAAAATCTGAAAAACATCTTTGGCAAATCATACTTATACTTCATGGCATTAATTGTCTGGCCTCTTTATTGTACACATCATTTGTGGTATATTTTGTTATTCAACACCCTTTTGTCGGTACTTTATGTGAATTCCATTCAGTAATCCTTTGCATGAAAGTTGCATCATACGCATTAACGAACCGAGATCTAAGAGATATGTATGTTCAAGATCCTGATTTACCAACATTACCAGGTTTGTATAGATCTCAGGCGTACCCGAAAAACATTTCTCTGCCCAATCTGATATACTTTTGGTGGGCTCCAACTCTGGTATACCAGCCTGTTTATCCAAGACGAGACAAGATTCATTTCAAGTTTGTACTTCAATGCATCGTCGAGATCATTGTTTTAACGATGGCTATCTGGTTTATTACACTGCAATATGCTGTACCAACGTTAGAGAATTCATTGATCAAATTTAAACAGTTAGATTTCATCGGAATAGCCGAGAGGTTAATGAAGCTGGCCACTGTTTCGATGATTGTTTGGCTTCTAGGCTTTGTTTTAGTTTTTCAGTCATTTCTTAATTTATTAGCTGAGCTAATGAAGTTTGCGGATCGGGATTTTTACCAAGATTGGTGGAATTCTGGTTCTGTGGAAGCATATTGGAGGCTCTGGAATAAACCGGTAACTAATTACTTTAGACATCATATTTTTATGCCTTTGCGAAAAAAGAGCTTTTCCTCGGTAGGTGCTTCTACAATCACTTTTGTCGTATCAGCATTTTTGCATGAAATATTGGTTGGTATTCCTACTCATAACATATTGGGAATAGCCTTTCTATGTATGATATTGCAAGTACCTTTGATAAGTATCACGTCAAACTTGGAGAAAACGAGAGGTGTTCAAACACAAATTGGCAATTGCATCTTTTGGTTAAGTTTCTTCTTGGGACAACCTTTTGGTGTGTTGTTATATTATTTTGCATGGAATGTTAAATATGAAAGATAAAGCTGTGGTCTTTGGCAAGTTTTATGAAACTGTTCGATGAAGCATATGCTCAAGAAAGAAAAATAGTTGAGAGCATAAGCAAAAAATGGAGACATAAGAAAGTAGAGTAAATAATTGAAAATAATTGAAGCAGATATGACAGAAACAAAAGTAATAGTAATTGAAGATACATTTTGTATATCTTGCTGGATGAAACACTTTAGAATGATAATGATAGGAAGCATTTAGTGGAAGATTTTCGATGATAAGTCATATAGCTGCTGGAATGCATTTTTTCAGCCTCTATAATATAATGTACTTTCATTATCACGTAATTGCTATGGAGTTCGTGATTACTATAATGTGTAATCAGACGGTTAAAGTCTGAAAAATATCAGTCCTCTTTTATTTCTCATTCATATCTTTAACATCTCTCAAACACTTTGTATAACCCAGGAAGGTCTGCTAATTCTGTCAAACAAGATTCAAGTCTGATTGACGGCAACAGCCTTTTCTTCATTAAAGGAAACAAAATATGTTCAATACAATCAGCTAAAAACTCTTTCCGGTTCCTCTCCTGTTCGCCTTCTTCATCTTCCTGGTCCTTCTCAGAGATAACATCATCTGAAATCGCTTCTGGTACATAGAATTCTGCTATTTGCCTGCAAATAGCTTCCAAGCATGATTTTTCTGTGTCCCAATCTATTAATTTGGGAGAAAGATTATATAGGAGTAAAGGCAATTTAGCCATTGTTGGTATATACTTTGTTGTTAAAAGGGGAATGCCGTGAATACTAATATCTTTTTCAGATGACAATTCTGAGTCAAATTTTAATGAAAAGTATTCTTGTAGCATCGGACTCATTTCAGCTAACTTTTGTATAATAATAGTAATTTGTTGCTCTGCATTATTATTATTGGGTTCACAAGTATCAAAAGCCACTTTTAACAGGTTTCTAACTGATAATGGCTCAGAAAATTGAAAACTGCCAAACATATTGAAATCTGATAGCGAAATCTGATAGAACAGCTCAAAGAAAAAAGCTGCGTAATCACATAATAATAGACGAACTTTATGTTGTAAAAGTAATAGCCTTCTATCAAAATCTGCAATTCCAACAAATGTCGTTGAAGATACGATATCTAAAAGGTCTTCACTTGTTTCAGTAGTTACTGATTCACGCAGTTGCTTGACTGACAGTAAATTTGTTGGCTTTGGCTGTAAGTTTAATTCCAGAACCTCAACTTCATCATTGGTAGTATCTTCTTGTTCCTCTTCTTCTTCTCCCTCCTGATTTTCAGACTCGCCTGGAATAATAGTAGTATCTTCTTCTTCAATTTCGTCTCTCTTAAGTGTATTCTGAGAATTGGGATATGATTGAGACTCCAAAAGCGATGTAATAGTCATTTGGCGAGCATCTGTTCTGACCATTCGGTATTCATAAAGCTTTCTTTGCTTTGGAGCAAGATTATTAGATTGTTCGTCCTCTGTCTTCCTCTTTAAATTTGGCAGGGCAATTTGACGCATAGGAAATACCCTTGATGAATCGACACTACTCAAGATTTCATATACTTTATCAATAATTTGAGATACTATCTCCTCTTCATGTAGAAATCTTACTTCTTTTTTGGTAGGATGAACGTTCACATCAACACCAGTTGGATCTAGTTCTAAGGCAAGATATATAAATGCTTGGGAGCCTTTTGGTAGAAATGCTGAACACGCTTGCATCAAGGCTTTCTTCAAAGGATCGCAATTAACCAGTCTTCCATTGATGAAGAAAACCGGCGGTACGTTTCTTTTTGCACGAAAATTTCCGTCTGTTATAAACCCATTGGCAGATTTAAGACCCAGTTCGCTGTATTCAGGTACAGAGATTTTCAATAAATGATTTGCAATATCTGACCCGAACACTGACCTAATTCGCTCTTCCACAGATAAGTCAGGTTTCGATATAACCAAAGAAGGAAATGTTTCTCCTTGCTTTTTAACTGAAAACGAAACTCCTAAACAATGAATTGCATAACATCCTACAACTCTAAGAATTTTTGAGAACTCTTCTGAAGAAGACCTTAGAACTCTTTGACGAGCTGGAACATCATAAAATAAATCTTCAACAGATATCTGGGTTCCTGTTTTGCCTGCAACAGGTTTTGGTTCACTGGGATACAACTCTCCATCTTTATATGTAGCTTTCCAAGCGCATGGTGATTTGGCTATCTTAGTGACAACGGATAGATGTGCTACATGAGATATAGAAGCCAGAGCTTCTCCTCGAAAGCCGTAAGTTGCTAATTCCTCCAAATCCTCAAATTTCGCCAGCTTCGACGTTGTGAATCTTCGGCAAAGAATATTTAAATCATCCTTGCTGATGCCTGAGCCATTATCTGATATTTGGAGTAATTTTATTCCTCCATCCTTAACTAACACATCTATACTTGTAGCACTTGCATCAATACTATTCTCCAGTAATTCTTTCAAGGCATTGGATGGCCCAATAATAATTTCACCAGCAGCTATTTTATTAACAACAGATGGATCTAACGGCTATTTCGAAATTCATACATAGTTAGTATCAGAGTTATAACTTAGACAGCCATTTGGAAAAAAACTGAAAATAAAAAGTGTAATTGTTTGCCAGAAGTATAATCATCAACCTGTCAAACTATCACTTCTCTTAGCCTAACAGCACTTGCCTTTATCCGTGGAATTGTTTCAACATTATCCAGCATTGCGGCATTTTCCAACTTTCCAAAATATTGTACTCAACTGAAAATAATCCATTTCCGTTCTACTATATGATTCATTTGATTCATTTTGGTCTTCAACTTAACGCTGGTGGTAACAGTAACATACAAGAATATACACAGATAAGTTACTATCAAACTAATAATGAAAAGGTCACTTCACGTCTCGTTTCAGAAAAAAATTTATGAGTTTTGGATGAGGTAATCCGTCATCTGGTATTATGTGTTTCCGAATGGGATCAAAAGGCACATTTTTGTATCAGGATAACAGAATGAATTTAAAGTCTACAATGATTGCTGATACGAACTGGAGATCATCATACTACTGGCTCATAGGCCTATATGTAAAGTAGTTACTCTGATTTATTTTGGTAGCTAGTCAAGAATAAGAGAAGCTTTTTGAGTCCAAAAGGAAACTGTTTTGAAAAATGGCATATCAATCGGAATCTAGAACACGGAAACGCGCCCGTAAAGAGCCTAGGATTGAGGGTGGATCAGATGCAAATGAATTGGACGATGTAGTAGTTTTGAATGAATCACAAGAGGGAAATAATTTGGATGATCTTGAAGGAGTTCCAGAGGATGTAAAAGGGCAAATTCTCACGAATGATTATCGGGAGCTAATCTTGAAATCTATAAATGATCGGTCAGCTATTCTAAGGCAAGAAACTTCAAAGGGAGTTCGAGATTGGTTATGCAATGCTAACAACCTTTTCAAACATGTTAGTACTGAAATGACCACCGTTGGTGTTCTTGACACGAAAGCAATTGCCATTATCTCTGATCAAGCGGAAGCAAAAGTGCGAACGACAAAACTGAGCTCTGATTCAGCATTACTAGATACTGACGTTTTTGTTGATTCAATAAGAAAGTTTATGATACAAGATTATATTCAGGATACATTTGGGCCAGATCCAAACACGATAAATGAGAATTACCAAGCAATAGAAGATTTTGATAGGTTGAATGACGAATTCAATAAACCTGCAAATAATGTGATAGAAGAAATCTCTGAAAATGTAAATTGGAGTAAAGCCGGTCTTTTGCTTTATGAAACATCGTTAAGGGCGCCAGTAAGTGACTTCTTGGTGGGTCCATTGGCAATTGAAAAGAAAACAAAAATTGTTAGAAAACGAAGAGTTGTTGAAGCTATTGGTGAAGCAACATCTGCTTCAGCTATTAGCTTGGAAGATACGGAAGGTGAAAATGAAATATTGAAGAAAAGTAAGAATAATACTTTAAGAATGTCTCAGCATATTTATAAATACACTAGAAAGAAGTTACCAAAGGTTAGTTCCAATAGTAGGATGTGTTTTTTCGAATATTTTATCAATCCTCACAGTTTCTCGCAATCAGTGGAAAATTTATTCTATACTAGTTTCTTGTTTCATCAAGGGTTGCTAGGTCTAGATCTAGCTCATGATAGCAGAGACAAAGACAACCCAAATCGACCATTTGGCTCAACGGTACCTGTGTTATATATTTTACCAAAACTACCTGAGAAAGGAACACCCGAATACGACGCTGCTATTGCTGAGAGAAATCGTCTAAAAATCAATCATGTCATTTCCCGGTTTAATTACAAGGTTTGGCAATGGGCCATCGATAAATACAAAATTAAGAAACCTTTTCTACAGCATAGAAGCACGACAGAGGATTCTTAATTAGCATCATTTTTTTTTCAGTGTGAGTAGTTATGGGGGCAGGTATATGAATGAATTATGTATGGATGAATCTAGCAAACAATATATAATGTGAAATTCTATTTATTATTAGTTATTTTCTATGTACAAGAAGAATAAGTAAAATCCACTAGGCATTTGTTAAATTTTTAATTACTGGTAATTCTACTTCTGTTCCATCTACTATATTCAAAACCTTCCAGCCATTCATCTCACTTATGGCATTTAATGGCCATTTTCGTACAGGTAATACAGATATATCAGTCACTAGTCTCAAGTCTTTCACATCTAATTTTGACCCTCTTTCTTCGAAAGCTGAGAATATCTCGCTCTGTATATTATCAGGTAACTTATCAAACCATTTGTACATTTCATATAATTCGATTCCAGCCCATCCTATCATAACTGCATTATCAGTGCAAAGCTCAATTGAAGGGAAAAAAAACTCAAAATGTTGCTCTACAGTTGGAATTTCTTTTGTARGATTAGGAGATTGCTCAGACAGGTCGGTGATTCCTTTTTTCTTCAATTGCTTTAATTTCCTTCGCTGAGCCTGTTTATCTATCTTATTCAAATCCATCCCCGAGATATCTTTCAAGAAAGTACGAAAAAAAGCATTTGAGGCACAGCCACCTGATACAATAAAAGGAACTGCAGTGTTTTGGGGAAGCTTTTCTTTATTGAGTTGAATCATCACTTCTGTTTTAGTAACAACATGTTCGAAGAATCGATACTGAAGTTGATAAGCCATAGCAGGAATAAACTCCTGAGGTATTATTGACGCACCTTCGTCTTTGAATTGGGGGAATCTTGAACACACTCCTTTGGCTAGAGCTGTCTTAAATGCAGAAAAAGAGAATGATCCAACATCAACTCTATCAGCATGATTTGACATAGGAAGTGGTAAATCAAGGTCTATTATTCTTCGAGCATGCTGATAGGTCTGTGCCGGTGACTTATAGTTTCCATTTGAATCAATAAACTGCCCAGCAAACTCAGTAGAAATCTGCTCCAATCTTTTTCCTAATACATTTCCCTGTATTCCCAACAGTGCAGTACATCGGTCAATGGCATCGCCTAGTGCTATATCGACGCTTTCTCCTAGGATTTCATGCTGAAACACGGAGTGTGAAAGTACCAGCAATGTATGTCCACCACTTGCTAGTAACGTCAAAAATGGGAATTCTGGAATTGTTGTCTTATTGATAGCTGCTTCGTATCGGGCAATGAGTAAATGACCTAGCATATGATGAACACCGATAAATGGCACTTGCCATGACAATGACAAACCTTTACCTAAGTCAATACCAGATGAAAGACTTCCAACCATTCCTGGTCCTCTAGTTGAGCATACTATTTCTGGTACACCTCTTTTCAATCCATGTTGTTTGATCACGGTGTTCAGTATTCGAGGTAGATGTGATTGATGATGAGTAAATGCTTTGGTAGGTACTATACCATTTGTAGCTACCGAATATAATGTTCGCTTCACATGAGTTTCCAATTTAACAACAGAGTCAAGTTTTTCAATTAATGCAACGCATGAATCATCGCAAGATGATTCAATACTCAAAACTCTGTAATATCGTTTGAGACAGCCGGGGAATATGCGATTGTTCCGCTTGTAAGTCCTAACGCATCTTAACATTTTCACAAGCTAGAAATTGGTTTATGAATGATCTCATCTAGGCAGTCAGTAAACCTCTTTCATTACTTTGCAATATCCTAGATGTCAGACAATATCCGTACTTAGCTTGAAAGAATCACTGAAAGAATGGGAGTACTTCATCCTGTAGTCTTCGCATACTATCAATCAAATCTACTAGTTTTTTGAATAGTTTGAACATTGAAACTCCTTTCGTAGTCTGCATATTTTTGCATATTTCACTCTGAACTTTAGGTTCGGTAGTACTTTAGAGTTTCAAAGTTTATTTTGAAACTGAGAATAAAAGCTGAACTTGAAAAATTAGTGTATCAGACAGAGGTTGGTTGTTTTTAGAAGTCAAGAAGTAAGAAAATACCACCAATAAAAAATATTCATTGAGAAGTTGAAAAAAAAATTAAAAAAAAAAAAAATAAGGAGCATTTTAGAGCGTTTAGTGCTTTTCGCTTTTGCATTATAGTAATTTCTTGAACTCCGAAAGACAAGTAGCTATCGTTGGATTGACTGGGTCCAAAAAAGGTTGTTCTCCAAGCAAGTTGATAGATTAGGTTGCTTTAATTCCTTAGCAGCAAAATTCTGTCAGGTATACTGCTTTCTTTGCCTCTGCAAGTTCTCTTTATATCCTATAAATTCGCACACATGTGCTCTTTTTCGATAGTGAATAAAGAATATAACCATAGATTAAGAAAACGAAGTTAGGATCCTCCGATAGGTAAGAATTTCTCATCATATGCAGTGAGTTATACTACTTTGAAGAAAGAGTAGAATCAATTAAAATTGTAAGAACAGATTAATATAATCAATTTCTCTAACAGAAAAAAACTAGTTATCAATATATTTATTTTGTAGAATTGCTTTCCAAAAAAAAAATTGTAAAGATACAACACGTATAATCGGCAATATGGTTATCATTACAACGTTCAATCTGAAATAGCATTTGATGACAGGCTTCTGGCAATTTTTTGTTGAACATAGAATTATTAGTCAATATCTAAATTTCCATTGATTTATTTTATTTATATTTTTCTTATCACCACGTAAGTGTTAGTGAATTGGTAAGTAAACGTATATTCATATATTCCACTTTTCAATCTGAGAAGATTTGAGTTAAATCTCAAAATGTTTAGAAAAACGATAAACTGTCTTTTAATGTTCTTTCACTTTCTGTCTTTAGCGTCGTTTCTCAAAGAATAAAGCTGACACCCTCTATCACTGCACACATATTACTTCCGAAATGGTTTTATCATCGATTAGATAGATCAGAAGCTTTATGGGTCCCAATTTCCTTGGTCTTAAATAGTAGCTTTGTATTGTTATTGTTCCAGAATGAAAAAAATAAAAGATCTTCCATGCAGTAGTTAGTAATTTGACGCTCTCTTGCCACTTGAATATAATGAAATATTTCAAAGATAATATTTAGGTTGAACTTTACCTAGTTTCACTACAATTAGCAATAACATCGTAAATCTCTCTTCTAAACACTGTTCCAGAAACAATCATTAAATTCAATTTTCTTTGTTGAGTAGACAATGAAACTACGCAGAATCCGAGGTAATTTTCAAAGGATAAGAAATTTTCATCCATATTAATAGTTATTTGGTTATTGTTGGAACGGGTATTTCTTCCGAGTAGCTTACCAAATCAAAAAGAAAAGGGTTATGAAACGAGCTCCTGTTATTACTGCGCTATAGCAAAAACAATCCATCAAAACTTAGATAATTATTGTATTATTAGGTTTCAAATGTCACACGACACCAGTAGACCGAGACCATCATACTCGTACAACAACAGCTAAGGCTAGGCGTTTTGTTATCTCTTGGTGATCAGGAGAGTACAACCGGTTTCGCCTTTGATGAGTCAAAAAAAACCACTAGGGAGCATTCATTCGGTTTTATCTTTTTTACCACAAGGCCATTTCTATGAGTTTCCATCATACTGGTAATACCCCAAACGTATTCAGCTCGAATTTTTGTCGCGAGAATCTGTTCGTAGGTAATTCATCTTTGGCTCTAGAAATCAAGGATTTAAAGAAACAATACTCTCGTAACCTTAAATATTTTATATAACCTGTCAAAACCTAACTTAATCTCTACGTTTTTCTGTTCTCAATTGTAATTACAATACCTTCCCATCCCATCCCGCTCAAGGAAATTGAAAAAAACCTGATATTTATGAGAAGAACTATTTATTAAGTAATATTCCACTCGATCTTTTAACTCAATTCCCCATATATACTACTCAATCATTGGGGCTTATATTGCAATATTTGCAAACTGCTCTGATTGATCCCTAATTGTCAACCGAATGATCATTATTGTTTGTATTTTCAATTAGGTATACCAATTTCCATTTCATTTTCAGTCATGTTATAATCACAATGGTTTTTTGCATTTTATTTGATATCGAATCAAAGTACGCTTACCGAGAGAAATGACAAAAAGGTAGAGTCGTGGCTTGGGAGAGCACTCTAACTTTCAGGGTAGCGCAATATCTGGGAAAATGTGCAAACTGAAGAATCCAAAATCCAAGGAGTAAAGGACTGAAGGGAATAGATACCTCGTTCGAAATTTAGCAACAAGAGTAGACAATACACTTGCAAGTTCTGCTTTATTCATGTATAGCGAGTATGGGTTCCAATAGCCCTTCATTCGGCTTCAAATCACCGAACTAACTAGAAGTATAGAAAGGGCAGTAAGGCTAGTAATGGTAGAGAGCTCCATAAAATAGGGGATTATATATTATTAAAACTCAAAAAGTCAATGTTGAGGAATTAAAATCGGCTTGCACTTTAATGAGAAACTAAAGCAGAGACTTCATTGTTCCCCCTAAGAAATAAAGAGTATAAGCAATCATTCTGAAACATTCGTAAAACCCAGAGAGCAGTTATTTGAAAAATACTGAAAGACTACTGGGTCTAAAACGAAGGATAATGACGTATTACTTTGTATCACTGCGTCTGGTGATCTTTTTACGCAAGGTTATTGAGAGGTTCGAACGCAAGAGAAAGTAACCAGTAATGAAGAGCCATGATTCTGTCGAACATGCAAAGATTTTAGTGTTATTGCTTGCACTATTGGTAGCAAAACCGGTGTCTTTCGCATTTCAAGATCTTGTAGCTGTCATACTTGTCTGAACCTGATATTGGAGTTTACTGTAATAACTCTTTTTCTTGATAGATTATTTATCAATGACTCTTGGAAACAGTACGTTCAAGTAAAATTCATATGCACTATCCCTGGTACTGTGATTAAATAGAATGTCGAATCTTTCTAATTCTATGTAGAGATGTTACAGTTTATAAGGATTTCTTACAGCAGAAGAGAAACCTGAGCTAACTCAGAAGTAACTGGTGCCGATGATAGTTAAGGTACTATGAGTTTTCAATGCATAAAGGTATTAAAAATTCGTGTAATTGCCTCTCGCACTGACATTGATAGGAAAGGCAATGGCGAATGTTTATACATCTGTTTACTTCAAGACTGATGATGTAGTTGATAGCATAATAGAAACCAAGGTGGTAAGGGAGCTGATACTGATATTATGTTTGCTTCAGCTTACAGCCAAAATTCTGATTATCTACGTTCTTAAGGTATCTYAGTAGCAGTTGGCGTACCGAAATTAGAAGCACAAATCAAGTTCTACCAATAACTTTGATCTTCACAAGATAAGAAGAAAATTGTTCCTTTGTGCTTTGCATACAAGAATATTTGTTTATATGCTTTGTATTTTACTGCAGGAGATTCAGTTCGTACTCCACTAGTTGAGACATGTTAAATATATTCAAGACGTTTTAGACAAAATGAGATAACAGAAAGGACTGGAAAGTTTTGCTATTGATTGGATTGAGTAGTTAGTACGTACGTCTTTTTCAATGAGCTTATCCTATTTTTATGATGTACTTTTTTGTAGTTATGTAACAATTTTATTTGGATTGTCTTCAACTTACTGAAGATATATTCCTAGGAGGGGCCAGTATGTCATTATGTATCTACAATATACGAAATAGCAAATGGAAAACTATTGACACAATAACTTAAAGCGTATTATTTACTATTACTGTTATTACTATTATTAATATTATTAATATTATTATCGCCAGATCTAATCACCTAATCTATGCCCTCTACCCCATCTACTACTAGTAAAATGACTTGCTATTCCTGATGACGTGGCCTGTGATCGTCTCTCTTCAGGTGGATTATATACAGTACCAAATGATCGCTTTTCAACTCCTTTGCCTCCTGCTCCTACAGATCTTCCAGCTGATCCACTTGGAAATAATGATCGCAACCATCTTGGAGTAGAGATCCATCGTCTGGTATTTTGTTTAGTGAATCTTGTTGGGATAAATTTACCCAATACTGACCAATCATCAGGATCAATACCACCTTCATCTAGTACTTTGTAAATGTATGCCGCAGCCATTCCACTAGCGGCGATGAATAATGCAGATGAACCTTCAATTAATAATCTGAACCCCAAGACAACAAATGACAAATGTCGTGCTTTGAATTGAATGAAGTAAAACATTACTTGAGTATCTAAATTATCTTGTGCCCATGTGTATGTTAGGGCCGATAACATCGGCGAGAAGAAAGATAGAGCATTCGTGAAATATGATTGTGCTGAAATCAAAACTCCAATAATCAATAGATAATATGCATAATTTGCTGTGATGTTAGAAAACTTTCCTGTTTCAATGCCACGAGAGTAACTGTAACACATATAAATCTCCATCAAACACTGCATTGGTTGCCCCACAGGGACTAAGAAGGCAGTAATAGGTCTCCATAAATGATATCTTCCGAATGTCCATGGCCAATAGTTAATAAAAGTTGATGATGGTACAACAGTTGTTGCATTTAGAGCTGTAATCAACAAAGACCCCAGAACAATTGACCGAGTCACTGGAGGTATCTGGTTTACCAATCTATATTGTTGTTAGTATTCATTAAATCAACTTAACATATTTAAAAGAATGTAAAATTACCATCTAACATACTGAATTAATTCTGACATTGTTATCTGCGTTGAATTTATGATGAATAGTTGATGAATAATGCTTTAGGTACCCAGTGATTAACACAACTTTGGGATAGGGGATGTGATGTACGCCTCTGAGGACGAAAATGAAGATAACACTTAATCTTACTTATTTCTGATTCCAAACCATAAATTATAATACTTCTAGTAGAGGCAACACCTTTTCAGAACAAATCAACCAATTATAAGTTATTGCCACAGTTGGTTTGTGTGACTTGTTTACTAGTATAATCGATGATGAGGATGATGTACACGATATATGTTGGATAAAAGTTACTAATGTAAGTTTATCGCTTGTTGTATATGTGGTAAGAATGGAGTGGAGAATAAAGGATGATGTAAGCATTTAATTAGAAAAACATGGGGAAGCTCTTTAAAAGAAAATAGTGGAAACCACCTGCCTAAAAAGGCAACACTTAATAACGAATAGTTCTAGGAAATATTACTACAAAGAATGAATCGACAATTAGAAATGATTGAGATATCGATCATCAATCAAAGGACCAATTTATTTTGAAATTCTATGGTGGGTATGCTCGATTATTATATGGATACTAGAATTTTTAGAAATTAGGTTTCAGCTCCAAAATAGAAGCGTTCGTGAAATGTTCCTGAGAAAATGTATCCTCTATATMGAGAATGGGAAGGAGTTTAAAAGAGCTGTGAAACCCGATTCAACAACTGACAATGGTATTGCGTATGTGTATAGTTTTTGTATTTACTCAATGAACAGAGGCCATCAAATTGTTGTATTGTCATAATAACTAGCTTTCATTCTGGATTCTCGGTGCCAGCTGGAACGGTAAATTAGAATCAGTACCATATATAGTCAACATCGGGAACCTTCCTCAAGATAAACTGCTGGACCGTCAGAAGAATTGGTCCCGAGATTTAAACCTATGCAGAAAATCTCCTAGTCGACGGATCGGTTTGCCATGATTTCACATGACGAGTCGGAGGATTCCTTTGAGTACAACTTTAGGTGCATATGACAACTTGTCGTACCAAAGTGGTTATTTCAATAAAATAAAATTGACTTATAGTATAACAAGAGTTGCTCTTTTTTTGGTTCTCTTCTCTTCCTGTAAGACCCAACACTCCGTGATTTACTAGTTATTCCAGTTGCAACATGCGTCATAAAGAATTGTTTCCCAATGATCCCTTCTGAAAAGTATTGAGGAAGTCTGTATAAAGACTCAAAGTGTCCCATTTAAGGTTTAACATAGAGTTCATCTAGTGTCTAATAAGGAAATACTCTATTCATATTGCTTTATGATCGTAAACCTAAATCGTTGACGATTACTTATCGTTGGGAATTAAGAGGAACAGCTGTAGTACTAGAGAAGAGAAGAGTACCCACCAAGTTGAAAAGAAGGACCAATTGCCTAAAAACTCCATTACTGCCTCTGTGAACGGTGTATATATCATTTCTTGCACCCTCGGGTTAAATTTTTGTTTAGATAGCTAGTCAAAATTCTAACCATTGCGTGCTAGGGAAGTCTCTCTATAATCATTTGATAGGTGCATATTAGACGCATAACCATGCATATGGTATCAACAATAGTAAGTAATGTGGTTTTAATACGATTATCTTCTTAGGCTTCGTGACAAACTCGCTCACTTTTTGCATGGCTTATCCGGCTTCTTCGTAATCTGATTTTCTGCTAAAAATCAAGCACACTGGAGCCTAAAAGTTTTTAAATACCGAAAAAGTATTGTAATGTGGAGTCAGACATTTGATTATGATTATAATCTTTCAAGGGGAAGGTATTACTACTTTTGGAATTGATCTGACCGAGAATAAATAAAATAGAACCAGGTCCCAAGAATCGTACCATAGGTTTCAATGAGATTTAAGGAAAGAAAACATACTCTATTTAGTTAAACGTTTGACATAGCCGAAGGGATAATAAATGAACTGATTTGTTATATGAGATACTTTTTTATTTCAAATCTTTTTTTCTTTTTACCGATGTCAAAACTTTCGATTGGCTATTTTCATTTTGATATTGGTTTTGTTACCGTTTTGGCCGCGTAGTGATCTAACTCTTAAGATACTGCATCACAGAATTATTTTCTATTGAAACGAGGAATTGTACTAGCATAGATATATATATCCATCATACAAAACCACTATTTACTTGATTATATACAGATACGTATGTTGATAAGAAGCATAAACCGATAGATACTATCTCATGAATCTACCTTCGGTGACATATATTCGTTACTTATTATGCCTAGCAAGTAGTGGTGCTCTCGTTAAATACCTACTCCATCCGCCAGTGCTCAGTGTTTCTGTTCACCACCTGTCAGTTCATCATGCATTGGCTTGGCTAGTTTTATTCCCCATTTGATGCATCTTTTACTCTTTTCTTCCTTGATAGGGAAGCTCAGAATGATCCGATTCTGCAAGGCACCTGCAACAGTGCCAAAAGAGTAGATTTTCGACGTTTATTAAGACAATTCGAAACATGACTTGAGTTCATATGTCTATCATCTATGACATACAAGATAAAACGCTGAATATACTTACTAAACAACAGCAGCCAGATTGAATACAATATCCTTGATGCTGGCTAAAATATAAAGAATTTAACTGAATTACTGGGATTCACCGCATCATGTTTGATAGAAAGTATATTATTGTCACTTAATCAGAAATAAAGTTGATGGGACTCGGCACACACAAGTGCATAAAACATACATGAGACTACATGTTAATGCATAACTCTAAAAATGAAGTTGTAGTTGCAAGTTCCATTGATAGAAATTGCCAAAAAATTACTATAGACGATTAGTAAATTCCAAAAGAGAAAATAATCGAAGAATTTTTAGAAGTTTTGAAGAATTCTTCATATAATGAATGGATCGTCATGTTGATCAGAAATATTTGATCAAATTACACTACAATTCTAAATACAGGCGAAGTCGCGTTGCCATTTCCTCACCCCCAAGTTGAGTCTACGATTACTAGTGATATCTCACGAACATGAATCAGAAATTCCATATCAATATCAGCTTTACTCGTATTTTGCTTCTTTATAACAAGATTAAGAATAATTTTTGGAAAACACGACCAAGCCTAAATTTAAGTCATACCTATTCTCTTCCCTTCGATCCTACTAAATAAACATCACAATATGAAAATATGAAGTCAATCCAATCAAAAACAGCTATATGGACTCATCTAACCTTAACATGCAAGTCATGCATAGATCTTAATTAAAGTTATGTTATTGCATAGGTAACTATACGTAAATAATAATCACCGTATATATACATAATTTTCTCTCAATGAAAAGACAAGACAGTATAAGGGAAAAAACTACTTGTAATCTATTATATAATGGTGGGAAAACTATGGGAACAGAAGGTGATAATTATTAAGGAGACTTAATTCTTCAAATTCGTTACAGAGAATTCAGAGAAATTTTGCTTTACAGGGCTCATTTCAACCAGTATTGCTTCGTCTAATAAAGACAAATTGTTTATGATTAAGCTTATGTCTAATAGAAGAAGAGGCTGAGATAAAAATAAGACAACGAGACACAGTGCAAATAGCGAACTTAGTGGTAGTTGTTGTCAGAAAGCTACTGTATGATTCATTAGCATCATCAAATGGTGATATCAGAAGAACAGTGGAAACTCCAAAAGTGCACGAAAGAAATCAAAAAGCAAGAAAGTGAAGAGGAAGAAAAAAAAAAAATATGAATAATACCTCAGGCAGAGCTCAGATTTACGATCAACCTAAGAGATAACGAACACTAAAAAGGTGTAAATGATTATGTATCTGAGAAGAAGACAATACAAAAAGTCGGAGGTCTGAAAAAGCAAAAATACAGTTACTGATTTCGTTTTATTTTGCTTTTATTATTTTTATTTTGTCTAGTTTTTGATTAAAAGGTTTTTATGGTGTATTCCTTACAACTCAAGTGCTTCAGTGCTTGTACAGTCTTTATTGGTTTTGTTAAGAAGGGTTGGAGAACTTTGACTCCTACGAAAGAAAGCTTACTCAGATTGCCTTGCAAGGTTTTGTTGGCAATCGAAACGGAACATCAAACTTATTTCACGCAGCTATCAACGATTACTTTGGTTTTGCATCACCATCTTCAATAGTTGCATATCATGTCACTAATAGGCTACACATTAACCGATCGGTTCTTATTTACTGGTCAGGTAGGCAAAGGAGCATATGGAATTGTATATAAAGCATCAGACGCAGTAACGCAAAATTCGTTTGCCGTTAAAGTGATTCCTCGAAAGAGAGCATTAGCATCTAATAGAGATTTATCGAATTTAACGGCGAATATTGGAGGAGGCTCTGGGAATGGAAATATGAACGGACAAAATGCATTTGCACCATTCAAATCATTTATTAAAGGAAATAATATTCAAGCTCAACTTGTGTCTGCAGAGACAATAATGGCATACGCATCATCTAGTAATATTGTGAAGGAAATTGCATTGCATTTAAAAGTTCACGAACATCCTAATATTGTGACGATTCATGGTGTATTTGATTGTCCATTAGGACTTTTTGTAATAATGGACTACTATGAAGATGGTGATTTATTTGGAGCAATAACGCAGGAYCATGTCTATTCTTCAGATCCTTTGTTAATAAAATCAGTTTATTGTCAACTCTTGGATGCAGTTGGGTACTGTCATTCAAGAGGAGTATTTCATTGTGACATTAAGCCAGAAAACATTTTGGTTGCTAATGGTGGAGCTAAAGTAGCACTAGCTGATTTTGGCTTGGCAATGTCGGAACCAGTAGTGTCAGAAAATGTTTGCTGTGGCTCATCCTATTATATGGCACCAGAAAGACTTATTAATATGGAAAGAAAAACCTCTGGCACGGAAAATCCAAGTAATAATAGTGTGATGTATCCTACTGCTGCCGGAGACGTTTGGTCGTTAGGAGTAATATTGGTGAATTTGACGTGTACAAGAAATCCATGGATGAAAGCTGTATTTGCTGATGACACTTATAGAGAGTATGTCAGAAATCCTTCTTTGTTACAGAAAATTCTTCCAGTATCCCGAGAGCTTAATGATATTTTGAATACTTGTTTTGTGCGGAGTCCATTCAAAAGAACATCTCTTCTGCAGTTAAGAGAAAGAGTATTACAATGTGCTTCGTTCACAGTTTCAGGACCATTAAGTGATGCAAAACCTATAACAACAAGCAGTGCACCCGAACCACCAGAGAATAACGAAGACGATAGATATACACAGCCGCGTCGTGATTCTGAAGATAGCTCTGATGACTACCTTGAAGATGATTCCGACGAGTCGGATCAAGCATTTTCCGCTTCATCACAACATTCAGCTCCAAAAGATTCAGCAAATTATCAGTATAATGGAGGGGAATATAATAATAGAAGAAATATTTATCCTGGGATAGAGGCAATGAATGKTAGCAGATATTCTAATTGTTCATCTTGCATATCAGTTGCCAGCTCTCTAACAGTCGAGGAATTAGCTGCTCGCAAGCTGAATGTTAACGTAGCAAACATATAACAGGAACGTCGAATGTTAATGATGGTAATTATTCTGGATGAAAATACAGGCATGATTACCATGAGACTTGATTGATTGGTTTCACTACTGATGAACAATCAAAGAATGCGATCTACAGATCGCCATTAGAAATGGATATAAAACTTCCAGTGTAACAATAGGTAGGAAATACTAATAAAATGACTCGACTACAGATCAATTAAAAAAAAAAAGCTATGTCAGTATGCACAGTAGAAACTAGAATGAAAGCATGATACAGGGAAAAGACATGGAGGAATAGCTAGATTCTTAGGTACGTAGATTCAAAATAGTATTACCATGATACTACTAACTATTTAAAGAATCAACTAATAGATCGTTAACTAATATAGAAGAGAAGGTTACTGAATGCGTCGTTAGTTAATGGTTACTTAACCGAAGAATTAACTAACGAACTCACTGTTTAGCTAAAGGATCTAAAACTTCAAGCCAATCATTTAAATCTGATGATGATTCGATTGATGGAACAATAATTCCATTGATGGCTACTGTAGGTGTAACATGGATACCATTCTGACGAGCAAATCTAATCAAAGGTTTCAAATCATTATTAACAGCGTTACCACTATTATTCACTTTTGATGTATCGATGGCTAAAAGCTTTAAAACTTCTTCACTATCCAATCCAAGCCGACCTGCAAGTTTAGCCAATCTCTTGTAACCGTCTTCTCTTGTTTCTCTATATGTAGCAGAGTCAAAAAAGTCTTCTTGAGCGTCAAATAAAAGTTCTGAGTAGGCCCAAAATTTGATAGGGTCAAGTCTTTCAACAGCTAATGCTGCTTCATGTAAAAGAGTGCTTTGAGGGTGCCATGGTTGAGGAACTTGTCTGAAAATAAACTGAAATTGATCAGGATATTTCTTGTTGAAAAATGGAATATATTCATCAAGTAACTTGATAAATATCTTCTTACTGTAAGGGCAATTGTAGTCTAAATACAACTCAACAGCTTGTCCTTCTGGAGAGCCTATCCTATGGCCTGCGTGTTTAGGGGGAAGAGCCATTACAAAGGTAATTAATCGTAAATAACAGGTGAATCAGTCAAATGGTCAGCTAGATCAGTTAATWTTCAGTTGAATATGTTTGGAGTACACAAATTCAACTATAAAGCTTTATCGCCAAAGTTGGTTTGCAACTCAGGGGAAGGCAAAAGAGACAAAGTGTGCGCGTAATTAAGAAGCACATTACGAGTGCAAAGTGAAATCCCAATTTCTCTTGAAGGAAGCAGCTGATATCAAGTCCCGTGACTGTTCGATGTTTGTTTTGCGGGGTAGGGACATATTGAAGATTACACGTGATCTCTAACAGAATTATTTGCTGTTGGGATACATCAACGATTGGCGGTAGTTGTATTATTGGTACATTGGCTACATCAAATAAAAATGATCTCACCACCCTTCCATTTGATGTAAACATGAGTGAGTTCAAATCATTTTTGCACCAAATTGAAGGGCAGTTTTGATTGAATCCCATTACCTTTTAGAAACTGCACTATTTCAGTGGATTTATTTTTAGATTTCCCGCCTTCTCTTTCTTCTTTTTTCGTTTCATAGCCGTTGTTGTGATCTATAGTTGGAACGGGGAATCTGTTAGAGGGCTACAAAGTTGCGACAATGGGATTATTGTGGGATCAAAATTATCTCATTGAGCACCAATTATATATATGCTAAAAGGGAGCTAGTGAGAGACTCTATCTAATCGTACATTGAATAGAAAATTATCATACTATTGCTTAGAGAGTGGTAGATGATCATAAAGTTTTTGATACCTAGATAGATAAACATTGCAGGCTATGGACAGCTACAAAATACAAATGTAATGGTTGATACCATTACACTAATTTTCTGTGATTTTAATTTTCAATCTCTTTCATTAAATCACCACCACGGAAATAATCTGCTATGAGGAATGCTGCATCTAAAGATTGTGTATCATTTAATCGAGGATCACAATATGTTTCATACCTTACACTTAAATCATCATCCTCCAATTCTTCTGTTCCACCAATACATTCAGTAACTGAATCACCAGTTAGCTCCAAATGTACGCCGTTCAACTTATTACCATTTTCTCTATGGATTGTTAAACATTTTGACAATTCAGTGATTATATCTTCGAAATAACGTGTCTTCAATTGAGTATTAGGTGACTTCTTTGTATTACCATGGCAAGGATCGCATATCCATACGATTTTATGTTTTGTTTTCTTAACAGCTTGAATATGACCTGGTAAGTACTCTTCAACCTTATTGGCACCGTAACGTGTAATCAATGTGACTCTTCCAATTTCGAAATTTGGATCAACAATGTCCAACAAATCACATAACTCCTCATCTTTCATAGATGGACCAACCTTAACTCCAATAGGATTTTGAACACCTCTGAAAAACTCAACATGAGAACAATCAAGTTGCCTTGTTCGATCACCAATCCAAATAAAGTGTGCAGAGGTATTGAACCATTTGAAAGTGCCGTCCTGTGGATCCTTTAGCTTTCTAGTTAAACTTTGTTCATATTCCAACAACAACGCCTCATGACTTGTGAAGAAATCAACTGTTGAAAATTCAGCTGAGTTATTATCGACTCCAATAGTTGTCATGAACTGTAAACATTCACTTAAACTTTTCACAACATCTTCATACCTCTTCTTTGTAGAGCTGTTCTTAACATGACTTAAATCCCATTCAACAGGATCTTTTAAATCAGCAAACCCATTACTCAAACTACTTCGAATGAAATTCAATGTCGCCGCAGAGTGGAAATAAGCTTTAACCAGTCGTTCAGGGTCAGGTCTTCTTTCATTTATATCAAAGCCGTTTACATTATCTCCACGGAAGGAAGGAATTTCAACTCCGTTCACAATTTCGGTTAATTGACTCCTTGGTTTAGCGTACTGACCGGCAATACGACCAATTCTTACAACCGGAAGTTTCATAGCCCAAATCAATACTAGTGACATTTGCAGTAAAACTTTCAATTTACCTTCAATTTTATCTTGATTGCAATAATCAAATAACTCAGCGCAGTCACCACCTTGTAAAACAAATGCCTTACCTTCGGCAGCCATCTTCAGCTTTTGTTTCAAACTATTGATCTCCTTTGGATGAACTAAGGGAGGTAATGATTCCAACTTTTTCAATGCCCTTTCAACTTCCTCCTCATCATCGTACAAAACATCCTGTTTTATAGGCTTTGCTTGCCAAGAAGTTGGTGTCCATTGATCCTGTCTGAATGTTTCGATACTGTTTTTTAAGGCCTCTTGTTCACTTGATTTTGAACGAAGTTTTGCAGCAGACTTGGCACCTTTTGAGGCAACCAATGGTGTAGGATCATGAATAGTGACTTTGGGCAGACTCATGATGATTCAAGTGGAACAATAAGTAATCACAGGATAACCTATATAAATGAAAGTTGAAATCTTTCAATTTTATGTCGCACCCGCTGTAATAGTTTCTAGAAAGATAATAAAAAATGTCTTGATTGTTGTTTGGAACACCAATGTGAAAAATAGTTTGATGAGTCAATGCTTTTCTTAACAAAAATTTCACAACGATGTGTTTGGTGCTTTGATTGTGCATATAGGTGCATTATCTCTTTGAACTTTAATAATAAGGGTATAACAGAAATAAAAGAATTTGGCTTCCAAATATTTCTATTATAGCTTACAATAATACTTTTCAAACGGTTAATCTACTTGGTATTAATATCAGATCACTAATATGAGTCGTATATAATTGAATATACAAGCTGACGAACAGGATAGAAGATATGAGATTGAGACTCTAACTGTACGTAACCCATATACAATCCGAACGATACTAGGGAGAAAGCAATTGTAACTGCATAATTATTTATAATCGGTTGTTTCATTACGCCTAAGCCGGTTTTCACTTTTAAATAGCATAAAAGAACCGTTTCACATTTGTAGATACTCATTGAATACTAGAACCTTTCGTTTCACACCTTGAATGCGTATCAAGATCCATCACTTGAGAATAAAGTTTCGGAAAAACCTCAATACCTACAACCAAAACACTAATAGTCCTGAAGGATAATCAACCACTGAGTGGATAAGCAAAATTGATATATGAATCTAGAATTCTGTATGAACAAGAAAACGATAGGATTAGATGCAGATATAAGCTTTCATAAAGGACATCGGAATTATAATATCGTAAAGGCAATGCACTCAATTTACATCTTTAGCCTCAAAAGCTATATATTTAAGCAGTACTGATTCCCTGAATGGCAGAAATGGATCAGGAGAACTACTCAGAGGCTTTACGCTCAAGTTTACCATAGAATAGATTATATATATTTTAGTATTAGTATTATTATTGTTTAATGGTTTTATTAGCCATGCGACTATTCTTTGTTTCTTTGGCAGGAAAACGTTGTGAGATTGCAGTGTAAGGCACTAGTAATTAAAGAGATTCAATAACAAGAGCAGATGCACCACCACCACCGTTACAAATAGCAGCAACACCAATCTTACCCTTTTCTTGTTTCAAAACACTAGATAAGGTAACAACGATTCTTGCACCTGAACAACCCAAAGGATGTCCAATTCCTACGGCGCCACCATAGACATTTACCCTACCAGAGTCAATGCCCAAAATCTTGGTATTAGCAATACCTACAACGGAGAACGCTTCATTGAATTCAAAGAAGTCAACTTCGTCGATAGAAAGACCAGCATGCTTCAAAGCCTTTGGAACAGCTAATGATGGGGCAGTTGTGAATCTGACAGGAGCATGAGCAGCTTCACCCCATCCTCTAACTTTGGCAATAGGTGTTAAACCAAGTTCCTTCAACTTGGTTCCAGATACTAAAACTAATGCAGCAGCCCCATCATTTAAAGAAGAAGCATTGGGAGCAGTTACGGTACCATTTTGCTTAAAAACAGTTCTAGCACTTCTCAGTCTATCAATGTTCAAGTTYTTGCACTCTTCATCGACAGAAACAGTAACATCAGGCTTACCCCGAACACCAGGAATAACAACTGGGACAATTTCAGAAGCAAACTTACCTTCAGCATGAGCTTTTTGTGCTTTTTGGTAAGAATCAATAGCAAAGTCGTCTTGTTCTTCTCGAGAGATATTGTGCTCTTCCGCACAAACTTCAGCTGCGTTACCCATAGCTTGTCCATCATAAGCATCAAGCAACCCATCCTTTTGAAGACCATCGACAAATTGAGATGGACCAAACTTGGCACCTCCTCTCAAAGCAGGAGCATAGTATGGAACATTAGTCATACTTTCCATTCCACCAACAACAACAATGTCGGCGACTCTGGTCATAATAGTTTGGGCACCTACAATTAAAGCCTTCATACCAGAAGCACAGACCTTGTTGACAGTTGTAGCAACAATGGCTTCAGGTAAACCAGCTTTAATGGCAACTTGTCTAGCTGGTGCTTGACCAACATTAGCAGTACAAACATTACCAAAGTAGATTTCTTCAACATCTTCAGGCTTGATTTCAGGAACCTTAGCTAATGCTCCCTTCACAGCCTGAACACCAAGATCAACAGCACTAAATGAAGCCAATGATCCCTGGAATGAGCCAATTGGGGTTCTAGAGGCTGAAACAATGTAAACTCCTTCAAATGATTCAATAGTCATCTTGTAAGTATAATTTGTCAGATGAATTGATAATGCAAGGTCAAGAAACTTATTATCTGCCAGCGTTTTAGCTTCTTCTTATACTTATAATAACTGTAGTAAAGAAAATCTACTCAATGTTACTTATATTGTTAAATATCATATATATATAATTTCTATATTAGCATTTCTATGTTACTAATCTTCTTGCTTCGTTATCAACAAGGTGCGTTGTACCTTTTAAAGGATAAAGAGTCAACAATTATTCGCAGTAGTTCCTCGACACGACACATATCAATTCTCGCGACTAACTAGGGTCTTCAAGGGGTCTTCAGAGTAAGTGGCTATGTACAAAATCAGTTCTAAATAAGGGCCTGAAAAGAAACTCCTTAGGATTAGTAATGACAAGAACAGTTTTAAGCGGTTAAGCGAAGCAAGAAAGCAGAAAAACTATTCACTCATTAAAGCAGTGTAATTGTTTTTGAAATATATAGCCACTAAATTTTGTTTGTCCGATCACAGCGTTATACATTCGTATTATATAGTATCTATAATCTCCACATTTTTTTTGTTAATGATATATCTTAACCACGAGACCCTTTTATGGAAACCTCAAGAGACGAAACGGGATGTACCCTAACACTCTGTCCCCACATTTCAAATTAACCGAGGAATCAGACCTTCGCAAAAGAATGCATTCTTTTAGTTGACAATCTGAGAATTACTCTCAGATTTTTATCAATATTATGACATATTAACCTCTTTATTTCAGACATTTTTGTTTGATATTGTCTGCATTTGCCCGTGAAAACGGTTACCAACTAACTGAGTTATGTACTATGTTCATTACTAACTCAAACCGTTCAACCCAACTTTATATCAGTTCCCTATTGTTTTGTTGGGCTTTTTATTGTTCAGAGAGCACTCATTATTAATTACGTGATCAAGAGCTTTTCATCCGGATTTGGAACAAACTGTTATCTATCTCATCAAATAACTTGTTTGTTCATATGTATGATCCTATATTGTTCTACAACTAAGAATACAGGCTACAATATTTTATTTATGAATGCGGCATTGATTATCATTATACACGTAGGAGAGAGAAAAAGAGTTTGGGGGTGTTGACTTATAATTAGAGCTTGACGTTTCGCTGTTCAGGAACTTGAGTTAGCAATGAACCAGATGTGAGAGCAGATCGTACGTTCTTGATGACTAAAGATTCCATTGCATGTTGACTTTCGTATGTTAACGTACCAATATGAGGGAACAATATAGTATTAGGGTTATTGAGTAACTTTTGATTTATCTTTGGTTCGAATTCAAATACATCTAAACCGGCACTGTAGACATGGCCAGACTCTAAATATTCGGCTAATGCCTCTTCATCTATTATAGGACCTCTAGCAGTGTTGATAATGATAACACCTTTCTTGGTTCTCGCCAAAACGGCTCTAGAGATGAGATGTCGAGTTTCGTCATTCAAAGGAACGTGGAGACTAATAATGTCACTTTGTTCAATAAGTTCATCAAATGTGACATACTTAGCATCCACGGTATTCAATTCGGAAGCAATTTCGTTTCGATTACAATAAATAATATTCATGTCAAACGCCTTAGCTCTTCTGGCAAAAGCACTACCAATACCACCCATACCAATGATACCAAGCGTCTTACCTTCAGGATCATGTCCGTAATCCATACCATCTCTCCATTTACCTTCGCGAACAGATACCATTGGCTTCCACGCTCTTCTCAGTGCTAATAACATAAGCTTTATAGCAATATTGGCGGTACCATTATCAACCGCTTGTGGTGTGTGTGATACTTTGATATCTCTTTTGGTACATATTGGAATATCAATTTGATCATATCCTGCACCATTATGACAGATATATTTAAGAGATGAAGGTAAGCATGCAATCAGCTCGTCATCAAATCTTCCTGTGAATGCGCCCGATTCAAACGTACGATAAATTACAATAACATCGTTATATTTGCCTGATTTGAAATCTTGTAGAATACTCTTCCGAGTACCACCACTAATATGCTTCAAATCTGCAATATCCTGTAGTGCTTTCCATTCTTCTCCAGCATAGTTCACTTCTCCAATTAACAATGCAACGGGCCGTGTCTTAGTCATTTTTCCCAGATTTATCCTTCAAACTATTTTATATATGTTTTTCTTTTATATCGGTCTATAAAAAGCTTTTCATCTCATTTCAATTCAACTATCAATCCTGCTTTGTCCTATCTCCTCATACCCCTGAAGCTGGCAAATCACCTAATTCAACTTATCCTCKAACATTTACACATGTCAAATTAACATCCAAAATCACACAACGTCTTCAATTTAAACAGTTGAAACGTTTCTATTAAGGATTTCTCTCTATATATAATTCATATTTTATGCTATTCCCGTCTTTTCCATCGTTCTCCAGATTTTCATATATTAGCCCACCGAAGCATTGTAATTTTTCGTTCAATCTGTGGGGGTAGTTTTTTTTTTCAAACTACGTGGGGGCACACCCCACACAAAGGGTTCTTCGGATAAACTTTCGGATGAATACATGGTGTTGTGAAAAGGATTGAGGGATCAAGTATATTTACGTCTGACAATTGAGAGAACTGAAAAAGATGAATAAATATAGAGAAAAGTATCTCAATGATTAGATTTGTGGTTGTTTTGTTAGCTTGCTAGGGATATGTGATAGATGGTGATAGATTTTGGTCCTGTTGATGATTGGAAGTAAGTACAATTGACAGGTTCGATTAAACATCCTATAAGAGAATGAATAAAATACATGGTGAAGAGTATTGAAAAGGTAGTGATATAGAAAGTTAAGATTACGAACAGAAGTGGCATTGAAATAATATATATTTATACAGGATGACAAATGGCGGTAATACAGTAATAATAGTAGGAGGAACAGCAGGGACAGGGAAGACAACAATAGGGGAAAAAGTTGCTGCAATTCTTGGTGCCCCATTCATTGAAGGTGATAAACTACATCCTCCTGAAGTAAGTATAAGATGGCAAATGACCAGAATGTAAGCAATTCTGTTGTTTTAACGGGAACCATCGATTTTGAAGTTGAATTTTTTTTTGTCCAATTACAGTCTAATCTCTATGAACTTGATTTTAACTCTAAGATTAGAACATCCTGAAGATGGCTAATAATATTCCTCTACAAGATGAAGATAGGTGGCATTGGTTAACAAGTGTTATTAATACATCAGCTTCATCTGCAGTAGAACTATCTAATACTTCTACAATAGCTGTTGTTTCCTGTTCAGCCTTGAAGAGGAAATACAGAGACCACTTGAGATCACATTTGGGCGCATTCAACAAAAAAGTCAATGTATCAGTTAAACTTGTGTTTCTATTTTTATATGCAGACGAAAAAGTTCTGGTTGATAGACTACTAGCTAGGGCAGGTCATTATATGAAACCAGCAATGTTGAAGAGTCAGTTTGAAGCATTGGAGAAGCCTGTCAATGAGGAACTATTAGAGAATGGTGGTGATGTGTTATTTGTTGATTCCGAATCTGCTTCACCAGACATTATAGCAAGCAAAGCAGTACGAATATTATTCCCGACAGTGAAGATATGAACTGGCTCGACCACAGATGATCAGAAACTTTCTCAAGGCTACACACATACATGATCATCCATAGCATTTGAATGATTTATTAAAGTATTTATTTACAAGTAAATGTCAAAGCATGCGATGACACATCTGAATCTAAGTCAATCAATACACTTCAAGAGATACAATGGTAAATATATTATCAGTTCAGAAAGCAGATTTTGATATATATTTCCGAAGTTGATATTGATGAAGACCCATCAGATTTCATAATGAATGTAATATAAGAACCAGAGGTAATTGAAGGAAAAGTCATCAACTGAACACATTAAAATGCTTTGAATGCCCCCTCAGGTTGAGTGTATATGATTGTCCCGTGGTTTATTATTGGGATAATAAGGTGCTTGTCCATTTTGTGGAAACATCGTTCCGCGATTGCCCTTTTTATGCTTCGCTTTGGAAGAGCGTCTTGGCTTATCGAAAGATTTGAAAATTGTAATACCTGCATCTTCTATTGCTTCATTAATGCATTTTTCACATAAATGTTTCAAATCTGTCGCTCCTTCTCTATCAATAAATGTAGTTGGGTATCTGTAAGTCAGCCATAGAAACAAGCATATGCACTTATGCAAATCTTCAAACTTCAATAAAATATCTCTGTTGTAAGGCCGAGAATGAGTTAACTTTGTCATGTCTGGATGATTAATATCAAGTAATGAAACTGTCTCTGAATTAGCAAGAGATGAACATAATTTCAGGAAAAATTCTCTACTATCACTGAGTCTATCAACTTTAACTGGAGCTGTCATTACTCTTACTTGCTCCGGCAATATAAGATCTTGAACTTCAGTAAGTGACTTTGCTAACTCTTCTCTATCTTTTAAGTCAATCAAATGGTATAAAGTTGATGGTTTTACTTTAGCTTTGATGTTATTCAGCACTTTAATGATTGAGTCATTCTCAGCCAAATCTAAAGTGTAGTCAACTAAAACTCTATCCTGAGGCAACAAAGCCGCTCTGGTTAAAGGAGCAATAGGATGATCTAAACATCGAGAAACAAATCCTAGAACCTTATCAGTAAAACCTGTGACCAACCCTACCTTTGCCTGACCCTTTGAAGCGGAGCCCATTCTGTCACCAGTTGGTGCCACACTGAATCTACCTGCTCGTCCAGCAATTTGTTTTGCTTGCGAGACAGAAATCTCCACGTTACTTTTTCCATCATATTTAACATGATCGCTAAAGACAATTCGCCTGATATTCAAATTCAAACCCATACCTACTGCATCAGAAGCAATAAGGATCTTGTTCTTACCAGAATTGAATTTATATGCTTGTAAAGCCCTTGACTCTGGAGGTAAAGATCCGTAAATAACACTGCAAGGAAGTTTCAAACGACTTTCAATTAATTTCTTCAACATAAAAATCTTTCTCTTAGAGAAAGCGATGACACAATCTCCCTCTTGTAATTGCTCCACATCATCGTTGATTGCAGTTTTCTCAGCCCTCAATTCACCCAACCGTTGATATCTTATAACTTCTACTTCTTCTCCTAAACCTTCAGCGATCTTGGTAATAAGAGGTACTGTACTTTCTTCTCCACATAAATGAACCTCTTTTGCCTGGACTCCTAAGAAGGAGGTTGTCCAGGCTGAACCTCTGTCTCTACTATCAATCATCTGAATCTCATCGATAACTGCCACGTCTATTGGCGTATCAAGATCCACCATTTCTACCGTGCAACTAGAAAGTTTTGCTCTATTACCAAATTGATCTAAATCATCAATCATTTCTTCTCCAGTGACTAAATTACATCTCACATTTTGTGAATGAAATCTATCATAAATTTCTCTTGCCAAAAGTCTCAAAGGACCAGCATAAACCCCACTTGATGAATTTTTCAATTTCTGTAAGGCATTATATGTTTTTCCACTATTAGTTGGTCCAACATGCATGTATATTTTTCTATTCATTTTCCTTGCTTCTGGGAACCATTCAGCTGGATGTGTGATATCTAATAAAGATGGCTTCATTGCTTGTTTCTTTGCTAATGTTGAAGCTAAAAATTCTATAAATGATCGTTCTAGAATGAAATCTTCCTCATCTTCTGTGGTGTTAAGATTGAAAGCTTTTTTAATACTCTCTGGAGTTTTACCATTGCAAGCCAAAAAGAACATTTTCCCAACCATTGATTGTGGAGGGTTCAAGTATACATCTTCGAGGACAGAACACAAATCGTTTTCTTGCTTAAGTTGGTGGATAATTTTTTGTCGAAAGAATTTTCGACAGTCTAACATATCTTCTCTTGTAATAGTGAATCCTCTGATAACGGATAAGTACTTATCTGATGTGAAAATGGAAGAGGTACTAAGTCTTATGAAGGCTGCCTTCAATGTCTTATCAAGGTATTCTTGATTTGAATGATAAAGGTTGCCATTTACGCTTTTGCCTTGTGGTTTACTAATCTTTAGTATATGAGATGCATTTTTAGTTGCCCATTCATTATTGATTTCCTGAGATAAACGTTTTCTTTTATTCGACGTAGTATTACGAAAAATATCTCTCATCGAAGAAAAACTACCATTTCTAGAAAACGTAAAGCTCAAATATCTCCTATTAATGAGATGCCTCGGAATAGCAACATTTTGTCTTGCGCAAAATGCTGTTTCACAGCTTTGTTTTGCAACGAACATATTACACCACTATCGTCTTCTGGTTTCTTTTACTTCTCTTTTCTAGCCTTTCACTCTGACGAACCTTCATAAGGACGAAACTTACTGACAATACCATAAGTCTTTCTATCTGTTTCCATATCTTTTCTATTATCTTATCGAGATCTTTCTCCTGTTTTCTACCTTTTCTTAGCTGATTTAAGCCTTTACTCAGATACTCCTGATTTCATTGATTTCATAGCAACCTCACAGGATAGACGAGTTTGTTGAGCTCAGTTAAGATATATATATAAAGCAGAATCGAACAATCAGTCAATCAGTGAACTTGCGACTCAAAATTCAAATGAGAGAGAAACTAATTCAACTTATGGGAATTACCGTGCTACTTGCATTCACTAAACTTATTCAGTCAAGAATTCTGTTGCAAGGGAAAGAAAAAAGATACGTTGATATTAATCCTATATAAACTCAGCAGCATTGAAAATAGATCAACAACTAATCACGAAAGATAATTAATATTATGAAATAAAAAGTCTTCGGGCTATGAAACTAATATACACTGTACGGATTTTCAAGTTTGGATGTGTGTATGGGAAATGGGACAGGAACAGAGACAGGACAAGTAAAAGGAATGGGACATGAGACATGAATTGATGGGAAGGGAAGAACATATGATAGACAAGCAAGTGAATTTGAAAGAAGGAAAGAATATTAAGAGAAATTATAGCTAGTAAAATATGTATTGTTTAAGACAGTTGTAGGAATTACTTTATTCAAATTATTTGAGTTCGTTCGTTGACTGGTGGCGGAAAGAGCATAAGGTAAGCCAGTAGTGAGATTCTATTGGCTACTAGTACTAAATGACTATATGAAAGAACTAGAGGCTGAATCCTAAGGATATTAGGGGGAGTAGTAACACATCCTCTCATTCTCTCAAACTGTTAAAATTATTCCTTTCAATTATCATTTTCTCAGGTCTGTTTCCGCCTTCCAACATTACGAAATGTAGTCTCGATAGAATCATGCCCCATAGCTGTGTTTAGATTTGAAATATGCACAAAATATCAGTGGTCATTTCTACTTGACCTTTTTCCTCAAGCGAAAAGAATCGTCTATGTTGCTCGACCGTTTTGTTCCTGAAACCGATGATATTATATTGTTATCTTCATTGGATATCCTTCTTGCTGGATATTCGTACTTCTGACCCTCAAAAACACTTCAAGTAAAACATGTTAGTTACACAGACTTAGAAATCAAATACAAATAAGGTGATCCTTCAGCTTTCAATCAATCAGTCAATCAATCGACAATAATACAACATAGATGTTGAGAAAATTTCTGATCATAGCTTCAGGGAACTTAAATACTGAAATAACTTACTTATCTGTAACAGGTGAGTCCTCTCTAAAATATGGATGAAGCAAAGCATCGGCAGCAGTAATCCGTTTAGTCGGATCATATGTCAGTAGAGCAGAAAGCAAATTATACTTATTCTGATTTCTACCACCAACGGATTTAAACCATGTTTCCAAACTATAGGGATAAGCCTTCAAAGTTTGTAAATTATGAAACTCTGGATATCTAGGTAAGCTTGGCCATACTGATTTATTGGGCATTCCAAGAATCTCAACAATTTTCTGCATTTGATTCCTTTGAAATGGATCGTTTTTTTTGTTGTCGAGCTTAGCTTCCTCACCTTTGAATATAGGTCTTAGAGCAAGTAATTCAGCCAATATACATCCAACTGCCCATAAATCAATAGCTGGCGTATAATGATGACCTCCAAGTAATAGTTCAGGTGCTCTATACCAAATTGTCACTACTACTTTGTCACCAGAGTATAAAGATTGTAAAGGTGAACTGAATAACCGTGCTAGACCCAAATCTCCAATTTTCACCACTCCGTCATTTGTTACCATAATATTAGCAGGCTTCAAATCGCGATGGAATATCCAGTTTTGATGAAGGTATGAGACCCCGTTTAATATTTGCCATATTATTGATTTGAATATAGAACCAGGAATCGGTTTCCTATCAGGATGTGAATGAAAATGAATAATTTGCTATAGATAGTTAATACAACAATATCTCCGGAAACTGAAGGAAAAAAAGATCCTCGAATTATTTCTCAATAGCCTCCCAACTAGAGTAACTGAACAATTCAACATACCAGTAAATCATGTTCTGCAAACTCAAAAACCATGTAAATGCATTTATTCTCTAGTATATTCTCCACTAGCTTTGTTATGTTTCTATGATCTAGCTCTCTACATAACTAGTTGTTGATTAATACTCTGTTAGTTTCAAAAATTTGTAACAAGATTGTTCCCTCTTCTCAGGGATTTACTGTAATAACAAATTGTAGTATTGTAATACATACAGCCATCTCTCTACATGCTGACTGAGAGATGCCAGTATAGTGAAGAATCTCTCCTTCTTTATCTCCTTTGAATTTTTTGATAGCATATAACGCTTTGTTGTTTCTATTTAACATTTGTTAGTCTGACAGCTGGACTTCGATTTTCGAATTCTATGCAGATGGTTTCAACTCAAAGTGCAACCACTGTTCATTGTTCGTAATACTGGTTGCATACTTGTCCCTTGACTTAGCTTTATACACTCTAGGTGGAAGAACAATCAGTTAGTAAATTTCTCCAATTCTCTTTAATTTATGGAATTTTTCCAGTCATGTTTGACTGTCAATACAACCATACCTTCCATAAGTTCCTGCTGCAATATAACCCAGAATCTCATATTTATCTAGGACTGATACTCTACTTCTATCTTTTCGAGTCCTGTAAGGCTCTATACTGAATGTATTGCTACCAGCAATCATCTCAAGTATGTTTACTGATCAATCACTCAGACTAACTTGTTTACAGCTTCTGTAACTCTCAAGCTTATGTATGACATTGAAAAAGGATCTCTTCCGTCTGAGACATACGATAGATCAAATACTAAATCAAAGCATCTAGTAGGAATTCAGCCGATACAATCCATTCACATTTAAGATAACCAATTTGAGATCAAAGCATAATTACGGAAACGATATTAAAGTAGTGCAATAAAGTCTCCGAACAAACGTTGTATAGATTCCGCCTTTTGCTATGATGTAAAGAAGGAACTTTCTTCAATTAATGATACTTTGAATAAAGAAACTGAATGATAATTCAGCTTCGGAAGACTTTTTAGAAACTCCAGGATATTTAACAGATTGAATGGTTTGGTTGATCTGATTAAAAGTTTGAGCTTGTATCAACTGATAGCTGATGTTCAATCATATATCTGATAATACTATAGGTTGATGAGTATATCGCTTTGATCCAGGCTGATTAGAACCAACTCTGATAGCTATTTGATTTATAGAGGGAAGCGCTAAGGTCAAACATAACAAATAATTATCAGTCAAGCTGTTATATTGAGCAAAATGCTAAGTAGTTTTCATTTTTCAAGGAATGGTTTAAGACCGTTGGGCTATCATGTTGCAAGCCCAATTGGTGCTTTGAATGTACCCAGACTAAGATCAGGGATCTTAGTTCATAGTATAAGACAGCAATCAAATAGAAGTGAGAATAGACCAGTCGATGAAAGAGCAGCTAGATATTCTAAACGAGCGACTAACATGTTGCCTAAATTTATGAGATCTTATGCTTCTAAATTTTCCAATGCACCTTTAGAGCACACTACGGCTTTTCTAGTATTGCATGAATCTACAGCTATAATACCATTCATTGGTTTATGGTACACATTCTATAAAATTGGAGGAATGCCGATGGATATTCCTGCTTTTCTCATTGAAAAAGGCTCTACTTTTATCGATAGTATTGTAAGTATTGATAGTGTTTGTTATAATACGATATATTGCGGCTCTGCATATTCAACAAGAAGAAAAATTGTGACTAACTCTTTGCTTTCAAATAAATTTAGATGCAACAATTTGGTTGGGAAGCTGGCGTAGAAGATAAAAGCAAGCTTGTTTTAACAGGTGCTGCTTCGTATGCCATTGTTAAGGTAAGTATTGTTATTAGGCTCATTCTCAAATAGTACTTGTTATCAGAGGTATAGTACTCCAAAGCAAATGAACAAGAACAAAACTAACTTCTCACATTTCAGGCTGCCTTTCCCCTTAGATTGTTTATATCGATAACCCTAATGCCTTGGTTTGCACGCGTTTTCATTGCTCCTTCGTTCAGGGGGTTAAAATCTATTGCAAGTCTGATCAAAGGCGGGAGCCCAAACAGAGGTGAAATCAATGCTGACCTACAACAATCAGTTAAACGTAAACCAATCAGAAGGATCAATCTTGGAGATGATGACAAGAAAATTTAGTTAGTGTATAGTTCTTGGATATCATTTGAAATTAAATATGTATATATCATAGTATCTTTTTCTTTGTCGCATTATATATCTATATTTCTTCTATTTACAATCAGTTATGTACAAGATTAGATATGGTCACTAAGGATCATAATCTAATGAAAACTGTATCAATCAATATCAAACTAATGATTTGACAACATCTTCACACCTATTGCATAAGTCATTTTCAGTTTCTGCTGTGTATTTCCAGCAACGAGGACATTTATGATGAGATGCTGGAACAACTTTGACTTCACAAATATCATTGCCAATGACGACAGAATTTTGATAGCTCCAATCAAAATCTTTTTCTTCCGGTTTTAATGAAACACTAGAGCAAATGAAATAATCAGCTATGTCAGCAGCTAATTGTTTGTTAGTAATGAACGATAGAAGAAACAACTTATATGAACAGCAATTATAAACTGYATACAGTTGCCATAATTTCAGATTCCTGGGATGCTTGCATGAATATACAAATGCCTGTCCTTCAATCATTATATCTCGTACAACAAGAGGAAAACCAAAAGAGATCTTAATATAGTGAACTTACCATGAGCAATCAATAGTTTTCCTATAGCTGAGTCATCAGCTGTTTGGATAATAACATCACACTCTAACGAGCTCCCAACGCGTCTAAAATAATAAATTTGTTAATATTCTTCATACAATTCAACATTCAATGCTCCTTCCATCAACATTGGTTCCTTCTCTGGTATCATTACTTCCATAAAAATCGTCACACTACATACTTATCCTGTTTTCTAGCTTTCTCCATAAGCAGCTGAACTTCAGCTTTTAGTTTCCAGATCTTCTCAAACTTATCAACGAGTTCCTTATCAACATACTGGTCTGGGATTGATTGCCAACCAGTCTCATAAACCGTCTTCGCACCCTTTCTGATGAAATCCGGTGCATGTGTCCAAGCGTCCTGAGTAATCAAAGGCACAATAGGTGCGAGGTTCTTAACATAAACTTGGAAAACCTGTTTCAGAACTGTTTGGATTGATCTCCTTTTATGCGAAGAAAGTCCATCAGCATAAACGCTATCCTTAATGATAGCAAAATATGTAGCTGAAAGCTCAGTATTCATATGTTTGTTGAGTTCTTGAATGATTCTGTTGTAATTATACTGTGTATAGTGACTATAAATGGATCTGTTGAATTCTGTTAGCTTCGACAGAACATATCTTTCTAACGGAGGCAATTCATTGTAGGGAACCTCCACGTTGTCGTAATCACGCAAAAGACCCAATATATATCTAAAAGTAACTCTAAGCTTTTGTAGAGTACCTCTTACATTATCTAAAACTCCTTTACCAACRGTTACATCTCCGGTGTAGTCGGAATAAGCCACCCAAAGGCGTAAACCGTCAACACCTAGAGGCTTGAATTTGTTTTTCTCACCAAAGATAATTGAGTCTGGAACAATTACATTTCCTAAAGATTTAGACATTTTTCTTCCCTTCTCATCAAGTGTAAAACCATGAGTTATAACAGTACCAAAAGGTGCCTTTGCATCAGTATCAGGATCACTGGTAGCAATTTTAGTAAGTAATGACGACTGAAACCAACCTCTATGTTGATCAGAACCTTCCAAATACACATCTGCAATTGGGGCATTCTGCTTTCTATTAGCAAACGATTTTTCTTTAATCATTGTCCAACTGGTACCACTATCAAACCATACGTCCATTGTTTCAGTTCCTTTATAGAAGGATGTCCCCTGAGATGCTAGATCTGGCGGCAACCATCGAGAAACATCATCTTCTGGTTCAAACCAAGCATCGGTACTAAATTTCTCAATTTGCCTGATTATATGCGCAACGGATTCTTCWGATAGCAACGGTTCATTGGTATCCTTACGATAAAGAGCAGGAATAGGAACACCCCAGTATCTCTGACGAGAAATACACCATTCAGATCTATCTTTGATGAAAGATGACAATCTTGTTTTTCCTGCTTCTGGGAAAAATTTAACGTCATCTAATGAATCAGACGCTGTTTGTTTAATATTTCCAATATCAGCGAACCATTGAGGTGTTGATCTAATAATAATTGGTTTCTTTGAACGCCAATCATAGGGATAAGAATGTAGATAATTTCTCTGTAATTTTAACACCATTTTCTTTTCAACCAATAATGGAATCAACTGTTTTTGCCCTTCAGCTAAAACTTTCAAACCTTGTAAGAATTGAAGGTTGGCCGGTAGTTCTGAAGAATATTGACCAAATTGATCTACCGGAGAATAAATTTCTAAGCCTGTTTTCAATGCCAATAGATAATCATCGTGACCATGTCCTGGGGCTGTATGAACTAAACCTGTACCACCAGTATCACTAACATGAGAACCTGCAAGCACAGGAAATTTCGAATCATCATCCAATAGAGGATTATGATAATATGACTTAACCAAAGCTGAACCAGGTATTTGAGAGACTACTTCCAACAACTCATCTGGTTTATCTTTGAATTCTGATTGATTGCGTAAAGCACTCACTAATGATTCTGCACACACAACATAGCCATTTTCTTTAGTGCTTAGTATAGAATAGTTGATATGTCTGTTGATAGCTATAGCTTTATTAGCAACAAGAGTCCAAGGAGTGGTAGTCCAAATAAGGAACTTCAAGTTCTTGATTATATCTTTGGAAGTTTCACCACCTTGAGATTCAATCGCCTCTTCCAACTCAGAAGAGACTTCAACTGCAGGGAACATAATATGAGCAGCAACAGATCTATGTTTAGGATTATATTCTAATTCACCTTCAGCAAGAGCTGTATGCGTTTCACATCCCCAATAAACTGGTTTACGTTTCCTGGAAATTAATCCACGACTCATCATAGTAAGAAAAACTTTGAGCTGTCTGACCTCATAATCAGTAGTAAAGGTTTTATATGCATTCTGCCAATCTCCCATAACAGCCCATGATTTAAATGCTTTCATTTGAGCATCAACTGCGTGCTGAGCGTGCTCACGAGCAATTGACCGAATACGAGGCCCTGATAATGTAATTGAAGGATCATCACCTTTTGCAATAGCTTCTAGAGCTTTTAATTCAATAGGAAGCCCATGGCAATCCCATCCTGGAACGTAATTCACCTGCTTACCATCAAGAAGCTTGAATCTATTGATGATATCTTTTAAGATCTTGTTCAAAGCATGACCCAAATGAAGGTTTGCATTGGCATATGGTGGGCCATCATGAAGAATGAACAGCTCTTTATCGCCCAAAGTTTTCTGTTGCCAATTATAGAGATCCTCTGAAATGTCTTTCAAATATTTCTTATTAGCTTCGGGATCAGATCGGTTGCTGAAACTTGTTTCTGGTAAGATCAGCGTGTGAGCATATTGATGAGGATCARCTTTGTCATTTGAAGCCTTAGTTGAATATAATGAACAATTGTACGAGTATCCCAATAGATTGTTGAAGCATTTACAGCTAGTCAGAGATTCCACACCAACCGATCTATAAGATCGTTTGAGCATAACACTCATTGGTGATTTGATTTTGAGATTCGAGTTAAGAGTTGAATCCAAGTCAGAACCCCATGGGAATCGAAACAAAGGACTCTTACAAATAATGAGCTTAATACCAGTACAAGCTACTCTTATGGCTTAACTACTCTCTGATTATGTGAGTTCTAAAATCAATTCGAAACAGAATGCTCGATATACCTGATAATCGCATAATTCTTGATTCGAGAAACTCATTCTAGTTTTTCTCCATCGGACAGTGAAAAACTAGAAGGTCTCTATCTCGGTCCGTAGTTATTTCGTATCTTTTCCGAAATACTTCCAAAGAGTTTAAATGATTATGTAATCATTTAATAAGAATGAGAATAACGTTTAGGCATTATGTTTAAGCTTGACCTTGTATTGTCGTAAACTTTATTATAAAGTGAGACATGCAGGTTGACATTAGAATGTTAAACTTAAAAACATCTTAGGAGGCCACATCTCGTTTGAATTGGAAACCATTATGAGAATTCAATTGAGTTGCAGCTTGTCTAAGACCTAGAACTGATTGATTGACACTAGACTGATGACAAGTTGACCACTTTACATTTTAGTTGTTTCGGGCTTTCTGGATCCCATGTATCTTGCTTCTTGAGTCAACCTAGCGAAACTGAATTGGTTTTCTGTCATTATATATATTAACAATTAATACATTCAAGATGGAAAGAATTGACGTCTCTAAGTTGTCCCAGGTATCTCTCGATAATCTTACTGATGAGGCTAGAGAAGCTTTGAGCAAAGTATATGATTATCAGTTAGATTACAATATACATATGTTCAAAGGTGTGAAAGATGTCAGGGAAAAAGTTGCGCATGGAAATTCATTAACTGGCTCTTCTTTACCAACATACTCATCAATGATGCATGATCGGCTCTATGAAATCCTTGTTCTCGAGCGACGAAGAAGAGAAAGCATATTTCCTTTATTGGACCAATTGGAAGAGAAAAAGATTATTCATTCAGAATCTTTTATCAAGTTTGCAGTGTTACAAGGTATGGAGTATGATTTCGAGGAGTTTCTAGATGATTCTGAACTGGCATTGGGATTTGCGGAGCATGAAGTGATGACGAAAGAAATTAAGAATAAGGAGGAAGTTGATGATATCGCAGATTCGAATATTATCCGCATCATGATACCACTAGCTGCACAATACGTTTTGAGCGGTGTTGATGTTAAAGAGAAAATAGAATCTGTTGAGGAAACACCTCAATCTAATGTTAGTGCCACTGCCACAACAGTTTTAACATGAAGCGAGTCTATTGTCAAAACGGTCAAAGAAATATCAATTTACATTCAAATGATGAATTATATTTAAGGTGAATAAGGTCTGTATAGTTAAACAAAAGAATTTTATAATGGTGCGCTATCTGTGTTGTTGTTTACTTGAACTAATAATATTTACATATAAACGGAAATAAAATTAAACCAATGAAACAATGAATAAATTAGCATCGTCATTACTTTTAACAAGTACCCCTGTACCCAGTTTTAGTTTCTACTTCCGGTTGTTCTGTTCCTTCTTCTTCGTCTTCTAGGATAGGAGTAGGAGTAGAATTGACCAAAGCTTCCAAAGCGGAATGAACCGTTGCTCTGCCTTCTTCAGACGTGGTCACCCTTCTTGCAGCAGTAGCTGCAGCAACCAATAATTCAGTACATTCAACGATATCAGTCATCAGCTTATCCAACATATCCAATGTCAAATTGATCTTAACTACAACACGGAGAATTTCGATTTGATCTTCATTTGGAGAAAGAGGATAGTTAGGAACAATAAATCCTCTGTTTCTCAACAAAGAAGCAAGAGCAGCTTGAGGAATCTCAGGATAAACTTCAGAGAAAGCTTCGCTGAACTTGAAGGCAACAACAGGTAAACCGGGATTATAGAATGAATGGTCTCGTCCCATTGTAGGTTTGATATCAGCATCGAAATGCATTTGGCCCTGCTTACGATGAATAACACTTAAACATTCGAAGTAACCAGTTTCTTCCAAGAATGCACTGAGTAACCTAGCATTTTTCAAGGAATTACCGTGAAGTCTTGCGTAACCCTCTCTACCCAAATGAATCAAATTGTAGTATTGCAAAATAATGGGGTGACCAGGACGAGAGAAATTGAGGGTATAACTCTCTTCAACACCCCCAAGATAACGTAGTTGGAAAACTAAATTATCAGGCAATAAATCTCTACTTCTCCAGATAATCCAACCACACCCAGCAGAAGTTAAACCAAATTTATGACCTGAGGTGTTAATACTGAACACTCTTGGAACTCTGAAATCCCATTTCAAATCAGGTCTACAGAATGGGGCCACGAAACCACCAGACGCACCATCAACATGAATAGGAATATCAAAACCAGTTTTCTCCTGAATCTTATCAAGGAGTTTGGACAATTCTTCAACAGGTTCATAATGACCTGTATAAGTTGTACCCATAATAGCAAAAACACCAATAGTGTTCTCATCTACTAATGCTTCAACCTTCGAAATATCAAGACAATGATTAGATTCTTTACTGATAGGAACCAATCTGCATTCGACGTCAAAATACCTGGCAAACTTTTCCAAAGCAACTTGAACACAACTTGCCATAATGATATTAGGCTTATCAGTTGGCTTCCCATCAGCTTTGCGCTTGGCTTCCCATCTTCTCTTCATAGCTAAACCACCAAGCATGATTGCTTCACTGGAACCAGTGGTAGCAGTTCCAATAGCAGAAAGTGTAGAAGGAGCATTCCATAGATTAGCAATAATGGAAACACATCTTTGATGAATGTCTAACATTGCTGGATACTCATCATTATCAGCCAAGTTCTTTACCAAACTTTCTCTAGCTAACTTTTCTGCTTCAGGAGAAACAAAAGTGTTGACAAAAGAAGCTAAATTCAAACTTGGGTTTCCGTCCAAAGATAATTCATCATGTACTAATTGGTAGGCGTCTATTATAAATATTTGTTAGTACTTCTTTCTTTCAGGCTATAGACTATATATGTAAAATATCAAGTTACTTACTTTCAGGCTTGATACCAGTTTCAGGAATGGCACTATCAGAATGTTAACGTTAGAAATCAAAAGCTAATAAAAACGTACACCTGTCAATGCTACACTTACTACTTAGGAATCAAAACTCTAGAAGAGTATCTGGAAACATAATGATCCTTGATGTCATTAGCTAAACCTCCTGATGAGATGTTTCTCTTCAATGGCCTGTAGTCATTAGGAGAAACAGGATTTCCCAATACATTCTTCTTCCTTTGAGAACCTCCCAACAGGCGTATTTCCAATGCTTCGGTATCGATGTGCTTGTGAAGAACCATCTTTTATAATTTTCTATTTCTTTTTAATGATAACCTGTTGTTTCCTATAGGGCAAACAGTACTACTAATCCGCTTGGTCTAGAATTGATTTCTCCGCAATATACTATCGTCACAAAGGTAAATTTCCCTTGCATTTCTTTCTTGTAGATGATAGATATCTAGATAAGTGACCTAGAAATACAATGCGTTTAAAGCTGGTTATTTCCAACAAGCCCTACCAAACAACAAACTAGATGGTTGAGGTAAAGCATGGAGATCTTATATACTTTTGATTAATACGAGACACCATATGATGGAAGTTAATCCATTGTGTACGAATAACTTAAATTGGTTCTTCTTATTAAGAAGGTTAAAGTTACATCTTAAAAGTTATAGTTCATATTATCAAGAGCTGCAAAAGCAGAGTTAAAGTCTTTTTTCGTGAAATTTCCTTCTAACAAAAAAAAAGAAGTTTAATTTTTTCAGAAGCAATTGACTCTCTTACATCAATCCCTTCTCAATAAGATAGGGGAAGATGGAGAAAAGCATAAAAATAGCTACTACCTCACAATAAAGAGGTCAGTATATAGGGCTATTTCCTCATTGAGGAATGGTTTCATCTTTTGGAATACGGATTTGATATTCCTGATTCTGGTTTCTAGAACAATCAAAATTTTGAAAAGGATGCCGACTATGTTGTTTGATTCTAAATTTCTGAGACAAACCTATTTTCGTAACTCCTGTCAGAATTACGATCTCTTGAAAAGAATTAATGAACCTAAACAGGCTGCTACTTCAAAGATAACTCAACTGTCAGGGTTATTTATATATTAGTGATTTCATGATGATTTCATGGATGTTCGTTCCACTTAACAGTTGAACTTACTACATCATTTCAGTTACATAACTGATTCAATTGTCCTACTTCTTCGGTTGTGTAAAAACTTCCGTCCTGTTTACGAACAAGTGAGTTAGTTTGCTAGGTAGTCAATATTTATTGGTGCAGTGCTACTTTGCTCGGATCCAAATTATTAGCGCGCAGATAGCGAATAAATGATTCTCTAAAATCGTAATGTGATGCTTCGAAAACTATGGATAGATTTGTGAAGTAGTACAATAAAGCATTAGATATCATTTTAAAAACAGGACCAGAAAAGAAGGTTTGGGGTAGGGTTTCGTAGGTTGATTGAAATAAAGCATGAGACTTGTATCAGGTCGTTTTTGGAGAGTGAATGGGTATATATTATTATTATCATCAGCTTGATTTGTTTGAATCAAACAATAGATCAAATTGYTAGACAAGTATATGGTTATTCGGTTTACTCTAAAATCTCACATTACTAAAAAAAATAATATACTTCAGTGTTCCATTACACCATCAACAAGATAACAATCCGATTCCAAGTTCATAATTCAGGTTGTTCAATAGCCAAACCAACTCTTGAATAATTAAGATACCATTGTAACTATCTCTACAGTCAAATTTCATGAATGAGCATAAATCGCGTTAACTACTTCAGCTGTTAAGCCAAATCATATACAAACTGTTTACTCGACATTGTCTTCGAAGGTTTCACCTTCAACAAGTTCAGGGATTTCTTCATCACCGGCTTCCTTGGTTTCACCAGTGGCACCAGCAGCGGCTTGTTGAGCTTGCATTTGTTCGGCCAAAACTCTTAAAGCATCAAGAGATTCAGATCCTAATTGAGTCAAAATACCAGGTACAAGTTCAGCAATATCCTTTTCTTCACCCTTACCGTAGAAACCATAGGTGTTACTGGTAACAGCTCCTTGCACAGCAACTCTGTCGAAATGAATAACTTTTCCGTTGTCTTGGAAGAAATTGGCCTCTTGAATATCAGGGATGTTTTGAGCATTCAACTTTCTCAAAGTGGCTTGTAACTTCTTGTCATCGACAGCATTTCCTTGGCCGGCTTTTCTAACGGTTCTTCTTGGTGTACCCTTACCACTGTTTCAAAGTTAGTAATTTGATTCAAAATTCAAAAATTGGTTCATAAATAATCGTCTTCAATTCTTCCATACCCTGTTTTATTGTTTGTTAGTATAAATATAATTCATGATATATATTAATGTCTGCCAATTACTCCCAATCACATCGCTTCCTAAAATCTCATTACATACCAATTCTAGCAGCGGCAGCAGCCTTTTGTAATCGGGCAAGTTTTTCAGTATCAACAACCATTTTGTCGTGTTATTAATTTATTATTTCAAGGTCTGAATATTTRAAAATTACCAATACCTCATATTCGATCGTTTGGCCTTCCTCAGATATAAGGTGGGGTCAGAGTTTGTMATTTTCATATTTTTCAATCACTTCCTATTTTCTGTCGACATTTTGCCTTTGTGGGTTAGTGACAAGATGTACTGAGAAGCTTGAGTAATTTCAATCACGAAAATATCAACACCTTTTATGATTACATAATCGTTAAAAGGCATACACTAACTGATTTGTCTAATGATCATCAAGTCTGATGAAATAAGTTCTATAGCATGAAAGTATAGATTTATGACTGAGAAAGGCAATAAACGTTGTATCACACAACAGAGTTTTATATAAAGGACAGATCGTGATTTAAAGTGAAACATTCATGACTTACGGAGCGAAAAAATAAAGAGGAACTTGATTAATAAATTAGGATTTCATTATTCTATACTATACTTAAAAGCAGATTTCTGGCGTTATTTCTTGTTCTTACTTTTCTTTCTACGAAATCCAAAGAACCCCCTACCACTTTTGGTACTTGTCTCTTTTTGACCGTTCATACCTGCTGTTGATTGCGAGGTCAAAGAAACCTTACTATTGGATTTATTCATCATGGCGGCAGAATCTCTATCGTTTCTCATTGTATTGTGTGTAGTATCATTATCTGGAGCTGTTTTACTATCCAAATTAATGACACGTCTTTGCTCTTGAACCGTATCATTTGAGCTATTTCCTCTGTTACCTGAAGGAAAAGACGGAGCTCCAATTTTTGTATTCGTTCCATTGGAGGGAGTCCCGTATGAATTCGAGAAGTTATTATTAGCAATATTGTTCAGAGAACCATTACTGTTGGACATATTGAGAGTATTGCTTCGGGTAAACTCCCTTTGTTTCAATCTTGGTGATACTTTGGGGCCATAGTTCGCTTTTGGAGTCGGAGGAACATAGTATATTGGATCTAACGGTCTATTGACTTGATTTGGAGATCGTATTCCGCTCGAGTATGACCCATGTCTAACACCGGCTGTCCCAAATTGACCTGTATAAGGAAACTCTGACAAAGAAGATTGGCCAGGGAATTTTGATCTAGATTGATTAACAGAAGTAGGCGATGATGGTGTACTCAATCCTGGACCTCCAGGACCTAGGGCTAATAGATCTGAATATGATCTCGACTTTGAGGATATGGTTCGACGAGATCGTCTTTGAGTTACACTCATCATGTCAATATTGTCAACTGTTTGAGAAGGAAGAGGAGCCATTGGTTCACTATGATCCACATCCATATCTTCATCAAGTATTAAAGTTGCTCTTGATTCTTGCCTTGACTTTCTATATCCAGTTGGAGGTTTCGTGTTCCTTTGTCTTGAAGATTGAGGTAACCCATTGATGTACCCTGACATTGATAATGATAGTGAAGAAGCTGATGAGGGCCTAGAATAATGGCCATTCATTCCGTTCAAAGAAGGGGGTGGGACAAATGGTAGATCGGATTGAACTCCCAAGTTATTTACAGGCTGTGCTGAGTTTGCTGATGTCTGCCCTCCAGGGACTTTACGAAGTCCAAGTTCAATTTCCTTTGCATAAATCAGCTCTTCTCTTCTTAGGAGTTCTGCTTCTTTCTCTAATCTCGATGAGGGGTGAAACGAAAGTGAAGAACCAGAACCAGAATTCAGTTTATTAAAGTTTCCAGGTTTAATAGTACTACCTGATTGAATTTGTTGAGGATCCGACGATGAAGATGTAGACGAGTTACTTTTGTATGACGGCGATCCTATAGCGTTATCAAAAGAGTTCCCATACTCAGTGAATTCTGCCAACTCTTTTAAATCTGGTGTTGCTGAGCCACTATCAGTAAACGMTTCCAGGTTGCTATTGGGCATTGTTTTCGAATTCGGTTCTTTATACCCAAAAGAAGACGGACCCGTAGAAAAGGGAAGCGGCTTCCGTATAAAAAGAATTGATTTATTTTGACTTGTGTTCATATTGACATAGTGCGAGATAACTGCATATAAAAACTCAAGGTAAGGCGTTTTTTGTCCATAGTCATCAGCTAGTAAAATCGGTTGCAATAAAATAGTGTCTACATTGATTGGGTATTGATGGTAAAAGTTGTAAAAGCTCATRTTTGTATCGAGGTAAATTGGTAATTGCGATGACTTGCTGGAATTTTGTGACGACATGGAAAGAAACTCACTGCTGATCTGTTTTTCATAGTTCACTGCATTGCTTGTTTGACATCCCATTGCTTTGGATAGATCCAGTAGTTCTATAATAAGACCTGATATGAGTGGTTTCGCCAAAATCAGATTCAAAAGATCAGTTGGGTTTGGACATTCAAAGAAAATGGAAAGGAACTGGAAAACAATCACTGGGGTTGCTAGTTTCCATTGTACCTCCAAAAATTCGATAGAATTATTGAAACTTGTAACAGGAAACTTAGGGCATGCAATTTGTAGAACTTGTCGGAAGTTGTTTATTGAACCTTCGATTYGAGCTTTCAATTGTGAGGTAGAAGAGTTACTTAAAGACGTTGATCCCACGTATAAGTTTATTGTTGTGGACTTTTGAAAATAGTCAAATCTTTGATTGTGAATTCTTCTTATATCACCATCAAGAAGAATCGATATTATTGGAATACTTGGAAAAGCGTGCTCAAACAGACTCTCAATTCGAATACAACACGTTGATTCGATAACAATATATGAGTTTCCTCCGAAACAGCTTGAAATGATCAAACCCAGGGTATCACATATCTTTTTGATGTCCTGAAGAGAAGATATCGAAATTAGTATTACATCATATATTTTACCTTGTTTTACTATTTCCTCGGTTGTGTTGAATTTATTAACAGGATTGAACCGATAATTTCCTAAAGGTGTCGACCATTGTGAGCCATTTTGATCAACAACAGAATTATTCATAATTGTTAAATCAACAGCATCAGAGAAGTTCAATTGCCAAGCAAGAAATCCAACACCAGGATTGGTACCGACTAAATCACAGCTTGTTAGTATTGTCATTGGACGTTAATATATATAAATGCTGAAGTGCTAATTGATGTCAGGTAAGGAGAAGAAAACTACTTACGAGAAAGGACGTTTGTTGATCGAGCCATATTTAAAATACTATCAATTGAACTAGAATACCAGATTCCTCTTATCTCCTTCAATTAAGAATAATAGGAGTACAAATCACAGTTGTAATTTCTTGCCCTGTCATTAAAACTTCCAACTTTTCAATATTGTGAGTGTATACTTCCTCTGAATAAAACCGCTAAAAAGTTGTTCAACTATCTGACGGTTTGGATTTCTTGGCAGCCAAACAGTAAGACAATATAAAGAATGAAAGTTGTCAATTGAACAGTTCCTTGCTATACTGTAGTCAATGAAATCTTCGCGGATATCTAATTCTTGTTTCCATTAAATATTTGTTGATCAAGTCTTCATAAAACCTACATATGGTTGATGTTCAGAAAGTTTTTCTTGGTTTCTTTCTAGCTTGGAAGACTCGGTTGTCTGCTGATTCAGCACAGTCTTCATGAACAAGAAAAACAACACAATGTTATTAGTAGACTTGTCTTACCAGGACTCAATAGATGTATCAATAGAATGATTTGCTCTGTTAACAAACTGAAAGAAAGAGTATTTGTTTTCATTACAATTCAATATGTGGAAACAAATCACAGAAGGATTTTAGGCGGGACAAGCTCTGTGGTTGGATCTTTCGTACATTTCCACTAATTGTTAACTAGGGACAGTTTTGAGGAAAGTAAGTACTATCTGACAATTTTGCCTGGAATTAAGTCTCAACATGCGATTTAGACTGATCTAAAGGATATACTTTGGGTTCATTTGGCGGGCAAAAATTCAAAKTAACTCCGAGATTATGCATGATAATGCATTAAGTATACCTATTAAATGAAATTAATGGTTGGTTAGATGAGAGCTTAATCGTATTGGTTAGAGAACGTAATAAAATCTTCGCGTTTTAATCGAACTTTGTTCAATTAGTTGTTAAAAGTTTTCAATATCAAATATATATGTGTATTTTAATTTATTAATACGGTCAAATCTTTGAAAAGTTTTGATACAGAATCTACAATCTGTTTGTTAAACTCGGCAAGAAAACAATTTTGATGAATGCTATTGAGTCAATTAAGGTTCAACACTGCAAAGCATCACTTGGTGTGTAGAGACATAAAAAAGTGAATAAAGTTTTGGTTTACTAGTTGTTGATGAATATTCGAAGTATTTATTAATAGAACAATCAACATTATGGATTATCATCAAACATGAACACAACAAATCAAATCTTTCTTCATACTATCCAAAATATATCACTGATTAACCGTTAATACGAATCATTGGAATAACAGAAATATCGAAGAAGAAAAAGAAAAAGAAAAAGAACAAAGTTAATGATGATTTCATGCAGAAATATGCGTCAACAGTATCATTGAATAATCGCGAACAATCGGAATGTGATAATCTAATTATTGCCGACGGTTTAAACTCATGAAATGTTTTAGTTCTTAAACTCCCTAAAAGTTATAATACATAACTGGGTTATTGATAATGTCAAAGAATGTATCAATTATGTAAATAATTAAGATTTTTTGGTCTTTTGCTATTTCCATATGTTGAATCAAACTGGATGATGCAGTGAAACATTCATTAATAGGATATGATATTCTTGAAAATCTAGTATTTCCATTTTTGGTATTGAGAGATCTTTAGTTTCTTTACATCGAAAGAACGAGTAAAAACTATTTGATTTTACATAATGATGTTTATTATCGTTTATAAGCAGAAATTGATCTTGGATTCTTCATTTCTTGATGTCGTGATGCGAGTTTCTCATTTTAACTCATGTTCGCAGGATTTATTTTATGTATACAAGAGGTAAGGCGGAACACCCGCCTTAGGTAGGGTTGAAGGGAACAACATAAGGTATAAAAAATCAATTGATAATCTCTAATGAAACTAGTTGGCTTCAGTTTTGAATTCAATTGACTTAAAACCGGAGGAAAACATAGTCCAAAGAGTTCTGAAGTATGACAGTAATAATTTTATTACTATTAGTGGTAATCAATCAATATAGGATCCTAATCGAAAGTGAATAACAGTTTGAATTGTAAACAGTAGGCAAAGCTATATATAATTAACGTTGAATGCGTAAAGCAAGGAAACGAACTGACACTCTTAATTGCTTTGAAAGAGATACCAACGTTTGATCAATTTTGTTCAAACAAAACTCTTCAGAAAGGGAATTTTCAGTATGAGGCTCAAACTATTGAGTTTCTATTAACGGAATATTACCAGATGAGTACCTATCTATACATCCCATAAACATGAGCATCTTACAAGCATTTCTCTTTGTATGTCTTTTCTCAGCTACGTGTATACGGAAATGATTCATTGCGATTTTGCTCCCTTTTACTGAATTGATTTTATGTATGTGAATCAGTAGTCTCTCTTTTATGTCTTTTATTGGTTTTATCATGGATACGATAYTTGTTTCTTTTCTTGTCATTTAGATTTGTTTGACTAAAGCTATATGTAAGGGATTTGCATAAAACTTTGATATCAACATAGCCTTCATTTAGACCCAGCAAGGCTGTTTGAAACTATAGTATTTACTAACAGCCGGGGATTCCGAGAAAGAAGAGTAAGGTCAATAAGATGATGAAAAACAAGGAAAAAATAAGGGATACAGCAAAAAAAAAGTTTAAAGATATAAAAAGAAAGAACACAATCTGGTAGTATGCGATGAGGTCTTAGTTATCTGCGTACATAATCGAACGAAATTTTTGATTRTCTATATATCACAGGTTCAGAGATGTATTACTATCCAGTTGGTTGAGAGTTGTAAATGATTGATTTCCCGTGAAAGTAACAATGAATCTTGACTCCGATAATAATTAATTCTATCACTTTTGCAATAGTATCACACTACACTCATGTCATAATAGTACAAGTACACACATGTACACAGAATTTAAGAATATATATTGCTGAAATTCCCTAGTCACTAGTTGAAATACGGTATTCCAGTTGAAGTCTTAAGAAGAAGAAACAGAATCTAATGGATAAACATGAGGGGCTTCACCTTCGATTCCAACATATTGGGGATCTCTCCATGGACCCACATCAGCCAGATAAATTTCATCTCCTTCTACATCACTCTTACCCCCAAATCGTGGAGGTAAATTTTCAGCAGGGATTTGTTTTAATAATTCTGTCTTATAAGATGACCCAAGGATGAAGATCTTAGATACAGTAACAGGATCAAGGAATGGCTTGAAGATCTTGAAAGCAGTGGCAAATCCAAAAGGAGCATTGATCATATAAAATTTACCCATTCTTTCAGGATAATAGTTCTGTCCAATGTTTGAAGCCTCTCTAACATAACTGAGTACTTGAGAAATTTGAGAAAGCGAAATTCCCTTCAAATCCATGATAGTACAAGAAGTTTCTACCAAATAATTCATTTTCCGAGAGCATGCTGGTAACCTATATTTGACAAAGGCTTCGTATTCCCAAACAAGATTCTTTAACATCCTTTCTTGTGTTGTCAATTTATACATCTCAGGAATATTCACTTTACCTAATTCCTCGACATACACAGGACGACCATCTTTATCAATCTTATGGTAATATTGAGGATAATATTTGGCAACCTTTGGTTTCTCAACATATTTGAAATCTTCCAGAATAGTATCTGTTCCAAACTCTTTTCTCCATTTTTCACAATTGATGAACATTTCCTTTGCTTTTGCTACATCGAATTTACGAGCTCTAAGGAATCTCAATAAGGTACCATCATCCAATCTTTTGCTGTATCCTTCTCCTTTCAAGGAATTTCGCAGAATTATGACCTTTTGTTCCTGCTCAGGAGTTAAATTACCTGGAAATCCTTCAGGTGTTCCTGGAGGGCATTGCTGAGGGAATGATGCACTTGACAATGATCGTTAGTAATTAAGTYATTCTGCCTGACACCAACTCCTAGTAGGCCATCAATTTATCTGCCAATCCTACATCGATCAATTAGTTTGAATCTAATAAACATTACCAGTATTAACTTACAGCCATTCTTCTTCCTAAAATTAATATTATATTAGTTATCTATTATTCAATTTCAGATTATTCGGCTCGATCCGCTTTCATATCCATAGTAGAATAAATTACTTACCGTATATTCTTTAGACATGTTTGTCACTTGTTGCTAATCTAACACGTATCTTCACTCTACACTGATCCTTTCCTCAATCTATTCCCTAGTCCAACTAACAAATCAATTGTTCTACTGAATATTAATTTTCCAGCTATATGTTTATTGAAAACCGAAAATAATATTGAAATCTGTCAACTGGAAAATAATTCGCAGCAACTACTCGAAATTCCACTTGTAACAAACACCTTCTGGGCAGGTAAAAGAACGTTCTGTCGCAGCTCACCACACATCAGACAATCACTTCGCTGCCGAAGGAAGATTGGCTTTAAATCCGGCATTCAAATTAGAAAGTGACATGTACATAGTGAGGGAAAGATAAACTGAAATCTTAAGATGCAGATAAACTGCATAAGAAGTGCATGGCTTCCAAACTTTACCAAGAGTATCTGATTCAAACCATTTGGAAGGTAATGTGAAAATAAATAATTGGGCATTTAAATGAAGATTATTTAATTTTACACAACTTCCGAAAGAAATTTCTTAACCATCATGCACTTATTCGATTGTATAACTGTGAATATTATGGCTTGTTATGTCTTTGTTGACTGATGGAGCACATCAATTCGAACGCAAAATAAACTGGTGTAAATATACAAAATACAACAGAATCTATAYTCTAATGTTCTATTCTACCTATGCAACTAATTAAAACATCATAGAAAAAATTAAAAATAAATTTAATGCAGATATGAATCCCCAGATGGCAAATGAGCACACTCTTACAAGAGGCCCATTACTCATATCTTTAAAGCGAGGTCCCATTTGTTCGGTATCGCCATTGGCCAATTGGTGATCATCCTCAGTATCACCATTATCATTCGGCCAGTCTTGCAGCATGACATTCTGATCTGTTCCTGTCAAATCGTTATTCTCGAAATCTTCCAGCCCAGTTTGTCCTATCTGGGAGTATGATTCTTCCACTCGCATAATTTTCTTATTACAAGTGAAAAAAACAATTGGTGCAGAAACAACGGGTAATAAAAGAGATAATACTACTTGTGATCCATTTAATGCACCTGCGAGCCAGTCGCGTGCTTCTTCATCGCTCCCGGAAATAAGTGCCAGTCCCAAACAGGGAATAATTGCTATAGCTCTCGTGATAATTCTTCTCAACCATGGACTAAGAGTCCAGTTCAAGAATCCTTCTGAAACCATTTGACCTGCAAGTGTACACACAATTCCAGCAGACTGTCCAGAAAACAACAACGCTAAGGCGAATATTATACCTGCGGATTGTCCTAAATGTATAGACAGCATTTTGTAAATTGAATACAAGTCTGCGCCCAAGTCGGTTTTTTCTTGGTCGCCATCTCCATCAACATCGTATAGGGTAGCACCCGCAACTATCAAAATGGCAGAATTCACAAATAATGCAACTGTAAAGAGAGATATAATTACTTCAACGATAGAATAATTCATAGCATACTTGATGGAATGAATAGTAGGTTTATATCCTTCTTCGTTACATTCTTCTTCCGTTCTATGACCATGTTCTTTATCAAACTCTTTTAAGCGTGGTTGAACTAGACCAGATCCTAAATAAAGTGAATGAGGCATAACAGTTGCCCCTAAGATTGCTAGGGATAAGTAAAGTCCATCTTTCTCCACGACGTATTTTGAAGGTAAGAATCCTGCAAACACCTCCTGAGCATTTAAGTCACTTGAAATGCTAGCAATCTCCACTGAAAAGCACACCACTGTCAAGACCACAAAAAATGCAACAATATTTTCAAATAGTCTCACTATCTTCATAGGTCCATTAGGTCTATATGCCATTAAAACAATAAGAACGTCAATAATTGTCAAGACCACACCTAAGAATAAAGGAATGTTAAATAAAATGTTCAATGCAATAGCTGTTCCTACTACTTCTGCTAGGTCTGTAGCAATGATAGAAATCTCTGCTAGAATATATATAAAAATATTTAGCCATGTAGGCAAATGCTCGCGACAGTTCCGAGCCAGATCTAACCCAGTAACAGCTCCCAATTTGGTGCATAACGATTGTAGAAATGCAGCAAATATATTAGAAAGAAATATAGCAAATAGCAAATGATATTGGTATGATGCTCCAGCAGAAACGGCCGTAGAGTAATTTCCAGGATCCATATAAGCTACTGAAACCATAATACCTGGTCCTATAAATCTGATGTATTTTATCAACACCTTCCCTAATGTTGAGTCAGAGAACTTCTTAGATAAGGGGTTGTGGGCTATCCATCCAGATAGCTTCCGTCTCATGCTTGGTTCTATGGTGCCGTTTGGTATACTTTGAATATTGATGTTACTAGAAGGGAAGTTGTTGACAGGGGATTCTGATTGTGTAGACGATGCCGTGTAGGCTGGCGGGGAGTCTATCCCAGTGTCATACTCATGAAATTCATCATTCTGTGGTGAAAAAGATGGTCGAGAATCCAACCCTTCCAACGGTTTTGGTCCTTTAGATCCAATTTTTTGTTTGGAAGATGAAACCAATGGTCTCACGGAAGTAGAGGCCTTATCTTCTGGGTCGGGGACATAAAAATTCATTTCATAATCAGTGTATGTAAACACTAGATAGAAAAAATCTGAATGAAGTAAAAATAACTTCAAGGAAATTAGAGCTCGTGGACTTTATGGAATGTAATTAATTCAGCCGCTATTTCTCCAATTGGGYAATGTTATTGGAAATAGTCGTAACAAAGCTGTCGTGTGTATGCTATCGTGTTTTCTTTCGATGAATTCTTTCGATGTGAACTGCTGGTCGTTTTGCTAGAAGTGACAAATCACGATCTGTATTAGTTATCTTGACACTTATTTTCCTTTTTCCTAAATACGTTGCTCGACAAACAATGAAGGACAAAAAACAACACAGAATATCTCTTTCAATTCATAAAGCAAGTAGAAGCTGAACACAAAACTTATAATATACTGAAAATACTCATAGGGACATTCTGATGTGAACATTCACAGACACCAATTGCTCCTTTGAATATAACCAGTTGTCTCAAATTTATCACCAAGAAAGAATCAAAGCTTCAGTTCCACACGTCAAGTAAACTAATTTTTTATTTATTTACCTTCGAGACTATAAGAATTTGCTTGATGTTTAGTTTTACTTGAAATTGTTTATTTTTTTTTATTATTATCTATTTTTTCCTTTCTTTAACCTTTCATACGTGTTGTACCAAGCAGAAAGGGGGTTGATGTGAGATGAATTACTTGATTGAGAGAACTTCGTAGAAAGTAGGGAAGGCGGAACGAACTGATTCTATGGGAGATGAATACCCTTCACATAATAGTGAACAGAAGTTATAATGTGTGATGTATGAGAAGGAGAATATATGATAGAAGGAAAATGCATTATAGGACTGTAAACGTCTCTATTTACTTACATCATCAGCTTGTAAGGGGTTTCCTCTTATAACATATATGTAGCTGTTGTTTTCGAGGTCCGGAAACAGGGATGATATCATGTGACTTTTATTCCTGGTTATTCCGAAATGGCGGGGAAATAGTTGCAGACAAATAATCAAACAACTGGTACAAGTTGATGCAATAAATGGAATGGTTGACCAATTTTGAGTCYGATAAGTATCGATGAAACGAATTAATATTTCGTTCGACTTGGTCGACTTGGTCTCTTCACGGGAGTTATGTTCCAAAGTTCTGCTTCAAGGAGAAGACTAGTTCACTGATGTCAATCCATGGAATCCATCTCCGTACAGAATTGCCATACAGCTATGGCAATTTGAATATTAACTCTCCTTCATGCCTATCAAAGCTTTTTATTACTTGAAAACCTTATCATCAAAGGACTTCAGATCATTAAATCTAACAAAGGAAACGGCCGCTCAATATAGCTGAGTAAACTTCCTCTATTTATTTAAATGACAGGCAACTATCAGCTAATGCATGAAAGTCTCTTGACTGATTGAAAGCTAAATTCTGGTTATCCCATTTAGATGTGAGTTGAAGATTACGTGATATTTAAACACAGTTCTAATCTTTGAACTTTAACTTGCTGGAAGCCGTAATTTTCTCCTTCATCTTGTAATCAACATAATACTGTGCTCTATTTCTCACGATAAGTAATTAAGCACTTCTTATTTTTTTTATCTAAATCTGTGGGCCTAATTTTATGATTAGTTAACTAGCTTGGCGCTCTCACTAAATTAAAATCAAAGAATCCAAATGTTTCTTTATATGCTGAAATTTATCCGAGTAGATATCACGACAACCTTAATCAAAACCTTTTTTTCACCTACCTGAAACCTTATCTTATTCTCTGGGTTACCATTTTTTCCTTATCATTCTCAAGGAAAGTAAATAACACCAGCTCACGAACATCAACAATTGAACTAATTAATATTTTTGGTAGAAATTCACTTGTTAAATCGGATTGGAGTGTTTTCTATAGGCTCGTGCGAACATTCAGAGCATAAACTTAAGTGAAGACTTAGAATGACTAATTCTTCTCAAGACCAAGCTGCCGGGACGTTTGATGTTCCAAATGCGAAGGGATTCAAATCAACTACTAGAAGAGGATCTGTCGTGATTGGTTCGGTAGGAAGAGCTGGACTTGTTTTACCTGATATATTTACCAAATCACCGTCATCGTCGGAATTAGGAGAAGGAGCGCCATTACTCTCACCTAATGTCAATCGAACACCAGGTTCATATCACATCGTACCAGCAGAAGATGCAGAAGAGCTGTTGCATGAACAAGAAGAACTCCTTCTAGACAACGGGATCGTTTCTAGAATGTTATCACCAGATCAAGCGGCACATAGGAAAATCTCAATTGTGGAGCTAGCAAATGAGGTTTCTGCAACTTCTGATGTTTGGGAAACAGCAATTGCCGAAGGGAAGATACATTCTTCTTCTAGTCGGGAATTATACACGCTAGCCAAATCCTCGCTCCCATTAATCCTCACTTTCCTATTACAGTACTCGATGTCAGTAACATCAGTTTTTGCTGTGGGTCATTTAGGCAAGACAGAATTAGCTGCTGTATCTCTAGCAACAATGACTGCGAATATCACCGGTTTTTCAATGATCCAAGGTATGGCTACAGCACTAGATACCCTTTGCTCTCAAGCATATGGTGCTAACAAACCCCATTCTGTAGGAATGTATTTCCAAAGAGGTTCAGCGCTAATTCTAACTGCATATGTACCGGTTTGTATCATATGGTGGAACGCTGCACCAATACTATCCTTGATAATCACTGATGAGTATCTTGTAACTTTAGCAACTCAGTATTTAAGAGTAATAGTCTTTGGAGGGCCAGGTTATATTTTCTTTGAAACTGGAAAAAGATTTGTTCAAGCACAGGGGATTTTTCATGCTGGTACTTATATTCTTCTACTATGTGCTCCCGTAAATATAATACTCAGTTTGACACTTGTCTGGAACACATCTTTTGGTCTTGGATTTGCCGGTGCTCCTTTAGCATTGACCTTTAGTTATTGGTTAATGGCAATACTTCTATGGGTCTATGTGGTTTTCGTAGATGGCCGGAAATGTTGGAATGGGCTGCAAATTGAAAGCAGTTTTTCCCATTGGGGACCACTTTTGAAGTTGGCTATTCCTGGTGTAGTTACSGTGATGGCGGAATTTTTAGCGTTTGAAATCATGACCTTAGCTTCATCTAAATTTGGAACTACTGTCTTAGCAGCTCAAAGTGTTATATCGACGACGGCGTCCTTAGCGTACCAAATGCCATTTGCACTTTCCATCGCTGGTTCAACGAGAATTGCAAATTTTGTAGGAGCAACTTTGGAAGACCCTGCTAAGCTGGCTATGAAGATAACTCTTGCCTCATCAATGTTAGTGGCATTTGTTAATTCTGTTGTTTTTATTACTTGTCGTAATGGAATTGCAAAATTGTTTTCAAATGATGACGGTGTTATATCCTTGGTTTCTGGTGTTTTCCCGCTTATTGCTTGTATCCAAATGTTTGATACTCTTGCAGCAGTATCTGGTGGGTGTTTAAGAGGTATTGGAGCTCAAAGATTTGGAGGAGTTGTTAATCTAATCACATATTATGTTATTGGACTTCCAGTAGCGTTCTTTGCAGCGTTCCATCTAAACTGGGGATTAGCTGGTTTATGGTTTGGCATGGGTATTGCATTAATGATCGTTGGAATTTCTCAAACTATTTATCTATTTTCTGTAAACTGGCAAAGAGTAATCGATGAAGCAAAAGCTAGAAATTCAGATGAAAGAATTACTGCTTAAATTATGTTTCTGGTGCAACCAATTATTCCTTCCGATGAAATTACGGCGTGCTCTTTTTTTGTTCTTTTGCATATGGAGTTGACTTTCTTCACAACTTTAGTTTTAGATCAAGTATATATAATATAAAGTCATTATAAATACAAATATATCCATTAATGATGTTCCACATTCTATATTAGCTCACATCAGGTTTACACATACAAAAACTAATTAATGCTTTTATTGCTATATTCAGTATGTGTGGAATTTCTTTCTAATTATACCATTAAACGTCTTAGCCCTGAAACTTCCCATGATTGTTTTAACTCATTATATTTACATCCTAATAATCTTTGACCAGTAACAGGACATCTTCCAGAAGATTTACCTTCAGTGAGAAAATTATGAATGCAAGGATAGCAGAATACGTATCCTGTTTCTATTATAGCTGGGTTTGTTATTTCATTAGCACATATCCTGCAAATATCGCTGGATATGGTTTTATGACACTTTGATTGTTGGGATTTGGAATTGTCAGAATCGGTAGAATCAACCGATTCATTAACTCTATCTGTCTCCAAGTTATTATGTTCCACCGTCTCTTCTGACTTGACCACTGGAGGAACAGGTAACACTGTATCAAGAGTGTTTCTGGCATTTTTACTCAGTGTTGAAGAAAACTCCGAAGAATACCACCATTCTAGGAATTTGAGTGAGAAGATTGCGGCAGGGAAAATATATGATAGCACTGACAATGAGCCTGTATGTACAGGAAGAATGACACGATCCAGTAAAAAGTACTTGAATGTTTCAATAGGCGATTGAGGACGGTTCATATATTGATGAACAGGTAGAGATAACAAYTTTGCAAATGTTTCTCTGACTTTTCTCTTTCCTTCATTTTCATCTTCATTTGAGTTGACTTCTTGTATTATTCTCGTTGGTCGAATATTCAAAATACCATACTCTAAAGAATGGAAAGAGGTCTTATTGAATAAATATAATATTTGTAGTAAAAGATTTGTCCAAGATAATAATGCTTTAATCGTTGGAAAAACTCTATAAAACAGAATCCTCAATCTAGCCCTTATTTTCTCAGTTTTACTAGCATTCTCATCATCCAGTGTTATTGCAGTTGATCTCTCAATAGGTACAACTAGACTCTTAGAATGAATAATATCGTAATAAGTGGACAGCTTTTCATTAATATAAGGTAGGGCACAGGTTGTCAATAGGGATCCCAACACTTGCTTCTTGTATGAGAGTTTTGATTCTTGGTTTAAAATGTTATCAGTAGCTGGATTAGAACTGACTCTTCTATGACTTTCAACTGAAAGTTGACTTGATCTTTTCAAACCATAAAACTTTTCAGTGAATGTAGCATTGAATTTCTTCAGATGATAATATTCCACTAGGCCGAATAATAGAACGTAAATTTCATCAAACTTATTGACCAGTTTTAGTAAATACCGTGGGTTTCTTTGAGCATAGTGAACAACGATGAATCTGATTGATGGTGACAAAAGGCTGTTCAATTGTTCAGCTGATATCAGTTCAAATAGGGTTGGGATGTTCAAATCCAACGTATTGGCATTCAAAGAAGAATAGTAGTCCATTGTTGCAAACAAAGATATTATAATTTGACTTCCGGTTGACCAATTCGCTGCAGCTTCAAACCTCAACAGTTTGTTCTCAAGTAAGCTTATGTGATACGAACAGATATTTACCAACTAGCACAAGCCTGATGATATCTACCAATATTCATTCTACCTTTCCTTAACTTCCTAGACCAGATATTGTTCAAAATAAAACACTCGTTTTACATTTCAATTCCAAATTTAATAATAATAATTTCATGGTAAATTTATTAAATTTTTCGTAGAATCCTTCACGGCTTGCTGGCTGAAGGTTTATCTATGATATCAGCTTTACTTCCTTTCCCATGCTTTACAATTTTCGAGCATCAAGCCGAGGCGAAATTGAGACTTGACAGCTTTATTATGACGTAATCATTTATCAATTGTCACATCTGGTTTTATTCATAAATGCCATGACATTACTGTGTCCTAGCTYGTGCCGGGTAGGCTTTGTTCTGTTCTGTTTGCTCGTCATGTGCGCAGCTCTATGCATGTCCTGTCCCGTCATTCACAGGAACAAACTTTGCCGTTTAGAACTTGAACTCCTTATTTAATCAGTTAGTTACCCATCCAGTACCTTCTTTTCTGTAGTGATAAGAAAGAGATAGAGACATGACATCTAGTATTGCCAACGAAGTACTACAAAATTTAATTAATTAGTCCGTTGATAACCGATTTTGATCGTACGTCAGAAGGACTATTTATTTTTCTATCTGTATGAAATCAAGTGACAGCATAGAAAAGTGTATCAAGAGAAAATATAAAGAAAGAGAACAACATTGGTATTAGTATYAAAGAACATTCCATTTCATCCACAGGTCTACTAACCAACCTGGAAGCTCGTCTAAATAGCTTAGTTTAGCGCTGAATGGCAAAAAAGTAAGAATTAAAAAAGTAAAGTCGATCAATTTTTTATTCTTCATCATCTTTTTGTTCTGGTGTTTCGATAGAGCCGGTTTGGAAATTTGGAAGAAAGGTGTAAACTTGTATTTTAATTTCATTCTATCTTTCCCCACCTTTCAGAGAAGAACAGAGAGTTCGATTCATCTATTAAGGAATCACTTACAGGAAATGCTACTATCAAGAAGAGAACTAATACCTCAGATAGCTTTCACGCATGGAACAATCAAATAAGAAGCCCAATCAGGGCAAATCAGCTAAAAGCTCAAATGGAACGAATGACAAAGGATCCCATACAGCTCGTAAGCAGTCGGGGTCTTTTAACCCGTCAAACAAGCTAAGAACACATTCAAACAGCAATATCAACCTTCAAAAACAATCCAATCAATCGGCACAATCCTTAAATGGAAAGAAACCTTCAAAAAAGTCTAATAGACCAAATCCTAATCAGAGAGGCTCATCATCATCATCATCCTCTGTTGGTTCTCAACCTAGAGTTCAAAATAGCTTGCAAGCAGCTAGATATCCGGAAATTCCTGGTGTAGGTGCCAATAATGGAAGCAGTGCTTCAAATTTACCTCATAATTATTCTTCTGCATCTGTGTTTCCCTCATCTTCAACAACATCATTATCTTATGCTGGATCATCGTTCTATTCTTCACCAGCACCTAAGCAACTTCCCAAACCTCAGTCAATGAGACAATCTTCCAGTAACTCAACACCTGAGAAAAAGATTTTCTATTTGAACGATGAGAGTTCTTCCACCGCGAATTTAGAAAGATCAAAGCCTGGTAGTAATTCGACAATAAAGAACGAATTGAAAGAGTTGTTACACATTGGAAAAAGTAATGAGAATCAATATGAGCAACCAAATGATTTGAAAAATCAGGAAAACAGTAGGTCACCTTATCAATTGACTGAAGGTAAGAAAACTAACGACATGATTGCTCAAGATTTGAAGAAATTATTGAATCTTGGTTAGGCGATTGCTGCATCCTCGTTTGTTCTTCAAATTTTTTTTTATTGTTTGTACGGTATTAGATGAATACTTTTATTATTCTTGCAGGAGTTGAGGGATTGGAATACCTAATTGACCAAAGGTTGTATTATTACTGGGACTCTGTGTTTTACCTATGGCGCTTGTTATTTTATCGTCGGTATGTCCTATTTATTTTGGCTATAATACTCTTTCGCTTTACTTCATCTCTTTATTAATTATATATATGAGAACAGACGAATTTGTGATTCATTACTATTTGGTGTATTTAATCTATTTAATAGTAGAGAGTAACTCTAGACAATTAGTWGCGAATATTTAGATATAATGTTAGCTTTACAATATCTACAATAACGGTTCAAATAACGCTCTTACTAAAGTAGCATTTTTACTGTCTTATTGTAGCTTTAGTTGTCTATTTGAACATAATTAATCATTCATTTCCGCCTATTCAAATACTTTCTTAAGAATGGCACTTAATTGATCGAATTTGACCTTTTCGTTATTATTATTTGGCTTAACAGTCAACTTTTCTGTTCCACTGATGATAACTGCATTGTTATCCACGCTCACGTTCTTCAAACTAGAATTGTTTTCTTTGATAAAATCTGCTGTTTTTTCAGACGGTAAATCAACATATTTAGCGACTATGTCTAAAGTGACTTCATTGAAAACAATAGCAATTGTGTTCAAGATTGCAATTCTTATTAATGTTTCGAAATTCGCCACGTCGGCGAACATATCAGAGTATATCTTTTCATATCCACCGTTGTAAGTTTCCCAGAACTTAACAAAATTTCCAGCATCTAAGCATTCATAGAGCTCTAATAAAGCCTGCACAGATTCACTGAGAGAATCCACGGCAGGTTCAACCGTTATAGTGTATGATGGTAATAAATGTAAATACAAGCTCAATTCAGTTCCGATAAAGTTGAGTAAACCTTTAGCCAAAACATTAATAATAGAATTTTCTCGCTCTTGAATTAGACTCACATCAGCATCAGGATTAATAGGACTTAGTTCATATAATTTCAATAGTGCTAAGTTGGCTTCAACATCTGTGAAGTTCTCTTGACATTGACTGGTCACATATTCTTCCAAGTCAACAATCATGTCCTGATTGTATCTTTTTAATGTATTGAGAACTTCATTGATCTCTTGTGGTCTTTGAGCTGGAACGCTACCAATTGTACTTTCAACCATTTTGACTGAGTTATTTCTTCTCTGATTTGTAGTTGATCTTTATTTATCTGGAGGTATTGTCTATTGTGATACTCTACTATGTTCAAACTTAAGAAATCAGTCCCTATTGTATTGCCTATCGATGATTACGTTGTGGTATGAAAATATAAGTTTCTTAATACCACTTTCACTGCAAATCGTCTACCTAATTTTCTCTATTTACTCAAGCAAGCAAACAGGCAAATGACCAAATAATCTTTTCAAATATCTTTCGGATGGTTCCTTTTTTAATGATTAACTGTTGAGCATTTCTTTTCGATTCACGCTTCTTCTCAATTTTTCGCTTATGTTGGAAAATTTTATCTCCGGGTAATCGACAAGATTCTGGACAGCTTTTTGGCCAAGTTGTCGYTAAAGATTATGTAATATAGTATTATGTCCTTAACAATTTACTGGTGGAAGAGAAGGAAATGTATGAAACGAAAAAATGATAAATGCATTATATTATTGACTACCAACAGAAAACTACTAATGAAATAAAACTATTAAGCGGATTTATTCGCTGATCCTACGTACCTCTCTACATCTATATATCTCGCTCCTATAGAAAGCTATGACATAGGTCAACTCTTCTTCAAGCAATTTTCGATTACTATATATTTAATCCTCTTCACCACGTGACTTAACTTTGTCTTATCGGAATTTTTTTCTGGTTCGGGAAATGATGAACATCTCGTTGCACTGACATTTACATTTTATTCTSAGGGTGAATGAGTGAAGTATACAAATTAATACCAGCAGACTGACGGAAAAATTGTTGTTTATTGCCAATTGAGGTTCCTGTTGATGAAGAATTTTTCGAAAAACTTTTGAGAGAAGAAGCGTCTTCCTGATTTCATTGAAGCAAACCATCTTACCAGAACGTAACTACAGAGTTGTTCTTGTATTGATTCGGATTGAGCAGAGCATGCAGTTATAGCTCGGTCTATAGAATATATTATATGTCATAATTTATTACTTTCAAAAATCAAATCAAAAGATAGCAAGAGTTATCGAATATCTAAGGTAAGGTAGGATAAGGTAGAAAGCTTGCTGGTGATTGAAGAACAATTGTCATGGAGCAAAATGGTCGTTCATCATCTCAGACGCCTCACGGGCGGAGAAGAGCTAGCAGCATAGCATCTCGTTCAAGAGGCCGTAGAGAGAGCTCAACTTTCCGTTTGAGTGTTGATTACCTTGATCCAGAACCAGAATTCTCTGATGAAGTATTTTCAGGTCCAGCAATTGGTTCAATACCTTCATCCTATTCCGCTTTTCATCGTGTTCACAGAATCAGATCTCGGTCAAACTCTTTTGGTAGCATTGTTCCTCAATCTCCATCATTAGCCAATGACGAGAATAATTATGGAGTTGGAACTCCGGAGGAAAATTTTCCACTTGGAGAACAACTTTTATCGTCACCAGGTAAAGACAAGCATTTGTCGCATCGACAGAGTATTGATGCAACGTTCAGATTTTTCACCCCAGAAGAAATTGAGGAAGCTCCAGGAACAAGTACAGTTATAGATGAACCAGATCCTTTCGAGTATAACTCTGATTATGATTATGAGGAATACAATGAAAATGAAGGTCTACAATTTCATCGTCGTCATCCTAGAGATAGGTTATTATCAACAGGTTCATCTGTACCGTTAATCTCACCAGATGCAGGTTCTGGAAGTTTCAAATCTACAGATAATATACCTGATGAGTCCGAACTTGATAGCAGAAAGAAGGCTTCTGTTTATACAAAAGGTTCTAACTATCGCAAATACTACCCAGATTATCCATCAAAGGAAACGCGACAAAGATTTTACTTGGCAGAAGAAGATCTAGTTATTGGCATGGCAGGTTTTAGAACGAGTAGAATACGTCAATTTTGTTATTCCATGTTATGCATTTGTTCTTTCGGTTTGATATATTTAGCATTCCGATGGTTCCCTCGTTGGAGAATTGCATTTAGAGGTGTTTCGACACCTTTGGGAGAAGCAGAATGGGTCGTGATAGAAACTGAATATGGTGAGTTAACTATTGTTGATGTTGAGAGGCATTGGTATAATAACGTACTTTCTTCTGTAATTTCGTCGGTGTTAAAGCAAAGAAAAGAAGCGGATTCAATGGATGATCAAACCACTGAACGAACAACTGAACTCGACCCAAATCTTGAACCTTTACCGGAAACTTATCTCGATAGAGATCCTCTGCTTCCTATACTTATCACATTCCAGTATCGTTATTTCCGATTCATTTTCTCTCCTCCTGACGACATGTTTAGAACTAATCTCGATTGGACTGATCCATCGTGGACTAATCCAACTTTGATCCGCGATGGGTTATCAGAAACAACTCATAAAGATAGAGAACAAGTATTTGGAGAAAATGTTATTGAAATCGAAGCAAAACCTATTTTAGAGCTTTTATTTGATGAATTGCTTCATCCCTTTTATGTGTTTCAAATATTCTCTATCGTTCTTTGGTCCATGGACGAATATTATTACTATGCAATTTGCATCTTCTTGATTTCAATCATATCTGTTGGAAACACATTGATTGAAACACGCCAGACAACCAATCGTTTAAGAAATATTTCGAGATTCATATGCGAAGTTCGTATATGGAGAAATGGATTCTGGAAAATCGCCTCTTCTTTTGAATTAGTTCCTGGTGATGTTTTTGAGCTATCTGATCCTAGTTTATCTGTTCTACCATGCGATTGCGTATTGATATCTGGTGATTGTATTCTCAATGAAAGTATGTTAACTGGAGAATCAGTTCCAGTGTCAAAGATTCCAGCTTCACATACAGAGCTCTCAGTTTTAGTTTCAGAAACTACAGGAACTGATGTTCCTCCATCTTTAGCTCGCAGCTTCTTATTCTCGGGAACTAAGCTAATCAGAGTACGAAAATTGAATGATGAACCAGCAATGGCAATGGTTGTGCGAACAGGTTTTGCTACGACAAAAGGCTCCCTAGTTCGCTCAATGTTGTTTCCTAAACCTATGGGATTTAAATTTTATAGGGATTCATTCAAATATATTGGTGCCATGGCATTTGTTGCTATGCTTGGTTTTATTTTCAGTACTGTGAATTTCATACGACTGGGACTTCCTACTTCAGTAATAGTCTTTAGGGCTCTCGATATCATTACAATTGTTGTTCCACCTGCATTACCTGCCACACTGACAATCGGAACCAATTTTGCATTATCTAGATTAAGAGCAAAGAATGTTTACTGTATTAGTCCTAATAGAGTAAACGTGGGTGGTAAACTTGATGTTGTATGCTTTGATAAAACAGGTACTTTGACTGAAGATGGCCTAGATGTACTTGGAGTTCATTTATCTATGACTAATTCGAAATCAACTTCAGGATCGAAGTTTTCGCCTTTGGTTAAATCAGGTGTAGATCTAATTAAAGAATCAATAATTCCGGATACTAATATACCAGTCGAAACAAAAATGCTGTCCAYAATGGCAACGTGTCATTCTTTAAGAGTAGTCGATGATGAATTAGTTGGTGACCCTTTAGACTATAAAATGTTTCAATTTTCCGGCTGGGATTACTTAGAAGATGGGACAAATTTTGATAATGGATTTTCTATGGAGCAAACAAATAATTCAGGAATTGCCCCTCCAATAGCTAAGCCAGGGAAACAAATAGCGTCAAAGCTATCGAATTCAGATCCGCATAATGAATTAGGTGTTCTAAGATCATTTGACTTTGTTCCCCAACTAAGAAGAATGTCAGTAATAGTTAAAGCAAAGGCAGGGAATATCGCTCAAGTATTCGTTAAAGGAGCACCTGAAGTAATGAAAGACATTTGTAGACCAGAAACTCTACCTGCCGACTACCATCATTTATTACATCAGTATACGCATTCTGGATTTCGAGTTATTGCATGTGCAACTAAATCTCTTGGTAATGCATCATGGCTCTCAGTTCAAAAGATGGCAAGAGTAGAAATTGAGTCTCAACTGGATTTCTGTGGGTTGATTGTATTTGAGAATAAATTGAAACCTGCATCAGCTATAGCTTTAGCAGAATTAAAGCAAGGTAATATTCGTACTGTTATGTGTACAGGTGATAATGTCTTTACAGCAATCTCTGTTGGTAAAGAGTGTGGATTAGTTGATAATGAAGCAGAAGTTTATGTTCCAAGATTACCGGATATTGAACTCAGTTTCAACAGAGGAATTCATTGGGAAAATATTAATGATGCATCCGATGTTCTTGATGGAGAAACACTGTCGCCATTGACCAACAAATCGTTGAAATATACCCTAGCTGTTACTGGTGATGTATTTCGTGAAATGGTTACTTCAGACCAGATTTCGGAACTTACAGTTGCCCGTATGCTTTTGAAATCAAGCGTTTTTGCTAGAATGTCACCAGACGAGAAACATGAACTGGTTGAAAGACTACAAAGCTTAGATTATACGGTAGGATTTTGTGGAGATGGAGCTAATGACTGTGGAGCTTTGAAAGCGGCAGATATTGGAATTTCACTATCAGAAGCAGAAGCATCTGTTGCTGCACCTTTTACATCGCGAATTTTTGATATCTCTTGTGTTTTAGATGTCATGAAAGAAGGTAGAGCATCTTTAGTCACTTCATTCTCTTGTTTCAAGTATATGAGTCTTTACTCAGCTATTCAATTTGCTTCAGTTTCTTTGTTATATTCAAGAGGTTCTAATTTGGGCGATCTGCAGTTCTTATGGATTGATTTATTCTTGATCTTACCAATTGCAGCCGTGATGGCATGGTCTAAACCATATGAGATACTAGGTAGGAAAAGACCCACTGCAAATCTAGTATCACCAAAAGTTTTGATTCCTTTGTTATTCCAAATAGCAGTTCTTGTTTTATTTCAAATATTTTTATGGAAGTTGGTTCAACGAGAGAAATGGTATATTAAACCCATTCCTGGCGATGATGAAGAAGTATCATCAAGTGATAATTCAGCACTATTCGTGTTTGGTAATTATCAGTACATTTTCACTGCTATAATATTATCAGTTGGTCCACCATATCGTGAACCAGTATTGAATAACAAACCATTTGTTATAACTGTCATTATAACAATTCTATTATGTGCCGGAATAATGGTAGCACCTGTTGATAGTTTGGTTGGAAGAATGTTTCAAATGACTTATTTATCATGGGCTTTTGATTTCAAAGTTTGGTTAATAGCTGTTATTAATTTCACTGTATGTTGGTTTGGTGAAAAGCATTTATTTTTGGTAATATCACAATATGTGAAAATGGTTTATTCCTATTTGGTTTATGGAACTTCAAAACATCCAAGCAAAAAGAGGTTTAAACGGCTATTGAGCTATGATCTTTCTGTTTGATACAAATATAGCCCCTTATTTACTATGTAGTTCTTACTGTGTATTTATTATTGATAGTATTATTATTGTTAATAGCATTCATATTTTTTTTATAGAATTAATAATACTAACCATTTACAATGATTTTCTAACTAGGAAGGTCTTTCTTATACCATTTTCTCCTCTGTTCCATAATATAAATCACCATAGATCTACAACCTTTAGAGAGATTATACTATCTGTATAACAACTATTCGTTCTAATTTATGTTCAATCAAATTCTATCTTTAGGATTAAGCCTAATATGTCTTCTATTTCTATCATTTGATAACTGATAGCTCAACAACAAATATTAAATAAATATGAGAAGTGTTTCATCAAATATATCTTTCAATGACTTTATTATATCAGTTCATATGTTAAAGGTACACAAAAGGAAATAAAAAATAAAAAATAAAAAAAGAAAGATTGCAGCACCTGAGTTTCGCGTATGGTCTCCCACTACACTACTCGGTCAGGCTCTTAGTAGCTTAACTACTGTTGATCGGACGGGAAACGGTGCTTTCTACTAGATATGGCCGCAACCGAAAGATTTTATTTCAGTCGAATTTTCTATTGAAAGAAAGCATTTGGTTGCGACCTCCGTATATAATAGTTATTACTCATTGTTATTCTTGTAGTTGGTTATTTAGTATGAACAGAAGTAATTAATTCAAATACAGGAAATTCATCAAGAAGAATATATTGAGATATTACCTATGAAATCAATTGATCCAGGAGGATTATAACAGAGATAGTGATGAAGGGATGCAGTAAAGCAGTAATTTTGATGATGTTAGTGATGTTGAAAATGCTAATAATAATATTAATGATAGTAATGTCAGTAACGATGGTATTAATAAGAATCCTATGATAATAATAGGCTAATTTTACTTTATTTTACTGTTGATACACGATACACACAGAACATGATAAGATTAGAAATAGCCCATTCCCAACTGCTGACTTCTTTTTCTCAGTATAAATTAGACTGATATGTTTGTTTGGAGTGTCAGTTGACTATCTAATAAGATGGTACTTCCATTCATTTCATTTACTTCACCCAAGTATAACCCTTCAAAAAATATTTGTATCGGTAAACATCTTCAATCAATGGCTATTGATTAAACATAATAAAAAGTTAGAATGAAGCTGGGCCGAAAGGTAAAGAAAAGAGAGTAACAGAAGAGAAGAGAATTAAAAATCATGCTTCTTAGCTAGCTATATCTGCTTTCACTTCTGCAGTTTCATTCTCCGTTGTGTTGACCTCTTCAGGTTTGAGGTCTTCATCCTCCGTTTCTTTACTTTCCGTCTCTTTATTTTCGAATTCTTCAACTTTCGTTTCCTCTATTTTGCCCGCTTCTAATTCCTCAACTTCAGTTTTTACTTCTACTTTTTCAGCTTCCGCATCTCTTCCATCTTTTTCTGTTTCTTTAGCTTCTCCCGCTTTTAGTTCTGTTGATTTAAGTTGAGCTGCCTTGAGTTCTTCTGCCTTTAATTCTGCTGCTTTAGCTTCTGCTCTCACTTTGGACGGCAAGATTTCATCATCACTAAGCAATGGCTCATTCTTGAGCTCTCTAATTTTATTTAAAACAAGTCTTTCGAGAATATCTGCATCTTGATACACTCTTGAACCTTCCTCATTATAAATGCGAGCATTGCCAAACATCAGCTCAAAATCAGCTAGTACTTCATCCAATGAATCATATTGTTGGTTATTCATCTTCTTTCGAACGGTATCGCAAGCAATTGGTTCCTTAATCAAAATATAATAATCAGGATAAATTCTCTTTGGTGGTTTAACCATAAAAAGTTCTGATAATACTCTGCCATCCTCCGATGTATAATTAACAGCCATATTATAAATTTCTCTTACCTGCTTGTTCAGTTCTTCCTTCTCTTCAAATGACAAGCCTGATAACTTCCTGTCGCCCAGTTCACTTGATTTGGCTCTTCTTCCTGGGGGCCTTCCTGCCCTACCACGCCTACCTCTACCACGAGAAGCGCTTTTAGCTCTTTTGACTTTCGGTTCTTCTGTATCATCAATGAATTCATCCAGTTGGGTGCTATTTTCACCATTTCCTCCGTCTGCATTGACTGATTTAGACCTCGGCGTATGGCTTCTTTTCTTTCTTCCACGTTTACTGTGTGGAGTAATATCAGCAGCACCTTCATCGGAATCAACAACACTATCTAACCCTGGAGATGAAACAGCAGAGGAAAGATCAGATTTCACTGCTTTTCGGGCCTTATTTATTTGTCTCTTTTCTAGTCTACTTCTCTTACGAGCAATAGCATCTTCGATTGAATCTTCATCATTATCAATGGCATCAAGCCATTGTTCTTCTGTCAACACATCATCATAATGAACAACTTTACGATCTCGAGTACCTCTACCATAGACTTCTTCTTCAGGTTCCTCCAAGAGCTTTTCGACAACTTCATCACGGTAAACATCAGGTAGTTCTTCTTCACCAAACAATCTATCATGTTTTCTGCCTTTATTTTTACCATATTGACTTGTTCTGACTCTTTCTTCATCAATCTTACGGAAGATCTTCCTTTCTTCTTCATCACGAGCTAAGATATCATTCAATTCTTCATCATCAAGATTTTCATCATCTTCGTCTCTACTTCTTCTACCAATTTCGGCTTCTAATAATGACCTTAAAAATGCTTCTTGTTCTTCTGGAGTGGATTTATTATCAAATTTACCTGCTTGAATAACTTTACCATCTATATCTAACTTCTGATGCGCTCTTTCAAGAATCTTTTCTTCAAAAGAATCTTCCGTAATCAACCGTAAGATTCTGACTTCTTTGGTTTGACCAATTCTATGTGCTCTATCTTGAGCTTGTAAATCTTGATGTGGATTCCAATCAGTATCAAAGATAATAACAGTATCAGCAGTTTGTAAATTTAAACCGAGACCACCAGCTCTCGTAGACAATAGAAAAGCAAAGTATTCAGAATCTGGAGCATTAAACACTTTTAGTAATTTAGTTCTATCATCAGCAGAAGTGGAGCCATCTAATCTCAAATATTTCATTGATTTCAGCCTCAAAAAATCTTCCATGATATCCATAACTTGTGTCATTTGGAAAAATAATAACACACGATGGCCAGTTGCTTTGAATTTTGGTAAAACACGATCTAACAATTCAAATTTACCTGCGACTCTCCATAAAGTATCATTTGTTAATCTCGAAGGATTGATAACATCTTCAACTTCATCAAATACAAAAGGATGATTACAAATCTTTCTTAGTTGCATCACTTTGTTATTCAAACCTTTAAGACCTTTCTGAACTGTCTTCGATTTACTTGAAGTAGCATTTTCTTCTTCAGTTTCTTCTTTATTTGGTTGAAAAATAACAACATGATATTTAAGCATGTATTCATACATTTTCTGTTGTAGAGCTGACATTTTACATTTGATCACTTTTTCCACTTTATCGGGTAGATCTTTCTCAACATCTTTCTTCAATCTGCGAAGTAAGAATGGTCGAAGAACTTTATGTAGTCTTCTAATGACCAATAAAGTTTCTTCTTCTGAAAGATCAATTTTATCCTGACCACCAGTATTAGCAAAAGGAGTATTGAACCATTCATCGAACGACTTAACTGAATTGAAAATCTTCGGTAAAACAAAATTCAATAGTGCCCAAAGTTCAGGTAAACTGTTTTGTAAGGGGGTACCGGTAAGAATCAATCTATAATCAGTATGATAATATTGTTGTAATGTTAATGATAATTTAGATTGAGCATTCTTTAGTCTATGACCTTCATCCATAATCATATAAATCCATTTGATTCTTCCTAATAAACCTTTATCCTTAATGATGTATTCAAAAGTAGTTAATATTACTTGAAAATTACCAGACTTTATATCGTCGTGGTAAGACTTACGGACGACTGGAGGTCCTTTATAAGCAATTTTCTTGACAGAAGGTGCCCATTTTTCAAATTCCAAGTTCCAATTAGTTAATGTTGAGAGAGGAACAATAATTAAAAATGGACCAGTTATTCGCTTGACTTCAATAAGGTATGTAATCAAAGAAATCGTTTGAATAGTTTTACCTAAACCCATTTCATCAGCTAGAATACCATTAAGATTATTATTAAATAAAGAAATCATCCATTGAAGCCCCTTTATCTGGTATTCTTTCAAAGTACCACCAACTAAGATATTTGGTTGTTTTGTTATTGGTTCCTGAATTCTATGAGCAACTGCATAATAATCTACCTTTTGACCTTCCAAGTCATCGTCATCATCCTCCTGTATATCATCATTATTTGAGCCATCATTATTGAGTATCTTAGCTTCTTTAGTTTCTCTTTGTTGATCTTTAACAGCTTCAGTTAACGAGTCCAAAAATGCGTTAGTTTGTTTCAATAAATGAGTAATACGAGTATCTTTCGTTTGATCCAGCAATTTAATATACGCTTCTTCATCATTAGCTTTTAGAGCTTGTAAACGTTGTTTTGCAGTACGTTCTATTCTCTTTTGTTCTTCTCTTTCTGTGGCTGAATGGAATGAATGAACTAGTTTACCAAGCTTAGCATATTTAGCTTTAATCATTCTCCCACTAGATAAAATCTCTTCTGCTTTGTGGGCGGAATTTGTAAGGAATCTATTTTTCATTTCGACTTCTCTTCGTTTCATTTCCTCCTTCTGAGCCATATAGAGCTCATTTGCAACTTTAGCATCATTTAAAGTTAGTTTTCTAATCTTAGTCATGAAATTTGGATGCATTTCCGAAACTAATGAATTGAAATGCCATATATCAGCAACTATAGATCCCCGAAGTACTTTCTGGAATCTTAGAAGATTCAATGCTTTTGAATCGATCATTATATCAGTTTCCTCTCCAGTTAGTGCTAAATCAGAACCGAACAAGTATTCATCTTCCATTTTCAAAATATCTTCATCGGATAATTGTTCTAGATAGAAATTATAAATAGCCATTTCTTTATCGTTAAGTTCCTTCTTGGCAATTCCTTCTTCAATTATGATACAAGCTTCTCTAAGTTGTTTCATACTTTGAACGTCGAATCCTCTTGGTAAAATACTTGGAACAAATGTTCTATTCTGTTTATTGAATAGTTCTTCAAATGGCAATTCATAGTCTGCTGCTCTTTTTYCAACAGGGAAAACAAATGAATCAACAATAGCGAGAGGGTCATCCGTGTACACTGTTTTCTCAGCTTTTGGATATTTTTCTTGTACATCTTCAATGTATCCTGGCGGATGAGGTGGAAGTACATTCACAGTAAAAGGTCCTGTTGGTTGAGGAGGAGGTTGCTGTTGCTGTTGTTGTTGGCCTTGGGAAGGTAATGGTTGCGAAATTTGCTGTGCTGGTGCTATACTACCTGGATGTTGCTTCTGTTGAATTATTTGAGGTGCCTGGTGAGACGTGAATCCAGTCTTCTCAGGGATTGGAGGTGTCTCTGTTTTCTTCTTCGGTTTACGTCCTCTTGTTGCCTTGGGTTTACCCTTTGGTGTACCAGGCATTCCACCTAAAGGTGCAGRATTTACTACTGGAGTTGGGGCATTAGACATCATAGGGGATTGTGACATCCTGTTGAGTCCGATTGAGCCATTAAGAGCTGCTGGACCGACAGAAGGCGAAATTCCCGTCTGAGAAGGTGACATTAAAGATAATTGTTCCTGTTGCTGTTGTTGTTGCTGTTGTTGTTGTGGTTGGAGTTGCTGCTGCTGCTGCTGCTGCTGCTGCTGTTGTTGTTGTTGCTGCTGCTGCTGCTGCTGGTGCTGCTGTTGCTGTTGTTGTTGCTGCTGCTGCTGCCTTAATGACATCAGCCTTTGCTGGTGCATAGCAGGATCATAGAATCTTATTCGTTCATTGAATATCACGTTCTGCATTTCAGGTGGCACCATTTGATTCTTGACCAAAGCTTTGAACGCTGTAACTTGGCATTTCAAATATGCAAACTGTTGAGGACTGAAAGGTGAGATTGCAACAGATCCAGAGTGTCCATTAATATTCATGGCGCTTTGCTGTTGAGACTGTGGTGGTTGGGTAGGTGGTTGGGTATTAGTCATAGGCATATTAGAACCCATAGTTTGCATCATTGGATTCTGAATACCTTGTGGTACATTTCCAGATTTCGTTTGGCCCACATTTCCTGAGTTCGTGGGCATCGATGGCTGCCTTTGACTCATAAGATTATTCTTATTGCCATTGTTATTATTGGGAAGATTAGCCATCGAAAATGGTGGACTACCAGCATTTGGTGGGGGATAAGGAACCTTTTGTTTCTGTTGTTGTGACGATTGCTGCTGCTGCTGCTGCTGTTGTTGTTGTTGTTGTTGTTGTTGTTGTTGTTGTTGTTGTTGTTGTTGTTGTTGCAATTGAGTTAATTGTTTAGTCCGCAGTTGGTGACGCTGCAACAAAGATGTTAACTCATTATACTCAGGATTTGATACAACATTTTGACCCAATTGTGATTTTAACATATGCCATCGTTGAATAGTTCTAATCAAATCCTCTTTTGAATTGAAAACGGGGGGCTGAATTGCTGCTCCATTAGATCTATTATCACTACTATTATTCAATCCTCCACTCATCCCATTACCATTACCTCCGCCAGTCGTAGCATTGGGATTAAACCCCATGCTGCTATACAGCATCTGTCCTTGGTTAGGTGTGCTCATCACACTATTCTTGACCAAAATTACTTTCTTACTATGCTGACACCATGTGGTATGTCCACAATGTCTTTGGAATTCCTGGTATGATAAGACTGTTGTCTTATCTAAAGTTCCTGGTATGAATATTCAGTGGTTTGCCTTTATGATTTTCCTTTCCAATAAACCACAAATAATCTACCAATGAACTTCTACTCATTTATTCTCCAAAACAACTACCTCAACATGTAATCAACACTTGAGACCTTTAACCAGTGTTGGTGGTACTCTCACACAAAGCAATACACCTAATTGTGTTGATCGTTGTTTTGTTGCTTGTCGAAATTATCATACAATTATCATACAATACAATGCTAAAGACTTAATTAATATTGTCAACACTCCAGCAGGTGTATCGATAGCTTCTTTTGTTTATTTGGTCAGTAATCTATAATAATCAACATAAATTCAACGGGTTTAATTGCTTTATTGAGYACTAAAACTAAACTATCGTGAACACGAAAGGGGATTTTTCCTTCAGTAGATTAGGCGTTGTGATGCGGGTGATAATTTGGTGTTCATGAAATAACAGTAGCTTACTTGAACTTTAACTAAGTAAGGTAAGTCAAACGGGAAATATACACCCGTACATCAACTATCTAGGACTAAAATCGTAAGTTAGTATTTACATGTGAAAATGGTTTAAAGTTAGTGAATATGCATATATCTTGCATGTATATTCTGTTATAAATATTCCGGAAATTATGAGGAAATAAAAAGATGGAACCATATTACTTCCGATATGATATGCTGATATGTTTCTGTTGGGAAAACTGGTGATAAGGATTATGAATCACACTTGTATGAATCAGCTATGCAAGAGGATCCACAGCCATTAATCTTGAAATCAAATCAAATCAAACTATTCAAACAGATTTACAGTATAGCTTTCATTTCAATTCTAGTATATGTATTCAGTGATTTATCTTTGACTACGCAGCGCAACGTACTATCATATGAAAGCGGTTAGAGTGCAATAATGGTAGTAACTCCATTAGGTAGTATTTGATTAAGATTTACGTCATGTAGAGTTTTGTTTCGAAAATGAAATTTAAAGATGCATATGTTGTTTGGATATGATGAAAAAGTGAAGATATCACCTTTGTTGGCAAGAGCATATAGGATTGCCAAATAGTAAATGGGATTTACTTTTCAGTTTAAGAGTTATAAGAAAAAGAGTGTAATAGAGCAGTAATTTAACAAGGTTCAGCGGTTCAGGTTGGGGTAGAAAATCTGCGACATTTAGATAGGAACTGAAGAATTTACTCATCTATGTGGATTTATCTCGTACTTCGTACTTATACACAAGGCACAAAACATGATAATAAAATATCTGTATTGAAATGAATATGCTAAAATTAAATTATAAAACCCTATGCTGTTTTTCATCAAAAAGGAAGAGAAAAAAAAAGACAGCACAGAAAATGCAATGATTGAGCAACAAAAAAATATGGACTTAAAGAAGGACTTTCTAGTATCTAGTAAATAAATACCTATCTCAATAGAACAATAGCTGACCCAAATTTCTGAAAAAATAACCCAATAAATCAACCAAAAACATTAAACCCAAACCAATGAAACAAAACAGACCAACTGAAAACTGACAATAAATTTAAGACTACCTTCTTTTCTGCTTCAGTAGTTGCTTCAGCAGCTTGTCAGCTTCTTTCACATCTGTAGACTTAAGTTTACTTCGCACTTTCTTATCCTTCGAAGCCTTTGACTTGGACTTTAACTTCGATTTTGATTTTGATTTGGACTTCTTCGCCAATTTTTCATTTAATTTTTCATTTAATTTTTCATCATCAGTTATCCGTTTTTCAGAAGTTTTGTCCGTTCTAGTTTTCACTTCAACAGTACCTTCCAGGCCTTCACCTTTGACAAACCATGAGTATAATCCAGTCAACTCCTTCTTCACTTGTCTTTCAATATCTGTAGACTCTTTACCTTTAACAGAAACATCGCCCTTAACTGAAGAAACTTCTAAGCCTTTTAATTGAACATCAAACACTTTTTCCCACCAAACTTCATGTAAATCACTATCATGTCCTAATCCTTTATTGTCCTTCTTGTGTTTCACCAACACTGGCCTCTTGAGACCCCCTCTTTTCAAAGCTTCTCCTTTTTTCCAGCCATATGATTCTAAATATTGTACCGAATTCATCTCACCTCAAGTATGTTGTAATTGATTTTGATTTGCCGTAATGCATTTAAAATCCAATGGAGTCGCAGTCTGGAACTACTTATATGCCTAGCCCTCTTGTTTTTGAAATAAAATATAGTCAATGATATATGAAACCTTTACTCTTGAAACCAAACTCCATCGTCCATGAACTCTCACCGTCTACTAAACAGCTCACTAATGAATCATTCAGTCACTTCATATAAGCACACTTTTTGCTCACTATTACAGAAAAATTATTCCACCAGCATGATGAAAAAAGTTCTACAATATATGAAGCCTTTATTGTATTACATTATCAATAAAACTTTTCTAACATATTTTTGGATAATGTAATCAGCAATCATCATTTCCTAGTCAAGAGTAATAGATAGAGCAGGAAAATGTACGTCATTTACAAACATATGATATCCTGCTAATTAAATTTAATAAAGCAATTACCATTTTGACTTAAGCAAAAAAATACTATAGTTTCGAAATCGTTGAGCTCGATTTCTATCCAGGAAATGCTTTACAATTTTGCTTCTCAATTCATTCTATTGCTCTACGATCTCCCATAGGCCCTCCTTAAAAAAGCATCATATCTCACTTCAAATATTACATATTTTAGTCGATTTATTTATCGATTACCCAATTCAGCTATTTTCCATTAATCATTCTTCGGCTTCTTCTTTTCTTCTTCTTCATCATTACCACTGCCGTTATCATTATCATCATGTTTTTTTCCCTTCACTCCAACATTCTTATTAATATTACAAGACAAGTCAAGTCAATTCGATCTTTCAAGGTTATATCAACGAAGTTTCCAATTGGTTCAACATTGCATTTATATTATTCAATCTTCATATTGGGTCAGAAGAGCTTAAATACACCCATCAAAGTATATTAGCTGTTAATCATCAATATGGAGATCTCATCGTTGGAAACAAAGCTATCTCAGGTTTCAATTGAGAACATTGAGCCCCATCGTTTCAAAACATCAAGCAGTATTACTAATCTTGCCAATGTAGCTAATAACTCAGCAACCATCAAAAGGACATCAACGATAAACATCTCAAGCCATACTAGACCATCATCTATGCGACAACCATTAATAAGAGTTCAAAATCCACAGTTCAAAACTAAACAGCAATCTTCTCCAGAGAAACAAGAACCATCAAACGAATTAGCTGAACGAATAAGAAAGAGTAATCCATTATCGGGAATTCCCACAGGAACATTAAACGGTAGTCCTAGAACTTATACATTAGATGACTTTGAGGTTGGTCGTAAATTAGGTAAAGGTAAATTTGGTAAAGTTTACTGTGTAAGAGATAAGAAAACGGGATATATATGTGCATTGAAAGTTATGGAGAAGAAAGAATTAATTGAATATAAAGTGGAAAAGCAATTTAGACGCGAAGTCGAAATTCAAAGCAATTTACGTCATCCAAATATTTTACGTCTCTATGGCCACTTCCATGATTCTAAAAGAGTTTACTTGATATTAGAATATGTTGTTAACGGAGAATTGTATCGATTATTGAAAAAGAAGAGAAGATTCAGCGATCCAATGGCATCATATTTCATTTGTCAAATGGCATCTGCTTTGTCGCATCTTCATAAGAAACATATCATTCATAGAGATATAAAGCCAGAGAATATCTTACTTGGGTTTGACAACGTAATCAAAATCTCTGATTTCGGATGGAGTGTTCATGCTCCCTCATCTAAAAGGTCGACAATGTGTGGTACACTAGATTATTTACCACCAGAGATGGTTGAAGCAAAAGATCATGATGATAAAGTTGATATATGGTCATTAGGAGTTCTAACATATGAATTTTTGGTTGGTGCTCCTCCTTTTGAAGAGTCCGGACATGCTGCTACATATAAACGCATTGCAAAAGTTGATTTAAGGATTCCTTCATTTGTTTCTCCTGATGCTGCAGATTTAATCAGAAAGGTAAGAAAGAAAGAAATATTTCAAGTCTCAAAATTTCTTACGCTGGCTTTATTCTTGTACTGGATAAACCTAGCATGGATTTTGAAGTCATTGATATCATTGGTAGATTTGATTATTAACAATTTTCTAGCTCTTGCAACATGATCCAACGAATAGATATCCCTTGGACCAAATACCAAACCATCCATGGATAGTAAGAAACAAACCTTTATGGTCTAAGCCAGAGAAGATGGTCTAAAATATCGTAAGGTACATTATATGGGTGAAAATTAGGATAACTGGCAATAAAAGTGAAATGAAATAATTGACTGATTAATCGAATTATTGTCTGAATATTAGTGTAAGTACTAATAGCCTAAAACAATACCAACTATAGTACGTTATTTAAGGGAGAGACCCCATYCAGGAGACAACAAGCCAAGCATCTAGTACTATATGTAATAAGTTGATGAACAGGGGTTTTCAACAATCTACAAAATCAATCTCGAAAGAACATCATGCTGATGTAAAGAAGCGTATAAACCCAAACCAAATTCATTTAAATTATGAACCCCATTGATGATAATTAATAATCATTATATATTTATGTACAAGAAAATCTTCTAGAAGAGCATAGATAAACGGTATGAATAGAACCACAACCAGCTTTTTCCTAGGAATCGATGACTGAAAACATATACTCAGATACAAGAGACTGTTAGAGCTCTTGATTTCCAATAACGGTTCCACTATTAAGAGATAGCAATACCCTTTTTAACGGCAGATGGTAAACCTCTAATCCAGGACTTGTTTTCCTTCTTATTCACTAGCAAGAATACTCTTCCTTTGTTCATCATTCTTCCTGTTCTACCAGATCTATGCAGTAAATCAACGGCAGTCTTGGGAACATCAAAAATAACAACATCATGAACCCATTTAAAATTAATACCTCTTGAAACAACATCAGTAGTAACTAGTACTTTTAGTCTAGCTTTCTCTCCCTCTTTAAGTAATTTTGGAGGACTAGTAAACGTTTGCACTATCTCAGCTCTATTATCTAAGTCAGTTTTTCCACTCATAGCAAAGGTATCATGACCAAAAGTGGTAAGATACTTTGCAAGTTCATCAACTTCGTCTACTCTATTAACGAAAACGATGACTCTTTTCTCGAAACCCAAATTAGTTCCATCATGGTAAATTGCATACAAAGCTTGAGCAAGGCCTTTTCTTTTGTCGTTATTATAGGGTTTCTTACTACAATCAAGCACTTTTACTGAAATAGCCTTGGGGATTTTATGTAAATCAGGGGTTGATACTTTCACCACATCAGGGAAATGTTTTGCGACAGTTTTTTGAAAATCAGCAGGAATTGTGGCTGAACAGAAAATCAGATCCCTCAATCCACGACAATGTTTAATGGATTTGAATGTAACTTGAAACCAAGATTCATCCATTAGTGTATCGGCTTCATCAATAATCAGATGTTTAATTGAGGGAAAAGCATATTTTCTTTCAGGGAACCCACTATGTCTATTATACAACATATCAAATTTTGTTGGAGTAGTGACGAGGATATCGATTCTTTTGAGAAGATGATTCTCTCTGAAATCATTAAATGCTTCATTATCATGAATATTTAACTTGCAAACATGTAAACCTGTGATTTCGGCAACTTTTTTCAATGTTATCATCAATTGATCAACTAATTCATGAGTTGGTAAGATAATAGTAGATCGAATAATAGGTGAATCTTTCATATGTGACCACTTGACTTCATTCTTTTGTTCTTCGATTAATTTATGCAAAACAGGGGCCAAATATGACCATGTCTTACCAGAACCTGTCTCTGCTGCAATCATAAACGTTTTGATCTCTTCTTCACTGCGTCTTCTTCCCTGAATAGCTTTAATTGCTGCAGTTTGAATAGGTGTGGCAAGAACTTCATCTGGCATTTCCGTCTGTCGGTAAGATTGAAAACTCGGTGAATTAGCTTCTACCTCCTTTCTCATTGCATTCCTGACTTCTGGAAATAACTTTAAGCTTTCTAAAGAATTGCCAATTGCTTCAATCAGTTTTTTACTCTGGAATCGTGTTTTTGGTTCGATTTTGCTTAGTTTTCCAATTGATCCAAACCCGTAAGTGATGCCCAATTTCTCGGCATTTTTCTTGTCCTTACTACTGTTTCTCTTACTCGTTTTCACTTCATCTTCTTCCAGGGGCTTTAATCTTTTTGTTCTATGAATACCCAACAGTCTATGTTCTCGTTTGACCTTTGCATAGTGTCGAACTGTTATTAGGCTCGATGCTCTGTACCCATTTGATGCTCTTTGGCTATTCAAGCAACCAATATTCACCTTCCAAAGACCATTAATGATCCCACTAACTCTGCTGTACATATTCTGAGAACTTCTACTTCTAGCACTTGCTCAGCTATCTTTCGCAACTGATGGTTGGTCGGATATTTCCCACAAACTGTCAGTTCTGACTGAGCACAATATCTCCTCTGGTAACAACAGAAAAAATCTTTCGGAAATAGCAACAAATGCCTATTTGTTCTAACCCCAATATACTAGTAAAATGCAAGCAGAAACTGGTTATCCTTTTGCTTGTGGCTTTTCTATTATTAATAATATTATATATACGATATTATTTATTAGTTTGTTACAATTCTTCCCTTAATCAATTCAAATAGTGAGAGGATTTGCGGATAGTAAATGTGAATACTGACTATTACGCTGAAGGTCTGAGATTTACCACGGAATTTTTCACTGAGGTATCCAACTGGAAGGGATGATTGAACTACTGAACATCACAGCTCAATTAATGGACCATAGTGGCAGACAGTGTGATGGTCATAGGGAAAGACAAACTACGATTTATTGCTTGTTGAAGTAGAAGATAAGATTAGCGGTTAAGAGAACTGTGTTAATATATTCAATCGGCTTTTGGTGATAACTCTTGTTGGTTGAATATTAGTTGATAAATAGGAAGGCTAGTATTGTTCTGGTATACGTTATTGAAGCATTTAGCCAAGCATTGGGAAAACTCCACTAGATGTTGAGAATAGGCCATCAATAACTCGGTACTACTGTTAGACTATTTATAAATATATATATATTACAAGAAAGAAACCGTCGGTTTGCCATAACAATAGTAAGGCTACACATATTCCTTTAGAGAATGAGTTCCGACGTYAAAGCTTTACAAGATATCTTTGAACAGCTATCATTAACATCAAAGACTGAATCAACTTTCGCTGGAGCAGTTAAGAACTTAACAATTGATAGATCGCTAAAAAATGTCAAGATTTTCTTAAGAATTGCTTTAGATTTAGAAAAATATCAAATTGCTTATCAAGTACTTGATAAGTTACCAAGTCAAGTCGTTGATTCTTCTGATATATTAGTTGCCAAAGCTTATGTGTACTACAAAGTTGGAGATCATAAAAAACTGCAAGAATTAATCAAGAGTAACAATTTCAATAACCGAGGATTGAATCATATTTATGCTCAAGAAAGATACGGCGAAGGAGACTTCGAAGCGGCAATTAATGTTTATGAGAGCTTATTGAGAAGTGATGCAAGAATAGCTAATGAGGAATTAGACTTATCAGTCAATGAATTATCATTAATTAGTGAATATATTTTATCATCATCACCTGAGGTTTGTTCTTTAGAAAGGAAATCAAAGGTTAGTAATGAATCTTATGACCGTTTTTTCAATGAAGCTATTCTTAGTTTTGCAAAGGGTGATTTCAGTCAAGCATTATCTTTCTTGAACGAAGCGAAAGAAAACTGTGAATCTTCTCCGTTATCAGCAGAAGATGTTAAACAAGAACTGGTTCCAATTCAGTTACTTCTAGCATACATCCATCACGTTCTCAATGATGTTGACGCTGCGCAAAATATCCTTTCCAATCTTGATGTTGATAGCATTGAAGATGCAGGATTGAAAGCTATTTTCATCAACAATCAAGTAGCTTTGAAACAGATCTTCAATCCTAATGTTGTCCTAAGGAAATTGTTTACTATTCCCCAGGAAAAGGTTTTAGATAGATTTATTTTCCGACAGAGACAACAATATCTTTTCACCCTTGATACTTTGAGACTGGCTGCTGGGAGGAGGTCAAATGTTTTTGCAGTTTATGATAAACTGGGGATTAACCAAGATGATCCAATTCCTGAAAAAACAAGAAAGATCAAGGAGTTTTTATCCAAAAACCCTGAAGAAAAGACCAATGCTCATTTAGTTTTAATTTTATCTCAACTGTACGTTCTATTTGGAAGAAAACAATTGGCTTCACAGTTGCTTGAGAGCTATATTGAAGAGAAGAAATCTGATTACAGCTGTGGTGTCGTGGGAGCTCTAACAGCTTTGTATGATGTTCAAGGAGCAAGAAAACCCTGTTTGAAGATGCTTGATAATGTTTATAAACGAGTTGAGCAATCAATTGATCCATATAGTACTTCTTTATTACTAGAGATTGCCTATCGATTTTTAAGAGAAGGTGATGAACAGTATACAAAGAAAGCTGAACAAATTTTCACCAAATTATCGAAAACATCAAACTCAACTGCTGTTAAAGTCGGTGTGGCTGCTACAGTTACTACTGAGAAAGAGGGACAAATTCAACTCTCCAATGTGATTTCTGTTAATGATTTAATATCAGGAATTGACGTTGACACGATAATAGCTCAAGGCGTTAATCCATTAATTTCTAAGAAACGTCCAGTTGAAAAAGCTAGCAGTAAGTCAAAAGAATCATCAAAAAAGAAAGTAAGAAAGTTATCAGAAAAACGTAAACCAGAAAATTTTGATCCTAATACTAAGGTAGACCCTGAAAGATGGTTACCATTGAAAGACAGAAGTACCTACAAGCCAAAGAAGGGGAAGAAAGGTAAGAAGAATGATACTCAAGGTGGTGTTGCTGATAATGTTACTGAAGTTGGTATTGACGCTAAAGCTACTCAACCAGCTGCAAAGAGTAATAATAGCAACAAGAATAAGAAGAAGAAGAAGGGTAAACGTTAGGGTGTTTGAGAAAATGATATTCTACGGAGTTGTATATATACAATTTATAGTATTCTGTAGTACTCCAGTTTTCAATTTAGGTGATTATTATATAAAATAATATTTACTGTATTACCAATTACATCAGTAAGAACAACCTTCTACTGTAGAGGAGACTGCATAACAAACACATTACCATAAAATTATTATATAGTTTACACATTTATTTAGTTCAGTAAAAAACCTTTAGCGATATATGTAACTTGAACCTCATTTCCCATTCCATCAAATTTTTAGATTGATGAGACCTCTACTTAACTCTAGATACTTCATCATCAACATTAAACGAAAAGTGTATCTTCTTCACGTAAATATTCACCGATATCTCCCTGACGGAAAGCAACAATACCATTTGGTTGCATATTTCTTACTTCTATAGTACTCTTAGCACTAACCCCAAACCCTAACGGAATATCGTTCATGGAAAAAATGATAACGCCTGAATGTTCTGGTATGTCATCACTCATCTTACCAATATGTGCCTTTAGAACATGATTGCCATATAGGAAAGGCATCTCGCCATTTTGCTTGATCCAAACCTTGTATCTGGCATGCTTTGCTAGATACTCTAAAGCTGTTATATGCAATCTGAATTTACCAGTTTTGGTGAATTTACCAATACATGTTCCAACTGACATGAGGTTATGTCTAGCGACTGATGTAGCAAATCGAGCAACATTCTCACTAATAACTGATTAGTATTGGGCTCCCAAGATTATCAACAACGTGCCAATATACCAACTCAGTTAGACATAAACAAAAAGTACTTACCTGATATAATAGACTCGATCTTTTTGAACTCTGAAACAGCTTGGCTCTGAACTTTTAACCAAGTAAGAGATATTCCTACCAATATAATTGGCAAGCTTTTCAAATACTACCTTTGTTTCCTCTTCTGTTAGTTGTCTCATTTTTGCTGTGAAAACAGTTAATTCTGCTAACCCTTCAGTGGTGGAAGTTATTCAAGATCAATAAGAGGCAATGAAGTTGAGGTTGATATGAATTGACACAATCAACAGCTGTCAATCAATCAATCTTTTGATTATGCATTCTTTCGTTATAACATGAAACTTTTCAGGTCTCATAATAAAGAAATTTTCTCCAAGCGGATAATAATTAGTCCCATCATAGGGTATCAGAAGAATGGAATATATAGGATATAATAACATCCACATTTATGTTTCACGTGATATATATATTCCGTCTTAATTTAGGCCCTGGGTGAACTGCTTCCTCTCGCTTCTTTATGTTCTCTCATAATGAAAATTTTCTATTGATAAAGAGAATTCTGAAGGAAACTGTTTCTGGTAGTGGTTCCTGTTCACCAAGATATGAAATCCTTTGCTATTGTCTTTATATATAAAACAGTGTTTATCAAGAAAAGATAGTAATCTCTCTAAAGGGTGGTGTTATATCTTCATAGGTTGTCGGTGTAGATAATAGATCTTCCATTGCTGTGTGTATTTGCATATAGTAACATACATATATCTTGGTAGTGCATAACATCAATGTCAGAAGAATCCTCAGCTGCGAAAGTGGAGCCTAGAATAGAATCCGCTAGCAGTATAACTCCCGAAAACACGAATATTGAAAATGAGACCAATGATCAGAAAAACGACTCAGAAGAGTCTAAGAGAACTAAGTCAGACGAGAACCTTAAGCGTCGTATCAATGGTACGTGGAACCGCACTAGGACGAGGGACGATTATAAGGACTCCAAGAAAACCAAAAGGGTTCCTAGAGAATATAATGACAATAATTGGTTGGTATTTATTTTTTTCTTATAAAAGCTTTGCACATTTTTACATAGTATATGTTTTCCTGCTTCTTCAATTTTTCTAACATGTTTGAGTATAGGGTTGCACCGGAAGTGAAAGAAGAAAGACGACCAAAAAGAAAAGTTGCTGTATTGTTTGGTTATTGCGGAACAGGATATCATGGGTTACAAGCGAACCCTCCTATGAAAACTATCGAGGGAGATCTATTTGCTGCATTTGTTAAAGCCGGCGGTGTGTCACAAGCTAATTCAATCGATCCCAAGAAAGTATCATTTCAAAGAGCAGCTAGAACAGATAAAGGAGTTCATGCAGCAGGCAATTGCATTTCATTGAAAATGATTGTTGAAGATGAAGATATCGTGGAGAAGATAAACGAAAATCTTCCAGAACAGATTAGAGTTTGGGGTATTGTTAGAACTGCCAAAGGTTTTGAATCAAGAAAGTCGTGTAGTTCCAGAATGTATGAATACTTGATTCCTAGTTATTCATTTTTACCTCCTAATCCTGAATCAATTTTGGCGAAGAAAGTTGTTAGGGCAAAAGAAGAGTTTCCAGGACAAACTAGAGAAGATACTGAGGGTGCTGAATGGTGGGCTCAAGTTAAGGAGCAATTAGCAAAAGAAGGACTAACCGATAATTTGAAAGAGTTGTTTGCAAAAGAAGCTGAATTAGAAGCTCAGGAATCAAACGTTCAAATAAGAAAACCAACTGAAAATGCGCAAGATCCTATTGAGGAAGCTTTAAAAGAATTGACCCCAGAATTACAAGAAAAGATTAAGAAAATTAAACAGATCCAAACTACTGCTAGAAGAGCTTACAGAATTTCAAATGATCGGTTAGAATTAATTCGTAAAGCATTCAAACTATATGAAGGAACCCATCGATTTCACAACTTTACTATTAGAATGGACAGTAAAGACCCGAGCTGTGCAAGAGTTATAAAATCTATAACTGTATCTGATCCTAAGATTATTTCTGGAACAGAATGGTTATCCGTTAAGATTCATGGCCAATCTTTTATGCTTCATCAAATTCGTAAAATGGTTGGTATGGCAGCATTAGTGATTAGAACCGGGTGTCCATTGGATAGAATTGAAGAGGCTTTCAAGCCGGAGAAAATCAATGTTCCTAAGGCTCCTAGTTTAGGCCTATTGTTAGAGCAACCTATCTATGATGCTTATAATAAAAGACTTGCAGACTTAGGAAGAGATGCTATTGTTTTTGATCCTTATAGCACAGAAATGGAAGTATTCAAGTTCAAACATATTTATGATAAGATCTATGATGAAGAGGCAAAAATGAACGTGTTCCATGGGTTTTTTGCCTTCATTGATAGTTATAATGGTGATGATTTTTTGGATTTTCTTACTGCAAGAGGAATTACTTCATTAAAAACTCGTCCTGCTGATTATGATAATGACAGTAGTGATGTGAATAGTGACAATGAGGGCTAATGAAATGAAGTTTGTATTACTATGAAAGGAAAATAGGTTCTCCTTCTCTGCTTACTGTTAGCTGAATTTTATTGTATTAATACTGGTTGAATATGTGAAGAATTGTCTGTATATATTTTGGTACCTGTTTCAATTTGACTTTGAATTATCTATATTGTATTTACTAGTTTTCTCAACCATGAAAAGATACTGTAGGGAAAATACAATATTTTTGGTGGGTTTACATTTTCTTCAGTTAGGAGGCGTACAAATTATGCATCTAAGAATGTATACGTGTAGTGCATGTGAAATCAAGAAATCGAATAATTATGTCGATGATTCTTAATGAGTAAGCAAGTTTTAGATTAGAGTACTACTTGTTAAATACATATCAATCATAGTCTTGTTATCTGTTTTAAATCTGCTCATCCTTTATTTTTTTTATGCTATAAATGTTCCGTTTACCTACCTATTTCCAAATCATTATCATTCACTTGTGTTATCATCTAATTCCTTTCAGTTGATTCATATGATCATCTACACTATCAGTTGTTTGAAACTCATTAGTTCTTCCCTGAAACTCAATGCAGAACCGTTCAGCTCCGAACTAATTGCTGCATGCTCAAGCTTTAATTGATCAAAAATGTCCCCAGACGTTTCTTTTTTCACATCTCTRCTATCACCACTCCCAACATCATTGCCATCACTATTACCTTCGCTACCTCTTGAGCTCAAAGCTTTTTCACCAGAGTATTCTAGATCATCTAAACCTACTTTCGTTGTTGTTATTATTCTCAGTTGTTCGCATAATAATCTATTCTTCAGAGATAAAGTTTCAGCTTCAATAGCTAATTGTTTCCTCTTAGTTTCTTCTTGATTAGCCCAATATTCATAGAATCTCATGGTTTTGCTGACGGATTCTAGCTGTTTAGTAAGTGTTTTTTGCTTCATTGTTTGTTCACTTGATTTATTGCTCTCTTCTTCTAAAAGTTGTTGTGAGGCTTGTGCCATTTCCATTAAGCTTGATTGTAGGGCATCTATTTGATTTTGCATAGATTTTACTAGGTGGTCTCTTTCTTCATTAGTGACATAATCCAAGTTAACTTTAGCTTTAGTTTTGATCTTTTTAGCAGTACTAGCGTAACGTAACGTTGAAAGACCCTCCTCATAATCACATGGTGATATACAAGCAATTATGGCAGTTTTACTATTACCTCCTAAACTTTCTTTTAGAATGTATGTTAAAGTAGAGTCGCGATAAGGAATGATTTCTTTACGTGAAGGTGACATTCTATCTTCTGATGTAGTATTGTTAGCCAAAATAGATATCACCCTTCCCAATGTTGATAACGATTTATTGATGTTGGAACCTTCACGTAGCCTTTTACCTGAAGCACCAGTTGAATTTGCTCTTTCCGACCCAGCTAAATCTACTAACCTTAAGTGTGATACTTTCTCTTCGGTTAGACCAGTTTGCTCGTCAACAAGAATTTGTTTTATAGTAACAGTAAAAACTGCATGACTTCTCGAAGAATAGTCATTCATTTTAGTACTTGCAGTTGTTCTAGCTTTAGTTCCTTCTTCCATATATTTGAAAATGTCATCATAACTAGTAACAGAGAATTCACATAAGTCTTCAACGTATGGCCCACTCTTAGGATTTTCTCTAACTTTCAGTTTTCTCAAAGGTTTCCCTGATCCTGATGCAGAAGAACTGCTGAGGAGATCTATTACTTGTTCATTGTAAATCTCAAAGTAAGAAATGTTTACAGCAATATTCACATTCTGGTCTTTCATTAACTGTTCACACAGCTGGAACAAATTGTGACAGATTCTTGGAATTAGACCGTCATCCCCTTTTATGGTATTACTGGAACTTGATGAGCTACCATCTTTATCTTCATAGCCCATCATTGTATAAGATTTTCCGGAACCTGTTTGCCCATATGCTAGTATACAGGTATTATAACCCTGCAAAACATGATCTAACACTTCTTTTCCAACAAAGCTGTAAACAGTTTCCTGACTAGCAAAATTACTACTTTCTGGTTGTGAAGAATCAAGCGTTTTATCAAAAATGAATTCCTTACTTGGTTTATTTGATTCAGAGTTTTTTAGTATTACTGTTTGATCATTTGGCATTGAAACCAATGATGGTGTAGCTGACTGAATTTCTCTTTGAACAAAAGGTCTCAGCCGTAGGAACACCTTCACTTCATTGCCTTTCTTTTTCTTGGATGTCGATGGACTATCGACACTCATAGAAACACGTAATTTAGGCGTTCCTGGAGCTATAGGGACCCTAGTTCCTATACTCAACTGGCTTGACATGTTTGGGTCAATGATCAACCGAGTCAATATGACCAATGGTGTATTAGAAAATGATAGATTTGATTTTTCTACCAATGCATCAAGAAAACTGGTTTGAAATATTGGAGGTAGTATAAAATATTTGAAATATTGATAGTAATCCACTAAAAAAAAAGATTTTTAAGAGAACTACAATTTAATTGCTTTCATTCTTACTTGAAACCACTATTTAATTTGAAGGGAAATATACAGTAAGACAATAGCACATTATGCTGGTATGTCGYGAAGAAATATCTTCCTTTATTTACTGGTTTCCTTAATTAGCGATGAACTAGATTTTGACAATGAAATGACACCTCATTTTTAATGATGATATAATAATATATTCATTTTTTATAGAAAGAGTTACCTTTTAACGATTACGTAAGGGGATTAAGATAATGTTAGACTACCCATAAATGATTACTTCATACATTAATAAGTTCATTGATAGATATTATACAGTTAAACCATTCATTTCATTAATCTATCTTTTAGTTTCTTTATTCTACTTTACTTTTATTTTTCGGGAGCAGGACTATAATGACGAAACTGAGACTAAGATTCTCTTGCCGTTGACTTTTTGATTGCGAAAAAGTSTGTGAGTTAAAGAATTTGTCCGAGGAAATTATGCCTGTTGATCAACATTGCTACATACTATGAATTGTATGTAGTAAGTTCGATTCACGACATCTAATATGGCGAGAAGGAAAAGCCAGAAAGTGCAGAAGCAAATATTGGATCTGGTATTGAAACGTACAGAAACAGTTGCGGGACTCAATTTCATACAGGTACCATTTATCACTGAGATACTACAAGAATTGAAAGTAAATATTGATGTTCAGCCTATGAGTGACATAATAGCTGATTACTTAATTGAAAATGCTATACCGCTTGCAGATTTGTATGATCAAAGTGATGTTACATTTGATGAAACATTGAGAGAAGAATTTGAAGATACAGATGTGATTTTACTGGGGAGGGATAACAATGATATTAGTACCGAAAAACTGGTGAAATTGCTTAAGGACTTACAAGAGAAATCAAATGTACTTGAAGAATCGAAACAATTATTCGAATTGTTTGGCGTAAAAGAAAATGAAGTGATTAAACGAGAAAGAATTGTTAAGTGGCTAGTAGATACAAGAAGTGATTTTGCTATCGGCAGTGATGGGAATGTAAACTCTTCAATTGTTCAAAATATGTTGAGAGTTGCAAAAGGTTTAGAGCCTTTATTAGAGGGTGAAAGTGACACTGTCAAAATTGATTCTATTGACATCCAAGATTTCATCGGGTTGATGCAGAAGATCAATAATATTTAATGAATTAGGCTACGCTATAAAGTAACGGGGGATGTATATATAATATTATATTAAATTATGAAATTAATCATCTTATTAAACTGAATGTCTGTGAAGGCATAATTTGTATTATGCAATTTGATATATTTTTAGTCCATATAGTTGTACAATGATTAAATGATATGCTTTGACCTGAAGTAATTTCTGAGATAAAACAGTTGCCACACACCAAATCCAACAAGGGCAATGATTATTCCGATAGAGAAGTTTCTAACTCTTCTATTGGTACTTTCATTTGTATTTCTCAAACGAGCTTCTCGAGCTTTCAAATATTGTAACTCATTAACGACTTCATCGGCAAGTTCTTCAATTCGTCGTAATTCTCTTTCAGTTGGCTTTAATCTATCAGCAGCTTGGATAGCATTCCAATCCCTAGCATTGGCACCAATTTCGATCTCTAATTCAATCTCCCTGGATAACTTTCTGCTTCCTCGGCTTTCTAAGACATTCTCAAAGCAGATATCGAAAGCTGCATCGGCATGAGAATTGAATGCTACCCTGACCGAACCAGCGAAATCCTTCTTTTTTCTGTATTCATTTCCAATACTATCAACAATATAAAAGTTCAACACTTGTCCATCACCAACTTCTCCACTTGATTTGAGATTCACTACTACCAAAGTTCCTTTAGACACGAAATCACGGATACACACTGGTGGTGAACCTTTAATCAATGCTGGTACGTCAAATCTCAATCCTTGAACTGAAGACGCTAGGCAAACTAAAGCCAAAACAGTAGTTATGAATGAACCAAAGAATTTCATTGTAGATCCCAAGTTTCAATACCTTCTTTATGTAAATTACTGATTCAATTCTATACTTTCTTAGGTATCCTAGTGTAGATCTCTGATTCAACAAACGAAGAGACAAACCACTACCATAAATTTCACCACTTAAAATACTCTCTAGCTCTGAAATATATCCAGYCAGTATAGCATATATGATTCTTGTGAAACTCCAGTTTTGAGCGTCTTTCAGTAATGTAGTTTCATAAATTAGGATTGAGAAGTAAGATCATTTCGATGCCAATTGTTTGTTTCTTATTTTCTTGATGCCACAGTTTCGTGTTGGTGAAAAAGTTCAAATGTGCGCGTTTGAGAAACATGTTATTTGAGTACATTTGTACGCACACATGCACCCAAACCTCTTAGGTACATGGTTAGCCAATGATTAGGTAATCCTTTATCACATGCTATGCCATACATTTTCTTTAAAGAATGTCTTGTTGTTTAAACATGATTATGTAAGCAGTAAGTTATGCTTTGTGTAGATGAAACTCTGTTTGTTCCTCTTCGGTTAGTAATTAATGTTTCAAAAGTGCAATTGATACTGTAATAAACTATTGCAAATTGATATTGTCAAGCTGTTTCATTCCTTTACTTTAATTAATTAATTAACGCTTTACATAATTTGGTAAAAAGGGATTTAGTTTGAGTTGGTTTTCATTGCATCCACCTAAATTTATCTGAAGACCCGATCAAACTGTATTCATAGCATCACTTTCTCTACAATCATAGTTCCTGCCATCAAGACCCAGTTGCGGAGGATGCCCGCAGGATTTATAAGTTCGACCAATCTGGTTCATTTGATTCAAGATCCTCTGAAGAAACCGAATCTTGCAATAATTGATGTTCGAGATTACGATTATCGTGGAGGTCATATTCACGGATCATTACATTTCCCCTTCTGCTCATTTGAAGCTTTGCTATCAGAACTATACAATGAAGTAAGGGATCGGGACATTGTTGTATTTCATTGCATGTATTCTCAAGAAAGAGGACCTAAAAGTGCTGAAAGGTATTTAAGATATCGTGACAACTTATTAATGAAGGCTCAATATGATACTAAAGTAGAACCTCCAAATGGAAAGCAGAAAGTTTATATTCTACAAGGTGGATTTAAATCGTTCAAAACAATTTGCAATGCCGATGATATAGATCTTGTGGATAAGATCGAGTGAGTGTTTGGAAATTTTTTGGGTAATTTATAATTTGGCTGAAGAATAAATTTTGGACGATATCATTAATTTATAAGCTTTCAGGGCTATGTGATGCTTAATGCCAGATATAGAGAAGCGATTGTGTATAATCTATAAATGTTTATTTATAACTTGCTCTCACTTCAATGATTATAAACACACTAAACGGTATTTTTTGCATTGGTCATTTTAGGATGCTAAACCGTTGCAGTTTCCATATGTAAGTGATTAAATTAAATGACCATTACTATGAGTCCAAAGATAGTACTGAGCATTCCCATAATTAAAGGGCTCGAATTATAAGGATTAAATTCCCCATGTGCAAAGCCAGCATCTTCTTCACTGGTTGACTCAGCTTCAGTCGAAGTTGAACTAGTAGAGCTTTGTTCGGCAGTGGACGTAGAAGAAGTCTCTGTTGTACTTTCTTCAGTTGAACTTGAGCTTTCTTCATCTTCAGAATCATCTTCAGGGTCACCATACTGAGTGGAGGGTCCATCGGTGCCTAGTGGTTCTCCAGCACCGCTAACCATGTAAACCTTAGCTCTTTCAGGCAAAGAAGGTATATCATCATTTTCAACATCCCAAACATCTGCTTCAAAAGTAGGACATTCGGATAAAGTCCCAGTTGAAGAGTATCCACCATCGCCAGAAGGATCACTAACATCCTCGAATTCGCTCTGAAGATTATCAAAATCTTTATTGGGAGAAACAGTATTGCCATCAAGAGAAACCAAGCCATACTTGGAACCTTCTTCGCTATATTCATATACTAACCCGCCAGAAAATACACCTGTCATCAATGTAGAATATAGAACTTGGACTTCTGTGAAAGGTCTATCATCTGGTACTTCATTACAGCCATATTCAGATAAAAAGATTGGTTTGTTGTAACCAGAATAGGCAGTAATTTTTTCATTCCAACCTGATTTGATATAAGAAGATTGACCGCACCAAGAATAATCATTAATTCCAAGCATATCTAAAGTTGAGTTCTCTTCGCCGCAATTGAGATATTCAGCAATCAAGTATCTGTTAGAAGCAACGTCTGCAGCAGAATAACCGACAGGAATAGTTCTGGAAACCTGTTTGGAAATATATTCTTTCATGTCTCTAATAACTGCTTTGATATATGGAGCGGTGAAAGTAGTGTTTTCACTATTCACAACTTCGTTGGCAGCGAAAAATCCAAGGGTATTTGTATAATTAGCAAATACATCAATTGTTGCAAAAACATGTTGTAAGTAAGCAGCATTGTACGATAAAGCTGGCTCATATCGACTAATGGAATTTTCAGGTGTGTTTACATCGAGTATGAGATATATGCCTGCTTCATCAAGTAATTGCATACATTCTGAGTGATCAGCTGCGTTATCAACTGAGTAAACTCTGATGGTATTGAGTCCAAGCTCTTTGAAATAAGGAACATCTCTTTTGCAACCTTCAACATCAGATAAGGGATCAGTGAAGTTAGATGCTCCACCCGGTTGATAATCAACACCCCTAATATAAAATCTTTCTCCAGATTCCGAGTCAAAGAAAGCGTTTCCTTTAACTTCGATAGGAGGTAAAGCTGCCAGGACCACTGAAGTGATTGTAAGCAACAATGTCAGAACCGTTACTTTCAACATGTTTCAGTTCTTTTCTTTATCAGCCTACTTTCTATTTCTTCCGTTTATTTATAGCGAACGAACAGCACAGTAGTACTCAAGTGTCAAACGGAGAATAATCAAATAGCAAAAAAAAATATCAAACAAAAATGACTCAATATTCCGGATCCATTTAGTTTATACTTTGCAAATAAACAGAAGTCTATCATTCAAAGATCAAATATTGGTCTTCTGTTTATCTGGATATCTAAAGTACCTGAAAGCGAAAGAAAGAAGCAAATGATTCAAAACAAATTCTGATCGAAATTCTCTTGCAAATGAAAATGATTTGTTTCGCACGTAAAGTTAAACGTTAATTTGCAGCGATAGTAAACTTTATAGATTAACGTTCATATTAATTTCTCTTTATACTTTTTTAATTCCTTGAACCACAAACAAGATGACGTACTAATGGAAATAACAATAAACTCAGAAAAGACAATGGGCAAGATCCTAAGTAGTCAGAAGTAAAATAGTGATAGTGATTGAAATATTAAGCAACAAGTTTGAAGAGAAGGAAGTAGTTAAACAACGTAATCTCATTTGCTTTTGCCCTGGGTCCCTTTTGGTACACAAAGAGGAATATAAAATTAGAACAAGAGATAGAGAAAGTTTCGAAGGAATAAAAAAGTTTGAGCTTATTCAGTAATGCATGTGTGAAATCCAGAATATATATATTGTTTCATCAAGAACTCCTTGGCTCATAATGCTATAACGAGAAATAAAATATATATAGGTTGTAAAAAAAAAAGATGAACGTCTGGGGCTGTAATTGGAGAAGTTATATTCATTAAACATTCATAAAATTCATTGACTTACAATTTAGTCTATAATCGTCGACAGTTCAACCTATTCCATTGCAAATAATAATGCCCAATTTTCTCCTTAAGGTTTAAGGTTGAGTAAAATGTAAACCCAACTAGGCTAGGTGAGGTTCAATGCAGTAGGTACATGAAATATACAAGGGACCATGTTTAAAGCGATGAAGATACATTAATGTTAAATTTGACGAGAGGTCTCTTCATATTTTATATATATTTATATAACCTAGGTAAAGTATGTGTGTTAATATATGTTATTGCTCGGTAGTATTAATGTATCCTAATCAATTATATGCATTGGAAAACAACTAACAAAAGGGAGTTTAGAAATTGAGCCACATTAGTATCTTCGAAATATAACGGAGAACTATTCTTTATCACTATTTTCACCAGTAGTTAAGTCAATTATTTCTGAACAGTGCTTGGTTCCTGCTTCTCGTCTGAAATGGAACTAGATGAATCATCTTCCGAAGAGTCTTCTTTTTCAACCACGTCCTTTAACTTTACATCGTCAGCCACCTCTGCCTTTGTTTCTTCATCTGAAGGACACTCGGAACGTTCATCTGATGATTCTACCGCTAGCTGGTATTCTTTATTTGCTCCATGCTCTTCCTCCACTTCAGTTGAAGGTTTGAGTTCCACGTCAGATTCAACTTCAGCTTCCTTATTTGTCTCAATCGACTTATCACCTAGGTCCAATTCAACTTTCTTTTCCTCTTCTGAAATAGTATCATTGTTCTCCTTATCACTTGTTACAAGATCTTCTACTTCAGCGTAAGAAACCACAGAAACGTCCTTGGTTTCTTTTCCAGTAATTTTAGCAGTGTCATCATTTTGTAGGTCTTCTTCTAATTTATCTCGCGAAGTGTTGTCTGTAGCAGTAGAAGGTTCCAGATTTTCCTCGTCTTTCTCTCCCTCAACCTTAACTTCGGTCTCCTTCTTTTTAACATCAACATATTCTTTCGCTACCAGTTCTCTTTCTTCTCTCTCTTTCTCCTCATTCCATTTCTCTAGCAGTTCTCTTTCTTGTCTTTCTCTCTCTTTTTCCTCGTTTTCTAGTCTTTCGATTTCTTCTCTTTCTCGCCTCTCTTTTTCAGCTCTAATCCTCTCAGCTTCTTCACGTCCTTCTCTCTCTTTCTTTTCCTTCTCCTTCAAATAACTAAAATAACCGAAAGTCCAAGAAATACCATCAGACACTTCAAATCTAGAGACAACTTTAGTCGCGTCTTTCGGTAACTTACGTTTAGGCCCCCTTGCTCTACCTTTTCGAACATCGGATGTTTTTGATGTAGCTTCCTCAGAGCCAAACTTCATTCCTGCAGGCATTGGCATACCTGGTATAGGAAATGGCATGGTCATACCTGGAAGCGGTCTTCCCATGTTTGGCAAAAACCCAGGAGTTGTATGTTCGCTCTCGGTATCAGGCAAGATTTTACTCGAAGATGAAACTGTAGACTCAGTATTGATTTTAGAGGTTTGGACAAACTTCTGTTGGTTTTGAAATAATTGTTGCTGAAACATTGAAATCTTCGAGGAAATTTTTGATGGTTTTGGTGGTCTGACTGGAACATGAGGTTTAGGTTTGGTGAGAGGTTTTGGAGCTGAGTTCCCAACATGAGTTTCCGTAGTGTCAGTATCAGATGGGAATTCTTTCGCAGTTACAGGAGTAGTTTCCGATGAAGAGCTAGAACTTGTTATCGTAGATTCCGAGGTGGGTACTGATTCAGAGCTGGTTGATGCTGATTTAATAGGTCGTTTTGCAGGTCTCACAGGTCTGGCTGGAACTTTAGGTTTCGACGGTCTTGCATGAGATTTAGATGTATGAGTGTCAGGGATTGTTGTAGATTCATTCGCAGTAATACTTGATAATGGCTTTTCGGGTTGACTATCTTGTGAGCTCCCAGTTTTCTCATCAGTTGCAGAACCAATATCTGATTTGGTCTCATGAGGGACTTCTATAAATTCTTGTTCAACAGCTACCTTTGACTCATTAAGGTCTTCTTCTAATACTTCTTCCGAAGTTTCAGGCTCTTCTTCAGGCTCTTCAGGCTCTTTAGGCTCCTCTTTAGACTCCTCTTCAATCTTTTTATCCTTGGAGTCTTGTTCAATTTTGTCTTCAGCTAATTTGTCACCCAAGACAACAGTCCTTTCAACAAAAGATCGTTCACTCAGTGAGCTATTGTTTTTGCCAATGATTTCTTGATTTGACGCTTCTTGATCAACTTGACTGCCAGTCACAGCTTCGACCGTTTTACTTTGCTTGCCAAAATCACGATCTTCTCCTGATTCAAATCTTGAAACTGAATCATTAGAGCCTCGTTTATCATCAGATAAAACACTCGGTTCCTCCACGTCTTCCTCAGTTACTGATTTATTTTCAGTCCAATCAACCTTTTCACTTATTTCTTCTTTTTCTTCTTGTTCTTCCCCGGTACCACCATATGCATCAACAAGATCATCAATTGCAGAATAACCATCAGACGACTCAGTTGTAACTCTTCTTAACGGACGAGCAGGTGTAACAGGAATATCATGCCTGGATCTTGAAGGTCTTTGTGAAGGGCGTTCTGGAATAGTTGGCACTGGTGAAGGGGATGGTGATATTGATGATGACACTGCTGATGACATTGTTGAGTCTCGTATCTCATTACCTTGCTCAATCTCCAAAGAAGTAGAAGAAGAGTAAGCCGCAACAGTGATAGACTGCTCGGATCCTGAACCACTTGGCCTCGTTTTGGGCCTTGCAGGAACAACTGGAGTATCCGTCATTCTTCTTTACTTGCTTTTACCTTTTATAACTGACCCTTTCAAGCTTATTCCCAATTCTTGTTATCAATCTAATAGTCGCAACAGTAATAACTACATATATAGTTTAAAATCAGAAAGTATTGATATTATTTTAAATACCACCAAATATAGCTTCTCCTTTATCTAATGTGCTCAAGAAACAGCATTCCTATCAATTGAGTAATATTGGTTCATCGGAATTGTTGCAGGGGGAAAGACGAAAGACTAAAGTAGCGCGTCTTATTACGAGTGCTACGATACATGAGGGGTAAAGTCGCAAGATCTGAATATAATGAAGTATTGACATGAAGGAAAGAAGATGGGAATTATTACATAAAGCACGAGCTTATCGGAGTTATAATGCCATTAACTGGAACTTAAATGATCTATTATTTAAAAAAAAAATAAAATGTTTGACATATAGCATAAGTAGACAACGTAAGTCGTTGTCAGGACTATAACTTCATCCAAAGAGAGCAAGATATTCATCCTTTAAATTAAGAATAAATGTATCTAATTGATGTAAATAAATATTAGCATGAACTGCCTTTGCAGGCATCCGTTTATTTCATAATTGAAAATTGACTGGCTTGAAAGTAAAAAATATAGTAATTGGAAGGAAGAAAAGAAAGAGGAGTCACATGTATTCAGATGGGGTATAATTGTTACGATTATATTTGGTAGGTTGTAAGATTAAACAAGCTCTTTATTAGAACAACATAAAATATGCTTTATCCAGGTATATGCAATTGCCATTTGAACTACCCAGAATTAAGCGTAAACTAATCTGAAAATATCGTTAAAAACATAGTAACTGCTTCCATCAGGAATCAAATGGAACACTTGAGTGAATCTTTGAGGGTTTTGCTCTTCATCAATCTGGCAATAGTGTTAGTGAAACTGAAAACCTTCAAATCATTGGAAGCTTTAGTGTTGTTTCTGCTATTTTTTATTTTTTACTTTTGACTTACCAATAATTCACCTGTAACCATAACCAGAACATCTCCATTAGGAGAAGCGGGTTGGGCGTCAAGAGTGGAGTATCTGTGTTTCACCTTTTGGAAAGGAAGAGACTATACATTACATGTTAATAATGCACTTTCGGTGGTTGGAAATCTTAGAATTTGAATTATTTGTTCGGATTCCGACATCTTATATTCAACTTACAGTAAGCTTCTCAACAATAGCTTGAGCACCTTGGACTTGACTGGTTTCAAAGGTAAGCATAGATTGATCTCTCTGTTAGCAACTGGTTAGTATCTATAGCGTAGATAAATAGAGTTATGTTTTCAACTCAACAAACGGAACGTACGTAAAGAGATCCTAGCTGTGATCTATCGGTATCAAATTGATTGTAATAGAAATCACAGAATTGGGCTATAAGGGTATAGTTAGATCATCGGTCATTGTTGTACTCTTTCAACTATCTACTCATGAAAGAAGACAAATGTTCAGGTGTTGAAGCAAATTACTATCACTTACTGGCAAGGCCATCGAAATCAACTAAATAGCAATCAGTTAGTAATCATATTTGAAAAAGTTGCTAGAGGTGCAAGAAGAGCAAACTTGATTCTTCTGAAATGGTAAAAGGCCATTACAATTCAAGGTATGACCCGCTCCATTCCGCAACTTTCAACATGTTTTCTTTCTTATTTCTATTACCATCACTTACCAGACATCCTGAATAAAAAGCTGTAGTTAAATCAAACGCAAATCAATTAGTCTTCTGTAAAGTAGAACTTGAATTAATATATTCATCAATTGAAACTTCTAATCCAATGTGTCATAATCAGTATACGGTGTAAACAATAGAAATGTTATGTTGACAGTTTTCACATTAGCTGACTTCCCTTCTAAGTGGATAGTAAACATTTACAGGGTAAGTCTAAGAGCCGATGAGACACCATGTTCATGACTCGGAAAGGAGAGATGAGGTATCATTGAAATGAAATGGTTTTCATAAGTACAGCGATCAAAGATATTTTGAGCTGATGAGTATAGTTTTCTACGGAACGATTCTATTAAATAAAAAATTAGAATTATATTACGCCTTCAAAAACGTTTACATATATGGCATAGGTCTCATTATTTAACTATACATGGTCCTCCTAAAAAGACGGGCTGCGCTTTGGTCAGAATGTTAGTGCTTCAATATACATGTAGCGTAACAATCAGACCGCTGTTTGAACTTGTTGATTGTCGTAAAAAAGCACACATGAGAATTCATAGAAAGTAGAAAGTCAATTGCCCTAACAATGTCTGATAACGGCCATCAAAACTTGCAAAACGGGAAAAGTATGAGTAACAATGTGGCTGTAAAGAAACCAATTCTCATCAAGTAGTATGGGTACTATAATCCAAGTAATGTAGTCCATTCCAGTAGGAGAGACCAATATAGGAACATGTTCTGTTGATTCGGAGGACTATTTAATAAAAGCTTTCCATAGAATCATTGAATTCATCTAACTTGATTCCAGCATATAATTTTCGRGTCCTTGTTTCTATCACATCTCGTATACCTTCAGGTAATTCAATAATCTCAACCTCCTTTTCATTTTCACTATTATCAGCCTTCCTTAGAATAGAGAAACCAGGTATTATAGCCCCAGGGTCAACATCGCATTTAATTATCGTACAGTCGCCTATTCGACTACCCTCACCAATTTTATAACCTGGGTCAATTTGAACATATGAACCTATAGTGGAATCTTCAATTCTCACATTCTGTCCAATCGACACATAAGATCCTAGCTTTACAGTTCTTCATGAAGGAAAGTTTCATGTTAGCACATGACGATCAATTCCAGAACCATCGAATGCTTTCTGTAGCTTCAAGTACTTACTTATAGATAGAAACACCCTCGTCTATATAGACATATGAACCCATTATCAGTTTATCAACTGTTAACTTTGTTTCAGGACATATTGTGCACTGTAATCAGAATCAGTAAATGTACATCTGTCAGCCAACATTATTCCCTATCATCATTCCCAATTATACAAACCTTTGGTCCAACATTGATATTCTTAGCATTAGATATCACTGCAAGTTTGGATATGCGTGTTTTTGATTCCTTTCAAAGCAATAGTGATAATTAGTATTTCCCTTCCCTCATACTACGAATCTTGTTTCCCAACAGTTAAACATGCTCTCTATTTTACTTACTGTAATAATCCAACTCATTCTTCAAACAACATCATTCAAGTATACAGATATCTTATCTATACTACCATTAAACATTCATTTTTGTCAATCTTTCTCTACCAAAGATTTTTATTAATACCCTGTCGGATGCTGGACCGATCAATCACAATCTGCGATTTGCCCGTAAACAGCTCTCCATACTATTCGGTTCCCAATATTATCATCTGTAGAATCGCACTCACTCTTCTATCAATTTAGTTGTTCTTCCATAGAATTTGACATCCTGTCTCATCTCAGACCATAGAAAATCATTAAACTTTTGATGTTTGTGGCTTAGGTTCCAGCCAAAGAAACCTAGAACATATAAAGTTTGTCAGTAAAACGCGTAGCTCTTCGAAACTCTTCTAGATCTAACACATGTCAGTAACTTGACATCTCTAACTCTAAGAGGAGTGAATATGTGATCGTTGTACTTCACGTTTCTTTTATATTCAAAGCGAGGGTTGGATGAGTTGAAGACTAAATGAATATCTTGTAGTGGATGTTTTGATTTTAAGTCGGATGCACTATTCTTTTTTGTTGAATATCAACTGAGTTTTCGGAAACTATCAATCAATCAGAAGTAATTGAATCGGAAGCTGAACAGAAGTAGTTCACACAGTAAAATGAGCGTGTTTCGAATTCATTGCGGTATGTTGTTGTTTGTTATCTGTATAYCAAGAAAGTGTTGAATTCCCTAATAGGCGATGCAATAATAGCCAATTGACTGAAGAATTGAAACTATAATGAGGGCTTCAGTATACCGGTTTCTGACCTTTTGCATGTTGATTGATATGCTACTAACAGCACATGGATGTTATAGGTTATCAGTGTTATGACTGGGGTAAAATAGGGTCTCAATCCGCAGTTGCTAGGTTTGCGAAAGCTGATAACCCTTCATTAGTTATAGATGAGTCCTCTCCATACGCTGAGGTAAGTAGTCCGGTTTAAGACAATGAAAGTTTTGAAAGCTTGGAACTAACTGTTGTGAACTGGCACCTGCCCATTATTTCTGATCTAACATGACCTATTATCAGCTTTGGATGGGCACACATCCCAAAGTCCCTGCAAAGATAGATGACAATTCCTCATTACTAAGCGTCGTCCAAGCCCATCAAAATCTTCTAGATTCGTCTATAGTTGAAAAATTCGCCAACGTTGACATCCCATTTTTGTTTAAGGTGTTGTCTATTGAGAAAGTCTTATCAATTCAAGCTCATCCAGACAAAGTCCGTGCTTGTCGTTTGCATGCTAATGATCCAAAACACTATCCTGATGATAATCATAAGCCAGAAATGGCTATAGCAGTAACTGATTTTGAAGGATTTTGCGGATTCAGACCTTTAGCAGAATTGGTAGAAGGTCTATCAACAATTCCCGAATTCAGTGAGCTTGTTACACAAGAGGTTGCTGACTCATTTATTGCTACGGTAGCTTCTAGGCTATCTTCGAAAGACTCGTCAGATATAAAAAAGAATAAAGAAGCTCTACAAAACTTATTTCATAAAGTTATGACCGCCGGATCGGATCAAATTTCCACTTTGAGTGCTAAGCTGGTTAGGCGAGCAGAATCGACTTCAATCTCTTTGGGAGGTCAACACCTTTCACCCCTTATTCTAAGACTTAATTCACAATTTCCTAATGATATTGGCTTATTCTGTGGATGCTTAATGTTGAACTATGTTCATTTAGGCGCTGGAGAGGCTATGTTCCTCCAAGCCAATGTTCCACACGCCTACATTAAAGGTGACATAATTGAATGTATGGCAGCTTCAGATAATGTAGTAAGAGCTGGATTTACCCCGAAGTTTAAGGATGTAGAAAATTTGGTTGAAATGCTTACCTATGATTACAATCCTGTATCAGATCAGAAAATGCCTGAACAAGAGTTCCCTCGTGCGAAAGGCGGTATTCACAGGCTTTATGATCCTCCTATTGAAGAGTTCTCTGTTTTACTAAGCATATTGAATAATGAAGAAGCAACTATTGAAGGAATAAAAGGTCCAAGTATTTTGGTGATTACAAATGGTGAAGGTGAAATCAAGGATGTTGATGGAAACAAATCCTTCAAAATGGAAGAAGGACAAACGTTTTTCATTGGTGCTAATACTAAAATAGATCTTAAGACTACTGGCAAGTTAATTGGATATAGAGCGTTCTGTGAAGTCAATTGACAGTCTTGCCATTAATATTGTCAGTTCGTCCGTCACTTAATTTCATAACCACTTATTAGTCAAATTAAAATCAAAGATCCTGCAGTTATCCAGCTCTTAATTCCATAAGCTATTTGTTTCCATAATTTCTATTCTATCTGGAAGTTCTTCACGGTCGACAAGGATATGATGGTTGCGTGAATGATGCCATATCTCTACCTATCAGTAACTTGATCTAAATATTTATGTTTTCATTAAAAAAAAAGTATTACAACAACTATAACAATTTATGGGCCTTTTTCCATTTGATAACCCGCCKTTTCAAATCCCCTACTGATTGCTGGTAAATATTGAGCTTCTTATCCCAAAACATCTTTTCATAATCATCGCCATGTTTATCAACTAATCTCTTGATCCAATCCTGTTCTCTTTCACTTTGAACACGGGGTTTAGTAACAACATTAGCGGCAATTTCCTCTAATTGTTTCACAACTTCTGTCTTTTCTTCCTCGCTGCTGTTTCCGTCTTCTTGGCTGTCGCTCTCATTTTCATCCTGATACTCTATCCTCGCCACATTCCCGTCTTCATCTCTGATAATCTTTCCCGACTTAATACGACTGGGTTCTTCTTTTACTTCCTCTTTTAGCTGTTCTTCCGTACCTCCTGTAGGTTTTCCTAGCTTCACTTTTAGTCCCATTTTCTTATAGCTATTAATGACAATGTTAGTATGTAAGACTATAACAAGCATGTCAAGGAAGTCATCTATCCTATCATTATACTTACTTCTGAGACATCGTTAACTTAGGATCCCAATTCACTGCAATAACTGCATTTCCAAAGACCCTTGACTTCTTATATTTATCTTTAGTTCTACGAGTCACTCTGTTACTCGCGGACTTGAGCTTTCTTCTCTTTCTTACTGTCACCATCTTTACTATTGAGTCCCTTAACTCTTTTAACCGAAATCTCCTAAAGAAACTATTGACAACGTGAAAGTTCTATACAATATTTCAGACAATTCCTTACCAATTCAGATTCTTCTATTTAATTTCATAGCTATTCAAAATGTTCTTATAATAATCGGTAGATAAACCGACTGGTTGATTACTACTTCAAAATAGAGATTTCAGCCATAAAAAAAATTTCTGTCCTAGTGYTATGCAATATCATGCAGTGTATGCATAAAACCTGTATTCTTATTATTTGATTATGTCATCTATGATAATATTCTGACAGATCTCATTATATTATGTCTTCATCAATGCCCCCTGAATTATATCTCTTTCATCGCGGTGTCCGGGTGCATTGCTCACTTTGGAGAACGGGAGATAGTTTCATTAATTGAGTGCTATTTACTACTCATAAACAATACTTAAGCGGCAGGTTGATTTTAGTAACGTTACCAAAATTGWCCTGGCAAACTGAAAGCAGGACAGTTATATTTGAATAGGAGAAGCTGATCTGGAGATAGAGCTGTGGATTGGGACTTCAATGACTAGTTGAGTTGGATCATACTCTTGAAAGTGATGTATGCGTAGTAAGAGCACAACGAAGATAGAGACGTGTTGGGCCAAGAATCTGGATTACTATCAAGCASAAAGAGCGAAGATAAAGATACTATCAAAATCATCAGGGCAATAGAGTAATAACGGATAAGGAAAATAATAATAATAATAATAATAAAATAATAACGGGAAAAATATCAGCTAAAATGGCTTCCGCAATTCATATACTAGATTTGAAAGGTAAATCATTGCTTTCTAGGAATTATAAAGGTGATATCCCTACAAATGCAGTTGAAAAGTTTCCGATGTTGTTACTAGAAGCAGAAGAAGAATCATCAGCAGTTCCTCCCGTTATATCACATGAAGGTGTGAATTATCTCTACATTACACATAATAATTTGTATCTGTTGGCATTATCAAAGAACAACAACAATGCTATTGAGATACTGTTGTTTTTGCATAGAATTGTTGAAGTATTAACGGAGTACTTCAAAGAATTACAAGAAGAATCAATTAGAGATAATTTCGTGATAATATACGAACTTTTGGATGAAATGATGGATTATGGTCATCCTCAAACTACGGATACTAAGATTCTAAAGGAATATATCACTCAAGAATCTCATGCTTTGGAGGTTGAAGTAAGACCGCCAGTTGCAGTTACAAATGCAGTTTCATGGAGATCGGAAGGAATAAGCTACAAGAAGAACGAGGCATTTTTAGATGTTGTGGAATCGGTTAATATGTTAATTAACTCTACTGGTCAAGTTTTAAGAAGCGAGATTTTTGGTAAAATCAAAGTCAAATCTCATTTATCTGGTATGCCTGATTTGAGGTTAGGTCTCAATGATCGAGGCCTCTTTGGTGGAGGATCTGGAGTAAACGGTGATGGAACAAATCCAAGTCAAAGACGAGGCATCGAAATGGAAGACGTTAAATTTCATCAATGTGTTCGCTTGTCAAAGTTTGAAACTGAAAAAATAATAACGTTTATACCTCCAGATGGTGAATTTGAATTGATGAGTTACAGATTAACAGCGCCCGTTAAACCGTTGATATATGTTGATTGTAGGGTTAACAAGTTCTCTAACTCTAGAATTGAAATTAATGCTGTTGTGAAAGCTCAAATCAAGAAAAGATCCACTGCAAATAATGTTGAAATCTTTATTCCTGTTCCTCCCGATGCAGATTCACCAAAGTTCAAATCATCGGGTGGCTCGCTTTCCTGGATTCCTGAAAAATCAGTAATTCAGTGGAAATTCAAGAGTTTTGGTGGAGGTAAAGAATATTCCATGTTTGCTTCTTTAGGATTACCATCAGTTCAGGTCTCTGATGATCCTGATTATAACAAAGCAAAGAGACCAATTAGTGTTAATTTCGAAATTCCCTATTTCACAACCTCAGGATTACAAGTGCGCTATTTGAGAATCAATGAACCAAAACTTCAATATCAAAGTTTCCCATGGGTTAGATATATTACTCAAAGTGGTGATGATTATACTATAAGAATATCTTAGTTCAGTTGGTTTTATAAACTTCATGTGCCTCTTTACTAACTACAATTATGCATCATACTTGTATAGAATTTCAAAAGATGAAGTAGAATAGCAACAATCATGTAATTTATATATAGCACTTTCTGCTCTAATCCATTGGGTAATATGTAGTATGTCCAAGTCATATTCTAATTTTATGTTCATCCCAAGCACTGGTTGGTATTTACCTTTTTACTACCCTTTTCCTCGAAGTCACTGAACCTATAGACCACAAGCGATTTTTAAATCAATAAGAAACAGAAAGTGCGGCTGACAATTCCGTTTCATTTCCATTATTGCATTAAGGTCTCGTCTTTCTTTTAACTACCATACATTCTTTCCATTCCATCCTGTTTCAATCAAACGACGTACCCCAAGGTATCTTTTCAATACCCCCTCTTCTCAGTTTGGGGGGGGGGGTCTGGGTATATTATATTTCACGTCTCATCTTACTTGTTTGACACTAACTTCAATTTCATTATTTTAATCAATGGCGTTTTCAGCTGTGCGATATCTTTAATTACTCTACTGATACTTGGTGTTTCTAGTTTTAACATTATCTGCCTTTATGGTCCGTATTTCAAATTTCCTTATTATTAATAGTCTTTTATTGTATCAATTATCCTTCATGGAACAAAATGGAAACGCACRTCTAAATACTTAATCCTTTTTCAGCTGATTGTACCGTTTGTAGATACCGCAAAACCAGATCCAGAAATCAGCCGAAGGCTAGAAATAATTCTGTTTGTATAATGAATCAACGGAAAGATAAACACATATAGATACACAGATTTTACAAGCAATCAACGAACATAACTGTCTCCAATCAATTGATAGTACAGAAATAAGTAGTCACACTGGATAGGCTTGCACCATTGACTTTGGGTTGGTTTGGTTTGTTGATTGATCATTGTAGTGAAGGCTTATCTGTGTTTAACAAAAGTACATACGGCTCAAGTAATGATATGTGGGGATGCTGGGGAAGTTTCTACAGTTATTCAGGTCTAAACGGGCTGATCCATCCGATGGAGATGATGCTGCTATAGGATTAGACGAAGAAGCATCCTTCTCATTGAATCAAGAAGTTAATGATAATAGTGAAGGGCAATTTGGCAGTTTGAATAGGAAGTTTGATGTGAATAGAGGGAGTAATGAACTCTCCGTGTCTCAGGATAGTATAAATAATTGATAGTTATCATTATAATCATGATGGCGAAGACGAGAGCGATGATTATGTTGATATTTTTGGAAATAAAATCCGAAAATTGGGTATAGAAAGATTAGGTAGTAAGCCTGTTACTGTCGAAGATGCAAAGAATCGGCAATTGACAAGTAACGATGATGTTTTGGGCTCAGCCCAGGCAAATTCGAAAAGTGGGGATAGTGACAAGAATAAAGAAGTGAGCTCTTGGGCAGAATCTGTTGAATAACTTCCTTGTCGATCATTAGAGCGTAACAACAGCTGCAATGATAGAACTGATAAGAATGATGGGAATGAAATGCAGAATGCTTCAAATAAATATAACATAAACAGCAATGGAGTTTATAATAAATTCAGGAAGAATAGAAAAACCAAGAAAAGAAAATATGATGAAAGAGAACCAGACATCAGCATAAACTTAGAATACCATTCATCTGATTCCGACAACGGAAACAGCGATGAGGAAGAATCCTATGTTGAGAGAGGTAGAAACAATCACACTAGTTTAACAGTGAATGGACATAACAAGAATTCAAATGAGAAAACAGATAGTACAAAGAACAGCTCGAGTGAGAATAGTGATAGTAGAACTGTTATTGCACCTGCTGTAGATAATGTAGATAGATGATGATGATGATATGTGGAGTTACTATGGTGAGTCGAAACCAAAGCGAACAAAACAAGTAGCTTCTGATACCAGTCCAGTGAAACATACTGTAACAGAAAAAAGCTACGTCCGTAATATCAAAAGTATGATGGTCCAAAAGCACGTATGATGAACAAACCAAAGAAACGACTACCTCTGCACAAGATGATTTGTATTCAGAAAGTTATAAACCAAGCGGCTTTACGGGAGCATTTGATAGAACTTCTTGTGGGTCAAATGATAGATATTCTGATATATATTTTGATAAAGACGTCAGGTGAAACTCCGGAAAGTACTCTGAAAGGTATTTCGATAGGCGTTCAAGGAAATATGTCAAATACGCGGTCAAATACTCTGACAAGTTCCATCAGAGAGACAATAAATGAGCTTTTGACAAACCTACTGACGAATATTACCACGGGTGCCATAGTAGTAATACTAAGTATTGGAGTAAGTATTATATCGTTAACGATTCCCTTCAAGATTCATATACTGATATGTATTCAAACGCACCAACAAACTCTACTAAACCAACAGCTTCTGACTTTTCCTATCATTCAGTCGCAAATAACAGAAATAAAAGTATTGATAACAGGAAATCTTCTCCTGCTGGCAGAAAATACAACTATGGAGGAAGAAGATCTGACTATGGTGGAGCTACTCCTGGTCGAAGATTTTCGAGTTATGGGGCGAACTTTTCGGACAAGAAATCAGAATATGGTAGCGAAAATATCTCGGGCAGGAGATCTGACTATGGGGATACGAGTTCTCGTAGATTTTCGAGCTATAGTGGCTCGATCTCTAGAAGAAGGTCTGAACACATTGGCTCATCATCAGGTAGAAAATCTGAACATTTTGGCGCTGCTCCAAAAGATTCAACAGGTCTATATGGGTCACAATTAGGAGGAAAATCTGATCATGAAGGATTCAGAGAAATACCTACTACGACTTCTACTCCAAATGATAGAAATACATTCAGAAGCACGTCAAAAAATGGAAAAAAAAAAGCTTCCTATCAAAGCAAGTTTGAAGAGCTTAATCAAATGATTGAAAAGGAAAAACAAAATCACAAGAACAATAGAAGAGATAGAGCAAAGGATAGATCGTCAACTGTGAAGTTAAATGACAAGATTGAATTGGCTGTTGAGGGATTCGATTCTTCGAAGTTAGTCATACCTGAAGAAAGTGATCTTTGGATTGTTGATTATGACGGAGGAGAAACGGAAACAGCAAGTAGAGATGATTTATGGAGTACTGAGTTTGATAAAGAAGCAGAAAGAGACCGAGAAAGGGAAATGGGAAGGGGAGGCAATCAGCAGAATGAAAGTGATGGATATGATAAAAATCAAACTGCTGATGATGTATGGTCAATAGATAATGATGGTGGTGATGATGGTAATAATAGCAGAAGTCAGTATTCTGATGATCATACAAACACAGGTCATTATCCATCTAACAATAGCGAATGGGTTAATGATGATAATGAAGGCTGGGCCAATGAAGATAGGGATTGTGGGGCTAAGAGCAATAATTATGATAGCAATCTTAATGATAGTAGCAGTAATTTCAATAAGCAAGATCAAACTAAAACTAATGGTGGTGATCTTTGGAGTCTTTATTATGACGAGAATGAGAATATTGAAGAAAGAATCGCCCTTCTACAGCAAGTTGACGCAGCAAATGATTTCAACGAAGACAATACTGAAGGCAATGCAACAAGAACCAATAACAACAAACTCAACCCCAATAATAGTAATGCCATTACCATCCCGAATGATGTTGATGATGACACCCGGTTAAGTAAACTCAGCCCTAGAAGTACCAAAAGTAAAGCGTTAGAATCAGTGCGTAATATCTATCAAGATGAGGCCAATGATCCAAATGATTATTTAGATGGACGATTTGATGACGCTAATCATAGAATCTATGACTCTGATAATAATGAAAATGAGTCTGATATTGAAAGAGATGATGACGATCAGAATGATGATGAGAATGACGATGGTAATAATGATTATGATGAGGAACTTAGTAAAGACAATGCTGACTGATAAGAAAGAGGTCTTGTCGTAAAAGGAACATTGATAATGACATTGATAATGAAAGTGACATTGAAAAGGAAACGCCAGGTATACTCAAATCCTATAAAAGAAGGCCTGCACGTTCAACTGAATATCAACCTATTCCACAATCCTCTTGTTGGGGTGATGACGAAGATCATAATCCTGACCGAGCTTTAGATTATGAGAGTGACAATTACAATGATGACCCTATAATTGACAATAATACTTAGCTAGACGATATTCATCAGGTTAAATCAATGAAACCTATACCATGGGCTCAATCTGAAGAAATGGAGAATAGTCCTAGAGTCATTAATTTAGAAACCAAGCCCAAACTTCATAGTATTAGGAACTGGGGTTCAACAGGTAAGTCAGCTGATGATTCCATTATCATTCAAGAAAATGAAGGTATTAGTATATCCAACATAGTTGGAAATATTCATCATCATGCAGAAATGAATAAAGATGTTAAAAGCATAAAAACTTTCGAAGAKGCTGTTGATTATATTGAAGAAAGACTTATAAAGAAAGAACCAGAGTTATTTACAACTCGCAAACGTTTGATTAATCGTCAACAGTTCCAAGAAAAAAAATGGTTTAAATTTATTGAGTACAAGACGTTTGTTGAGAGTCTAAATCAGAAAGTTGAAGATAAAAGAAGAATTGCAGAAGCATTAAAATTATTGCAGAAAGTCAATGAAGGAAAACAGAAGCTATTAATCTTGATAGTGATGATGAGGATGCAAAGGATAATGTTAATGTTGGTATTGATAATGATAACGTCGGGACTAAAGCTGGTGAAGGACAAGATAACAATAGTGATTTGATCGCCAATAAAATAAACAAGAGTGACAAAGATAAAGAAGATAACGGTGGCCATAAGAAAACCAAAGTTGAAGTTGAAATAGAATCAGAAATTGAGAGGGAACTATTGCGAATTGAAGATGAGAAAGCAAAATATGTCTTAAAACTATGAAATATGGTTGTTGAATTGGTTAATCAAACTCATTTCCGGTTAAAAAAATTGGGCATTCCATTATTTTCCAATTCTTCAGCCAAACCTGAAGTAGAAAAGGAGTAGATATTGATTGAAAGAAGGAAACTGATAGAGTATTTCCATGATWAGATTGATGAACTAGAAAAGGATATAATTGTTTTATGATATCTACAGTAATGTGTATGATAATGTATATAGCATCCAACTAAAAGAAAGATAATTATATAGTAAATTCAAGCTGGTATATAGAAATTATATGTTTCACATTTATTTTCAAACCAGCTAATTTTGCAAATAACTTTATGATAGAACGTGTTTTCAGTAATAGATAGTAGATGATATTTCATACTAATCATTTGGTAACTCAAAAGTTATAGCTCGTTTAAATTCATCTAGTGTATTATATTCTTTGGTCGCCATATGATTTTTATATGCTTAGCATTGTTGGTATTCGATTTTTGATCTGCAGACCGAGATAATTATTTGCAGCTTTTCCAATCTCTTTTGCTAAAAAAGTAAAATTCACTTTACTAGGTTACTAGATCGCTCGTAAAACTGTACTCTGTTCTCTACTCTCTTCATATTGGTATCAAAACGACTGTAGTAAAGTATCATGTTAACTATATACATAATCTTTCGGAAAGTATACATCACATTATGTGAATATTTTGGTTTATATCACTCTGTCATGATTTTTTTCGTTCTGACATGTTCAAGTTTATTTTGTTTCATTTCATTTACAATCCTCCAAATTTTCCTGCGTACGCCATTGGTGGGATATCAGGATGCTCAACAGCTTCATATGTATGGAATTCTGGCTCGTATTTCTTATCAAATACAATATAAGCACCAAGATTTTTTTGAACATCACAATAATTAGGAGCGGAAAACACGGTAATCAATCTTCCATCATGCTCGACTTCATAACCTCCCATTCTTACCTCGTGCGATCTAATAATAGCTTTCAGACCATTCCTATCACAGAAATTCTTCGTAACATCAGGACCAAATTGAATACCAATACCACGATTATTAGGGGCTCTACCATTTGGTTTCTGAGGATCAGCCCACAACAGTTCAGTCATGATTCCTTCTTTCTCGGTTGATGCATTAACCTGTAATCGTTTGATAGCTCTGATATCATCCAATGTAACGTTATCGTCAGAGAACAATCCTCCATGCATTACTAAATATGATGATCCAATAAGTGAAGCCAATGGCAAAGCAGCAAAAGATTGTGAGAAAAATGTGAATAACTTCTCTGTGTATTTATGATTGCATTCTCCTTCAAATCCATATACTTTATTCATATAATCAGTTTCATGATTGCCTCTGTTAAGGAAAAAGCCGTCAGGGTACAGTAGTTTATATGAGTAAAGAACTAAAGCTACCTCTGTTGACCATGAACCTCGATCAACAAAATCCCCATTGAATAGATACATATTCGACTCACTTGGCAAACCATTTTTAGAAAACAGATTAAGAACGTCATAGAACTGGCCATGAGTATCGCCACATACTGTTAATTTAGTATCTTCAGGATATGACTCGAGGTCAATTTCAACTAAAGAGGAATCTTTCCTGAACTGTTGTAAACATGCAACAACTATAGCATATGCATAACGCTTAGCTATACGTTTACCATCTTTAAACCTCTGAATCATATCTGTTATGAATTCAGCTGTCATTTTCACATCATATATTGGTGGTTGTTTCTTATTTAATGTAGAATCAGTTGAGTTGTCAGAGTCATTGTTTGATARCAAATTAATCTCTAGTGGAAAACCATCATAATTTGCTTCCAAGGAAATTGTATTTAAATCAAAAGAGGACAATACATCTTCAGCGTCTTCTGTAGCAATTGCAGCTTCAAATTGAAGTTTTCGCACGATTTTTGAGCAATCGTCATAGAATGATTTAGCGGCTTTATCTTTAGGATTTGATTTCAACACTATTCGTAAATCTTTCAAAGCTTCTTTATGCTTGAAAATCGCATTCTCAGCAGTTGCACGTCTATAGTAAGCTTTGGCAAATGAAGGTTTTAACTCAATAGCTTTCGTAGCATCAGCTATAGCTAATCCATAACATTCAGTTTTGATGTAAGCTTGAGCTCTATTAGAATAGAACACTTCGTTGCTGTCATCATTGACAATAGCTTTGGTGTATAATTCAATAGCTTTTTCAAAATCGTTTAGTTTAAATGCTGAGTTTCCTTCGTCTTTGAATTCCAAAGCTTTCACAGGATCTCTATTGCTCTCAGCAACAACATCAGATGTTGTTGTACCTGTTGTCATTATTAACTGTTTTGTGTTGAGTTGACTAATATGAGAACGTTTGTTGAAAAAACAAAATAATGCTAAAAATATTACTCTTCAGTATAATGCAAAGAATACATATAACAAAAACAATCACCTGAATATATATAGCAACTTGTTAAAACCATGGACGCTGAAAAATGGCAATGAATCAAATCAAATCAAATAACTGCTGAGAAAGGAAGGGGTGCCTCTTCTCCTTTGTCACGTTGTATGAACAAAAATCTAATCCAACTTTTCAAGTATAGATAATTGCAACTAAAGACCTTTGGATTATGATTATAAATAGATGTATAAATAGATAAATAATGAAAAGTGGTAAGCAAAGAGATACAAATCGCAAACCGTGAAGATGATCATGACGATAACTACTGCAAGTAGGACAGAAATGCTATATTTTGTTCTGGTTCCAATGTCAGTTTTGAAGTTCGAACAAAATTTCACTTTTTTCTGGCTTTACCCTATTTAGGACAACGTTTACTTGATTAGATAGATGAGCAGTAAGTTAGAGAGAAAGCAAGATAAAGATAAAGAGAGATATAAAAAAGAAAGAAAGAGATGGCAGAGATGGAGAATGGGAACTTATATTTGTTTGAAAAGACAGATGGTGCTATATAGTTGGTATTGTTCCATGCTGTTTAAAAAGTATAAAATTCTCCTTGATCCTAGTAGCCTTCTTGTGGTAGAAGCTGTGAAAAGGAGATATACTTGTAGATTGAAAAATATGGGAATTCTGTGATTTTATGATTATGAGAGGAATGTTAATTAAACCCTTGTCTTCAGAATGTAGTACAAACTGTATAATAAGTTATAGTATTATACGTTCTGTCGACGATAGTTGGTAGAAATTGCCAAACCTGGAGGATCAATACTCATCCTGACAAGGAGGACAAGAGAGGACGAGTTATGCAACGATGACATCTATTGGGAAGAGAACTAAGGAAGAAGGACAAGGAGAAGAAACAAGATGTCTCGTAAATACCTAAGACTGAAATAGCAAGAAATAGTGATGTTTAATTTGCAGGCTTCGTACTAAGCTCTATAAAACATTAATCCTTGATTTGATGAAAACGTCGTTTGTAGAGAAATGATCCACCTTGAACGCAAACATGGACGAGTATTTCGGAACACACAAATAATCTGAACTTTATCGTCTGCTATATTTTCAGGAGATATAATCACATTGAGTCTCTCCTGTCGACAATCGTTGTGTTCACCTATGAACAAACCCCTAATCGTTGATCGAGTATCAATCAAACTCAGAAGACCATATCTAATGCGTCAGTTGTCCTTATTTGGGGATAAAACCCTAACTGCCGTTCAACATAATCTGGTGYTGGATTTAGTCACGTTATGTTTTAAAGGGTTGCTCTGATTCTCGTTTGAGTTAATGCGTGGTTCTGATATTACCCGTGCTGTTATTTACTTATGTTAAGAGAGTAGAAAACAAACTCACGCAACTTACCTTTAACCCAGAGGGGAAGCTGTCCAACCTGTCTGTATCACCTCTGTTTAGTAAGGTGATGGAAATATCACCAACAGTAAGGATTTGGTATATACGCTGCTAGTATATRAAATGAATACAGAGGATTGTTACTATTATATATCTGTGGTTTTCAATCATTTAAAAGTAACGGAAATATCATCGGAAATYAGTCACAATGGGTACGTTCATATGCTATAATTGCCATAAATTGAAAGGCGGAGGAAGGATTGTATTGTTCAAACGAAATGTTTCATTGAAGATAAAGGAACCAATCAATTCGACAAGCAATAACGATAATGAATTGTGTTATATGAGATATGAGGGAGAGAAGCCATTAAACAGAAATAAAAGACAGCAACGCTTTTTCTTGGAAGTAGATCTAGAGGTTTCAAGAGATGAAATTGTTATTGATGACAACGGATGATGCGACCGAGCAAACTCAGAACGATCAACTGTGTGCTTCATAATGTGCTCTATAATGTGCTCTACGATAGGTTTATTTCTGAGATATTACTAAGAACAAAAGAACATACAATGTCAACCATGTCTGTTATTCATCACCAGAAACGGAACTGTAACTCTTTGAACTTATCACTAACATTTAATAGTTAACGTTCCTAAGACCAGAAGAACCTACTGCGCTTCCAAGCAATGCAGAAAGCACACTCAACATAAGGTTACCCAGTACAAGGTATGTTAATGACTTTTAGAAAAGAATTAAGATCTATGAACGTGATACTAACTGAATATGCAGGCCGGTAAAGCCTCCCTTGTTGCTCAAGGTAAGAGACGTTACGACCGTAAGCAAAGTGGTTACGGTGGTCAAACTAAGCAAATTTTCCACAAGAAGGCTAAGACAACTAAGAAGGTTGTTTTACGTCTTGAATGTGTTGTTTGCAAGGCCAAGGCTCAAGTTACCTTGAAGAGATGCAAGCATTTCGAACTCGGTGGTGACAAGAAACAAAAGGGTCAAGCTTTACAGTTCTGATTGTATTTTGTTTATTTACATGATTATCATACAAATAAAACAATATAATTTATTATATTTTGTAGGCCCGCTTATGATTTTGCTGAAAACATGGCTTCAAATTGAAGCTTGCATTGCTAAATATCGGAGTATTTGATTGCCGGCAAGCTTATGTAAATGGTGAGTTAGTATTTTACAGGCAAAACAATTCACTCTCCCTAAATAACAGTATAATCAATATCTGAAACATGACCTAGTTTCGAACTATGTTATTGATTAATCGCAAACGTTTTATATCGGTTAGAGAGGAATGAAACATTATGAAACTTTAATGAGTCGCAGACCAATGTACAATTCTTTCGAACGACGTACGCTGTCCGATCCTGTAGCAACAATGGCGAACTAACTTTTGAAAGTGAAGCTGCAACGGCAGTACTTTTCTCCCATCATTTGGTATCCATTCCAGAGAAACTAATACCCTCATGAGTAAGATCATACTCCCTCTTTCATTATCAGATCTATCTCCTTGTTTCTTTTCATGTATTGCATCATCGCATCTCATTCCATTCCATTTTTCTTTTCCTTGCCAAACTCATGACAAACCCCATATCAGTGTCAGAAAAATGCCTGACAAACTCGTCTCTCAGATTTGTATATCCTGTCCGTAAGATTTCATGATGTTGTGAGCATTTCTAGAGTGTACAGAACACTTCTGTACCCGAATTTGGACGCGTACACACTGTTTGGCATGTTTCCCTCAAAAAGGTAGGAACAGTTGGTGATTGATTATTTCTTGTACTCAAGTCGGATCAATCGACCCTACTATGTTTACTCARCAGCCAATCATACTCTACAAACTTATATTCAACAGGCACTCAACTAGGGAGTACAATTCAAAAGGCTCAATATCGATTGTTAGCTCTTTTTAGTTAAGGCGATTGATCGGTATTCAGGCTCTGTTTATACAATTAGATATATCCTGGTTAATAGTAGCTTGTAGAGCATTTACGAGCTATTATACAATTGATCCGAAAGAATCTGCGTGTAAAAGAAAAACTCAGTGAAGTTTCTTTTATTTACTTGTCAATCCATCAAATAATAATCATTACTCTTTTGCAAAGTTGAAAGTCTGATAGCTTAGCGGCACACGGTATTTTTGACGTCTTCTTTTTGCCGGTTTTTGATCGATTGACTGATAAATCATATTTCAGCTGGAGTACGTTCTCAACGCTTGGCTCTGAATAAAGGATATATTTTAAATTGCGGGTCAATCAAGATGTATTCCCCAGGTAAAGACCCTTACTATCAACAGCAGGGCCAGCCGCAACAAATTCCTCAACAACAGCATCAAAATGTATTTTACAATCAACCTATAATTGCACCTCCACAACAGGTTTATAACGCACCCTCTTCTCCAAGACAGCTTTATCAAATGGATTTTGGTGCATATGGTTCAGGAATGGCTCCTCCGACATTAGCTCAAACCGGATCACCTGTCCAACAACCGATGAATGGTTCCCCTATTACAAATAATCATTTCCAACCACCTCCATCGCCTACGCATTCTCTGAGAAATGGAATATTTCCTGTAAATTCTAATAACAGTGGAGTCAGTGGTTATTCTGGTCATTTATACAATACTCAACAACAAGTTGCCTCTGATAAGAAATACTCTTCCCGTGGATTCTCACAGCAGAACGAAGTAATAGTTCCCAGTGCTAATAATAATAATTTATCGGCTCAAGGACATGATCACGTCATGTTTGAAAGAAGACCCTATATGTTATCAAATACAGCGCAAGAGAAAGCTGCAGCGGTGAAGTTGCGTATTGAAAACTTTTATCAAAAGAGTGTTAGTCATGCAATCGAAAGAAATCAAAGAAGAGTAGATCTAGAACATAGGCTAATGAATGAGAAATCGTCTGAAGAGCGAAAAAACAGACAGCTACAATCCTTGGGTAAGAAAGAGTCTCAGTTTTTGCGTTTAAGAAGAACTCGATTATCATTAGACGATTTCCAAACGGTTAAGGTGATTGGAAAAGGTGCTTTTGGTGAAGTTCGTCTTGTACAGAAAAAAGACACCGGCAAGATTTATGCTATGAAAACTTTGCTTAAATCAGAAATGTATAAAAAGGATCAATTAGCACATGTTAAAGCTGAAAGAGATGTTTTGGCAGGTTCGGATTCACCATGGGTTGTTTCTTTATACTACTCTTTCCAAGATACGCAGTACCTATATCTTATCATGGAGTTTTTACCTGGTGGGGATTTAATGACAATGCTGATCAGATGGCAAACATTTACTGAAGATATCACTAGATTTTATATGGCAGAATGTGTTTTGGCTATAGAAGCTATCCATAAGCTTGGATTTATTCATAGAGATATTAAACCCGACAATATTCTTATTGATATTCGAGGTCATATTAAATTATCTGATTTTGGTTTATCTACAGGATTTCACAAGACCCATGATTCAAATTATTATAAGAAACTTTTGGAACGAGAGCCACAAGAAAAGCAAAGAAATTCAGTGTTAGTAGACCCAATCCATTTGACAATGACTAATCGTCAACAGTTTCAAACGTGGAGAAAGTCAAGAAGAGTAATGGCATATTCAACTGTTGGTACACCAGATTATATTGCGCCTGAAATTTTCATTCAACAAGGTTATGGTCAAGAATGTGATTGGTGGTCACTGGGTGCTATTATGTATGAATGTCTTGTTGGTTGGCCACCGTTTTGTTCGGAAACTCGATCAGAAACTTATCGAAAAATTCTTAATTGGCAAGAGACATTAGTTTTCCCTGATGACATTCATTTATCTCCTGAATCAGAAGATTTGATCCGAAGGTTGCTTACATCTAGTGATAGACGTTTGGGTGCTGTTGGTGGTGCTAGTGATATTAAATCACATCCTTTTTTCCGTGGAGTAGACTGGGATACTATAAGAGAAGTAGACGCACCTTTCATCCCAAAATTGACTTCTATTACGGATACTCGATTTTTCCCTACAGAAGAATTGGAAAATGTTCCTGATTCTCCAGCAATGGCAAGAGCTCATCAACAGCAAAATACTCAAAGTAAAGATGGAAAAGTTAATAAGGAAGATTTACCGTTTATTGGTTATACTTACTCTCGCTTCGATTACTTGACAAGAAAGCAAGCATTATAAATGGATCTCGTCTTACTGACGGGTTTATATAAATAGAAAAGTATATATTGTGGATAAAGAAAGATGCATTCAAATTCTGATAAATGTTGTTGRTATCAGAATTTGTAGTGATTGGTGATCTAATTGTATTCTGAATTAACCATAGACACTATGTCCCGTCATATTGCACCTTGATTCCTACGGCTTCAGCTTCATTCCTAAATAGTTATTAACTGTACTACTGTCTCCATATTATTACAAGGCATATATGACTCAACGATTTCTCAATCATGCAATAATATAATATGGAATTTTCACAGTCCTGTCATTCAAATAATTAGTAAATTATATTCCTTTATATATTTTCTTCATATTATTCTTCCTTCATTAATACAAAGAAGCATTATACAGTTGCCATAGTACGTTCGATACCTACACGCCATTTCCACCAAGCTAAACCCAGTTTGAGTGTTCACGTGAAAATTTTTCACTTCGGCAAAAATCCCCAGCATTATAAATAGGATGGGAACCCCTTGAGAATTCCCTTTTTCTTTAATTAACATCATATATCACGGCTGGATATATTTAAATATATTTGAACGAACAGGTTTAATTTAATTGATTTGTTCACCAAACAGCGCGTGTAGAATAACGCAAATATACTGGGCACCCGACGAGGATTAGAAATGATACGTTGGGAATCAGCTACGCTACAGATGATCAATTTAATATTGATATTACTTGTTGACTATGAATGTTTTGGCGAATGTTTTTGATGCATATAGATAAACTGGAAATGAAGTATTGTTTTAATCAAGAACGAGATTATTAATTATTTGTAGCATGCAGAAGAAGATAACTGAATGACTGTAGTACATGTCGATGCAAGGTACGCCTTTGAAAGGTTCAGATTATTTATTACCTTCATCAATTAATAGGCTATTCGTTTCATGATTCGCAGCTTACTAAATTTACTTATTCTTAATTATTAGAGTCTGAAATACAATACACGTTCATAATCTATCATAATATTTATACAGTGTTCATAACATTAAAAAAAAAAAAAAAAATTTGAAACAATAATAACATGATTACTATGTCAATGAATGGATTAAATTGATCAAAGAAAAAAAAAAAAAAAAAATTTGAAACAATAATAACATGATTACTATGTCAATGAATGGATTAAATTGATCAAAGAGCGTCAGATCTGTCAATAATTAAACTAATGAAATGATGAATGTCTGTCTATTTCATAGAGACCAGTCCACTTTTACCAACAGCATATTCTTCACATTTCAAAGTTACCGAATTCCAATAATTTACACTAATGTCAACATCATCCGCGATTAAATTGTTCAGCTCTCCCGGGCCAGGTTTACATTTAACGAAATCCTCGCTATACTTGAATCTTGGTTTCTCCACAATAATGGTTTTCACTAAAGGCCTTCCAAACCATCTATCTTTAGATTTTAAAGCTGCAATACATTTATGAGTAAGCTTCATAATTCTTTCATGTGTTAACTTCTTGGACCTCTCGGGTTGCCATACTTCTTTCACCGTTTCAAATATCGAATTTATTGCTGATGAACACGTAGATGATGATAAAGAAAGAGAGGTATTAGCGGTGGACGAATTTGAGCCACCAACCGTTCCAACCGATGATGTTGAACTACTATCTTTGACTTCAGGTTGAATTCCATCAACAGGAAATATCTCCAATAATTCATCAAGTTCACTTTCTTGTTGTACGTTGCTCTGCTCCAATTCTTCTCCATGTTCTTTATGACCAGTCTGATCAGAGGATAACAACAAATCCAAGCTTTGCCGTTGAATATCTACTGGTTCATTATCGTTGAAATCGGATAGATCATCTGGTAATTCAACATCTGACGTTGGTGGAGAAAACGATTCTGTTGCTAAAGGTGACATCGGTTTTGCTGTGATGCTGAAGCTAGAATTCAAAAGTTCCGAATTGAATGACGGTTCAAAAAATGATCTTGGATTTTCCAATCCTGAGAAAACGTGAGATTGAATCTGCTCTGAATTTGATCTTAATCTCTGTAGGGGTACAGTTGTGATACTATTCAATGATCCTGCTTTGGCTTTAACGACAGAAGGATTCGAATTTGAACGGGACCTTGTCCTATCTGATAAAGCATTACGTGCTGATTGTGTGGTTTTGTTTCCTAGCGAAAAAGGGGTTCTGAAAGAACTTGATTCAATGGCATGTGCCACTTCATTCACAGAAAGAGTATCAGGTAAATTTTGGACTTCTAACATCGGGTTACCATAAGAAACGCCATTTCTTATATTATCTGCTCTTCTCCTTCTTGGAAGAGTTCTATATTCTGTTAAAACTCTTTCATCTAATGGAGAAGCGACGTCTCGTCCTGCTGTTAAAATAGTGTACCAGTCAATAACATTTTCTAATGAATAGCACTCAATGAGAAACTGTTCTTGTTCCACTCTTAACCGCAAGACGTAAGGCTTCTTGGTATAATCCGTAGCTAAACCTATCATCGCATACTGTAAAGAGTAGGACTTCTTTAATTTACTGTTCAATTTGATTGCATTAATTTGAGATTGATGGGGAATAATAAGGTTGAATTTCACTGTGTCAGGCACTAATTTCTTGTCCGGTGCAACTGCTGTGTCAATAACTTTATACATGGGAACTAGTTTGTTGAGAGCCGCCATTTGTTGGCAATGAGCTGTTGATGAGCTGCTTCCCTGGTTAAAGTTTTCAGTGGTCTCTCCCAATTCTAACGAGTCGTTCGACATGCTGAAATAATCCGACCAAGATCCAGGAGTACCAGTTGCTCTATTGTATGGGTAATCAAGGCCATGTTGATCTAACTCTGGGGTTGATGTGATATTTGTTGAATCATTAAAGGAACTCATGGATCCGTTAGACATTGTTGAAATTGTTGATACGCTTGAAAGTGATCTATTTCTGTTCTTATGTAGTTGAAAAGCGCTTTTGAGAGAACGACTAAGACTGTTTCCCCTTTCTCGAGGTCTGAATCCAAGCTGACTTGTAGATGATGATGATGGTGACATCGCTACTGATGCAATGGAATGACCTCCTGAAGTCATATTAGTAGCTGATAAACTGTGGCTCATAGACGAACTGATAGCTGCATGCAAAAGGTCATTTGTTGAACTCTCGTGTGATAGAAGATCCATTGATGGCTGCTTAGATGTTAATCCATTCGAATTCAATGCTAAAAGACTAGTTAATGATGATGATGGAATCAGGTGTGAAGTCGATGACGTGTGTTTTAGTCCGTTTGAATTTGTTGATGATTGGACAGGTTCTATAGCCTGAAAATACAGCGAAGGTATATGAACATCTTTAGGAGAATATATATTTAGTTGTGTGTTGTTAACTTCAAGGTACACTTTCTTCCAAGTTCTATTATTTGCCTGAATGTTCGGCGATATCAGCTCTGCTTTTCTCGCGACTAACCCAAACTTGTAAACTGATGATGAATAGGAAGGTAACGGCTCCTTTACGTCTACTTGGAGAAACTTCTGTATCGCTGGATCATTCTTTTCATATAAAATATCATAAGGAGGAGCTGGTGGAAGTCCAGTATAACCAGAAGCTTCCAACATATCCTGTGACATTATGATAGCTGTATGGTTCGTGTAGTTGCGGTTGTTGTTTCAGTTGTAGTTATGTCTGTTGCTGTTTGAGTTTGATTGTTAGTTCCTATATCAGTTTCATGATACTTTCTGTTGAGCAATTCATCTTTCATATATTGTAACTCGTGTATATATACATTTGATGTTGCTGAAAACAAAATCTTTGCTTCTGATGACTAGCAGTTAATCTCCTAATTAGTTTCAATACAATATCACCTAAGTAGCTTTATGTATACTAGTGATGTTGCTTGGGTTAATTATTATGCTATAAAGGGTACAAAGCGTTATTCGAATGAGTGAAACTACTTTTGTGATGCATTGAACAATCTGCACTCAATATTAGGTCTGTAGTTTAAAAGTGATATTGATATCTAAGCATATATTTATCCGATTGTTCTAAAGGAAAACGAAAACTCTATAAGCGAATAGGAGTGGGAAAAAAGAAGTTAGAATCATGCTGATTTGGTTCCTTCAGTTCCTTTTCACTGACTCGGGCTGATCGTTACTTACTTACATCATCTTCTCTGTATAACTTTTTCTTCATTACTACAACATGGTCAGATAGCCTTTTGACTCACTTTTGAGTTAAATAAGGTTCGGAGAATGACGATGGAATAATTTTACTGATTGCCTATTTGGGAAGTCTCGGAGATAGTGTATAGATATGGGGGAAGTTGGGAGATAAATCAAGAGGGTTTAAAGGAACTGAGTGATTAAGAGAGAGAAGATTTTCTCAGAGACCAAATAAACGTAGATTGTCAATGAGAATACTCAGAACTCTTGGACTTTGCCTGCTACAAGGCATTTAGTATCTTCATGCCTAACTTGGTTTAAAAACGTGTATTAGGAGGAAGGAAAGTGTCGAATAATCTATTATTGGATATGAGGCATTGTTGTTTCAAGTTTCGAAAAACAAGTTTACAATGTAAATTACGCTAACTATTAATCTTTAATCTAGATTGGGGAAAACAGCTAAAGACAGTTGTTAACTCACCATGTAAATTGCTACTCGTTTCAACTTTGGCTTGCTTTTCTTATGATTTTTATTATATATACTGTTTCAATTATTTTATTAATTCTACTATTGAATCAATTCTTTATTCAACATGCTCAGCAGTTCCGAATTAAGATATGCCCGGAAAATCCGGGCGGTCCACTATGCGTAGGTTCCAAAGTTTTACTTAAAATTTTGACTTTTCATCGCGAAGTTTCCTTCCCATAAATAATGTGGTTCTCTTTAAAACAGAGTAAAATGACATTAGAGACAAGATGAACAGAAATGTTTTGGAGATCATATATACTATAAAAGGGTTTTTGTTAATTATTCTTGTTTATCTATTATGTATAATTCACTAACAATAATTAATCACTTCTATTGCTTCATCAGTTAGAGGCTTGGATGTGACAATCTCAATATAAAGTTCTGGTTGGTTTCGCACTGGAGGACCAAAATTCCCTAAAGTGAATTAGAGAATTAACTAGAGAAACGGTAGAGAATACTCTACATTAACAAGATTTGGTGGAAATATCATTATATTAATATCAATCATACTTTTCATTTCTCCGTAATAACCTATCGAGCTGGAACTGTTATGATATGGTACCATAGTTGATTCATTGGTCATGTACCATTCTTTAGCTTTTCTTAACACTAATTAAGGTTATTGACATGTCGAGTCAACCGCACATGCATATAGGTGCATGTCATTTTCATGCTAGCAGTTAAACCTCCTTGAAATGACTTGTTATGAAACTTTCAAATAATGAAGAAAGAAAGAACAGAATAGCACAAGCGAAGATATTGTTCAATAATAACATTAAACAACAAACATAACAGAACAGAATAGAACAATAAAAAAAAGCTCATATGATAGTTTGAATCAATTTACCTTCTATAATTGTTGTTTAATGTACTGTTGAAATTTTATTGGGGGCCAACAAAAGCACTTTTCCTCCTTAATTGCCTATTTAATATGATAAGCTGATATAAGTGTTATAAATGTGGGGTATACATATATCTTCTACTTGCTTTCAAATAAAAATGAAAATGAACATGAACATCGTTTCCCTAATTATTTGATTTGCTTAAAGAAAATGACATAACACGGCTTCTAGGTTTCTATGCATTAATGCTGAAAACCATTAACAATGCATTGAAAGGATYAATCTAGAACGACAAGACGCAATACTGGAAGGAAAAGTAACAGGATATACTATAATAAAATAGTTGACGAGATCTATAAATAGTAGATCCATCAGAATCCAAATGCTAATATTTGAAGAAAAGATAGAAGCATCGAAATATGATCACGTTTTACCAGTCAACTGAAAACTGCAACTTTGTTATATTTAAAAGGGTATAAAGAACCTTTAGTGTATTAAAAAAATTATCAAAACACTATACATTATGAATATCAATAAAAATACCAATACCTAAGAACGGACATCCTTGATGAGGTCCTTAATTTCTTCCCACATTTCTTCAACAAAAAAATCAAACTCAGCAGCCTCGTCTATATCCTCTAATTCCATGATAGCTGGGGTGTTTTCTTCACCAGATAGAACGGCTGGAACATCATCAAGAGTCAAAACACCATTTTCTGCTTTAACATGTCTTGAGTAAGGAGGTAAGTCTAAGATGGAGATATTAAATTTTTGCTCATTGGCAAACTCTCCAACTGGTAAAGTTGTTGTAACATTCTGCTTAGACTTTACCTTGAATAAAGTAGTACCATTGAAGTCGAATTTGAACTTTTCTGAAACGGTCAAGTTGACTTCGGATCCTGTTACTGTATCTTTTGTAGTATAATAGATGGGGAAGGTATGTGCAGCAGAAACATTGAATAAAGCTTCCCCAGAGGTTGAATTTGTAACGTTGAACTTTTGTTTTCCAATATTGATAGCAGTTACTGTACCGGAAGTTCCACGAGCATAATATCTTTGGACATTGATATTGTTGGAGGTAGCGTTATAACCAGTGCTGAAGTTGAAAGAAGAACCGTCAATGAAGTCATAAGTGAAGTTCGTCAATAAAGTTGATGAAATCTTGTTGGAAACGATTTGAGTCAAAGAGAAACCGAAAGGAGGTGCAATTCCAAAAGATTTTGGTAAAGTCTCATTGCTAGCAGCAGCAATAAATCCACTTGACCCATTGACATAAGGTGAAGCCCATGCCAGAAGAGTTGAGTCAATAAGCCAAGGGAATGCAGGTGGTGGAACAGTTCCAACAGGAGGAACAATAGATGGAGTGGGTTTGAAAAAAGTGGACTTCAAAACATCACTATGAACTTCAATGGCCAAATCAGCTTCACCAGCCCAAAGAAGTGGTAAAACAGGGGTCAAATCAACTTCATATGCCAACAAATCAAATGATGATTGAGCAACAATTGGTGACCATAACTTGGGGTCGAAATCAGAGTTAAGAACCAATGGTGTAGGTGAAACTGAGGCAATGAATAAATCATTGATATAAACATTGACTGATCTAATTGGGCCACCTCCAATTAATTCCTTGCCAAACTTGGAGAAAGTATCTTTGAATTCATCCAAAACATGAAGGAAGTAATGCTTTTCCTCTTCAGTAGGGAGAGCATAGAAAACAAGCTTGGATCTTGTGACATTGGCAGGGAGTTTTGGTAATGATGCGCTTTCACCTGCAAGAGGAATAATGAAATCAGGAGTGTGGTTTGCGATGAAAATAGAAGCATAATCAATTGTAGGAACTGCTGGTGTATCATTCGAGAATAAGTAGTGATGGAAATCGACATCTTTGTCTATTTTAGCTTGGGCAGATTCAGTGGTAGCAGTAGTAGCATTGAATAAAATGGCAGTTAAAGTCAAGTTGAAGTCTCCAGTGATTTCATCAGCGAATACAAACTTGATTTCCTGATCCTCTTTGAAGTAGTCCAAAAGGAATGAAACTTCCTTGGTGTAGTTATAAACAACGCCAGTTCCTTGAGGATCAGCAGTTGCAGTCTTCCAAAAAAGTAAATCACCAATGAAAACATCAGCAACTGTAGATACTTGAGTACCGTTGATTTCGGTTTCGAGGTAGAGTAAAGCATTGGTAAAGTTGAACACTTCTGGGGCTTCGAATGTTCCAGATACTTCTTTTCCAACTTCAGTGGTAGAGAAGATTACTTGAGATACATTATAGGCGCCTGCTGGGACTTCAATTGGGTATGAGACTTGGAATACTTCCACAGGTTCAAACGATGGAACTGGTTCAGCGGCAGAAATCGAAATATCACTATTAGTTTTTACGAAAGGAATGTATTGTAAAACATGCTCAGGTGCGACAGTCAAAGAGACTCCTAAAGCGATTGAGGCGATAACAATCAATTGGATTATAGCAAATAAAACTCTTCGAAGAAGGGTTGGTTTTTTTCCAACTGTCAATGGAATGTTATCATTCAGTTCAACAGTATTATAGAGTTCTTGTTTGGCCAATGAGGCCTTTTCAACATCTTGTGAAGACATTTTGTTAAGTAATGGACCGAAAGTAATTCAGTTGCCTATCAATCTGTTACTTCGACTACAAACCAACTAAAATAAAATGTTTAATTACCATATTCAAGAAAGAGTATTTGTTCCTTTTAACTATAAAGACAATAAAAGAGCGACAGGAAATAATTTTATATTTATACAATAAATGTGGTCTGTACGTTATAATAGTGTATGCTGCTCCTTCCCTCATCTTTTCCTTATTCCTTCTATTCAAATATTTTGCTTGAGATTGTCTTTATTAGGTTTGATATAGAGTTTAGATATGTTAAAACTTTAATTATAAAGTCTGGTTGCCGACATTTTTCTACAGCATGGAATAAGAAAGGTGGTTCTTGCATCATTTTGTGTAAATGGTTCAAAGCCGAGTTATTCAATTCTTTCGAATATAAATCCCACAATCTTAGGACTCAACCCAAGTACTTCATGTACCGGTTGTGAGATAAATCTCAAACTGTTTTGCTTTCGAATACTGAATGATTTACAGTTTTTGGGTTTTAAGTTGTATCAAGGCTCACAGTATTCTATTTTGTAGGTTAATATGAGGTTTGATGCTTTTATTTTAGGAGGAGAACAAATTCCTCGAGAATGAAAAATATTAGTACTAGGAATCGTATACTTTGACCATTAAAGAAATATTTAAACTGGTTTAATTGATATTGGCTACCATTTCTTGTTCGTTTACTGATTTGGTTCAAAATTTAATGATTAAGGACTAGATTTAAATAGAGCTAATCAGGAGAAATACTTTAAATTCAAATTAGTTAAACTCAATTCCACATCTAGTTATAAATCTGTTTACGTTTACGTTTGCCTGCTCGGAACTGGAAAATATTTGAATACTATGAGACCCTTGAAAACCTATGAAACATTACGTAATTAGCAGAGGAATTACTTAAGATGAGGTATCAAAAGGATGTTCAAAAATTGAACAATGAAGATGCAATAACAATACGAGCAGTAGCTCTATGTAAGAGATTGAACGCAAATATTTGTAATGGGAAAGTTTTATTTGTTCATGAGTGGATATTGTTGGTAAAAGAGCTGGTGCTTAGTAGTAGCTACTCACATTTGGGAAGTACCAAACAGGAGATAGCATCCCTAAAGGTACGGTATAATAAGCAAAAAGCAGGGCACTTCTTCATTTCATAAATCTAATGCAATTTGTCACATGGTTTCGACTTTTGGAGGCTAATCATTCCTATCGTGGAAACTAAGTAGATGAGGAGAACCAAACTTCTACATTTATGAATACCAGATGATTGAATCTCGTTACAATAACAATACTACATTGAGCCATCTTTCTTGTTTCTTACATTGTCATACATAGCTCTCTTTCTTAACTCAGCATGGATCGACTGCCAGTGGATCCATTCCCTGATGGCTCTCGATAGAAACGGTATGGAAACTCTATGCCCAGAATCGGTTTTCCGCTTGTCAATGTCACATACTTCAAGCTGCTCGATTTGTTCGTAGTTGTTCCAATTGTTTTTCTAATAGTATTTCAAGGAACGGAATAAGAGATTCTCAATCAATAGAATCTCCAACTGTTAAAAGTGTTGAGCTTGACGTTTGATAATTATGTATTTCAAACGCCTTGAGGGTCACAATTCAATGTAAACGGTTTGATAAGAAAAGGTTTACCGATTCTATAGATCAAACAAAAATCAGACAACGGAGATATCCGAAGAGAGTTTGCGTATACTCGTCAAGAATTACTTCAGTAGAAAGGGTCTGTAGGAGGCCACCTAGAAGCATATAATAAATGATTAGGTAATAGTTAATTTCCATGTTATCCATCTGTGTGATGATATGAGCTCCTATGGAAAGAAAGAAATATAACATTTGTAGGAATTACGGTATAAAAGAGAACCATTAATCATTATTTTAATCCTCATTCAATCACTTTTAGAAATGTCATATTAAGGTGTATTGTGATGTAGTTTTGTCAGTTAAGGTGTGCTGGTGCTTCGCACAAAGCAATTCCATCAAATCTAGGCACACAGAAGAATGTCTCGAACAATAAAACTCCAACAATTAATAAAGTAGTGATAATTAATAACGCAGAAGGACCAACTGCCGTCCAAAAGATAGTAGAAGCAATAATGATTGAACAAAGTAATCGTGGTATCAACCTGTACCTCTTCCTCAAAATGAAAGTCCCATCTTCATCATCTAACGCTTTATCACAAAATGCAATTACCAACAATATCAGTAATGCTAAAGCCATTCCGCCAGAAAACATAACTCTCAAAGGTTGATTATATTCTCCCTTGAGGATCTCCCCCGAAGCATCAGCAGCTAAAACCAAACTCGCCACAAGGCCCAAATGACAGTATATCCACAGATAGGCAGTGTGTGCACTCCGTCTGACAGCATGAACTGCCCGAGTACTACCAGAACCATTCGTATAGATCCAAATAAGACTGTAACTAATAATTACCATGCACATTGCTCTTGTAAGTTTAGGTCCCAGTCCAATTCCTGCAGGCGACCCTGCTACAGCTACGTAGGTAAATTCACCCAAAGCAATAATAAAAAATGCACTTAATCTCTCGATTTCATGCTCGATATTCACTGCTGTTCCATATTCACTTTTAATGAATTTTTTGAACCATGGGTGAAACATAACAATGCACAATGTTTGCTCAGTTGCAAGCAAAAATGCAGAGCAGATGATACGCATTCGACCAGTAGGTACCAAAATAATCAGTAACCAAACAAATGCAAGACATATCACTGATATTGAGTAGTATCTCATTTGCTCTCTTGTCTCGCGGACAAAAAAAGTATAGAAAAATAACATGAGTCCGGTTATAATTCTTGCCGACATGTAGAATGTAAGTGCTACAATCGCTGCTTTATTCGAATCGAAATAAAACGGAGCGTTGTTGCCAAAAGCAACTAAACAAAGGAGAATCAGCAGCACATATAATCGTTGCGGCAAGTCGTCAGAGTAATAATAGTTCATAAAATCCTTCAAATCTGCCCAAATAGTCCAGGCAGGAACAAAGGTGAGAATGTATAGACCAATTTTTTCATAACTTGCATCTTCGGTGATATGCTCTGCTATGTTAGCAATGATCCCCACGTATAATAAATCCAAAAATAATTCGAAAGTACCAGAACCTCGTTCATTTCTGGTCCGGTGTAGTTTTCCGTGGTGGAAATAGTTCAAAGCGTGAGGATAAACAAACCACGGTGATGTTCTTCTTGGTGGGTCAATGAACTCAACATCAATTTCCCCATACTTCCGAATAAATTCTGATTCTTCCATTCTATTATTGTTATAGCCACAGGAGAGAAAAGATCCTAATAATGAGGTGAAGCAAAATCAATTCTTTAGTCAATCTCTAGTAGCTTCTTTAACTGCGTATATTGATAGGTTCAGTAGGTTGCACGACTAGCTGTTCATATATATAGGAAGAGAACTACATTTCTGGCTCAATTGCTACTTAGTATTCTACTGTGGTCTACAGAAGAAGGCTCGTGATCCCTTATACCTTATCGGTAGATAATAAATGATTACATAATTCGTCTTGTACTAAGTCATCATACATACTATCAACATAGAGAGGTCAACATTAGGATTTATCACAATAAAAATAAAAGTACAATATGGAATGTCAAAAGAGAGTTTGAGTTGAGAAGTTTAAATCTAGATGAAACTCATAGAAGAGGGCATTATGAGTTGGTTACTCTGTAGAAGCCTAGGTCAGCCCAGTCTCGCTGGAAGCCATTCAGGACTATGTCTGTCGAACAAGCGGTTGCACTATTACTGGGATCCTTTGATTTGAGTTACTTTACCTATAGTGACATATTTCTGGCGTTCCTTGAAGATAATTCGAATAACATGGACTGATTGGTAAAAGTCCCTGCTAATTTATTGGCACCTGATATGGTTGTAGCACTCTCTTTGTTTAGGTGAACCATTTCAGGTTTGCAAAACCATTGATAGTCACGTGAAAGATTAATCAAGATTAAAATGGTGCCTGACTTAAAATGGCCACATTTATATTAGTTGGTACACTGAGTACCTTGAGTGCTTTGATTGGCTATACATTGTACTAGATTTTGAAAGAATGTAGCTTAAGTCTAAACATCCCATTCACCTGGTCTGTCATATAATGAGCTCTAAACGGATTCTGGCCAAGGGTTCTGCACCAGAACTGTTTTCACTGAAACTCCTCCAGAGACCATTTGAACCGAATGTCTCAAACTTATGCTTTCGTGAAAAATTCAAACTACCAGAACCCAAGGTTACAGAGAGTCAGTTAGGTCCTGAAATAACAACAAATCCCTCTCCTATAGAATTATTAAAGAAAAATGGCAGGCTGTCGGTAACCGAACTGATAACACCTTATTGGTGTGAGTTGCAAAAATACTATTCTCTCAAAGGATTGACGAAGAAAAGAACATGGGCTATGACAAATGGAAGTAATTTTCATAAGAAGATGGAACTAGCGGTTCATGAAGAGATTTCAGTGAATCCAGAACTTTTGAAATCAGAAGTTGAACTAAATGCGATAAAGTTCCTGGATCTAGCTAGAAGATTGTTCGATTTATTGACCAAAGGCGAGGCACGAGAAGTGTATGTATTCGATCCAATATCTARTGGTGGTGGTGACAGAGGAGCTGGTCCAGGGATTTTGATGGCAAGTGGATATATTGATCGCGTTGAATATACTGATCCTCAGCCTAACTTGACCCTACGGCAGGTGATGAATATGTCAGCTGAGGATTGGGAAGGTACTTGTAAAATCAGCGATACCAAAACTCGGCTAGGCGGAGATAGGCCAGTTGAATTTATTGAGACAATGAATTATTCTCAAGTTCGGTTATATCATTATTTTTGGAGCAATCTGGTGGCAGATTGTGGTGGACAAGCATGTAATGTATCTCTGAAAAATACAGAGGAAGTTGTAATGTTTTTCATACAACAACTGTCGGGAGCTGACATCAAGCAAACTCTTGGTGGGATATTCCTAGAGGAAATTTACAAATCATATAAATTTCTTGAAGATATGAAGATTAAATCTTTGTACGATATAGGAAAGATTGTTACACATTTGTTCTTATTGCTTGGGGGTTCCAACAAAGTTGATCCTTTGTTTGAAATTAATTATTACTCTAATCGAAGGAACAGGTGGAACGATTCAGAAGATGCTCCGAGGCCTTTTTACTCTTCGCAAAAAGTGGCTGATGAGGAGCGCTCGTTGGCTGATATAAACAACAGCTTAGATTTTTGGTTAGGTCGCCGACTGCCTAATGGTATCAATTTTAACAAAGAAGAGTTGAAGAGTAAGTGTAAAAACTGTGCAGCATCAAAAGTATGCCATTGGAAGGTTGAAGTTATCCAACGCTTGAATAAGGAAGGTGAAACAAACGATTATTATCTATGACATGATATGTCTCCATTATCTATTAGCTAATAGCTCTTATGTATTATATATATACCCCATACGACTGTTCTAGCCCACTCAGTCAATTATAAACCATTCTCATAATTTGCATTCTATTATATTAATTGAGCACTCTAATTTTCATAGCATCTTCTATATCTATTCCAAGATAACTGTCCTGAATTTGAACACCTGAGCTCCATTTTCGTTTGGATGACTCATCAGAAACAGATTGATTCCATCTACTGAAAAGTGTTCTCCTAATCATCTTAACTGGTATTTTACGTACCAGATCTGATGAAGTTATTTCTGATGAAGGTGAATTCATAGTTTCTGTTTGAGAAGCTGGTATTATAYGCATCTGGAAAGGTTCCACTGTATGTGCTGGGTGTTGACGAGGAGTGTGAATTACATCCTTAGTCAATAAACAAAGTGTTTTCCCATCAATAGACATAACTGGCCTCTCCTCTATCACTCGTTCTATGGCAGGTTCTTCACAAGCAAAATCCTTTGCTATTATCCCCTGAGATTCTAGTATTGATTCATAYGCATATCCCATTTTTGCTCACTCTCTTGATCTCGATTGATATATGATTTCGTAGACTCTTATCAGTTTGATTTCCTTCTATGAACTTGCTCTCAATTACGAGAATCTTGCGTTTACATTGTACTCGGTCTAATCTTTAACATGAGACGATGAATATAATTGCAGTAGAGCAGTTGAAATATATATATATCTAAGATCAAGAAATATTCCTTTAAAAGAATAGGCTGATTCCTAGAACTGGTATTTGAGATAATAAAAAAATCCGGCATCATATCCCGTTAGATGCCCTTCTCCTCGTAAACTACTCAGTTTGGATGTGCAGAAAGTTTAAACGGCAAACAAAATAAAGATGTATGCAGGATGAGTTCCGAAAGAGCACTACATGTAGCAACAATACTTTCCGAGTTAATACCGATCCTCGGATTAAGAATATGGCTAATAATCGATGACATGTGTATTGAAGAATTATATTATGACGATAAAAGAGACTATAACAACATCACTGACTCAACAAGAAGTCTCTATAGCCATAAAAAATAATATTTGCAGTCAGCGTTTACTGCAGTGAATCTTAAGTCTCTATTACAACGGTTATCACTACAAACAATTACCCTTGACATCAAAATCAGTAGGCAATAAGGATTCATTTCAAGAAGGATTTCACTATATCTAGGCGATTCATATACTCAGATTTCACTGCTTTTTATCCTAAATAATGCAGTGGTGGGAGGTGATTATTTGATTGTTGTTAATAACAAAGAGCAGTTTGGTCATTGTAGACGCATGTTTATTTATCATTGTTTAAACCCGAGATCATCATGTGAAAGTAATTGACATAATGACTCATCAGACAGTGCCAAATGAATGGCTATCATTTCCACGCAACTTTAATATCTCATAAGCAATACAGTTTAAAGATTATCCACATACATAAATAATATTATATTACATAATCCTGAACTACGAATTCTCTGTCTATGAATCTTAAGAATCAACAGACAAATACAATGTACCGTGAGCCCAGTTACCAAATAAAACGTTCAAAAGGTGCTAAATTCAGTGTGAGGTGGCTAACGACAAATATTTATTACTCTGACCTCCTTTTCCCCTCCATTCATATATTAAACCATACGGTGCAGTGAATAGGAGGTGGTTCGTATCAGCTTCCTGAAAACGAAGAAGAATAAGAAAAACTCTTGCGGAAGATCAATTTATACACCATAGTATTATCTTCGTCCGGGTAATCATTACTTTTCTAAGGAAGAATGAATGTGGCAACGCAAAATAATCAGAGACAATTTGATTACAGTTGATAACAATTGAGAAAGAATTGTTTGTATAGCACGCTATAATAGGGATAGGTTAATTAGAAGTATCCATCAATTAATCGATTAGTATATAAAGTATATGAGAGTTCCTATGAAAGTTTAATTTTCACAATTACTGAACACTAAGATTATAAATCATGCATTTAGCAATATTACAAAACATAGATGTACTGTTTTCTATTTACCTCCTACGTTGAAGCATATAATACCTGACGTTATGAAGATCTTATATCTGATTGCACGTAAAATAGATAAACTAAGCAATAAAACAATTTCCATGAATCACTCACTACCTTGTTTTAGATGTGTGGTTTGCTAGGAACCTTCCATCTTAATACGATGCCGCTTGCTAAGATAATACGACACTTGAAGGAAAGGACCGACTAAATTAGTGAATAAACACCTTGATCAAGGAATATTAAATTTATCAAACTGTAGAACATTTGCAAATTTACTGTCACACTTTGACTCTAGTGCTTCCGAGCCTATTACAAATATGGATTCAGTTAGAACTTTTATTACGACCACTCCAAACCTAGAACTACATCCCTTTTGCTATTTTGCTCTGCATGTACCCCTTATTTCATGAAGGTTTGCTTTAAAAATATGAATCACTTTCCATATGGAGGGTTCGGGCTCGAATGATATTCGGTAACCATTACTTTAATAATTCTACCAAAACAAAACTACAATAGTTGTAAAATTATATTACAGGATCGTATGCAAGTTAAACCAAAAACGCTGGATTATAAATCATAATTCCATAAGACACCAATGAAAGTGGAAGGAGGTATCTTAACAAAATTATAATTCACGAAATGAAGGTAGCTGTAAAAATGTACTGGTGAGATGACACTATATTTAGAGGGCCAAGACAGCAGCAGCCAAACCGACAGCACCACCAAGGAATAYACCGTTTTGAGCAGCACCACCAGTGGCAGTTGGGACAACAGGTACAGTACTCTTAGAATAAGTTTCAGTCTTGACAGTTGAAGTCTCAGGACACCAAGTGGTGACAACAGTTTCAACACTTCCGATGGTAGTGGTGTAGGTAGAGAAGTATCCACCAGAGGTAGAAGGCTCAACTGGGGCACCGGTACCGGAGCTAGAGGGCTCTTCAGTGGTAGAAGCAGAAGTTTCTTCAGTTGCAGTGCTAGTGACAGATGGTTCTTCAGTGCTAGAAACAGAAGGTTCCTCAGTGCTGGAGACAGAAGGTTCTTCAGTACTAGTAGCAGAAGGTTCTTCTTCGGTGCTAGTAGCAGAAGGTTCAATTGGAGCTCCAGTATCAGAGGAAGATGGTTCAGCAGTGGTTTCTGGGATGCTGGTAATGTCTTCGTAAGTAGTACCAGTGGTGGTGGTGGTATCTGCTTCTTGAGCAAGAGCGACGCCGGCAAGAGCCAAAGCGGAGGCAACAAAAGCGTACTTCATTTTATATAATTAGGGTAAAGAACAAAGATTATTTAGCGAAGGACTTTGGTTAGAGATAGAAACTTTTTAATAAGTATAAGAACAAAGAAGAAAGTAGTTGAAGAAGCATTTAATTGAGGATTCAAAAGGAAATATATATATTTCTGTTAATTATAAAAGTGGTGGACATTCAAAATTAACCCACATATTTAAAGTTTGCATATACTGGTACACTTATCCATTGGGTAAAAGATTGACCAAAACAGTAGAATGGTATTTTAAGGTGAACAACCTTAACTATATTTATTTTTAGCTACAATTGTGGCTTCATTTAGATAAGTTATGCAAATCGTATCAACTATTGCAAAACTACTCTAGGTATCAACTGTCTCTAATTGCCAAGGACTAGGGGTGTAATAATTCAATGGTTATTGAACAGAAAGATCCAACGATTGACCTAAATGGTCTTTTGTACTACCAAAGGCTGCATCTAGACTAAAAAATCATTGACTGTATTAACTCTTGAGCTAAAATTATGTTGTCTAGAAACAGAAGCTTGGTTCTGCATTTTACTGTTATTTGTAGATTTCGTAGTAGATTTCATAAAACTGATATAGGAACTGACAATAATTAACAAGACCCATGATGATATGCCCTCATCCATGAATGTGACAATGTATTCCATTTTAAATTACAGGTTGAGTCAGACGAGAAAGGCTGATTGTAGTCAAGCTGGTAAACACTACTAATTCATTAAATATGGCATGGCATATAGGCTAATATTATATTTCCTTCTTCCTATGTCTCACGTATCCTTCCTTGAATTCTGGTTAGCCATTGCCACTCATAAAATTGCTATTCACCGCGTAGAACTGAGAAAATAATCCGTGATGAACCACATATCAATAACTCGATATTTTCTCACTTATTTTTACTTTGAAGATCAGGAAAGAATGTCTTAACAGTTGCGCTTGAATGATCAGCTTACAAAATTGTTACTAGTGAGAGAACCAGTACACATTTTTTGTTTGAACACTTTCTTTATACTCTACTTTTCGATCACTTTCATATTGATTAGTTGGTTATGACCTATGATAAGAATGTGATGGGATAGCATACGATATACGAATATAGCTTAGAGTACATTGAGTGTCGAATAATAAAACATACTTGAACGWACTATGTATTTTCGATTGGCTGAAAAGGGAAAATTCTAATCTGAATTTTGCGAAACATGAGTAAAGGCTTCACTTATTCCATGCTTGGCAATTAACTTTACCATAGCAATAAAAATTATTATTCCTGAGAACCCACCAGCCTTTTGGGCTTTTCTTCATTAACAATTATGAACTAAGAGAAGTTCAACCTTATTCCACACAACCTAATATAAATAAATAATAAAACCAACTTTGAACGACAAGCCTTTGTTTTTTCTATTAACTGAAAAGGGAACGTTCTAATCTCAATTCGTCACGAAACATGGGTAAGGCTTCATTTATTCGATGGCTTGWAGAAGGTTCCAAAGTATGGTGAAACTTTTGTACAAACTGAACAATTGATAATGTAAATTTGAATTAAGTATACGGTATTCTAGCTTTATGGTATTATTGTTGAAGTGAATTATCTTCTCGATGATGAATACTGGTCAGTGTCTGCCTCATCAAGAATGAACCACCACACCATTAAATTGCTGTTGTTACATGTCAAGCCATTAGTACATATCTCCCAACCTTAACTTTCGCTAGATATTGAAAGCCAGTAGTCAAATTTTTGCACTACATAAACTTTTGATGCGATTGTATTGAATAGGAAAAAATACAAAAGAACTTCCATAATAAACCTTGAACTAATGTAAGGCTGAGGCGCCATCACCCAAAACCAAAATCCGAAGAAACTTAACTCAAAAGTTGTTAAGTCCCTAAGTCATTATTAATTAACCGAGAAATGTACTACATAGTCGAATTAGATGAGAGCTCAAGATAATGCCAACAGTAAAGGATACTAACTTCTTTTCCATAACCCCTTTAACATGTGGATGAGGTATGTTGCTGATTAACCTGGTTTCTCTCAAACAAACAACGTTGTTTTTCAATATCGTTTGAATCTGAAAATACCTTTCCACTCAAGCAGAAAAAGTTTATGACAATGATCAAGTCTCTATGACAATCACGTGTAACTGAAATATCTTACAATTTTAATTCTCCACTTGGAGTAGAGCTTGTTTGCAGCTACCAGTTTCATGTAGGCCTTTTAATTTCAGAACAGCAGGAGGTCGTTGCATGGTCCTTCTCAATCAAAGATAATTAATAAATTTCGTCACTTTCAAATTCACAATGATTTCACGTCTTTCAGGCACGTAAATCACATATTTTCGTAAAACTTCAACTCATCATTGATACCGTAAAAGATCCTGGGTGTCTTAATAAAATTAGAACAATTTAATGCCTAGAACATTTATCGATATGCTTTAAATTAGTGGATTACCTAAAATACCCTGTTTACTACTGTACTGACCCAGGCAAACGAACATCGAGAAAACTACTGCAAGTGCCTGCACATGGGTAGGAATTTATCAGCCACTATTTCTGCACTAGTTCTATAGTACTGGTTGTGATATATAGTTAAATAGTTAGGTAGCTAATGCTTCATTTTAGTAACAATCCATTCTTGGCTCTCAACACAATCAAAAAGAAAAATTCTGAAGGCGAACCAGAATATTTGTTTGGTTCTAGACTACTCTCTTTCCATCAGTGCGGACTGAAACTATGCGAGCCAAATAAAGATCGAAATTCTTTTCGTGTCAACAGGTGTATTTGGTATTTGGTATTTTCAATTGAAATAAATAGCTGAACGAAAATTGCTGGAGCAATATCAATATATACTGTTTATCTTTCCCTTATTAATGAACTTCATAAACTATTGATCCATGTTTCTGATTGTTTGGCATTCCGTCATGATGAGAACTAATTTTTAGTATAACGAACGTACCGGAGAATATTCTTTTCCAATGACTGATCACTAAATATCAAATGCAATTATTGTCTTCAAGGTTTAATATCAACATTGATTTATTATTATAATAGAAGATCCTTTAGTAGAATGTCGACTTTACCTGTGGCTCAATATGATACCTAAATTAAAGGAACCGCCCAGTATATTAATCATAATATTAAATAATATTATCATCTGTTTGATCTAAAAGAGCCGGAGAAGTTATTTCCTATGATATTCTGGAAAAGATACTATTCTTTATTACTTAAGAATATATATTAAAGACGCACACTCTTTTATAGCAACCGCAACTGTAGCTCACTTGATATGAAAGAATATAGCCTCCATTTGACTACTGATAACAAAGCAAATCTGTTAATGTTGTCACCTATGCCAGAAATGGAGGTTGAATGCGAAAAACTGAGTAGAATGCTACCTAGATACGATGTAGCATACTGCACCAACACCTAGTATCATAGAACACTTTTCACCTGCACAATTAGGACGGTGGTGTACACTGCCGAAGAATTCTGTGACACACAGATCACAATTCTATCGATTTCCCCTTATTTGATACCCATTCCATACATCACTCCGGATTCCTTCCAACGTTTCTCAGTATCATTTCTAGGCATATGAAATATACCATTTTGCTTCATAAAGCGCTTATATAATACCATCGTTATTTTAATTATATTCTACAAACATATATAATGCACCGGACATGTATTACAATACTAGTAGTTCTTTACCTATTCCTTTGAGCATGTCTATCTATCGTCATCACTTTTGACATGTTTAAAGAAAGTAGATGTATCATAAAATCTTATTCTAAATATACAGAACTATACATAGCTATGCATATATAGGAAACTTTATTAAGTTCCGGGTAATAATCTTGTATATCCTGCCTCCGAATTTTCAGTCTACACTATCATCAAGTGAAGTTCATAATAACAGAACAAAACTGAAACATGTTTATGATCGTAAGATAATTGAATTGTTGATTTCATTCGTAAGGAGCAAATTGCAACTAGGACGAAATGAGCATATAATATCATCAAGTTAGTAATTTATACGTGATGAACCGAGATAATCGAGGACCTAACTCAGCAGTGGAAGATTCCAACTTACAAGCTTATGTGTTTACCACATTTGCTACTATAGCCAACAGTGTAGACAGTATGTCATAAGAACAATAGGAATTGTTTTAGATAGTTACTATTTTCGAATTGCAACTAACTTTCAGCTCATAGAAAAGGTTTTTGTTCAGTTAAGAGATGGCAGAACTTTTGTGGGAATCTTGAGGACATTTGATCAGTTTGGTATGTGATAGGGTTGGATTGAGGTAATAAATGAGAACTGAAACGCAACAAACAACACTAACATTGCTTGAACAGTTAATTTGGTTTTACAAGATGGAGCAGAGAGAATATACACGGAAAAATCATATGGAGAGAAATTTAGGGGAGTGGTGATAATCAGAGGTGAAAATGTAGTATTTGTGGGAGATATCGTAAGTTGAATGCTCTAATTCTGTCCATGCTATATCAACTGCTATATTGGAAAGCATTATTAACACATCATTAATAGGATACTGAAAGGGAGGCAGCTACTTTAGAAGCTTTACAGCAAGTCTCTTTTGAAGAAGCAGAGAAAGAAAATATTGAACGATTGAAACCTGAAAAAGAGAAAAGCAAAATGGAGGTGAAATATGCTAAGTCTATCGGAGTGCGACCAACATATCCATTACCAAAGGCATCATGGGGAATGCTATTAGATACGAAAAACATATAGATATTCTGGGATCTTGGGGGTGATTATTGATAATTCAGCTTAGTACTAATACGGGTTCGTTTGTAATTATAATGGGAGATTACTACCAATAAAGCTGTAGAGACGTTGTTGAGGGTTGGAAACTGTTTTATATCAAGAGGGCAAGACCAAAAAACACGCTACAATTTGATAATTACTTCACATTTAACACTTTCATTTATATAAAAACTGGAATCCATTAGCACTCTTTTCAGAGAATGCTATTAACTGAGATGAGCTACTTACAATTTTGCCCCTTGTGACTTGAATGCATTCTCAGTCAAAGAATCTAGCTTGTCGTAATATTCCACAACATTCTTAGTCCGTTTGAGTTCGTTTCTTCCCAATTGGTTCAAATGAACTTCATCTGGACCATCTGCAATTCTTAAAGTTCTTTGATTAACCCACATAAACGCTAATGGGAAATCTTGACATAGCCCAGCAGCACCATGCATTTGGATTGCAAAGTCAATAACTGCCAGAGATGTAGTAGGAGCCACTATTTTTGCTATGGCAATTTCTTTTCTTGAAAGCTTTGCTCCTTTATTGTCAATTGCAGCAGCAGCGTTAAGTACCAGTAACCTTGCTTGATCAATTTCGACTCTCATTCTTGCTATTTTTTCCAAAATAGCACCATGTTGAGATAACTTCTTTCCAAAAGTAATTCTTGTGTCAATTCTTCGTAGTGTTCGTGCTAGTGCTTCTTCTGCGGCGCCAATAGACCTCATACAATGATGAATTCTACCAGGTCCTAGTCGTCCTTGAATAACTTCAAAACCTTTCCCTAAACCTAACACAACATTTCCCTTCAATGGAACCCTACAATTGGTAAATTTGATTTCCATATGACCATGCGGGGCCTCATCAAATCCCATAACATGTAAAGGTCTAACTACCTTAGCACCTTTGGATTGAGCCTGTTTGGCATCGACAATTAACACAGAATGTCTTTCGTATGGATTAGCGTTGTTGGGATCAGTCAATGCCATCACCAACCATAAACTACATCGGGGATCACCAGCACCAGAAGACCACCATTTTGTTCCATTGAGAATAACTTCATCACCYTCAATATCAGCGCTCAAGGCAATATTAGTGGCATCAGAAGAAGGGGCAAACTTTTCAGTCATTAAAAATGCGGATCTAATTTGTCCATTCAACAATGGAACCAACCACTTTTCTTTTTGAACCTCAGTACCGTATTTCGCTAACACTTCTGTATTTCCTGTGTCTGGTGCACTACTATTCATAGCTTCAGGTCCAAGTTTAGTACGGCCCAATTGCTCACACATCAAACCATATTCAACATTAGTAAATCCAGGTCCCTCTTTATATCCACATAGAAAAAGATTCCATAAACCAAGGGCTTTTGCTTTCTCTTTCAAAACCTCGATTTGCTGAGGAAAAGTTGCCCATCTCTTTTCAGGATCTTCTGAAATCTGTGATTCAAATATATGCTCTGTAGGTAAGACCTCCTCATCAACAAACTTCTTAACTTTATGGAGAGTTTCCAAGCCTCTTGTAGATACAAGCGGTTTCACAACTTCAGGGATTTCGAGTCTCTCAGCCATTTTTACTTTTAATTGAATGGTAACTTGTTGCCGTCTCTCCTTTATCAATCAACGTGAAATAGGTATTTTCTATCTGGGGGTAGATCCAGTTGATAGAACGAATAAAGCAATACAGTAGAATGATCTTAACTGTCGTAATGAAAGCCAAGACAAAATATAAAGCAATACCTAGAATTAAAGCGTTTCCTCATATTTATATACAACAATAGCAGATTGTCAGCCCATTGTAATACCATCTCTCCAAAACAATAATATAAAGGGTTCAAGATGTGGAGAAGCTACTGAGTGTAATTAAAGTTCCTCACTATATTAATACAAACTAATAGGGAATTGTTCAAAACCGAGGTAAGAGATGGATAATTAAATAATTAGGTAATCATTAAAGATGTTGAGAATGATATATGCATGTACATGTATGGATATGCGCTTTATACATATTTTACATTATAACGGGACAAAATTTTTCTGATAATACTATTGAAGAACTGTTTGATTTGAAAGTAACATAGCATGAAAAGAGAAGGAAGAATGAGAAAAAATTTCCATTTATCTTCGGTATGAATTCAAGACTTGGAAATTCGTAGCTTGAGAATTGATTCAATCTTAAAATCTATTAGGTGGATCATCTCAAATATGTCGTTTACTGGATACTCAAATGTTATTGCACCTGGAGATTTGGTTTTAGCTTGGATATCTAGGAATGATATCAAGCCTTTGATAGCCACACCAGGTGAAGTGCTAAATACTAGATATGGGTCTTTTCCTCATTCTTCCATGATTGGAACAAAATATGGCACCCAAATTCCATCTCAATCAAAGCACGGGTTCATTCATTTACTACATCCAACACCTGAACTATGGACATTATCACTCCCTCATCGAACTCAAATTGTATATACACCCGATTCAAGTTATATAGCGCAGAGAATGAACATTCTACCAGGATCTGTTGTTGTTGAGGCCGGTACAGGAAGTGGTAGCTTCAGTCACGCATTTGCTAGAACTATTGCCCCCAATGGGAAACTATTTACCTATGAATTTCACGAACCCCGATATGAAGAAGCCAAGAAAGAATTCACTAAGCATAAACTGCTGGATCTCATAACTATAACGCATCGAGATGTTTGTGAGGATGGTTTTGATATAACAAACGAAACAGTTAATGCTGAAGCAGTATTTTTGGATCTGCCTTCTCCGTGGTTGGCTATACCAAAATTGACATCAGTTATCAATACGAAAGTGAAAGTATCAGTTTGCTGTTTTTCTCCATGCATCGAACAAGTGGCAAGAACTGTTGAAGCTTTGCAAAGTAATGGTTGGGTTTGCATAGAAATGGTTGAAGTTAGTAGTAAGAAGTGGGACGCTAGAAAGGATATCGTGAAGACTCTGGACAATATACTAGATCGACTTAAAGAGATCAAACAAAAGAAAGAAGTAGGTTTAAAGAAGAGAAATGAGAGAATCGAGAAATTCGAAAAGCTACGAGCGCAGGGATCAGATGTATCAGAAATCGAAAATGAATTGGAAACACCTGAACCAGCAAGCCGAGAAACTGAAACTGAACTATCTGATAGCTTGAATAAGAACGGTAAGAGACCAATTCATAATCCTGCTAATGAGAAGAAAGTGAAAGAAGGCGATTCGAATTATCAGTGGATTAATGTGAGCAAAATAGAATCAGATATTAAATCACATACCTCTTTTCTCACCTTCGCAATCAAACTCCCTACATCCAAAATCTCAGCATAGAATCTCCCATCTCATCAACCTCAAGTCATCCTACCTCAATTAAGGTACATATCTACTGTACATCCCAAATAATCCCGCACTAATACTCATATACTCATATTTATTTAAAATGAGTAAATATTTAATAAAAATTGAGATTCCAAACATTTAAGTCCTTTATGCATTGATTAAATGGACACTTATTCAATTCAGAAGCACTTCTTCATAGAAAGACCATAGTAAGACCCTTTTAGTAAATTACCAGATCCTAAAGGTTGTAGGGTCTAATGTTGCGAGGGGTCTGATGGAATTCAGCCATTTTATTTGAAGTACTTTTTCCGGTTGTTTGATCCACCTGTTTGAAGACATTATTATGTCCGAGTGGCCAAGCCCTATCTCATCTTTCAAATGATAACATATTTGGATGTAATAGCTGTTTCATAATAAAGTAAATTACCAACCATTAATCACCGGTATTCAGAGAAAGATTATGTCAAACATACTTTGCTCACAACACCTGGTTTTGTAGAAATTGGATCTGTATCACTTGCTATATGTTAAAGGTTCAATATGTGGATGGGACTCAACAGAAGATCGTATCAACTTATTGGGAAGTTCGGCAAAGCTGACAATATACTGAAGTCTACCAAATGTGCTAGACCATATAGTCAAACGTGGAATTCCAAACTATTTGATCAGAACCTGAAAGTTTGTGGGAAGATATCTTCTCCGTGTTCTGTGCGAGGGTATAGTTCTCTCACTTACAATGCAGATCAGAAATCTTCTCTAATAAACAGTTTGCACAACAACAAAGGAAAGCTGGTAGAGAGCCGAACTGTTTCGAACCGCAATGTTGATAAATTGTTCGTAAGAAAACTTTCAGACTCTTTGTTTGGGTTTTCTCAACGACGGCATTTTTCCAAAGTTTCTCCATCTAGTTTTCTTGATAGAGATCCTTTCGAAAAGAGATTCGGAAAGAAACCAAGTATGCTAGGTCTTTTTTGGACTATGGTACCAGATATAGTTAAAATTTTTGGATTTTTCGTTATTTTGGGAGTGGTTATTATAGGTATCACTATGCCTATACTGTTATTTGTGGGTCCATTGTGTTTTGTTGCATTATATTTGTTTGGTAAACGAAGAGCCAAGCTGAGAGAAGCAGAATTTGTAAATCAATGGAAGAGACTTATGGGATCTTCATTGGAATTCAAACCATCATACAGTCATAAGAACGATGGAGGACATATTTTTCGTCAAGCATTAGTACGACTGAAAACTGCTTTAAACAAGAACGAGAATGATCTGGCGACCTTAGTGAAGTTCAGAGGAGTAGATGCTTTTGACGACTCGGTAATACAGAATAGAGTTTCGTTAGGTCCAGTTAAAAGTATGGAAGATAGACATTTTTTTTCATTGACTGGAATTGAGTTGAACATGATGGATCTTAAGACAACTATGACAATTGGCGAAAAACCTGTGGCAGATGTAGTCATAGTTTTGAATGATACTTCCGGTTTTGGTATAAATGGCATCGAAACTGGGCAAAAATTCATAATCGAAGTCATTCCTTATGCTCTAAGCAAAAAGATTGTTGTCATTGATACTGATTCAGAAGCAGATACTGACGATGGCCATGAACAGTTTGAGGAGGAGGAGGATGACCAGGAGTTTGAACGAAGATATCCTAACCATCATTATGAAGGCCCTGTCATTAATATTAAATCTAAGAATACGAGAACCATGTAAATAATTTAATAAACTTGTTGAAGGATATATAATAATTCAAACTCGTACCTTTATAAATCTTTATAAATCTTAAATAAGCGATCTGAATTGTCTTGAATTAATTTTACGTAATCACAAAACATGTTCTGTCCCAAAATAGGGTTAAAGACGAGCCAGGTTTTGAGTTCAATCGCTAAAAATCACTTTTCTTATGACTGATTGATTTGATTATCTTGAATGACATTAATCTTTATGTCTATGTATTACTTAAATCCGCTTTGTTAGAACGTAAAACAGCATTCAAGTTGCTTATAGTGCTTAACTTTTTGAATTTTTTGAATTTTTGAATTTTTTTGTTTATGTTTTTTTGCAGAAAGAAGTCGTAATTTGACAAGATATCTGTGAGTTCATTCTACTATTCACCAATGTCACTTAATCTTGAAAAAATCGCTAGGCCAAATATATTGTCACTGTTGCCATATAGATGTGCCAGAGAGTAAGTTAGATTAGAAGGAACTGCTCAAAGAATAAATGAAGTTTGACGCAGAAATTTTGTTTTGTTTGTCTACTCACTCGTTTGCTCTGTTTTGTGATTTGATGCTAACAATATCTAGTGATTTCAAAGAAGGTATTCTATTAGATGCCAATGAGAACACCCATGGACCTTCCCTTGGACAATTGACCGAATCGGAAGATGATGCTGAATTGAACAGATACCCAGACCCTCATCAAGGAGAACTCAAACAATCAATATGCAACTTGAGAAACTCTGATATTCCTGACTTATCTGTATCATCAGGAATTCCCCAAGAAGAGATCTCTGAGCTGACACCAGCTAATTTGTTTCTTGGAGTTGGCTCAGATGAATGCATTGACAGTTTGATTAGATGTTTCTGCGCACCAGGGAAGGAGAAAATGCTGACATGCCCTCCTACATATGGGATGTATGGTGTGTCAGCTACTGTTAATGATGTTGAAGTTGTCAAGGTGAATCTGGATTTTGAGAAGCCAGCTTTTCCAATACGACCATCAGCAATCAATGAAGCTTTATCCAATGATAAAAATATCAAGTTAGCCTATATTTGCTCGCCTGGAAACCCGACTGCATCTCTAATTGATTTCAAATCGGTGGAGCAAGTTTTGGATAACCAAACATTCAATGGCTTAGTTATTGTTGATGAAGCTTATATTGATTTTGCTCCTAAAGGAAGCTCAATGGCTCCCTTAGTGAACAAATACCCGAGACTTGTTGTAATGCAGACACTTTCTAAAGCTTTTGGTCTAGCTGCTATTAGACTGGGTATCACGTATGCTAATCCTCAAGTTGCTCGGTTACTTAATAACTTGAAAGCTCCTTACAACATCTCCACACTTACTGCCCAGGTTGCCATTAGAGCATTGAGCCCCGAAGGACTTAAAGTCATGAGAGATAACTTAGAAAAGATTAAACAGCAAAGAGATAGACTACTAGAGGATTTGCCCAAGATTCCTGGTGTTGGAAAAATGATAGGAGGTACAAGTGCCAACTTTCTGTTGTACCAGTTCTTATCATCTCCTGAAGGAACTCCTAGTAATGAAATTGCCGAAGCTCTTTATTCTAAAATGGCTAGCACTAAAGGTGTTGTTGTGCGATTTAGAGGTAAGGAACCGGGTTGTCTTGGTGCGTTAAGAATCACTGTTGGAACGAAAGAGGAGAATGATACTCTACTAAAAATTATCAAGGAAACCTTGGATGAATTGTATTCAAACTCAGCTTAGACAAAGAGTAAGAAATTATTTACTTTTTTAGTGGTATAGATGTAGTTAGTTTATAAAGCAGTCGTTGCTTTGCACAGTTTTCATGCCTGAGGGTCCTACATGTGTGAGCGGTGGTATGGCAATAGTTACTACCGTTACCGTCCGTGAAATCATTTACATACCTTTAGAGTATAGAATAATAATAGATATGTTAGATATATAGATCTTTTGTAATGATGATTCGAAAGAATACATTATATACTTCTTCCTTTCAATTGATCAATCATAACGTACTAACTACAGCAGCATCAACGACAAGAGTTTGGTAATGTTTGATGACATACATTAAGAATATCAAAGCTTACAAAATTTGCATTGGGTCAGCATTAATCCTAGAGAAACATTCAAGTATGAAAAATGTAATTCAATAGCAAATGACATTACTTGTTAGCTTCATTGGTCATTGGGATTTGCCTATCATCGAAAAGCCTTACAAGCGGACTGGAGATTTGACTTTCAGGAACAGTAATATTGATCCAATCATTTAAAGTTTACCTTTTGCTTAATCTAGCTTAAAGTTGAGAGTTTATTATCTCAGATCAGATTCCTGGTGAAAATTTACAAACATGAACTCTGAGTCATTTAAAAGAGCATTCGATTAATATACCTCTCAGAAAATTACTTGGAAAATTTCCGCCAATCCAAATTTTTCAAATTGAATGCTCTTTTATCAAATATTATCCTTGAAGTTGCTAATAACGTATACAGTACTTTAGAACAGCACCAAAAAAACTTTTGTGACTCTGGAAACCTTAAAAATATAGTTTTTTGGTTATATATGAGTTTGTCTCTTTTGTCCTGGCTTCGAAAATGAGACAGTTCTCACCTGCTACACCAACTCCAGCAAACCTTTAATCCAATACATTTTTTCTCCTTTCAAACAGGTTCTTTCAGAATCCAAAATTTTATCATACTTTAAATTTTATGCAAAATCTATCATCAATTTTCCCAATCATCAATCTCATTCCTTCCTATATCTTACCCCTCAACTTCGGCCTCATTATTCAAATGCCAGACTCCTTTCAAATGGTACACACTTTATTTAATTACATGACATGCATAATTACACATAATAGCACTAGCCTTCCCAACTTAATTGTTTACTTCCCAAACGCTCAAACTCTCTCATCCTTTCTTCTGGTTCAATCCCTGCGCAATGCAAAGCGTCAACTGATCAGCAACATCCTGTTTCTCAGCGCTATTTGAATTAACTAACACACCATAATCCGGGATATAACATTTGCACGAAAATTTGATTTCTATACATCAGCATATTCATTAATAAATACCTAGTACTTTTGCCTAGGTCGTCCTGTCATTGAGAGTCTTGTCGATTGGTTTGGTTGTACTTGGACATCGCTTAATGTCAATACGGACACATTTATAATTCTGTTGTTAGTAGAGCTATCATAGCGAATGATTAGTTTGTATAGCAGTCAATGATTTGCTACACGAGAAAAGTAGAATTGGGACAATCAAGGAGAAATTCTATTATGAGAAACGAGGATTCGATGATTGGAATATGAGTACAGAAGAAAAAGATTTAAATGCTGATTTGGACAAATCCACAATGGGGAGTGCCCTGGGAAATAGGAGAGAAGGAGAGGGTAAAGGAGAGCCAACTCAGAATGATACAGAACAAAATGGAAACAATATATTAGAAAAAGAAGAGAGTAATATTAAAGAAGAAGTACCAACTATAAACAATAATGCCAAATCTTTGGACAATCAACAAGATGAGATAGTGAGAGAGGAAGTAAATAGTGAAACCATATCAAACAACGAGAATAACCCAGAACTATCAGCAAAGAGAGTTACTGAGAAATCCGAATCTTTGAACAATGATCTGACTAGTAATTCGACTCCCACTAATGATTCACCTACTAATTTATCACCTATGGCTACCACGGTTGGACTATCAAGTTCAAATACTGAAACAACCTCAGCGACAAATGAAACCAAACCATCCACTGGCACAACAAAAATCACTGGTCTGACATCAACAAAATGGGGACAATTCCTCAAACAAGCTGTAGCGAACGTTGAACAGAAATTAGATAAAGTGATAATTGACAGTTCAGCAACGGAAATCTCAATTCCTCAAATTGGAGGAAGTGGAGAAAGCTCACCAGTTGCGTCAACTGAATTGGAAACATCCAGTAAAACTGATAGTAGCTCTGCCAGTCCGTCTGAGGTATACGCGAAAAGTACTCCTTCTAAACCAATTGCTGCAAGACCGAAAAGGCTTACAATGCAAGAACGTCTAGCTATGGCCGTTAAAACTGGGAACGATGGCTCAAGTCGCAGCGGAACTGTATCACCGGTTTCTTTTTCAACTGAAGACCTATCATTGAAAAGTGTGAATACCAACGAAACAAGCAAAGATGGAGACGCAAAGAACGTAAATCCCAAGATCAATCCTGAGAATAAAAGTGTTATGACACCCAAGGACTCAAGTACCACCATTACAAACAGCAATAGTGACAGTCAAACAAATGATGGAGGGAAACCATCTGAAGCAAGTATAACGTCTAACAGCTCAAATGAAGACTCTCAGCGGACTTCAAACCAAACAGCTAAACCTGCGCTCAGCGCTGTCCCAAAAGAGTCGCCAACCAAGGAACATATATCGAAAGAACAAGAACCTATTGTTACACCTGAACCAAAAAAAGAAGTAACCTCAACGACTAAGTACACACCGATATCTGCATCCATAAATACAACTGCATCATTAGAAGAAGAGCTCCAGGATTTGGAAACCGTAAATATATCAGAATTATCGCCAGAGGCTTTGACATCGCATTATGAGACTTATAAGTTAAATGCTTCGTCTATTCTTCATCAGTCTAAACAAGAAGTGTTGAATCTAACAGAAAGAATTGATAGCATGCAGAAGAAACTAAAAATATTAGCTCAACAAGAGGCAGATAGAGCATCAGGTGCTAAGAGAACTTCAACAGGTATTGATAGAAAACTAGCTGAAAAAGACGAGAAAATTGCATTGCTTATCGAGGAAGGTCAACGATTATCGGAAAATGAATTAAAGCTCATGACAACTATCAAAAAGCTCAAAGCTCGTGATAGAACTAGAGATGATGATTCTGCAATCAATGAAAGAAGAATCAATAAGTTGGAGAAAGAAATCGAAGATATTCAAGAGAAATTGAAGAATCAGAAAGCAATTAATAAGGATCAAACCTTGAAACTGAAAACAATGAGCTATTTCGAGCAGAAATACGAAAACTTGAAAGTATCTTACGAGGATTTGAAAGTGCAGTATAAAAATTCCCGTGTTAATGAGAAAGAAGCATTATTAGAATCATTCAAGAAGACATTGGATGAAAACGAACAAGAAATAGGTTCACTACGTTCTCAAGTAGCTGAACTACAAGARGAGTTAGCTAATGAGAAAGCAGCTCATTCTAAAGATGTCACTGAACTGGAATACAAGTTATCCAGAGAAATAGAAACAGCTGAAGCAATGAAGCAAGAGAATAACAATGAAATCAAACGATTAGAATTCAAAATCGAAGAAATGCGTATCACATCAGAAGAAGTGTCAACAGTGTCTGCAACAGAAAACCATGGGAAATACTTACGTCAAATTGAGGTATTACAGACCCAATATAATACTGCAACAGATAATTTCCGATCGATAGAGGCAAACTTATCAAGCAAAGTATCAGATTTGGAGGAAGAACTGGCAGAAACGAAATCTAGAGAACATGAAAATGCAAAGAAGCTGAAAAAATTATACTCAGAATTGAGACAATCTAGACAAGAGAGTTCTGTTTTGCATGATCAAATTGAACAGCTGAATATTGAAATCGAAACATTGAAGAGAAAAATCACTCAATTAACTGAAGAGAAATCGCAACTAGAAGAAACTTTGAACCAAAATAACGAAGTATTCTCACAGGAGAARTCATTCTTCCAAGAGAGAAACGAGAAACTGGAAACGGAGAACATTGAATTAAAAGCAAGTCTTGAGAATTATAAACGGAATTCCACACCGGCCGATTCGGATATATCGTCAATAAGACATGGATCTAGTATGACATCTCAATATTTATATCTTGATTCACCTACACCAACAACAGGATTTGGAATGCGTAAAACCAGCAGCGGAGGACAATCACTCAATTGGAACTATCCTGACTATGGGAAGAGGAAATCTTTTACCCAATCTATTTCCAGAGGCAATAGTGGACTCCTGCCTACATTGGATCAAATCCCTGATAGTAATTCTGATGCTACTGCTGACGCCGATAGTTATTCTGGTTTGGAAGCTGGTTCGTTAACAGGAGTAGATTTTAGTGGAAGTATGAGTAAATTGGAGAACAACAATTCATCTGTAATGACAGTTGGTGGATCGTCAATTAAACTGCTTAGTAAAATGACAAGTGAAATTCGAAGGTTAGAAACGCAGCTATTAACAACAAAAGAAGAAATAAAGGTGTTAACAACAGAGAAGGAAGAAGCAGGAAAAGAACTTATAAGGTTAATGGAGGAGAATTCAAAAGTTGATGATTTGAAGAAGCAGAATGAAGAATTAGAAAGAAAGATAGATCAAATGGTCCTCAGGGAGGACAAAACTCTTGAAATGCTTGGTGAAAAGTCTGAACAAGTAGAAGAGTTGAAGGCAGATGTTAACGATTTGAAGGATTTGTATAAGCAGCAGATAGAGGAGTTGGTAGATCAATTGAATCATTTACAGTCCAAGTAGATGACATAACATAATGCATAATATAATATGGATATAGTGTAGTGAGTTAATTGAGAGTAACGAAATGTTATTAATCAAATAAGACATATTTTCTTAAGCTTTCTTATAAATTTAGTTTGAAATGCATTAAATGGATGAACTAATTGAATGACCCAAATTTGACGCTTTACTCAAAAGAACTGAGTGAAAAAGAGAGAATGTATGCAGATTGAGGGGAGAAGCGTTGAACAAGTGCTTGAGATATGAAAGGGAAATAGTCAACGAGAAAGATAGTACACAGTTCACTCGTTCAATATTCATGAAATAAAGAAACTAATAGAATATAAATAAAAGCATTAAGTAACATAATTGAATTAATTATTACCTTGTTCAATGGCCCTTTCAGTTTGAAATTCAATATCCCTTGCTTCCCAGGGATAAGCAATCCATCGATCTTCAACTGTTCTAGCAGCAAGATATCTTCCTTCTTTGATCATATCTTCAGGTAATTCAGCTTTCTTAGGTTTGTCTTTATTATGAAGAACAAAAATGAAGAACTTAGTTTCCTCCTTTCGACCTAGCTTGATTGACTGCTCCCGAACATCTTTCATTAATTCATTAACTGCATAATGTAAAGTAGTTCTGGTATCATCTACTTCATCAACAATAAGAATGTTCTTACCAATAAGATCACCGGAATGCTTTTCAAGAGAACCAAAATCTAACCATTGAGTTTTCACAACTTCCATACCAGCTTCCTCCTCGACGGTTCCTTGACCCAAGTTTTCATATAATGATAAACCGATTGCTTGAATAGAGATATTCTTGGCACCTGGCTCTTTAATGAAAGATCTGAGAATTCTGGCAGGGATAAAACCACCACCACCAATGGCGATCATTAAATCAGGCTTGAATTCCTTGATCTTGTCTGCTGACTCTTGACATAATTTGTGAATATGATTGTAAGAAATGTATAATTTGTTATCAGCCATTTTTGCTATTTGAATTAGGTTGTGATGATATGATCTGAAAGGGATTTTATTATGCAGAGTGTTTGATTAGAATGCTTTTGGATATAATCCTGCGGTTAACAGCGTTTGCAAGAATGAGCAGTTTGATAACTCCAAGATCAATTTGATGATCGAAGCTACAAATATACTCAAAGATGAGAACATTAAGAGTTGAAGAGAAAAATGATTAAATGATCACAGCAAAGATCCATCGTTATCACTCAATACAAAAGAAAATTTTTTACTTTGTATGTGTGTTAAAGTTTGAAATTAACTGCCAGTTTTGGCTTAATTGCATGAATATTGCATGAGAATGCATTCGAAGGGGGAATCACTGAGAGCATTTGGATAATAATGAGAAAATGTATTGGCTATGGTTTTCAAGCTTTGAAATATATAGTATCAAAGAGCAATTGCTTATAATACTGGTGTTTTGCTTTATTTCATAAATTCTAATTAACAAAATGAGAAGCATTACGACTAGTAATTGACTAGACAGATGAACAGGCTCGTTAAGGTTGAGCATATGTATACATATATATACTTGCAAGGCCGGTGATGACCGAAGCAATGACAGGTGAAGAAGGATAAACCTCTTCAAGCGAAGCTTGTGAGATATGAAAAGAAGCTTTATTGAACGGTTGGGAAGCAAGTACGCGAAAGTTTAATTAAAATTTACGAAAGACAAGACAGATGGTACATGAGATATGAATGTATTTGAAGGAATATCTACAAGGTTTCAAAAGTGCCGAATGTATCGTATCAACCAGCTTAAATTGCCTGGACTTTAAACAAACCAAATGCTATTCATCTTGTAAGAAAAATTATCTGTTTTTGTCAAGATTTACAACTAATGGAGTATATTGTAAGAACCACCATGATATTATGATGAGGTACCATTATGATAAAAATAATTTAAAGAAATGGCTATTGGCCTCGCATAAGTTGATATTGCTAATAATAAGTTATTGCTACATTCTAACTTCACATGTTGGTTCGATGGTCTAGTTGGTCATGGCATCTGCTTAACACGCAGAACGTCCCCAGTTCGATCCTGGGTCGAATCATCTTTTTTACTTTTTATTATTTTTTACTACTTTTATTWWWAATARAAGTATATTCTTCGTTGTTTCTTTCGTTTTATTCTACAGTATTTCATTTTGTATTCCGGATTATTGTACAAAAGTTGAATCCATTGAAATCCTTATACCTGCCTTTGCCTGTTCAGCCTATCAACAGTGAAAGTACCGGATCATACGCTATGTTTCTCCACTAATCGTACTGTCTACTATCTACTATGTATTACTAACAGACATATTGTAAATGTCTACCAGATATATCTAACATGCATTGATCTCATGTCTAAGCCAGCGTGAAATCATAATTGTTTTTCATCATTACAGTCTGCCATGAATATCCTGTTCTCCAACATTCTAACATAACCTTACGAGCTTTATCAACATTGAGAATACCATAAGTTTCCATTTTCTTTAGTCTCTCATCAAAAAATCTTCTATGTTCGTCAGTAATGCATTCACAACCTGCTATAAACACAGGGGGCAGAATACATAGTGCTGTTGCGCCATCATCAGGTATATGATCATGAATTGCCCGAWAAATTGTTGAGACAGCATTTTGCACCTTTTTAGACGCTGATGGTAACGAGAGTACTCTTCTGTAAATCAAAATCAAACCTCCCCAGCAGAAACATTTATTAGATGCACTGAGATTATGGTATAGCTCAATATTCTTATTTGTTTCAGATTCAGAAGATTGGGAAGAATATGGGAACACATTAGTATCGTGATACTTATTTAGATCATGTTGACCAGCTTCTTGACAATCTATAAGAATTCTCTCCAGCTCCAACGCTCTCTGAACCAATTCTACTGATATAGGTGTTAATAAATGAGGTGAGTTGTAAATATCTTCGATGTTCTTATCATATTCGATTTCTTTCTCTCTTTCTCTCACAATTTCATTGATCTGAAAAAATATAGGTAACATATGAATATCGAAGCCAAGAAACATATCGATACCTTCACGGGATGCAAGTGCTGTTCGTTCAAGATCTTCTATGACATTGCTTGCTCTGCCTATAAAGCTTTCTTTTGAATTCGTCTTCCTGCCTAAAGGTTTCAATGCAGTAAATGATCCAACTACATCTAAATAAGTATACCATCTTAATAAAAAGAATGTCACATCGTTTTCATCAGGATGAGCATTAGGTGCCAATAGGTCCTCATAGCTTTCCAGATTATCCAATACCAGAAACTCCTCTTCACCACCAGTTGAGGTCGATGGTGTTGAGAGYACCGATCCATTGGATGACCCAAACCTAGTTAATGCCAATTTATCAGAATGTCGTTCTGTTGCAGCATTACGAGATTCAAAATATTTTATTAGATTATCCTTAGCAAAACCTCTTCTCTCCATGATTTGCTGAGCACCTTTCAAATGAGTTTTCCAGAACTTTGAAGATGCACTGAAAATGTCATATGAACTTAACATTATAATTGTAGCTAATGTTGAATCGCTTTCGGAGTTTTTCTCATCATTTAATAATTCTAACAAACCTTTTATTGCCCTGCCAAGTAATAAGTTTAAAAGCTCTTTAGGATCTTCTCTATGTTGTACTCTTGATAAATGAATAGCAGAGAATGCTAAAAGCAAGGACATTAGGGGTTTAGTTGCAATTGCCATTCGTGGTAATAATATCTTGAAGGGATTGTTCGGATAGAGTTGTGGAACCGGTACAAGAAGATTTGCAGTGCTGAGGATGAAGAAATGAAATAATTCTCCATAAAATGGAACATCTAAAAGTATATCAGGTAACTGAGATAATGACCTTGGGACATTTCCTAAGCGAGTAAAGTCYCTGACAATTGATGAATAATCCTCAGAGTCCTTTGTAGAGAATTCTGGTATCATTAGTGTTTTATTAGTCTCAGCTTCAGGTTCTATTTCTTCAGGTTCAACATCTTCTATAAAGTCAGCTATGTTCCTTATAGGGGTTTGAATAAGATTATCTTTGATGGAATGTTGCCCGGATGAGAAGGTTAAATCTAATAGTTCTAAGTCCTTGGAATAATCAAGTTCGTCGAGTTCATCAACTTCATTAAACTCATCCAATCCATTCACATTCAATGCATTCAAATCGTTCATACGATTTATATCTTTGAGCGGAGATCCAAGGAATAGTAACGAGTTAGTAGTTTCATTTCTATGCAACGATGGAAGATCGAGAGATTTACTATCTAATGATAAACCATGATCCTGTATATCATCTAACGGGTCGTTCAGAATATTTCTCAGCGAAGGTGAAGGAGTCGAAGATGTATATGTTGAATCCAATGGGAAATTTGGTGATGCTATCAATGMSGAAATTCCAACCTGAGTATTCGGTGATTCTATAGGTATATGCGTACGAATGTGTGGTGTTTGGTTATTGATTAAAGGGGCTGACGATAGGGCACTTGGGACGCTTGGAAGATGTAGAAAAGGGGTAAAAGATGGAAACGGTTGCTTAAAAGAAAACGAAGTTGGCGACAACGATAAGCTCCTTTGAAAAAAAACCGGTGCTGATTCTGGGCTGAATACAGCTTGAGAAATAGAATGTGCTGTAGGTATATCGATAGATATACTTCTAGTATCCATTGTTAATGAAGCATTAGGCTGATGATGGCTAGTTTGATAACTGGTTGGCATAGAGGTAGGTATATTTTCAGGTTTTAGAGCATTGGGTATTGGCTCCTTTGATTTTGAGTTGGAGCCTGAAGCTGTGCTTTCATAGCCTGTTTCAATGGTAACGGCTGTTCCTGGTTTTTCTATACCAGAGTGTTTGAAAGAATCACCTTCAACAAAGACTTCGTTTATAAATATCGTTTTCGCATTCTTGAGGTTTTTGTTGGTATTAGACCCATTAGTATGTGAGCCTACTTTTTGCTGTTCTTTTTTATCCTCTAACGACTGATCACTACTTCTATCACTACTCTCTGAAGATACTTGATTGCTATTGATCTTTGCCTCAAAAGCATTGTAATCTGCTTTTATWTTAGAATCATTATTCTCAATGGTTTTATTCCCATTGCTTGCACTATTACTGGGGCCTAAATTCAATACTGTGCTGCCAGTTTTCTGTCTTTTCAATGGTCTACCACCCCATTGAAGTTTTATGGAATAATCACAGTGAGCTACATTGAATTTCTCACAGTTCCCGCACTGAGGTTTATTCTCATCGCATTTAATTTTCAGCCTTTTACAGTTATGACAACCAGTTCTACTCCTTTTATTGACAGGTTTGTCAGTTTTCTATGTAATTGAGCTATTGTTAGTAAGTGCATAGGTGATTGAGTTCAAGAAGTGTCAAGTCAAACAAGCTATCTGCTCCTTTCCAAAGCAAACGTCAGTAGGTCCCAACTTACCATCTCATTAGTCATTTGGTTAGTTGATAATTTGGGTTTATGAATTAACATCAAAGGAAGAAGATCAGACTTGAAATTTCTTAAGAAATATACTTCCAACAAATATTATTTCCTCATTATAATTAGTACGATCAACGAACTAATTGACCAGCACTATGAGATAGTAACTGACCAACTGATAGCTGACTGATTGAATCCTGATTGAATGATACTTTCGGAAGTTTGCTCACTTTGTTCATAAGCCGTAACCTTCCCGCTGAATTCCATGAGTCTCGTGAAGAGAAGAATCATATTTGTTTATCTGATTTGGTTATCTTATTATCTTCTTTGACATACAACAAACTAAACTGTTCATAAAAATATTGAAGAAGAAATAGAACGGTTTGCACAGAAAGAGAAAAAAAGAAATAGTTTTAGATAAAGTTATAAACCTTTTTTGAGTTTCAAATAGACTTTAGGTGGACTGAGCTTAAAGCTTGGTATGGGTAAAGAGAGAAATAAGAATAACCAGTATGATTAAATAGTGTATYAATAGGCTGCAGTGGCTGGTATCATTATTATATTTCTAGTTAAAAGGATTTTTCCGAAGAAGTTCAAATCTTGGCTGAATAGTATTGATTATACTTGCTTAGATCAACGGTTTCTAATAGCAGAATTAAACCTTACGAGATACTGAGTCAAAATACTGAATAGGCAATTATTTGGGCTGATTGTTCAAAGTTTAATTGATGGTATTCATCCAGCTATTCATGCCTAGTGCTTATAAGTGTTTAATGCTCCAGGAGTCAAGGTCTGAGTTGTTTAAATCGAAGCCAAATAGCTTCTTAACTTAAAGTCTTGTAATATCTTCTGAGACAATATAGGCTCAATTGTAGTACGTTCGGCTCCAGTAATGTTACTACTAGGCGAGTATTGAATGAAGGATGAGAGCTGACTTCTGATCAAGGTTTGCGGAAATGTAATACTGCATAATTGTGCATAGATTTAGATAAGTTTAATAGCGACTGTATTCTCAGAGTCATACTAGACTCACAATGGAGATTTCTCAGTCTTCCGAACATAATTCTTATAAATGACTGAGAATTTCTAATTTGACTTTCCTTTTGCCTTGTTTATTGGTTAGATAAATTATAGGAATTGCCATAAATCGTTAATACATAAATTATCTACTAAGGTTAAGCCATGAATCCAGCAAACCTCCAATTCTGCATGACATGCGTATTAGTGCATATATTCTCAGCTTTAAATCTTTGACTGGCTCCCTTCCACAGTAAATCGCAATAGTAAAACCAGCATTGCTAACTTACTGATTATCAAGTAGTTAGTACATCTTGTACAGCTCTGTGTTTTACTAGAAATCAACAATTCTAATTGCTAAAGGAGAAACAAAAATGATTTTGTTACTATTCATGACTCAAAATTACTAACTATCCTTTGAATCAGCATACTGTAAACCATTACCTGGTGTTCAGAGTAAGACCGGCTAGGATAAGCTCAACACAGGCAACGGAAGTATCTGATCATTACTCTCATCTCTGTTATATATAAATTCCCCCAAAATCCATAAGCATAGAAACTATATCAGCTGATCCAAGGATTTGAAAATAGCATTATGATATTTATACTTACAGGTGCCACATTTTGAGCTATCAAATTTCTTGTTTGGAATGTCGGATCGTTCAATTGGCCAATGGCAGGTATTGCCATTGACATCGTCATCTAGGCCATTGCTATTAGCACACGAGAAGGAACTAGCTTTTCAGGACAAAATTGGACTTTATCAAGGAAAGGATAAAATAGCAAATTGTCAAAATGGTAGAGTTTATCTCACTAATAAACGAATTTGTTATGTTGATAACGATAAACCAATGATTCATTCTGTTTATATCAATTTAGAGGACATAGCTAAAGCTGAGTTGAACAGTTCGGTGATATTTTATCGCTCTTCACCGAAAATCATTATTACATTCAAAGAAAGGCCAAAAGAAGAAAGCAATGGCAACACAGTGAGTTCAAATCAAGAAAATAGTGCCAGGAATGATAATAGTTTATTCAGTAGTACCACACCACAGGGTAACGATCTATCAGCATTATCACCAGGTTCAGCTAATAGAATAAACTCTTCGAGTCAGAGCAATGCCTCATTGAGTTCAAACTCTTTTCTTTCTATTACATGGATATGTCCTATATGCTCTTTTTCAAATAAATTGACTCCTGACTATATTCATGGAGTATCTGCATTACCAGTTTGTCGGACCTGTGGAGTTCCAGCAGACAATGGAACRATCGAGAATGCCGTTGAAGACATTACAAAACGAACAAATTTATTATCTGTTTCAAGCAAAAGAACTCTCAATGGCTTGAATAATTCAAATAATTCAAGTAGTGTTAAGAGCAAAAGTACTAATACCACTACCAGTGCCAATATAAACAATAAACCATCTACATCGCTTACAGTTGATTCAAATAATAGCAAACATGACAAAAGTCTTAAAGGATTTGCATGTCCTAGATGTACGTTTATTAATCACCCGGCAATGAATTACTGTGAATTATGTGGAGCTCCTTTACCTTCCCTTAGATCATCTACTTCTAGGGGTATTAGCTCTAGTTCAAATGTCTCTTCCTTAAACACAATAACGAATAACTTACTGCAGTCAGATAGCAATTCAAGACAAGTGAAACTTTCGTTCAGGKCAGGAAACGGCGGTGAAGTGAAATTTTATGAGAAACTATCAAATGCTCTTGCCTCTAAATCATGGTCGGGACCTAGTAATGCAAACGGACCAACTAATGCCACTACTAATGATACTACTACTACAAGTAAGTCATATCATTCATCCAACAGCATTTCAACTACAAATACTACTATCAGCAGCTATGATATGCAAAATCGGACACCATCAGCGAACTCTTCTATCAATTATCCATCAAATTCATTAACGTCAGCGAAACCAAATCAAAATATCAGTATGGGCATTCATGGCCTTGAACAGTATAATCGTCAAACAGTAAATACCAATGAACAAATCATTGGTGCTGCATTAGAAGATCTGAAGTCTCTTATGACCCAAGCTAAAAAACTAATTGCTTTATCTTCATCATTCGAAGAAATCCTTCAGAAGCAAGAATCTTCTGATCCTTACATTGAAAAGCAACGCGAATTGCTAAGAATGTCTCAATCGATGCTAGGAAGGAAAAATGTAATGACGTCAAAAAGTATGTTCAAAGATATAAAAGCGTATTATAAAGAATTGGCTCGTCAATTATCAGAGTTCTTATCAAGGAATGAATTCCTAGAAAAACATGAAGGTGGAATCATTACATTAGTTGATTTATTTGCAATTTACAATAGAAGTCAAATATATGATTTATTATCTCCAGAAGATTTATTACAAGCAGTTCAACTGTTTGAAGAATTAAAGCTTCCTTTCAAGCTGAAGAAGTTTCCAAGAAGTGATGTTATGGTTGTTGTACCTGCTAGGTTCGGTAATGATGATGATGCATTTATTGCAAGAATAATGTCAGTTATAAGGAAGAAGCCTGGGATGTCATTATTTGAACTGAGTAAAGAATTAGGACAAGGTGTTGGAGTTATTAATGAAGAAATCGAACTGGCAATATTGGTAGGTAAAATCGTTATAGATGAACAAATATCTGGTATTAGATATTACGRGAATATTATATCTGATTTTGAATGTGATTGGAAGTCCTATGGGTTATATGGGAAAGATCTTAAAGAAGAGATAAACAAGAAGGAAGAGGAAGAAACTGGCGACAGTGTAATGAAGCAGATGTTTAAGAAACAGCCGAAATATTCAGCACAAGAAGACCAACAAGTGAAACAGAACTCTGATATATATACAAGTAAACGAATAGAAATAACTAAAACTGCAGAGGGAATTGTACATGAAAACGGATTAGCTGWTGACAGCAAGTATGAACATGAACATCAAGAGTCAGATAGTTCGAATGGTACGAACATAGTCAACCAAGCCAGAAGTAATACGGCATCACATTCTCAATTAGCGTACGATTTTGATTTTGCAGCTCAACCGTTAATTCCAACTCCAGTATCAAGAAATAATAGCTCATAAATAGGAAATGAAAATAGGAAATGAAATAGGAAATGATGATGCTATTACTTAAGTAATTATTATATACTTGTATACTGTTCGAACGTATGGAAGACAAWGAATTGGGAATTAATGAATTAATGCACGAGCTGCTAGGCAGAGTATAGAGAGAGATACGATTGTATACTACTATGTAAATAGTAATGATAAGAGGAATTCTAATACTAGCATTGTACTTGTTATGYAATTGCAAAGGAAGCCTGTCAAATCCTACTATCAATATACCACTCTTGATAGGAGGCTGTACATCATCGTGAAACATCTACAAATACTTCAAATATATAAGAACTTTGCACTGAAAGCAAATATTTGGATATAGAAACAAGGAAGSATAAGGGGAGTTTGAAAATACACGAAATCACCTGATGAAATCGAATGAAGAATAATAATCAAGACGCTATACAATGAACGAATCAAATAACAAACATTGTAGACCGCATAACACGGACAAAATGATACATCTAACAAATAATTAACTAAACAATAAACGATAAACAAATAAAGAAAATAAAGATAAAAATTAGTGTTTATATATAATCTATAAATAAAGTGAAAATATATAAATATAAAATAGAGAAAGATGGTCGGAACGAAAATTACACCTTCAAAACATCATCGACATCATAATTCATTCATAACAAAAAACATCATAATATTAATGCACCAAATTTCAAATCAGCCAGAAGACCTGTTGATAATGAATTCAAATTTAGAGGGGAAGAAGGAACATTTATTGTTCACGTCCACTAGTAACAGGCCACTGATAAGAACCAGGTTGTTCACGAACATAATTGTTCTTCTTGAGGAAACCCTCAAGAGATTTTGGTCCACGAGATCCATATGGATATTTTTCAGGGATGATTGAGCTATCGTTTTCGATTTGGTGTAGCAAAGGAGTGAAGATTTTCCAAGAGGTATCTAATTCATCATCACGAACAAAGTTACTGTGATCACCCTGTAAAGCATCGAGTAATAAAGATTCATAAGCTTCAGGAATCTTTAAATCAGAGTATCTTCGTTTATATGTTAGATCTAATTCCGTAATGACAGACTTAGAAGACAAGCCAGGCAATTTAGTATTCATTTTCATATAAATTGCTTCATTTGGTTGAACGCGGATGACTAATTCGTTTCTAGCAATTGCAGTGAAAATACCTCTTGCAACATCTTTGTATTGGATTCTAACTTCTACTCTTCCTTGATCTAAAGCTTTACCAGCTCTTAGGACGATTGGCACACCTTCCCATCGTTCATTATGAATTTTTATAGCAACAGCAGCATAAGTGCATTGTCTGGAATCAGGATTGACAGTTTCGTCATCAGTATAAGCAGGTTTCTTGCCATCTTCTGATTTGTCATATTGACCTAAGATTACATCTTCAAGCTTGATTTCGTCAATACACTTCAACACTTTAACCTTTTCGTCTCTTATATCTTCAGGTTCGAAAGAAACTGGTCTTTCCATGGTAATAAGGGTCATAACTTGCAACAAATGATTTTGAATAACATCACGGATAATACCAATGTTATCAAAATATCCACCACGACCTTCAGTTCCAAAAGGTTCTTTGAAAGAAATTTGAATATTGGCAATATGATTCTTATTCCAAGCAGCATTCATAAATTGATTTCCAAATCGTAGAAGCAACAAATTCTTCACCATTTCCTTTCCTAAGTAATGGTCAATTCTGTAAATTTCTTCTTCTGAGAATAAAGGATTTAATTCAGCTTGCAAAGCTCTTGAGGTTTGTAAATCTCTACCAAATGGCTTTTCAACAATTAATCGCATGCTTCCCTTTTCAGGATAGATATGAGCTTTGACCTCTTCAGCAACTTGACTGAAAACAGATGGCGGCAATGCCAAATAGTATATTCTTTGAGATTCGGTAACATTGGCTTCCTTTTCAAATTCAAGAATCTTTTCGTTTATCTTCTTATATCCTTCTGCCGCATCGTATTGACCTGAAACATAGTAACAACTAGATAAAAACTTTTTGGCCGTTTCTTTATCTTCATCACTGAATAGTTTAAAATATGCTGATACCCTTTCTCTACATTCTTCATCAGTCATTTTGGTTCTGGCATAACCGATGATTTTAGTATTCTTAGGTAATAAACCATATCGGTACTAAAGTCTCAATGTTAGTAAGTGGAAGAAAAAAGTATTCGATCTGACTTTGCATAGTTATCACAGCCAAAGAGTTCAATTAAAAGCTATTTCAGCAGTTTTACAACAAAGGTGAATTGTTCGTTACAAGGAAAGTAACTAATGGTCTTCATAAAGATGAACGATCACACATCACRAACTTTCATTATTATTCATTTTCACCTTCGTACTACTAGGAGAACCCTTTCACCTTCACCTTCTGCGTCCATTTCCAATTATATAATCATTCATTCTTCAGCAGCTTTCCCCAATATAAATTATTATCATTGCTTTCCAGCTGCATATTCGCTCCTTATCTTCACTCATCAACCCCCACGTTTACTATCAACCAAGAGCATCTAATCTCGCGCACCACCCCCTCTCAAACTCCTCTGACTTCACATCTCCTCTCGATCACAAACGGCTTAAATAACGAAGCCAAACTTTAATCGACAGGTTGTTTAACCGGAGAAATGAAAACCGGGGGTAAAAGTGAAGGCAACAGAAGACGTTTAGTGAATGTAATAAGAACGCAATTGAATGATAAAAAGCGAGAGCGAGAGGAAAGATGGTGAAATGTATCATATCAGTTGATGCCTGGGTATGTAATGAGTAATAATACGTCACTCCACGGAAGGCATCCATGGGAAACGAAAATAAATGAACTTAACAAGATGAATGTGAAAGCTTGTTGAACGATTGTAATATTGAAGAACAAAAATAACAAAGCTGTTGAATATTTCTCTTCCTGATCATTGTTGTCCTTTTCAGCGATTAATCGAAAAACGGTGTCATATCATTGTAGAAAGACCAAGTAACAAAAACTTACCAATCCAAACAAAGCAGGATACTGTAATGATGAGTTAGTAATTGTAGATAGTAGTGAAGTAAYATTGATGGCATATCAACTATAGCATAGCATAATATATCACAACAATACATAGCAATTCAAATATGCTAAAACACTTACTGTCTTCTTCTTTGCTAAATCACCAGAAGCACCAAACACAACCACAATTGTGTTCTCTTTATAAGCCTTAGGAGTCATTTTAACTAATATGTCGCCCAGAGAATTTCAGATACTTTCAAACTTATTAAATTACAAGCTAGATAGAGATCAATTGGTTTTTATTTGAATATAATCAGGATCAACTTGATTCACGTTCTTGATATTGAAATAATGATGTAATCTATAACTACCAAGGMAAGCTACTTGAACTGAACTGTCAAAATCTCCCACCAAAAGAAAAGCAAGCAAATACAATATAGATTACCAAATATCAGAACTTCCTCCCTTAACAGTCAACTAACTATGATTCTTATTTCTCAGCGTCTACCTTCCATTATTTATTGAATAACAAGAAAAGGGAGAAGAACAAAGAAAAAACAGCAAGCAATGATAAAATTTATGAAAATGTGAGAAGAAAAATCTGTGAAAGCTTGAAATAAATTAAGGTTATACGTAATCCCTATTAAGAAGTTCTATTTCGGTATACCAAACCGGAAGTTAAAGAATAGAATTTCAAACTTCCAAGCTTGAATTGAAAGAGTGGCCTATATAATTTTTTAGAAAACAACCACGAACTATGCAAAAAAGAAAAAGAAAAAGAAAACTTCAATGATAWGATTTTTGTTCAAACTGGACTAGATATTGAAGTGTTATTAGTTTGGATGTATACCCTGAACTGGCCTTGTTCATTGATTCAAAGGGGGAGATAGCGCAGATAACATGCGCACACCTTCTAGGGGAGTCACGAGAAGAGACGAGAGGGGATGGATTGATGGATCTGTAGATCGATCTAGATGAGTAAGTCTTAATGCTAGATAGATGAAGTGGGAATTKCAGAAAATGAGATTCGGTAACTTTTCGGATGGATTCATTTTATTTTTGAATTTTTTATATTATATTCTTGTTCCTTCTTTATTTTAAAACGAAAACATGTTCACTTTCTCTATTTTTATTTATGCATAGTATCTAGGAACACAGTTTACTCCTGACTGTAGGGATAACAGCATAAGATATGTGTGTATTTCCAACCGATCTGAGCAACCTACAGGAAGCTAGATTTTTCAATCGAATTCCATTGAATCTAATACTCTCCCATTCTGATAACAATGAGTCAAACTAGAAATACCTTCTCTATATTCCTTTTGATATATGAGCTTAGTAATTCGAATCTTCATTACGTAGATGTCATATGCAAGAATTAATTTCTATGCATCTTAATGCATTCATACATACAGTCAGTTGATCCGATTGGTGAAGGGAGGAAGTTGATTCAGTGGAATACTTATGAAAATTAAAGAGAAATCTACAAAAACAAATAATTCCAAATATTGCTTCTCCTTATAGTGTCAGGCACGTAAAACATCATTCTTTTGACTGTTCATACAATGAAGTTGATGCAAACTCTCAGCTTATCTTTAATGCACGTCTTACCCCATGCACACATGCATGAAATATGAGCTCGGTATAAGAATATGATGAACAGAAAAATTGACAATTGTTGAGTCAAGAAAGCCTGCAAAACAATTAATAATCAAGAAGCTAAAACTACCAGTATATTTAATTATATTATTAAGAGATGATTGAATTTATTAACTGTTGAAATGGCTAGATCATATTATTTTTGAGACTTCTGTTTTCTATGGACCTTGATTAATATCTTGTTTCATTAACTAATTAACCGCTGTCTATCTGTCATCTATTGACAACAAGGAAGAATTTGTCAATTATGCTCTACCATGTTTAACATCCGAATTCTAAATCGACTCTATTTAAATCAGTACCGAGTTTTTTCTTCAATTCCATGTTTCCCATATCTCATTAAGGAGAAATTCCAGTTACCCCTGGCTGGCTAAAACCGTTGAGAGTCTTCAATTTGGGCTCTGTCCCTTCTTCCCAGTGACTCATCTATTTATCCTTAAGTATTTCTACCACACTAACCTGTAATAATATCTGTATAAACCCCTTCTGCTTCATCTTTATTCCGGGTGAGTAGCCCCTCGAGGAAGCTATTTTCCGAAAATGGAATGTGGCGCAGTAGGTCGAGTCCCGATAGATCCCCATTAGGAATTGTCAGAATGGGCTGCATTCACGGATTAAACTGAATCATAATGAGTATCTGTATGATCCGTACTCAGTATATCAGAGAGAGTAATGAGAGAGTAATGAACAACGGGTATCAAAGCAATATGAAAAATCGTGAAATGTTCAGTGCAGATAGTGTAATATCTTCTTATATAGGTTGGTTTGGTTTATTCGTCAATGATGAAAATAATAATATATAATTAATTATCTTTTTTGTTTATCACGGCCGTATCATTGAATTTACAACGGGATCTCACAGGAAGATGAAGGGGTTAAAAAGTGACGTTCTGTCACGCTTTGAGAATGTTCCTGTACCGGCGCAAAGCTCCCCGGTACAAAACTATGAGGATATCATGTGYTCCGAGGCTTTTGTACATTTCTTTCTGTAGTACGACCTGTGATGATCTCTGATAGATATTAAACAATGTTAGAGAGTGCCTAGTTTCGTTGAAAAAGATGAAATAAAATAGTTAGTATGAGTACTTAGTAATATATAAGTTTGACAATATTGGATGTGTATGGAAATGGAGTTTCGGCACATGATCGAGCAGGAATCTCACAAGATATGGCTCTTAGAATTGGATGAATGTTCGATTTTACATGATTTGACTAGCATTATATGATTTGATCTCAATTGAACTTGAGACGAAGAGTCCTAAATAATCTACATGGTTACATAATAGTTTTACAAGAAAACGAAATATTCATTTAATGAAAATGTTGTTCTGAATCATTATAAAATTTATTCCTAGGTATTTGTAACTAAACTTTTATATCCGAACCGTATACCTAGCATTATGCAATCAATCTACTATTAAGATTATTAAGATTATTGTTGTCTTTGTTGTCAGTTAACTGAATACTCATGCAGAAAATTCTTAGGAACACTACAGTTAACATGAAGTATAATACATAGTGGCATATATCTACCATTTGGCTCCCAAAGCTGCATTCATATCAGCCAATGTGTTCTCAACAGCTGAATAGTGAGCGAGGACTAAATGCCTTTCATCAATACCAGCAAGATTCACAGGGGTAGCTGAATTCTTATTCTTGGCACTAATTATGCGTTGTATCTGATTGTATTTTTCCTCGACTAGCATTTTCCAACTCTGAGAATTGATACTATCGGGAGCTCCAATCTGTCCTCCACCATTTAAACAGCCACCCGGACAAGCCATCACTTCAATGAAGTTATACTCAAGGGGATTCGTGGTGGTGTTCGTCATTCCTTGTCGAGCCCTCAGTCTTTCTCGAGAAGATTTCTTTGGTTTAAACTTTCTAACCAGATTTTGAATATTTCTGAATCCATAGACATAACCGGCTTTTACTATTTGTTCCCCGTCTTTGCTCACCAGAACATACTCTCCGATATCAGGATTCTTCCCCTCGTTATATTGAACTGTAGATCCCGGATGTAACGCTTGAATAGTTGCGATAGCATCAATTAGATACCCACCAGAAGATGTTAAAGGACCTTCAGTAGGAATAACAAAAGAAGAATGAAACATTTCTAACCCCCCGCACATTTCTTCATACAAACTGTCCAAATTCAACGGCACGTTGCTAGGTATTGTAGGAAATTCTGGCATGGATTCATCAATCAACAACCGAAGTAGTTCCTTTGTYGTTATCACAATATCTACCTCATTATCATATTCAGGTCTACTAGCCTCAAGCTTCTTATCAAAGCAAGGCATAATAGTCACATGGTAAACATCCTTTTTGCTAACATTGTATCGAGAAGAAAGCACTTCTTTCAGTATAGTTCCAGTTATCTGCTGAGGGGATTTGACTGTGCTCAAGTAAGGAATAATATTAGGATGAGTCTTTTCTACATAACAAACCCAGCCAGGACAACTGGCACCAATCAGAGGAGTCTTCTTATCCGAACTGTTTATCATTTGAGAATTAAAAGCCTGTAGTATTTCTTCTGTACTGTATTGTAAGGACACTTCTCTTCCTAATCCTAAACCCACCACATGATTTATACCTAGCATATCTTTCAGCAGAGTTTTCAATTTTGCGTCAACTTCTGCAATGCCTAAATTGAATGCTGCCGCCAGAGAAGATCTGGTTTGGTATGAAACTGAAACAACAAATACTTTACCATTGCTTCTTGATTTTATTTCATCCATTAATTTTGTATGAGACTGCAGTGAAACTAACACAGACTCAGCCGATGTGATACAACCGCTACAAGCCAAACAATCTGCTAGAGAGATTTGCGCAGCCGTTAAAGCCGTAGCAGTGGTATCTTCTCCATCTTTTGTTACTTCATAAACTACTCCATTTTCGGTTCGTATTTCGTGTTCTTGATCTTTTTTTGCTTTCGCTCGATTTATCTCCACAGGATTAATACACGCTACACCCGGTGAGATGAAATCATTCAAGTCATCAGCTGACAGTAAAGCACTCATTTTTTTATAGCAAGTTTATCACCAGCTTACTCGGATTTTCATTAGTCACTAACCCTGAATCTCTCTTCTTCTTCTTTCTCCCTATGAAAATGACAATTCTCTACAAGGCTTCTCAGCTGGATCTTTCTGTTTGATGCAAAGATACTATACTGAATCATCAGCCTCTAAACTCAAGCTATTCACCACAACTCTCCCTGCTTACTTATGTCCAACTAAAGTATTCAATCACAGATGCACTACCAAGTAAGAAAATGAAACAAAAGTCGTCAACATAAGGTAACGATAATCTTTGAGGTTACAAGAGTTTATCAAATGATAAAAGAGCACTCATCGCCTTCTAAACTTCCTTCATGCTTAGTAAGATTTAACTCTTTAACCTTACTGGCTTTTTTTCTTTTTTTCTTTTTCTTTTTCTTTTTGTTATCGGAAATTTTTCTTGAATTAGTCGTTTGAGATCACATGACACGAAAGGATAAAATTGCCTAGTTTGGTATTATAGAAAGTATTAGGGATTTTCGTTGATACAGAGAACTAGTATGGAAAGACGGGGCATTGATTGTTTGAAAGAGATGAATAAGGATGTGTCCCCTAGGAAATGGGTATTAARTATGTAGGCTGATAATGTTTATTTCTTTGAACTTTTGTAAAGGTATGATGTCTAATGGGAGCGGTTCTCCTTTTCACTTAGGTAGGAATTGAGGAAGGGGAACTATAATAATAATACCTTATCTTCTTTTAGCAACATTGTCAGGGGGTGTAGTATAATCGTGACATTTGAATGTCACGATTTTTGTATGGTTGTTTTATTAGATCACCTAATCATTATACTAGAGAGATTAAAACGAAAAGTAATAGAGGAGTCTTTTTGTTAGTTGAATTGAATGAATATTAACGGTGAACGATCGACAGATACCATTGGAAAATAAAAAATAAAGCATAATCTCTTTGATATGAAACTGCATATTGACGTTAGAGGTCGTCTCGTTTCTCAACCAACTGTTCGCCGTTGAGTTCTCCTAACGAACAAGCCATCTCACTTCGCGGAAGGCAAGCTACCCATTTTCGCATTACAAATTGATAATTCGGAAATACACGCATTTCACTACATTAACTGAACGTCAACACACCAAAAGGAAGGCTTAGAATTACAAGACATCAATCGAAATTATAATTTCATAGATTGAATTGTGATTGGATTATTGAATATAACAAACTGATTTGAACTATTAGGAGCTTTCTTTGTCACAAGTGATTTAATAACGAATTACGCTTCTACATCAATACAAATAAGGAATACGGACAAAGGAAAGATATTACTAGGAGGAAGCAGCAAGTAGGTATCAATCATTGGTGAGCCAAGATCAGTTTAATAATTTGTGAGATAGTTAGATACAAGAAGTTTTGCAACAGGCCTGGAAGCTAGAAAGAATAGAAACAAGAAATTAATAGAAAGATGTCTGCTTCACGTTCACAAGTTAGATCATATGACATGATCATGAAGCTATTGCTTGTAGGGGATTCTGGAGTTGGAAAGTCCTGTTTATTATTACGTTTCATTGAAGATAGATTCAATCCTTCATTTATCACAACAATTGGTATTGATTTCAAGATTCGTAATATTGATGTGAATGGTAAGAAGATCAAATTACAAGTTTGGGATACCGCTGGTCAAGAACGATTCCGTACTATCACCACAGCTTATTATCGTGGAGCTATGGGTATCATTATCGTTTATGATATTACTGAAGACAAATCGTTTGCCAATGTTCGAAACTGGTACAGTACTGTGAAGGCCCATGCTAGTGATGACGCTCAAATTATGTTAGTCGGTAATAAGTGTGATGACAGCAATGGAAGAGTCATCAATTATGAACAAGGAAAAGAATTGGCTGATGAATTGGGAATGCCATTCATTGAAGCATCAGCAAAGACGAATGAAAACGTTGACTCGATCTTTTTTGAACTTGCTAAGTTGATTCAAGAAAAGGTTGCTGCTGACAACCTTGTTGAGAATAAAGATAATGGGGCTGTCAATATTGAAGGACAAAGCAACACAACAAAGTCAGGTTGTTGCTAATTTCACTCACCTTGTCATCATTTCTGTTTACCAATATTCAACAACTCAGCTTTGGTATTCTTTTTATTGTTCCTTTTTCCTATTTTTTTGTTTCTTACTAGCTATTCAATTAACTGATACTTATTTCTATTTATTAGGGCGGCAGATCTGTAGAGCAATTGAACTAACAAGTGAACGATTGACGGACAACCGAATTACCAGAATCTATAAATGTTCTTTCACTCAGTTTATTCAATTGAGTATGTAGGCATTACTAGTAAGACTACATTTGTCCGTTCATCTTTAATTGGTGAAAGTAATTTTTCAAATCTATTACAGTATCTATCACTGTTTCTATCTACGAACTACAGAATAAAGACTAACAACTCAAACGCTATAATAAAATGAATACCTAATAACATACAACAGGCTACAGCTCACATATACTATCTTTGACTTTATAAGCAACTAAAAAACTAAATATTCTTCATCAGATCTATGATTGAAAGACATCGATCAACTGTTATCAATAAGTTTCTAACTCCGACATGTGTCCCAAATCAGGTATGTCATGTTTCATTAAAATGTCTCATAACAGGTATAATTTGTTGCTTACTATTACCCGGCTCCAGTAGCCCTCCATTCTTTTTTTATGCTTTCTACTGTGTTTATTTATCATGAACACACAGATCAGTAATTTGATCAATGTAGACATACCATCAATCATTCGTAATTGTCTGTACAAAATGCAAGAGCTTTCTTTCAGATTGTTATGTTGGTGTTTTGTAAGTAATCGCTGAAAATCAAAAGCAAGTGGGCTCCTCTGAATGGCAGTTTGAATGAAGTCAATTGAACCTTTGATCAGAAGTACTATTTGATTAAAGAGTCAATTACAATAGACACGCTGCAATGTCTTTCAGAAAACCTTTCACTTCATCCAATCTAGYGCAGTCTGTAGTGCTAGAAAATGGAGGAAACGATAAGAAGACAACCRCAGCATCTTACGCCAAATACCATTCTTCACCTTCTTTGTATTTGAGCGAAATCCTTGAAGCTTCTAAGAATCTGCCTACTGTATCAACCGAACTCGGTAGCATTCAACTTGGGTTGAAAGAAATCACCAAAAGATGCACATCACTAAGAAAGAAAGTTACCGACGATGAATCAAATTCAGCAGATAATAGAAAAGCTCATATTTTGTTAGCAAAGTCTGGAATTGATTTGGAATTACTCGAAGCAAATGTGAAATCATTAAAATCTACAGGCAGACAAAAAGTTCCTATCTCGGCAGCATATGAAGAGAATGCAAGTAGAACAGCCGGCGTTGATGGATACTTAAGAGAAAAGAAGAAGCAAAGCATACTCAGCTCGATTGAAGACTCGTGGATGTCTGCCACTGATGATTTTAACACATTTATCAACATGGATGTATTTTTCAGTTGGAGGAGAAGAACTGAGGAGATTTGCGAGAACCTAGGTGTCATTTCTTCGCATGATACTTCAGGGAGAATAAATAGTTCCAAGAGATTTGCTTCAGCTATTGCTAAAAGTAAAACTGAAATCACATGGGGAAATGCACCTTTAGGAAAGCATGTTCTAGGTCCTTTATCTGATACAGAACTATCAACAGAAGACCTAAGATATTTCAATGAATATGCAAAACTGGTTATCAATTTGAATAATCATAGAGAAAACAATTCATTGTGTTCTCTCGCTTCAAACTTTTATCTAACTGCTGTTTCTCTCGATGGTGACTATTCATTGTTTGCAAGACTATGGAAGATTCTTCGTAATGCTGTAGATATTACCGATCCAGCTTCACTCAGACCTCCGGGAAGATCTTTTGCTGCAACATATCAAAACTGGAACCCAAATGCTAATCCTACTTATGAATCCATCAACTTATGTTCCCATATTGTATCAAGCAGCTTGAATTACTTACAGGAGCAGTTCTTTGAGTATATCAATCAAACAGTGGCGTCTAATCGTTATAAGGCTCAAATAGGGGGTAATGTTACCGTTGAGAATACCATTCAATCATTCTTGACTGTTAAACACTGTGATAAAAACAAGAAATGGGATGAAAATATTTTTGTTTCTCAAGGATTACCTATTTGGGGTATCGTGTATTATATGGTTAGATCAGGTTATTTAAAGCAAGCCAATGAGTTTGTCAACCAATATGCATATCTATTCAGAACTATTGATAACAACTTCCCTGCATCATTAAATGAATACGTTAATTCAAGCAACAGAAAGCTGTCAGGAAAGACGTTGGAAGCTGTTCACAGCTATTTTATTCAAAACTTGGAGTACCAAACAGAATCCAGAAAAGTGGATCCTTTTCAATTTGCTATCTATAAAATCATTGGTCGCTGTAACGTTGTCACGCCATTCCCTACAAATAGTTTGATTTTCCACTCATTTGAGGATTGGATCTGGGTCAATTTGATGCTCTGTAGAGATGAGTTATATTCTGGTGTGTCTTCAGGTCATTTCGATGAAAAATATACACTACAAAACGTTCAGAGTGCAGTTTTGAATCTAAGAAAATCGCAGAAAATGGAGTCAGGTATTTATTTACAAATGCTGTTACTATGTGGTTTGTATGAACAAAGTGTTGATACGTTGTTCAGCAATAAGAATGAAGTACAAGCTGTTCATTTTGCTACAGCATTATCTTACTATGGACTATTAAGATGGTCAGATTTTATTCYCGGGGCATCTAAGAACTCATTTTTACTTTTTAATAATGGAAAGTCATATATTGATTTTATTTCCCTAGCGGGTAAATTTACAAGGGTATTTAGAAGCAGCAACTGCGAATTAGCAGTGGAATATCTGTTATTATTCACCCTTCCTAATGAATATGACTGGTCCAGTTCCGTCCAGTTTGGTGAAAACGATTTCAACCAAGACAATGAGATGTCTGAAGAATTACATATAAAAGCAGCTAATGGAGAGCGGATCAAGATATGTCATTCATCATTACGTGAATTAATACTTGAAACCAGACAATTCTCTAAACTTTTAGGTGATCTTAAAAGTGACGGTGTCAAAATTCCTGGAAAGATTGAGAAACGAAAGAAGCTTGCCCATATTACTAATGAAGAGGAGTTTATTAAAACTATTTCTAAACATGCTGCTGTTCAGGCTAAAGAAGACGGAAGGATTGCTGATGCAATATTGTTATTCAGACTATCTAAAGATTATGATATGGTATTAGAGTTAATCAATTATTCCATTAGTGATGAAATCAGCAGTAAGAACGTTAATAATGTATTTGTTTCCGCTATGATTGCAGATGCTTCGTTTGCTTCTGCAGCACAAGCTAATCCTGTTCAATTAGCTAAACAACTATTAGCTAATGAATCTACTTTACCATCCCAAGGCTCAAGCGTTAGAAGAGCATCACTAATTGAGACTTGCAAGACATTGCTAAATGTGACGGATGCTTTAGCAATGTTTTCAGAACGTAAGTTTTACGAATGCATGAACATTTTGAAAGCATCTAGCGTTCTTCCTATTGGTCTGAATGTGTCTGAATCTAATGATGAATCTATCGCTACTATCAGAGCATTCAGTAAGAAATTCAACGCTTTAGATGAAAGTATCACCAGAAATACGTCAATAGTACTTCTTATGGCGATGAAATCACTCTTTGAAATCTCCAAAGAACTAAAAGCCAAAAAGGGAACCACACCCACTATTGATGAGCAATTGAAAGAACTGAGGAGTTCTGCTAAAAACTGCATGGTATTCGCTGGTATGAATCCTTATAGAATTTCTAAAGAGGTTTATGGTCAATTGATCACTTTAGAAGCTGGCCTATAATTAATGGGCATTGCCCTTTCTAATTCACTTGTATACTATGTCACTTCTCAGAATCCATTTCTCTCCTTTGTTTACTTTTTCGCCTTCATGTAGCAAACAGTCGTCTCCGTGTTTATGTAGTAAAGCCATACCTTTCTCTGGTTTGATTTTTATTTGCTTTTTCGCTTTCGGCAGATAGAAGRTTGTTTCTCCTCCTGATAAATCATCGGAAGTACCAGTTAGATAGATCAACAATGTCCATTTTGTCGTTCCTTTGCCAATCCTCTCGACAGAAGAAATAACATTACCATTGCTACTCTTAGCTTGATAGATCTCACACTTCACACTATCATCATAATGCTTATCAAAGAACTGTCCTTCTCTGTATCTATAAACTCTTAATTGAGGGTTCAAACCAACAGCTGTTCCAAACTCATTCTCGAGACTTTCGATCTCTTTTTGCTCCTCTTCAGAGACCTCGTATGGTGGGATTTCTGGTTGTAGTGTTGGTTGAATTATTTTCCATAGAATACAAGCTGCTATGGGATCTTGTAGTACTACTCTGTCATTTACTCTTGCAGCATATTCTTTACTTTTAACAAATGGCGTTGTTTCCAAATGCAAAGCTTTAAAGCTTGCTAATAAATCACCACATTGTTTAGCAGTGAGCAGATTGTTTATGATATAAATCTGTGATTCCAAGCTTTCTTCAGCTGCAATATACTGGGGTGCATTAGCATGTAGAAATGATACCGGCCAATTGAACTTTGGCTTTGAATTCCTATCTGAAGCTGCCGATGATTGTGATGCCAATGCTGAAAACGTCGATCGTTCTCTATTTTTCTTAGACATTTCAACAAATGGAAATGTAGAGTTATATGTAAGTGAACAGTCAATTAATTAGCTAATCAATAGACATTGTTAGCAGCATCTTCAACATGAATGAATGATGATGCTGACTTCTAATGGAATATGACTCAGAAAAACTGAAACAGCTGTCCGAATCAGTGGGGGAAATAATATACTACTATTTTTACTATCCTTTTATAATAAGGAAAAAGTGATAACAATGAGCAGAAAGTGAATGCTTCTCATTAGAATCTAGCACTCAATGGGAGCTTATTGACACCTCCCTCCCAAAGCACTCCCATCGCGTCCTCCCACAGACCTCCCAAAACGAAAACTGAATAAATTTGCATGTGATTGTTCGAGGAAGACGAAATGATAAGACTATCACTACTACTACTACTACTACTATTAATGTTGATAATGATTATAATGAGAAACTGGAAGATTGAGACATAGGTTGAATAACTTTTTTACGTATTATTGTTTTCACCAATATTTGAATCACTTTACTGTTGCGGAAACATATGAACAATCATCAGGCTTCCAAGATAATGATATATTCATAATAGGATCATTAACTCATTAACTACAGTTAAACATTCATATATTCTAAGGTATTTTATTATAACAGGTTGTAGCTATTAATATAATAAAGACAGGGATAAATGTCATCAATCTAGAATACCGATTCATTCTGTCTCCTTGCTCTTGCTAGCATAAAACTCTTTCAACTGTAATGTRAAGTCGGAAGTAGTAGAATGACTAATTCTCTTTCTAACCCACTTTGGTAACTTGCTTTGGATTCTCGGTTGTGAATATCTTTCATCTAACAAAATAATTGACGCATAATCATTTACATGTCTTATTGCTCTTCCAATGCTCTGATTAACAGCTTTCATGCATACATTCTCATAGAATATCTTACTTTTCTCAATCCCTTCAGCTCTACTAAAGCCTTGAGCAATTGCAGAATCTATTATATAGTTTCTCTTAGCAATTAGCTCAGCAGAGAAAATATTAGGATACGGCATTCCAACAATTGTAACAGATCTTGCTAACTCATCAGAAAAATTAACTCCTTCCGATATCTTACCACCAATTACTGAAAACAAACATGCTCCTTTCTCTTCCTTAACAGATTCTTGGTATTCTGACCAAACACGTTCAAGTTCAGATGCTTCTTTTGGCTCACATAGACATTTCTTGTCTTTAACCAAATTCTGCCAAATTCCGCTTTTCTTCATATGGTTCACAACGGCTGAAAGGTAGGAATAACTTGGAAAAAAGAAAACTGAGCCATTAGGTGTATTTTCACTAATATCAGCAATAGTTAAACCCAATTGGTACATTGTATTATCCAAGCTTCTATTCTCAAAGGAAAATTGAAGTCTTTCACCTTGTAAAGATTCACCTTGAGGAATCACCAACAGATTTGAATCTGGTATAACATGATCACATGAGAACTTCCTTATATCATCAGGGTCAACCTCAGGAAAAAGGAATTGCTGAAATTCATCCATTGGTTCCATTGTTCCGCCAGTGAGAATAACTGATTTTGATTCATTTACTATGTCAGCAAAATATTCACTAGGATCTAGTAACATATAATGAAGTGTCAATTCACCTTTCATGTTTCTATCAAATACAAATTTCCCTTCCTTAGCAGTATTTGTAAAGCAAAATAAGAACTGAAACACTTTCAATAACAAAGGGGTACCTTCTGACGTATAAACCTTTTTTTCTTCTTGCTCTAAGTAAGATTCAATCTTAAAAGCAATCTTTGATTTGTCAATATATTTTCCTAGTTTATGCATATTGAAACTATCACCAATGTTACCCTCAAAGATATCTCCCATATTGATTTCTTTCCCTGATGAATAATGTTTCTTAGGCTTTTTGATAGTTTCAATAAAAAACCGTTCAAGCAGCTCAATTATACGAATTAATTGAGCAATGTATACTCTGTTTCTACCATTTAGTCGTTTGGTGAATTTGCTAATATAACTTGTTAAACCTGATTTCGTTATACTAAGCTCGTTTGCAGATATTGAGACAGAATTTAAGGATGTGATAGTATCAATGAGATTATGAGCTTCATCTATTATAACTATTGCCGATTTTAACGATAACCCTAATGTTTCACGAGCAGATTTTTGAAGAAGTATTTGATATGGTACAGCAATAATATCGGCATTAACTATGCCTTCTCTTGCTGCATAATAAGGACATAGATTCATTTCTGTTCCCAATTCTCCAAGATCTTCTATATCCCTAACTTCAGCAAAAGTAATATCACGAAACTTGTTCAGAAGCTCTTCTGTAATTGGATCGTTCTTTTTCGGATAAAATTCACATCCTTTGCCTTTATTATCAGATGATTTCTTCTGCAAATCCATACAAGCATTATTGATCATTGAAATGTTTTTCAGTTTAGCTACTTTAGGATTGATACAGAGCTGTTTACGAGATCCCAAAGGCAGAAATTTCACTCTTTCCGGTGTTTTGAATACTGAAGGAAACTTAGTCAACCGTACTTGATGAGAAAACTGGTTCAGTTGTGCGTGGGTTCTTGAAGCGAATATAATTTGATAATCTTTGTGATCAACAGCGGTACCGAAATTATTACTATAGGATGATTCTAATTGGCATAGTAATGCAGCAACTGTAGAATTCAAACCGTCTTGATTCAATTGATGGTTTACCGTTTTATCCTTAGCATCCGACTCATTGTCACTAATATAATCGTCTATTCGGACATCGTCATCTCCATTCGATTGTTTTTCAGTAGCTTTCGCAGCTTTCAATTCTAGTTTTCTTCTTTTCGCTTTCAATTGCAATCTGTTCGGTAAATCATGAATAACGTTGTTTGCAGCTGTGGATTTGACCTTCTCCAGATGCGCTTCATACTCTGCAAGCTTCTTTATGTCTTCTTCATAATTGCTATTAATAAAAGATTCTACCACCCAACTAGGTTCGTCATTGTCGCTGAGATTATTATTCTTAGACTCTATAGATTTGTTCGACGTACTCGTTTTTGAAGCTGACTTAATATTCAGCTTGTCTTCTCCTAATCTTTTCCTACTTCTTGTCCATGTCATTGAACTGCATATAACTGATAACGTCTTGCCAGTACCCGTAGGGCTTTCAAGTATACCAATTTTCACGTCATCATCAAGCATACTGTATAAGCTATTCATGAATTCCAGCTGAACCATATATGGATTATAAGGATGATAATACTTCCTTTTCTCTGAATTCTCATCAGAGAGAGTTTCTGATGATTCCATGGCTATGGGCATGATGACTCATCAATATATTGTCATAGGATCTTCATATTGGATTGCTATCAAGGCGGATATAAAGGAATGAGTGGTAGAAGCTGATTGAGTAAAATTCAACGTGTAACTACAATACTGTTGATATAATGAAAATGTAATCAACATGAATAGCGCCAACAAAGATAGCGTTCTTATAACAATAACGCACTTGAGAGTACTATTCTATTATTCCACCACCGATCGCGTATTCAGTAATATGCGGTGAATTGGGATCTCAAAGGTACGTCAAATAATGCAAGAATTCCCTAGTAGCTTACACAGAAACTGTAACAGAAATAAACCAAAACAGTTAAACAACAWTAAAATACAATTCCAGTAAAGATAATTTTACCCAACTTCCTTGCACGCACTCGAATAGTATCTTTCATTATTACATCTTCTCACTTGTCGCGTTAATGAGAATTCTTCTTAATCCGTTAAAGTTCAAACTAAATCATGCACTCTCGTAACYATCCTAATATGCCATTAAGGTAAATGCAATATCATGCGCTGATCTAATTAGGTTTACAAGGCTCATCCAAGTTTACATGTTCCGTTATTGTACCTTTTGCCTTTTATACAATAGAATGCACCCTGTTAAATGCCTATCATCACATCAAATCACATCAAATCGTCTATTGTTGTCACTGACATTCTCCCCTACTACGAATTTATTACGTATTGTATCAATCAGGGAAAGTATAGATTATTGGCTGGTTTGTCTTAGTTCTGTTAGTCCATCAGATACACCAGTTTCTCATTGATCAATTATCAATTCCTCTATCCTCTCACAGGCTTACTATCTTATGCGTCATTGACTTGCAATGCAATAGAATCGTCAACAAAAGAAAGAATAAGACGGATTATTCCTATCAGAAGATCCCTGCATTCTTAAAGCTGTTTCTTTCCTTCAAATTAAATCAGCAACATTGAAGAAGTTTCATTTTCGTTTTAATCTGTTTGGCAATTCAAACAGATCCTGGGTAGGAAAATTCTTTGGTTATGGTAATAATAAACTAAGACCACCAAGAATCAAATTTGAACCAAATAGTTCCTTAATAAAACAGAAATCTTGGTATAGAATCCTGCCCAGACTCTCGTTAAAGCGTTTCAATCTTTTCGCTACAAGAAAGTATTACCTTTGGCTTGCTAAACATATGAGTTCAAACTATTCTCAACGGATCTACGAGAGAAGTAACAGTAGCAGTAGTAGTAACAGTACAGCTAGTAGTAGTACTAGAAATGCTGCTACTGCTAGTGTTGAAAATCTCTCACGATTAAAAGACAGTGCTGCCAGAAATGCTAGCAGATTTAAGATTTTTATGAAGAACAAGCGAGATGCTTATATTCATAGCAATATTGATTTTTCTTCACCCTCAAAATCTTATGACGATATATCATCACTAGCAAGCAGCAGAAGTAGCAATAGCAATTATAACAGTGATGGTTCCAACAAAACTATAAATATTGTCCCAGATTCTGCTAGAATCGTATTGTATCCTTCCTATACCAGGTTTCTAGCTGAAGAATCAGTTTATGAGGTTCATATTCGAGGTTGGGTTTTTATGCCTGGATCGATGACGAGAAAGAATAGACTAATTTTGTCATTGGCAAGACAATTAGTAGGAAAGTCTAAWGTTTCTGGTTTAGCAGCAGCTGAAAAACCTCAGAAACCTGCTTTAGAAAACGGCAGAACAGCGACAAATCAAATAAATGCTTCAGCCAGTAGTTTCTTCGATGAGAACGACTATCCTTCTTCTATCCAGGACAACGTACCTATTTCTACGAACGAAACCCTTGCATCAACATCAAGAAAACCTTCTTCAGGATCTACGCCAACAAGTGCAACATCTTCGGAATCAAACTCTGACAACTTCACTATTCATTCTCGTAACAGTGATATAGACTCTATTGCTGCTAATCAGTCAATCAATGCGTCAGAATTAAAACTAAGGCAACGTCTGGCTCCTTTTATGTATAAATCCGTTGCTAATACCAAAATCACCATCAATATCACCTATCGAGATGAATCGAGTTCAATAAACGACTTCCGTTTAGAAAACTTCACTGATTCCAATGGAAAGTTTTCAATTAAATTCAAAATACCAAAAGCTCCAGAAACTGCTATCATCAGCTTACCCAACGGTGAATACGAAACAGAAGAAATAATGGAAGTTTCCGGCTATGGGTTAAGTGTAATCACTGATATTGATGATACCATTAAACATACAGGATTAAAAGGTGATAAACGGGAACTCTTTCGTAATGTTTTTCTAACCGATGTTTCCGGCTGGGAAGTTCAAGGAGTGTCTGAATGGTTTAATCTRTTGTACTATAAAGGGGCGTCTATTCATTATGTATCCAACAGTCCCTGGCAGCTGTATCCAGCGTTATCTGAATTTCTAACTAGAATGAATTTCCCTCAGGGTTCAATTCACTTGAAACAATATTCAGGTTTGATCAGTGGACTGTTTGAACCAGCTGCGGAAAGGAAAAGAGCAAGTCTACACCAGCTATTGAGGGACTTCCCCAGAAAACAGTTTATATTAGTTGGTGATGCTGGGGAGCAAGATTTAGAAGCATATGTTGATTTAGCACGATGGTTTCCTGGTCAGGTGTTAGCTATATATATTAGAACCTTGAACGAATTTGACACCAAAGAATGTGATTTATGGAGACAGGAAATACAGCAGGAGCAAAAATGGGATTCAAAACGTGAAAGAGAAAAAGAAAAAGAAAAAATCAAACTGTTTGAAAAGGAAGAAGAAATAAGAAGAAAACAACAAGAAGAAATTTCAGAGAAACTAATAATAGATCAACCAGTACAACTGGTGAAAAAACCTCCAGTGCCAAGGAAACCTGAGGCATTGAAGTCTAGTACGTTAGTCCAGTCTAACAATGATGATGAATTTTCAAATAACAGTAGTACTCAATCTAGTGGATCTACAGGGCCGATTCCACCAAAATTACCACCTAGACGAAAGCCTGTACCGGGAATTCTGTTCAACGAAGATCTTCCGATATCGTCTCCATCAAATGTACCAGCTTTACCSCCCAGACAAGAACCAGTTTCACCAGTTCCACCAGTCTCGTCAGTGTCAACAACACGTCCAAGGAGGAGCTCCTCTTCAAACACTAAATATGGTGATCCTATTCTAATGCCGTCATCTCAAAACGATTATGGTCAGTTGGGACTCGAGAAAACAGATAGTTTCCGTCAAAGATTAATGATGGCAAGACGAGAATTACCAAAGAACGTTATACTTGATACTTGGACAACAGGAAGCGATTTATTGGATAGATCGTCTGTTCTTATGGGTAAGATTGAAGAGCTATGCAGTATCAAGAAAAAAAATGAAGAGCAAATGAAAGCAAATAGTAAAGGGGAAAAAGATGAAGAAAAGCTGGTTGATTTATAATGAATTGACCATTTGGATGTCCTGAAGAATACAAGATATGAGGAAAAGACCGTTTTGTGAAAGAATTCTATCCTTTCTACTTGGAAACAATTTGTAGGTCGTTTATTATCGTCGTCATTGTTGCCGTTGTTATTGTTAACTATGAGATTACTTCTTCGGCTGATAATACGGTAGAGTTGTTATGTTAACATGAAGTAGCAACTCCAGTTACTATTAGTTTAATTTTTCTTGACAAGGGTAAATGGTAGTATTATACTAGGTTGAACGGCCTATTAATTCAAATTATTACGGTAGAACCAGTAGAAATAGTTTGGTGAACTGTTCATGGTAACACAAAACAATCATTAGCATCAGCTCAATACTCCGCTTCAAAGTACGACGAATAAAGGTATTGATTATATACTCACAAGATCTACCAGGCTGATTGAAAGGAATTCTCACATTCAAGCAAACAGATTCAACAGTTATTCACAAACAAAAGCAATTGAGTACACAGTGCCAGCCTCTGTTTTACAATACAATGATTGCATTCCTACTCATTTATCACCTACAAGTTTCAGCCATAGGCAGACATAACACTACAGACAGGCTCCGAGAACGACAACGACACATTACCAGAATAATCAAATTCTCAGCTATTCAGCCAATGAGTAAAATTATCAAACTATTGAGGAAGTATACCTCACATACCATCATGACAACGGAATAAATTATACGTTTGATCGTATGATAACCAAAAACTAATTAATCTCTCAATTAAAATAATAAATGATAGTGATTTTATAATGTTTTATTGATTTAAATATATTAGTTTGATTCAGTAATAGTTGTACCTATAGGATCAACTTTGTCCTGTTGCTTGTTCTCACTACCATTCTCCTTATTATTAACGTTCTCTTCTTTTCCATTGCCATTTCCTTCGTCCTTATCTTTAGAATCATCATCAAATACAATATTTTCACCATCACCGTAATCCTTGACTTCATTATCATCAACTTCATCAACAGCAGATTTGAACTGTTTCAGATCCCAAATGGTACCATGAGATCCATCATCATTATCTTCATCAAACTCACCATCAACATTAGATCTGAATTTTCCACTCTGCAATATTTGTCTACCAGTCAATTGTTTACTCTTCTTCAACGCTTCTTCAGCATCTTTCAGTTTCTTTTCATTTCTCTTCTTCTTCCATTCATTGAAAGTAGTCAAAGTAATAGGTGTGAGATTCTTTGGCAATTTATGTCTTTCAGTTTCAATAAAATCTTCTAACGTGATCTTTGGAGCAGAATCAGCAGCCAGCTTTTCAAGTCTTCTTTGTTCTTTAGTTTTCAAAACAAATCCTGGCGGTAGAGAATGCTTATATTTACAGTCATTACCACCATTTGGACATACCCAAAACCAACCATATTTACCATTTTCAACTGCTTCGATGAAATACTTACATACAATATCTGTTGTGGTTCTTGGATTACCATGCTTTGACAAAATAACATCTCGTAATTTTTCTTCATCCCATTTATCCATTGTGTCTTCTATTTTCTCATCTTTCTCTCTAGCATCTGTATATAAATCTTTCTTTGCAACCTTCCTGTCTGCATCGAGATTATGAGAGAATTTACATTTAGCACCTTTAGTACATGCTCCTTGTTTGAAGAAAGCACATACAACTGATTTTGGATCGACACCAAAAGGAACTTTTTGTTGGATAATTGGATTAAATAATGCCGCTGCTTCTGCTTTAGCTAATGCTGCTGCCTTCTTTTCGTCAGCTTTACGTTTCAATTCTGCTTCTTTCCTTTTATTTAGGGCATTCTCCTTGTTTTGAGTCTCCACTTGTTGAACATATTTCTGAACTTTTGACGATTTGTTTTTATTTTTTAAACCAAAGGTTTTGTCTGCTGTAGATTGAGCCTTTTTGGCTGCTCTGGTTTTATCATTTCCTCCTTTTTGCTTCTTTGGAGGCATTTTGACGATTAGTCAGTAAGACCCGACCGTTAACGTTTGCTATTTCTATTCAACGAATGTTTCTAATACCCTAAAGCTCTGATATGCTTCAAAGTCACGTATTATCTACTATTATCAGCTTATTTGCCTCTGTTTTCGCTAGTACATTAAACGGTCCGAGAAAAGGTTACAAGTCAGGATGTCGGTCAAGATGATCGATGTGAATGACTTGCTTCTTCCTGTTTTGCAGAGACGCCTTTGATAACTTCTCACAGTCTGAAGTATTAACCCTAGATAAAAAAATCTGATCTTCCTTCTTTCCAATTAATGAACTCCAATGAGCCTTCATTTAATAGCAGACGATAATCTATCCGGTAAAGATTATCACTGACTATTCCTTGATGGTTCTTTGGTTCATGTCGTTTGATGTCTTCAGAATTTACATAGAAAAGTTTTTTTGCTTGGGTGAAGCAAACAGAGTTTACATTATCACTTGAGAAGTCATGTGATTATAATTTTTGGGAATGAGGAGATAACTAGTTTATGATTATGTGAATATTTAATGAGATGTATGGGGAGATGAGTGATTGATGACTGATAAAAGATAGTGAACTAAATATTAACTAATACTCCTCATTTATTCGAACTTTGACTCAAGTCTCAAGTATACATATATAGGATTTGTCTTTTATAACATTTCCTTTTAATCTGAAGCAAAAGTCAGTTCCATAAAACACTCTTGGTGCTCCTCCTTCTATACATAGTTTCCGTTTTTACCATCTTTTCCGGATTTTCCCAATTGTGGATGAATCTCCAACAGAGAATCATATCAAATATTGGCTATCAAATTGCTCTCTGCTATATAATATCATAAAAGAGTTATTGCACTTGATTAATTTGAGTCCTGAGCAAATTCTGATTGAGGTATTGTCATTAAAAACTACATAACATAGATAATAGTTTTTGTTTGACATTAATACGAGTTTAGGTAATTCTAGTTGTCTGTAGTAAACTTAGCAATAAGAACCGACAACAATAGTGTTGCACACGATCAACGATTAAGAATGCCTCAAGCAAGAAGAATTCCATCCATACTCAACTCATTAGGGTTTAGAGCTGCCGTCACTTCTGGTGTTATTCTTGCAGCGTCATATGCTTTTTATCCTGCAGGAGGTTTAACTGGGATCTCTTCAAGCTTCAAAAAACTGAATCAACCAATTGCTTGTGACTCAGGCATTTCTAAATCATTCTCATCAGCATCAATAATCCCAAACAAGACTGTTAAAACTTTTTCTATGTCAGATATGGGGATCAATAAAAAGCTAAGAGAATTTGAGGAAAGTTACATTGTTGGTAGGGGAAACGGTGTTATTAGATACGATATCTGTCAGCTGCCTAGTAATAATCCAATTGAAGATGATCGTTCAGAAAAGACTATTCAAGTGCCTGTTTCATCAGTTGATAGTAAAGATCAAGTTGTGAACTCTGACTGGATGTTCTGGGGTGTTTATGATGGTCACTCTGGTTGGACAACCTCAGCCAAGCTCAGAGATTCATTGATTGACTACGTAATCAAGGAATTAAGCACTGATGCCTATAAACCAGGTAGGGATAGTGATAAGAAGACACCATACAGAGTATTGCCTGCAGATCCTACTATCGTTGATCAAGCAATTAAAAAGGCGTTTTTAGAGTTAGATGATGAAATCGTTAATAAGAATATGAGAACATTACTAGATAATATGAACACCATTAATAGAAATAACGTTGCTGACCTAATTCTGCCAGCTCTCAGTGGCTCTTGTGGTTTACTGACTTTCTTCGATAGTGCCACAAGATCACTTAGAGTTGCCGTTACAGGTGATTCCAGAGTTGTTTTAGGCTCTAATAATGAAAAGGGCAATTGGACAGTGAAAGCTTTAAGTATTGATCAAACTGGTAGTAATCCTAKAGAAGCCGACAGGCTAAGAAAAGAACATCCTGGTGAGCCAAACGTTGTATCGCGTGGTAGAGTTCTGGGAAGCCTAGAACCTTCAAGAGCATTTGGTGATGCCAAATATAAGTGGACCAAAGAAATCCAAGAAAAGATCTCTCAAAACTTCTTTGGCCAAAAACCTCCCTTCAGATTACAGTCTCCACCTTATGTTACGGCTGATCCTGAAGTAACAAATACTAAGATTACTGCTAATGATAAATTTATGGTTATTGGTTCGGATGGGTTGTATGAATTGCTATCAAATGAGGAGATTGTTGGATTGGTTGCTAAATGGATGGAAGTCAAGAAAATAAAGCCTGTTAATGGTACTGAGAAGGCTGATGAAAGCGGCATATCAACTACTACCCAAGCACAAGCAGTTGCTCCTAAATCATCAACATGGTTAGGTTTATTCAACAGAACTTCATTTTTACCTTCCGTTAGAGACGTCACACCAGATAGCGGGGTTTTGAAACAGCCATTCCGGAGAGGAAGGGGAAACTATGTTGTTGAAGATGATAATGTCGCCACTCATTTGATTAGAAATGCATTAGGTGGAAGTGATAAAGAACAAGTCGGAATGTTACTAAGTGTTCCTAGTCCTCAATCCAGAAGGTATAGAGACGATTTAACCGTTACAGTAGTGTTTTTCGGTGATGATGAATCACCAAATGGCTTGATTGAAGTGAACAAACAAGCTACAAAGACATTCCCTGAATTGACACCAAAATTGTAATTTAATGCGAGCTATATAGTAAATAGATACAATACTGAAATATATGAAACATGGATGATATAAAAGAACACTCGTGACAATTGACTGCTATAATGGTAAATACTCTTACGTATAAAACAGACATATAACAGCAAGAAAGTATTATTAGGCAACTATGACTACTCCAAACGAGGTGAAATACACCATACACCATTATTCCCAGCCCATGAAGCAGGAGGAAAATGATAAAAGAAAAATAATAGGGATAAAAATAAACAAGCAGACATCAAATAACAACAATACTATAGGATATAAGACATATAAAGATTTGATAGTGAAACGGTTAGCTAATGAACAGTATAGAGAAGAACCAAATAAAGACTTGAGAGTGAGACAGAAAACCAAAACGAATACCAAAACTCCTAACAAGAGCAAGCATTTCCACCAGTTTTACCAGCAGCTGGTGCTGAAAGATCTATTCGTTCATTATTACCACTTGGATCATTCACACTTTCACCATTTAAACCTCTTTTACCTGATTCTTCTGGTATCTGAGTAGCGATCTTTGTAAATACTTCTTTAACATTAAATCCAGTTTTTGCAGAGGTTTCAAAAAACAATAATCCTTCTTCTTCAGCAAGTTGTTGACCTTCCTCATATGCAACTTTTCTACTCGAGTTCTCTTCCCCTTCATTTCCATCCTCACTCTCACATAAATCGAGCTTATTCCCCACCAACGCAATCACTATACCTGGACTAGCTTGTTGATGTAATTCTTTAACCCAGTGTCTAGCCTTAATGAAACTGGCAGATTTCGTAACATCATAAACAACTAATGCACATTGAGCGTTTCTATAGTACATCGGAGCTAACGAAGCAAATCTTTCTTGTCCTGCTGTATCCCAAATTTCAAACTTGATCGTTCGATTACCAACACTGCATCGTTGTGTTAAGAATGCTGCGCCAATTGTTGGTTCTTTATTCTCTTGGAACTCATTTGAAACAAATCTCAATACAAGCGATGATTTGCCAACTGCTGCCTCTCCTAGTAGTACTAGCTTAACAGCTGTGGTAGGTTTGATACTTGAATAAGAATCCATTGTCTCTAAGTATTGGTTAGGGCAATGRTGGTATATGATAGAATCTTGAAATGGCAAACTATCTAATCAGATTCCAATTCGTCACTTAATTTAAAACAGGTATATAAAARCCGTCTAATTATATCAACAAGYTTTCATATATTGGATCTTTTATCTATACTTTCAGCTTAAAAACAGGATTATCGTAAATATAACTCACCGACTTTATGTGTGTATTTTCTCCTTATATCCCTGAGTTATCCGCTTGTTCAGTAGACAATCAATTCCCGTTAAACTGTCGCTGGAAAATGCAATTTCTATCGTAATTCACTGTATGGAATAATTTGTTTATTTACCATGTGATTACTTTTCTTCTATGTTGTCAATCGTAGGAATAATGATAACAACAACTATCAACAAGTATTCGGACAAGCTTGTGATAATCCGCTACCGCCTTCAGGTAACTTTTGGGGTTTATATTTGTGTTTTAAACTGATTATGTCATATGAAATTCAGCCATCATCATGTATAAAGATAAGAAAGATTGGAATGTGTAGACTGGCAGGTACTGATTATCAACAGAGACATAATTTTAATGTTCGAACATTATTGGAAAACACCAGAAAAATAAGTATTTAAACAAACTCCAATTGCCAAACAAGGTAAAGTATRTTATTCAAGCATATTTACTGAACGGAATAATGAGCAGTCCAAATGTATTTAGATCATTGTGGTCTGCCCTATCTTTCTTATCCTTAATAGATTACATGATACATAATATTTGAAGTGAGATCTGATCTGTTAATACTTAAGATGTTGGTGTTGAGGTGCAATACTGTTTACTATATTAAGGGACTTGATTATTAGCATAAGAGACATAAGATCAATAGGAAGGAAGACCAACAGGTGCAGATAGTAGCTCAAAGGGTAAAATAACAGCCTAACGCTGGGTATTAACTTATATTATGGAGATATGGCAATAAATGAGATCAGGTAATGGTTAAGGCAATTGGTAAATGACGTTGTAGATTGTATAGAAATCTCTATCATTTCATAACCTTTTATTTGTTGACATTTCGTTAGGCAAGTACTAAGCAATTGAAAAGACATTTGATTTGATGGAACAAATTGAACGCGATTAGCCTATGCATTGGAAAATAATTAGGAAGACTAGTCGTGTTAAGTTTCGGCAGTTATTTGCATATACAATACTCAGTGTAAAAGACTATCACTAAGTAGACATACTTATCTTCTACAACAAACTTATGAGATAACAAGAATATTAAATGCAATGAAAGTGTGTATTGTTAAACATTCGTTCTATAATATATAGCCAAATGAAAATAAATAATAAACATAGAATATATTACCAAGACACAATGAAACACCTCTGCTACCTGGAAACTTCTTAAAACCCCAACCCAGTCATAAGACAGTCTAACTGTCTTAGGAACTATGTTCATCAGCCTTCATAACAATTGTTGTCTATTAACAGTTCAGAAGCTGTATGAAGAGAAGCTTCGAATACTCTTAATACCCAAAATTATCATATCCTTTATCTCCAGCGAGATGTAAACCTGACAAGATTCCATCGACGCCAACCAGATCTTTCCTCGTTACTCTACCTACACCTCCTAACTATGACATAATACAAGCAATCAAATTACTCACCATTGCTCCACAATAGGTGGATCCAAACGAGGATGAATATTTCTATCGTATTTGGTTCCACCTGGTCTCTGAGGAGGAATAATTGGATCGGGGTGTTTGAATTTGGTTAATAGAGCTTCAGTCTTCTTCAAAATCTCCTGCAATTCTCTAGGATCTCTCACATCTTTGTTTTCATCAAACTTGGCTCGGACTTGAACTGCCATCTTTCTGAAATGTTCTCTTCTGTTGATCCAACTCAAGGACGTTCGTAATGATCTTCTGTATAATGAAGCAACTAACTTTCTGTTGGCCTCTGAGAATGGTACTGCTCCTGACATCTTTGTGTACGTTTATGCGGATATATTATCTTGTTAAACACTCTGTTTCTCTTCTCAACAACACTTCTGATTGAATACTGTCGTTCCTTCTATAAAGAGGAGAAAATACTTAAATCGTTGATTCAGGTTAATCAGAATGCATTCAACTTCCTTTTAATTATCTAAAGTGTCGAAAATGCGATTTTCTTTTCCCATAAATATATACAGAATTAACAAGTATCAGTACTATGAGAATACGGGTTTAAGCCAATTCAATACTGAATTCAATCAAACAAATAGCAAATAAGATCTGCTCGGTATTCATCAGATAACTTTCTGTAACATAAAACTGAGCTAACCCCATAATACATTCATTCACCTGAATGCTCCAGCTTAATAGGRTATCTAACTGAGTAAAGTATTAACTGTCTACTAACTAACAGACACTCCTATCCTCTTAGAAAACCTAGTTAAAAAAGTTCTGATTGGTTGTGGGAGTATATAATAGATGATTACATGATCCATAATCAATAGAATGTAATAATCTCCGAAATTCAAATCTTACGGAAACTATAGTCTCTGTGTTCTACTTCCTCAATTGATGACCCATCATGAGACATTATGACCATAGACATAACGAAACAATGGAATCAAGTGGATTATTAGCAGTCATCGGTGCTGTTTCTATAGATAATCCTACTTACTGGTTAGTGAATAAATCATTAGGAATGCATAGTGAATAATCAATCTGATTAGGAGAATCAGAGAGAAGAAGTCCTTCTCTGGGAGTGATCCTATAGTATCGGAACGAATACAATAAACAAGATCATGAAGTCTTCAGCACCAGAGAACGATCCAGAAGAATACAAAGCTCTAACTTCAGTTCTTGATGCATTTATATCATTTTCGAAATGGTCTAGATCTCAAGTAACTAATCCAAGGGAATTGAAGTATGCTTCTCTATCGACTGAAGAACAGCAACTGATTCCATGGTTCGAATCACATTTAAAAGCTTTAGATAGTTGCATAGCATCAAACGGAACTTTCTTTGAAACCATTGCTCGGGAGATTGCAGAAGAATGGCAAGCTCCTAGCGATACTAATTTATGGTCGAAATGCTCAGGACAGGATCTTGATAAAGTAAGATCATTACTAAGACAAATAGTACGAGAATGGAGTGAAGAAGGTGAAGGCGAGAGAAGACTATATCAAGAGCGAATATTCGAATACCTAAGGGCTCATCATTCGGATTTCCAATCAAGATCACAGGTGAAAATACTTGTTCCAGGAGCAGGATTAGGAAGATTACCATTAGAGCTTGCTCAACAAGGATTTAGTGCTCAAGGAAATGAATTTTCATATCATATGTTATTACTATCATCTTATATACTGAACAAGACGTATGTTGCTAATCAGTTTACTCTTTTCCCATTMATTTACAGTTTTTCCCATCTATCAGCAAGAACAAACCAAATTCGGCCAATATATATTCCTGACTCAAATCCTTTAGAGACATTTCAAGAATGTATGAGGCAAAATCCAGATGTTGATTTTACAGAACTATTGTCAATGTCAGCAGGATCATTTACTGATTTATATGGACCGCCAGATATCAAATCAATGGATCCGAATTTCAACAAGGAGTCAGCAGAGTTTCAAAATGAGAATAAAGATAGTTGGGATTACGTGGTAACAGTGTTTTTTATTGATACCGCAAGTAATATCATAGACTACTTGAAAACCATACATAATTGTCTAAAACTTGGTGGAAAATGGATTAACTTTGGTCCTTTGTTATGGCATTTTGAAGATGATAATAGTATGGCTACTGAATATAGAAATGTTAAGAAGATTAATGATGACGGTGAAATTATTTTAACTAAAGAACTAGTTACTTCTACCAGACGTGGACTAGAACTGTCATTGGATGATTTAATTGAACTTGCTGATAAATTGGGATTTGAGTTTACTTTCAGGGAATCTGGTATTAAAAGTAGCTATGGTGGTGATAATAGGGCCATGGGTGGTTGGATATATAATTGTGAGTATTGGGTTGCAGAAAAACGTAGGGAGTAAAGATGAAGGCAATACTCTTAGAAAGGGACAAACATGATATGCTGTTATTAATACTAAATATGTATATATAAGATGTATTTAAGAAATGGGCTGATTAGTTTACTTCACTATTTGCTAGTACATCTTGTCAGTATTTATAAAGTTACTACAATTACGAGTATTCGTACTGGRGTAAGGTATTTGTCGACTATCCACGAATTCATCTAACTACTTCAATTACTCTTCCGTTTATTCTTTTTATTTCTGTTGTTATTCTTCCTCTTCATCACTGATGGTTGTTTTCCGTCATTATTATCCTTTTTGGGCTCTTCATTGACACTTTTACTATCACCAGATGTATTTTCCTCATTTCTAGACTTATSAGTGCTATCGGTATTACCATCAACAACTTCAGGTACCTCGCTGATATTCTGTTCATCCGTATCTGGCTCTCTACTCATTTCTCTAATACTCTCGCGAAGATTTGAGTTATCTTCTATCAATTTCTCCACTAAGGCTGTCAGCTTRTTCACTCTCGTCAATAAAGGATATAATTCCCAGTTGATATGATACTTTTCTGCATCATCAACTTTAGGTGCTATCTCATCAACTTGTTTTAACCAGTTTTCATGATCAATGATAAACTCAGGATCACTTGTTTCTGCTTGATTCTGGCTGAGTAATTCACGTTGAATATTCTCAGCTGTTGAGCCGTCGAGTCCTAAAAATCCACTATTTGAATATCCATCTTCCAAATCCCATTCAGTATCTGTTTCATTATCATCATCCAGAGCACCTCTTAGACGATTATACGATACTCTTTTTGCTTCACGGCATTCATATATTGATATAAATAGTAAGAAAGGTGAATAGAGTATCAACATGGTATAATAATTAAGAGTGTCATAAACCCGATTTGAAACTATTAGACCAAGTGGTGCCAATAAAACTTCAAACAAATTGAGTGGAGGAACAAAAACATGTTCATCAGGTGCTCTTATAAATCTCAGAGTAGTCTGTGATACCAAAGCAAGGTATTCATCATCAGAATTGTCATAAATGTTCTGATATGCGGAATTATAAAGAGCAATAAGAATATTCAGTAAAATAACAGTTACTAAGAAGCAAAAGAAATAGTAAAGGATTTTGGCATATGGAGGTTCAAATCTGTCAAACGCGTCAAAATCTCCGCCTCCCATAACAGTTTGAAGCATATTACTAATAACTAAGGAGGTGACTTCAGACGCACCGTCAGCAGCATCAAGACCTAAGAATGCTTGCAAGAATCCAATGATGATGACTATCAATAAAACAAAGAACACGATTGATTCTGTCATCATTTCTTTAACAACAACAAGAAGTGCACCAAAGAACTTTTCAGCGTCAAGATAGAATAATAATCTTGTCCACATCATTGGTGAAACGCATACAAGGATTTTGAATGCTTTGTCATTCAAATGATCAATAACTTCAGGGTCAGTTTTGGAAAATGCAATCATTCTTAGAATAAATGATACACATATTATAATATACATTGTATCATTGAATGCGCTCCAAAATCCAATATATGAAACACCAACATGATAAAATTTAACACATTCATCCAATATGAATGCTAATGTGAAAATATAAAATGCAACTTCCCATATATTTAAACTGATCTCATCAGGTGAGCTGAACGTAGTTCCCATAGTGAAAAGAAAAAGATAAATAAATGAAAACAGGATAATGATAATATTCTGATACATTGGAGTCTTTATACGTTGAGGATCAAAATGAGATCTGAAATCACAAACTCCTGTTCCTTTATAGAAGACGAACTTCTCTGGCTCATCTTCTGCTTGAATAATCCACCCTCTCCAAAGCCATTTCATACATCTTTGATAGCCAATTGAGCAGATAACAAGTGTTGAATGAGAGTCAATTGCTAATTCTAATATATTAGCAGGATCAGATACTTTGTGGTTCCGTACAATTTTGAATTTCTGGCATAACACATTAATAAATAAGTACTCTTCATCTGTTTCATCCCATTCTTCTATCAACCTCTTAGCAATATATTGGGCTGCTAAGCTTCTACCATCATAAAGACCAGCATCATACAATTCAGAGACTTTCATTTCCTTATACCATCTGGAAACAGTTAAGAGAGCAAATGGTAAGCAAGCTCTATATTTACGTGAAGATGTACCTCTTTCTCCATTACCTTTACCACCAGCGGACTTTTTAACCAGTTCTATAACGTTAGATGTTATAATTGAAGAATCTGATTTGGTAATCAGTGACGTTTCGAATTCGATTGGTACTACTTTATCAATTAGTTCTTTGAGCCGAATTGCAATTCTCAGCACTTGCCTAGGGTTTGGAGCGGGCAAATAATTGATCAGGTTATCCCAAGGATGTTGAGTTGACGCTTGAAGAGACATTTTGACTGTAATTAGGTGAAGTGTAATATGGTGAATATGACGGTGACAACTAACTTATGTCACGATGATATTTACTACATGAAAGATATGGGAGCTGTTTGTCAAATTCCTTGCTGCAATTTGATGAAATAAATTGATTGATATTAAGCTGTTGATTGGAAACGCAGTTCAGATGAGCAGAGGGAGCTTTTCACTCATAGATTTAATAGAGATATGAAGAGAACTGCAGGAGCACTGTAATGAAAAGTAACCTTGGCTATGTTGAAGCTTGATTCCATAAAGGGAAATTAAAATGAACGGCCCTGAAGTTTAAATGAACAATTGTATGAGAAATTAGTCGCGTGGAACTTTAGGTTTAGAATCTTTGCTAGAACTTTAATAATGAGGTTGGATATTATATGATCTCCAAGGATGAGGACGGAGAGAGGAGTTGACATAATGTGGTTTAAGTTAACATAAAACAATCTTTGTGGAACATTGAGTATCCAAATCACTCTATCTAATATTTCAAATCATTATGATAAGCGATTGTAATCAAATATTGAAATAAAGAAGTAATCTTCGGATCTCAAAGTTAGGCTCAAAGTTTTTAAAATAATAAACTTTAATATTTTCACTATGATTTCGGAAATGATCTCCTCACCTGAGAGAACAATGGAGCTTCTTTTCTGTTAGTGTAATCATATATAAAATTAACAATGTGTATACTAGAAAATGTCATGACAAATTTCTATAATGTCAAAACTCTCTTATAAGACACTGAKAGGATCAAAAGTTGTAGCTTTACAGCAAATAAATATAAACTCGTACACTTTCATAAGACCGGTCTATTTCTTGAATAATTCCCAATTTTCCGAAAATGTCTATGAGAACACTAGCCTAGAATGCACACATTTTATCCGCCTGTGCTTTTCTAACCCTGACACATGATGAGATATACTATAGTTCTCATCTGACATGCACATGACATTTTTCTTCTCTCGAGACATTTCTTGCTCTTTATTATTCTCGATCGATGCTAATCGCTCGTTATTTTTGATTTCTCCAAGGGATGGCTGATGAACTGGACTGAAAATCTTCCAAGAGTATGAAAACTTCAACATGTACAGCCACGAGCATTTTTCTTATATTTTTGTCTCTCTTTCCGCCCATTTTGTCTATCAAATGAAACTCCATTTACTTATTTCTCCATCGTACCCATTGATCTCGCACATACCCTCTTTTTCTTACTAGCTATGTGTCCCATATCCCATCTATTCAAYATGTTCTCAAATAACTCTTTCAACCCGACGTACTATGTCCAACTCCGCCTGTAATTATAGAGGACTTATAATAAATGCGTAGCATTTCCATACTGTTAAAAACAACTCATCTTGTCTAACCACTATTCTATCACTCAAATTTCATATCATATTCTTTTCAGACCCAGGAATCTCAAGTTGAAGCACCTGTGAATCATTGCCACCTTCTGTTTCTTCAGGAACTCACCATTCAACAAAATTTCCTGCATTCACCCGCAGAAGCTATTTGGCTGAAATTTAATGTCTGTCAACTATCTCTTATATTCAGTACGTGTGTTTGGTTATAAATATATATTTGCTTTTAAAGCATAGTTATCATTGATCCTTTTCCTACTGTTGCTTCATTGGAGGAGTTTGTGTCCCTGGCGTTACTGTTTGTGTTCATTGAGTGATTAGGGATAAGATTACAGTGTCAGAAAATAGAACAAACGTATTCATTCAGTACTTGTCAAGTTCATTTGTCCGCAATCAACAGCTTATATTCATTATTGATTATCAAATTGATTGCTAGTGATGTTGAATTATAAAAACGTTGGTAGATGGCGCTGATAGATCACTTTGTTCATCATCGGCATTAGATACGTCACAGGTGAAAAGCAATGTTAAATCATTGGCCATAGGTCATCAAGTACTTCACGGAGCCCATTAGAACTTTTTGTCGAGTGTTTCTTCTACTTTCAATTATCACTATTATCAACAGTACTTACATATCTATCATAGACTGCAATTCTAACGTCTTTTCATCTAGCTTTGAGTTGAAGTTTTACAAGCAGCACACAGATTTGCCAGTTGTCAATAGTGGGCATTAGGTACCCATAGAAAGGGATTGAACTGGATACTAAGATTAGCCTGGACGAAAGGATTTCCGTTCAAAATGTCATCATCCGTTTCAGTACCAACAGGGAATGAAAAACTGATAGCCGGACAAAACGTTGAATTTGAATACGCACAATCAAATTCTGCCTCACATCAAGGATCTCAAGTGAGTTCAGCAGGGGGTAAAAAGAAGAAAAAGAAGAAGAAGAAGAAGTCGAAATCAGCAAACTCCAATCAAGAGGACTTAGATTCAGAATATCCTACATCTCGTATTATTCAACAAGGCCCTAATGGTGATGTCATTGTTCGTGGAATTGATCCATTATCATCTCAATCAATAGCTGAAGCTACTGCTTCCGCAGCTATAGCTAATGGTAGAGCGGGTGAAAGTGTTTCCGGATCAAAGAAAAAATCAAAAGGTAATGGGAAAGCGAGCATATGGAATATGAGCTCAGTAGAAGAGCAGCAAGGTGTAAAGCAGTTTTGGCTAAGTCTGTCGGAAAAAGAGCGGAAAGATTTAGTGAAAATTGAAAAAGATGCTGTACTGAAAGCAATGAAAGATCAACAAAAGCTCAGTTGTTCTTGTTCTGTATGTGGAAGAAAAAGAACYGCAATAGAAGAAGAACTAGAAATGTTGTATGACTCTTACTATGCCGAGCTAGAGCAAGGTAATATGATATCGCCTGATCCTGATCGAATTCATACTGGTTCAATTGATATTGGGCCAAGTAGTCTTCCTCATTATGATGAATCTGATCCTCATGCTGCGAAAATGGTTCAAGATATACGTCATGCTTTACCTACTTTGCTTAACAACAGTGCAGTAGCTGCTGCTCATGGTCACTCTCCTAATCAAGGGTTACATCGGCATAGGCATAGCGATCATCACCATTTTCATCCTCACGACCATGACCATAACCACGATGACGATGACGATTATGACGATGAAGAAGAAGATGAAGATGAGGACGATCATGATGACGACCTTGATGACCATGAGGGATATGATTCCGATCATCATCACCACCACCACCATCATAATCACAAGAGCGGTCAGAATCAACATTTACACACAGATCCAAATCTACTGCATGAAACGCAGGATCAACAGCAGTTTCAGCTTCCACATCAACATCAACATCAGCATAACCATCAACATCTACAACAGAACAACTTCAGCAATCATAGCATTCACAACTCTTCTCAAACACACAATCACGACCTCAATAATGGCCATATCCAATACCATAACCATAATGATCATGAACAAGATACCAATCATTCAATTCTTCAAAACAATGGTCAAAAGCAAGTGCCTGGACATACGAATCAAGAAGAAATTGATCTACCTGAAGACGCAACACTCTCGGAATCAGAAGAATCAGTACTAGAAGACGCTGAAGAAATACCCAGACCTTCAGTGCCACCTTCTAGATCTCAGGAGTTTTTAGAATCAATATTCAACTTCAGTAGTAATTTCCAAGCCCAAGGAGGTATAATGACAGTAGCTGATGATTTGTTAAAAAACGACGGTCGAAAGTTCATTGAAATGATGGAACAACTAGCAGAAAGAAGACTGGCAAGAGAAGAAGGTAGAGAAAACCGAGATCGGGATATTCGTGAAGTCCGTGATGGAGTCAACGATGACCCGGAAAGCTTGTCAGCTGATCTTGAGGAGTCTGATGGTTACTACGACGATGAGGATGATTTGGATGATGATGAGGATGATGAAAACGATTACTACGATAATGAAGACGAAGACGATTTAGATTCCATGTCAGAAGAACAACGTATCGAAGAAGGAAGACGTATGATCCAATTATTCACTACTAGAATGTTCCATCAAAGACTGTTACAAGCATATCGTGAAAGAGTAGCTGATGAACGTCGGGAAAGATTCTTGGAAGAATTGGCTGAAGAAGAAAGGCTAAAGAAAGAGAAAGAAGAGAAAAAGCTGAAGGAGAAAGAAAAGAAGCGAGATAAGAAGCGACAGCAGAAACAAGCCAAGGAGGAAGAACGATTGAGGAAAGAAGCGGAAAAAGCTGAAACTGAGAGGAAAATAAAAGAAGAGCAGGAACGTAAGGCTGAAGAAGCTAGGAAAAAGAAGGAAGAGGCAAGAAAGAAACGTGAGAATGAACGAAAAGCTGCTGAAGAGGCTAGGATCCGAAAAATTGAAGAATTGGAAAGAGCCCAGAAAGAGAAAGAAGCTTTAGTTAAGAAGAAACAGAAGGAAGAGGAAGAAGCAAGAAAGAAAAAGGAAGAACAGGAAGAAAGAAAGAAAAGGGAAGAAGTGGAGAGAATTGCTCGTGAACAAGCTCTGAAAGCCAAGAAAGAAGCAGAAGAAGAAAAGGCCAAAGCCAAAGCTAAAGCATTGAAGGAAAGTGAAGAGCTAAGTAAAGCATCAAAAGTGGATGAACTTACCCGCAAGGGAAAAACTCTGCTAAATACTCTTTATAAACCTAACAGTACTAATTCTATGGGCTCTTTAAATAACCCTTCACCTGTCATTCCAGCTCCGAAAAATATTGGTTCAACAACAGGGAATAGTCCATCAAATACTACTATTGGTTCTTCCAATGCTGCTGGTCCCATGAACAGCAGTAACTTAGCTGCAAATACTGAAGTAGATACCGGTGGCATTAGCTCACATGCACCTAATGTTCAGCAGATTCCACCACCGTTTGAGAATCGAAATGAAAATATCAATAGCACAATTCCTTTCCCTCAGCTTCCGCCTACTCCAGTTTCTGCCCCAGCACCACCAGGTGCATCAACAGGTGTTTTCCCTTCACTGCTTTCTGGTGGTCCATCTTCAGCAGGTTATGGTATACCTAATATGCCCCCTGGAATTTCTATACCGCAAGGTTCGTTTGGAGCTCAGCCTAACCTTTTGTCGCCARCGTATTCTGGAAATAATTCTCTTTTCTTGGATGGAACATATAATAGTTCTGTGGGAAATTTAGGAGGTCCCAATCACCTATCAGGTCATATGAATCAACGAATGAATCAAGGATTTAATAATATAACCCAAGCTATGAATACTGGGTTAAATCAAGGATTAGGTCAGGGTATCAACAGCGGCCTAAACCAAGGCCTAAGTCAGGGGTTGAGCCAAGGGTTGAACTCCGGAATGAATCAAGGTCTCAATCAAGGATTAGGACAAGGATTAAACCAAGGTCTCAATGCAAATATCCCACCAGCTAATAACCCCTGGCCGTCAACTAACAATGGATTTAGTAATTCCCACACTGGTTTTGATYCTGCAGTGGACAGATTATCGGAACTAGTAGGAAGAACTCATCTGAATGATGAAACTGCGTCTAATTCACTCTTCTCAAATCCTAATAGTAATAACTGGGGAATTTCACTAGGAAATCAATCTAATGTCTGGAATTCTACTAAGGAAACAGTACCAGAACCAGAAGTAAGACCTGTTGATGATCCGTTACTAGACCCCAGACAAGATACCATGTTACCAACAGTACCTTCAGGAAGAAGTCCCATTTGGAATACGAGAACGACAGTTGGTCAATCTTTCTCTTCAAATAGCCCTAGCAGTAATGAAATGATTAGAGACGTTGTTATTAAAACATATGAAGCCCTCAAATTAAATGGAGAAGGAACTGATCCTAGGGGAATTGAACTTCAAAGGCTTGTTGATGCTGCTAGACAAATGAATCCTCATATCACCATTCCTGAAGGAGAGTTGTTGAAATCTTGTACGTTGAATGAACCCGGTGCTGCTACGTATATTGAACTGGCTGGTGATGAGCTGGCTGGGCTTATTTTTGTTAAAGTGTATCAGTTCAATATGAGTGTCCCTCCTCCAAGTAATGTTAATCCTAGTTTGCCTAATGGTTTGATGTTTGGTAATATGTTAAGAGATGGCTCTACACTTGGGAATCAAATGAATACCTCGATGGGTGTTGGTTYACAGAATACAGACCATTCCAGTGGATTCAGTAATCTTGGCTCTAATCCACCTACACGAAGTGCCAGTGGTTCTCATGGTATCTCAAAACTGAATGCTTTCAGCGGATGGTAAAACAACAGGGTGTTATATTATTACATATGTGTATCTCTATGCATGTCTCTATGTGTTTTGCCCTGATTGTCTCATTGTCTACGAATTTCTATACTATTAAAGAGACCCTTCTTTACATATTATAAACTCTTGACAATTGCTAAAATCACCATCGCCATATATTGAATGAAACCTAATGTTGTAAATACTTTTGAAAACTACTACAATTTCAATTCAGTTCCCATACTATTTTAAGCCCTCCTATCTCTGTAGTAATGTATCTATGACTATTCAACCATATCTTAAACGCTTTCTACTCATATYCATCCATTATCATTACTATCATTATAATAGTTCCTATTAAGAACGCCTGATGTCCACGCGTTAAACAATTAAACAAGAATATTAATTAGTTACTAAGTCTGGAACTTTAAAGTCGGTTTTTCATGTACAATCCATGCACGTTTCAACCTTATTTCATTAGTCACATTTTGGCGTTTAAACTGTACCTGTAAAACAATACAAACTTATCATATACCAATTTCTTCATTACCATACATACCCATAGAACAAAGAATACAAAACTCACAATCAAACTAATACAACTGTAGCAAAGMTTATACGAAAAGACGAATTTTTTCTATCTCATCAATGTTTATCCTCCATTTTTTACTCTCCATTATATTCTCCTTTTTCAAGCTTCTCCTTCCGTACATGACATTATGTCATATCAAACCCTAAACTYCAAACACTTACGAACCTTACAGAATAAAGCAAGCAACTCCATCAACAGAGTTGAGCGAGGCTTTAGTTCGGCTCCATGTCCAGCAAATGAAATAGAGAGAATGCAAAATCAATAATGTTCCGTGGTGAGCAGAACTGAATAGAATTGAATAGAATCGAATTGAACTGAACTTGTATCGTGAATAAGGAGAATGGAAGTGAGCCTATAGCTTATTTTTTTACCTTTGATAACAGTAAGTAGTGCATTGTGAAAGTTTCATKTAAGAACTGCCATATATCATAGAACTTTGCTTTGCTAGGTGTAGTTGATTGGTTGATTCGTTTGATAAATCGATGGATGATACTCTTGGTATCAATACAAAGGCATTATTATAACAAAAAGACAAATCAAKTTCAAAGCTTGACTAATTGCAAAAATTTTGTTTCAGGAGTTTAAGAACGGAAAAGAGCCGGGCCTTAGATTATCTGCTACAGTACAATACAACACTTGATAGGATATATAATTGTTTACAGCTGGTAACAAGATTTGGTATTGATACAAGACATCGTACTAAAGATTAGAATCCGCTTAGAAGCTCTGATATCAACTTGCATTCATCATTCATTTTTTACTTTCAGAGAAAAAAGGAAGCGCCTATTGAATTCAACTGATATTAAAGAAAACGTTTGCTTGATACTTAGGTTTTCTCAATATTGATCCTTCGGAAGCGTTATATACAAAAGAAAGAACATAGAAGAAACATAGGTTTATAAATCAGAACAGAAGTTAGATATTTCCACTGCATGTCTAGAGGTTCTGAAGTTATAAGGAGGTAAGTTGGTTGATTGGTTGTGTTTGCTGTTTGCTACTTGCTTGCTACTTGCTTGCAACTTGCTTGCTACCAGCTATTTGATGCTACATCATAAACATGATTTTGATGAGAAATATCTTAATAACTAACTATTTTTTATAGGAAAATCGTGATAATAGGTGATGGTGCATGCGGGAAGACTTCCTTGCTTTACGTTTTCACACTGGGAGAATTTCCGACAGAATATGTAAGTTGTTCCAATCATGGATGACAGTAGAAGCAGAGATTATCATATAATACCATGTTTTATCATACTAACCTATTTCCTCTCAAACAGCATCCAACAGTATTTGATAATTACGTGACTGATTGTCGCGTTGATGGCAAAGCTGTTCAGCTAGCTTTATGGGATACAGCGTAAGTAGAACTCCTTATTAAACTTAATGAATAGCGAGTCATTTACTATCTTGAACCCATATCAAATCAACTACTAACATATGTTAATGAATAAAGTGGCCAAGAAGAGTATGAAGTATGTTCTTTCTGATAGGAATAAGTTTACTAAGTTTATCCATTTTATTGACGATGAAGAATCACTCTGCAAAAGGGTTATAGTCAAATGCTATAGATGGCACTGCAGTAATGTTATTGTTATATGGCATCGGATGACATCACTCTATGCCATCATACATATCAATTGTTACGTTAATTATAATCATAAACTTATACAATTCATTTCAACTATCGACAAAAAACTAACATGTCCTAGCGATTACGCCCTCTGTCGTATTCAAATGCCCATGTCATCCTAATAGGCTTTGCTGTTGATTCAAGAGATTCACTAGATAATATTAGAAATAAGGTAAGAACGAAATGCAATAGGAGCCTTGTTACATAAATATCTGCTTATTTACTAACTGATCCTTCTTTAGTGGCTACCAGAGGCAGAGCAATTTGCTCCTACAGCACCAGTGATATTTGTAGGATTGAAAAGTGATCTGCGAACAGATTCAAATGTTATAAGGCAATTGAGAGAAAAAGGTTCACGGTTTGTTTCTATTACTGAAGCAGAAGATTTAGCAAGAGAACTAGGTGCTAAAAGGTATATGGAATGTTCTGCTTTGACTGGTGAAGGTGTTGATGATATTTTTGAAGTAGCAACAAGGAATTCTTTACTGGTGTCGCAGGAAGATGAATCGCACAATTGTTGTGCTATTCTGTAGTTGAAAGTGGAAGAGAGGAGGTAAAGAACTATATTTGGCTTGAAGATGTATGAGAAAGTGATGATTTATCATGGATGATGGAAAACGCAAGCTAGGAGTCAGAAATGCAGTAGTCAGCTTTGAATGTTTTATATATGTTGGTCATACTTTCATACTATGAACATAAAACTCACATTATCAATGTGTGAACGAACAAACGAAGAAACAAATAAACGAACAAAGAAACAGGAAAAGCGACTACTTTCCCGTCGGTATTTCAAACTAATATTTATCTGCCAATCTGACTGCTGAAATGAACAGATTGTTCTTTCAGTACAGTGGAATGAATTGTTTGTTCTTTCACTTCTTCCGTCATCTTAATAAACTCATTTCGATCCTGATTCACCATTATTCTGTCGTCTTTTAATACAATTGAAGATAGAACATAGCATACAGTTCCATTTTTATTCGTTGAATGCAATGAAAAGTATGAGAAATCTGAAGAACTCGCTCATGTTATTCAAAATAATGCAGAGACCTCGAAATGGCTCTGGAATCAATCACCTATATTTTCGGTTCTTTCTCACTTTCAGCTTTCTTTTCTCTTGGATTTAGCTTATCTTATTCTGCCTAATTATCATAAGCTAATTATTTGTATTCGAACAAAAGTAATTTTTTCATACTTAAACAATTATAAGCATAATGTCTGTTAGATGCTTTCAAGTATTTGATTTCCTGCTTTCTTTTTTGTTATTGACCTTCCCTTGATGTCATTGTTACATTGCTTTATTATGACTTTTATGAGTTTCTGCGCTGTTTGATTGGTAGTTAGTTGGTAAAATACTATCAAAGATACCAGCATAAATATCGTATATTGTTAGCTTATTTTCTCTTTTTAATCATTTTCATTAATTTCGATTCTTGTACGCGGCTATCATTCTTTTAGGCACTTACTTGGGTTGGGTAAACGGTCGATTTGATTTTATATATACAAGATAATTATCTAATACAATAAATTGAGAAGCAGAGTACGAGGTTTAATATAAGATAAGTGTTGTTTGTTATAAGTGTGGTGAATATTGCTGTTAGTATTACAAGAGCTATTACTATTCGTAGTATTACTATTACTATTACTATTACTATTACTATTGCAATTGCAATTGCGATTACTATTGCTATTACTATACATTTCCTCTATTTATCTGTCCGTTCAGTCACTCATCTTCTATGTAACAAATCAAGTAACGATTTAGCATTTCCTTGGGTTGCATTTCTGTTTTCTTCATTGGTTTGTTGTACTTCTGGTTCTAAATCAACAGGATTATCTGCTTTCTTACTCTCAGGCTTATGCAGTAAACCAAGTAAAGCAGTGGCATTGGATTTCCTTCTGCTTGCAGTATCTGAGCCTTGAACAGAATCTACAGTTTGATAATTGGAGGTTGGAGCCTGAGCCTGAGCCTGAGGCTTTTTATGTAAAAGCCCAAGTAGATGATTTGCTGGTGCAGAACTAATAGCTGATCCTGATTGTGAAGGCACTGTTGGTGCTGGCGCTGGTGCTGAAGCTGGTACACTTGGCTGAGCGTTGAAAGTATTATCAAATACTTGGGAGTCTGCTTTACTTTTATTCAGAATACCCAATAGGGATTTGGCGGAGCTGTTACCATTAGCAACATTCTGAACATTACCGTTGTCGGTAGTGGTTGTTACAGCACTTGTTGTTGCACTTGTAGCAGTAGTAACAGCTGGACTATTGCCATTAGTTGCAGCGTCTGACTCATTCAGATTACTATTATTCATGGCATCACTACTATCAGTTAGTGGCTTTCTATGAAGGATTCCTAGTAACTGTGAACTACCACTAGCTTTGCTTGATGTTGTATGGTCATTTAAATCTGAATAGTTATTGGTGTTCCTAGATGCAGTTGGAGTTATAACCTTAACTGGTGCATTCGTAGTAGTTAAAAGAGTGTTATCGTTTTCTGATGTTGCAGCCGCCTCCTGGAAGTTATCTTTAGAACCAATGGGCTGCTGAGTCGGTTTCCTCAATAATCCAAGTAATGATTTTGCTGCTTCGCCTTTTGATGGTTCTTCTTTACAAGCCGTAGGAGCAGCGGGAGCAGCATAAGTAACAACTTCCGGAGAAGGTTCAGTATCGGGCTTTGGTTCATTGGCTACAGGGCTTTTCTCTGCCGATCTCCCTGATACTATATTCAATAAAGCAGCTGCATGGTTTACAGCAGGGAGATGTTCATTATCAATGGTCGTTGTAGCATTGGTGGTATTAGCAGTAGTAYTACTCTTAGATTCATCATTTGATGCCACTGGTTTGTTATTTGATTTCAATAACGACAACAACTTAGCAGAATTCTCGCCAGTGCCTCTTTGAATTGGTAAGCGTCCTTGGAAAGCAAAAGCAGGCTTGGAAAAACTCCTAGAATCTGGAGCTTGCATTATACCCATATTTGCTATAGCTGCTTCCTGTACAGGTGTCGGCGCAATGGTCGGAGGCAAATCAGGCGGTAAATGAATCGAATTGGGGCTGGGAATCATAGGAGCTGGTTGATTGTTGGTTGGTGGCGAATGAACTTGTTGTTGAGGGTTCATACCACCAGGAAATGGATGGGCAAATAAGACAGAGAATGGGTAACCATTAGGCATAAGCGGTAGGGATCCAGGAGCACCTCTTGGAACACTTCCAASAGGGAGTTGAGACATATTAGACAATTGAGCTCCAGGAAAAGGAATAATAGGTGCTTGAACGTTTGGTGGTAGATTTGCTCCATTTGGTGGGAAGCCAAAAGGTGGGAAACCCATACCGAAACTGTGACCTTGGGCCGGATTGTGGACAGGGTAATAAGGATATGGCATTTGCAAAGGGTTGAAAGGAGCCGTTGAAGATTGATTTGAGGATGCTGATAGTTGAGGAGGTTTGACAGATTCATCAGTTGGTTTCTGAGCAGATGACAGGCTCTCGGGATCTGATTTACTTTCCGCCGTAAATTCTGGCTTAGTAGCATTGTCAGATGTTTTATGTAGAAGCTTGAGTAAAGCATTTTTACCGGATTCGGTTTCATTGAGAGTTTCYCTTTGTTCTGTACTTGTTTCAGTACCAGTAGTACTATCATCGGCTGATCCCGTAACAGATAAGCCAAGTAATGCTTTTAGCTGAAGTTGAGCATGAGCAATTTGATCAGACATTGAACCGTCATTTTTGCCATCGGAACTTTCATTCGATTGATTCTCATTATTCGTAGATATCTCATTGTTTACTACTTTCTTCTTCTGCTTTCCTGCTTTTTTGCTCTTCTTTTTATTCCTTATCCAGCGATTCAACTGATTCTCTACTTCAAGTACACCTAAATATTCATGAGAATTGCTTGTCTTTAAAGCAGAGATTTTATGCCAAGCAATTTGACTGATTTCGTTTCTCGCTTTAGGAGCAAAAATAACATCATTACTCAGTCCTGAGACAATATAGTACTTATAGTTCTTACCCATCATATCACGTTCAATATAATCTTTTGGTGATATCAAAGGTAAAACATTAACCCCAATTTCTTCATCGACTTCTCTTGCAGCACATATTTCGTCAGCTTCATCTTTGTTGATTTTACCTCTTGGAAATCCCCATTTTGATTTACTTCCCATTCCTCGTACTAGTAACACTTCTTTCATATCGTTGCTTAGAATAATAGCCCCTCTTACAGGGATAGTTGCTTTATATAAGCCAAATAGTTTTAATGCTTCTTCATAAGAAAATTCAGACCATTTCCAAACAGAAGGACAATACTCTATTGTTTTCGTTGAAAATTTCTTTAGATTGTAGTATGGTAAAGAATCATAGGTTGCTTTAAGAAAATCAAGATAGTACCAATGACCTTCTTCTATTTGAAAGAAGAGACGCTAGAGGAAAAGTATGTTAGTGAAAGTTACAGGTCTATCATCATATTGTCAATAATGGTTTTATGCGTTTGATTTGATAGCAATTGAAAACTGTCTACTTACCTCTATAGTACTTCTATCTTCTGCTGGACAGTTAACAATAAACCTCACCAATACATCTTCCAGTGCATAGTTTATTGATGTGCCGATTTCTGTAGGTGTTCGTAGTTTGATTGACATCTTGTGAGAATTTAATATGAAAGGAAAAGTAGTATTTATGACAATTCTGTTTTATTTTTCTTCATTGATAAGATGAACGACGTTATGAAAGTTGTATGGTAACTTATATTATACAACCAGTTCTATACTGCAATTGTTTGTGACTGAATGATCGATGGATTGTAGCTGTGCTAAAACTTAGGCTAGACCTTATTCCCTATTAGAAGCTTGAACTTCTTTTGGTTCACTCTGCTATCAAATCAGTATATGCAACTAGACAGTAGCTGAATTAATACATAGGATTATMAATGATTAGTCGTTATTTCAATAAATCATAATGTCTTCGTTGATTAGCAACTAGTTCGCAATAAGAAATGCTGTGTTTGTTCTGCTAATAAAGAACAACTGAGAAAATCTCGGAGATGGTTGGCTATGCAGCAATCTGTGACTATATGCATTATTTGCATTATAATTCATATAGAGGCATAAGGGGGAAGGTGCTGAATCGGTGAAACTTAAAGTGCACAGGAAGGTACCTACATTTCATTCTCGAGTAAGAGAAGAAATTAGAGAATATAAGAGGTCGAAAAGAGAACTTTGGGCAACATGTGGAAGCATTTCCGCTGAACAATTTGTTGCCTGAGTTGTGTGTTTTTTATGTCTGTTGATACATAATACCATCTGAAACATATCTCAAGTGTTGCCCCCACAAGCTAAAAGTCTCAGGCTTTCTCCTGAACTACCCTCTTAAATATATTCTGCGTGCTTTAAGAACCAATCTACATATATTATCAAGTTTCGGGATTAATTAGCAAGTTTCTGCTTTGTCTTTTAAATAAACCGTTTAGCCTGTGCAAAATCAAACTCCTCTTCCACTGTCCTTTCTCGCCATTTCTATCCAAATAAGAAAAGTTACACTACGTATGTTTGATGCACTTATATGCACTCTTTCCTAATCTTAATTGAGTACCAATGAAATCATATGACTATTCTTCACTTCATTCTTGTCAAGTCCTTTTTGTTACTTACGGTTATTTATACGACAGCAGATTAAAACATGAAGATACTATGTTTCATTCATTTAACCTWTATATTTCTGAGCCAATCTAACAATTGGGATTGCATACAGCTTATATATTGTTCTCTCTATCTATCTTACACCATTTTCTGAATGAGATTTAGACGCTTCTTCAGCACTAGTTTAGCCAAAATGAATACCTTGAGAGTAGGATTTGTTCCGGAACATTTCTCAACTCCATTACATTTTGCCCAAACTAAAGGATTTTTTGAGAAAAGGGGATTGCAAGTCGAACTTTTACCATATCCGTCCGGTTCGGGGCACTTGATTCAAAGTCTTGGTGACAATACAATCGATGTTGCCGTTGGACTGACGGAAGCATTCGTTGCTCAATTGGCTAATGGTAGTGATAGCTATGGTATAGTTGGAACTTATGTTAAATCACCGCTTTGTTGGGCGATAAGTACTGGGGCCAACAGAAGTGAATTATCTGATGAAAATCAATTGAAGGGTAAGAAAATTGGAATAAGCCGTATTGGCAGTGGATCATACGTTATGTCATTTGTTCTCGGGTATCAGAAAAATTGGATTGACGAAGATGTTAAGAATCCATTCGAGGATTTCGTTGTGCTTCAAAATTTCAAGAACTTGCGTGATTCCGTAAATTTTGCCCCAAATGTTGAACATTCTGATGCTTTTATGTGGGAATATTTCACTAGTAAGAAATATTATGATAATGGAGAAATCAAGAAGATTGGTGAAATTTATACTCCTTGGCCATCATGGGTTATCACAAGTCAGAGTAAAGACTTAAAGACTGATCAAGGAAAAGAAACCATTAGTAAATTTTTAGAAGCTGTTAATGAGGGTGTTGAATACTTTAATCAGCATAATGACGAGGCTGTTGATTATATCTCAACTAATTTAGATTATAGTAAAGAAGATGCTACTGCTTGGCTAGATACCGTGAGATTTGCATCTGATGTTACTGAAGTTGATGATGAAACAATTGTGAAAAAGACAGTTGAGATTTTGAACACCGCTGGAGTTGTGAAAGAATTGGATCGTGGTTTAGAGCTGGCGAGAAATGGTGTTGTTTCTTTTAACTGAGCTACCATTTTGACGATCAGTTAGTCCGTGGTGTTCAGTCCAGGTACACTGGGTGTTCTAAACTATGATACCATATTATACAATCAATACAATACAGACCCGTTTATTTTAACTTCGTACATACATTTGGAATTCTTCTTCTATTAATTTGCTAATCAATTTACTTTACCTGTGTATTATCTGTCTACCAGCCATCTTTCAGCTACTTTAAAGCTCTCAGCTGTAACATATCCGAATGGTAGCATTTTCTGAATTTACTGTTGCACATTCGGCTAAGTTGAAACCTTATTCAGACATCTCGTTTCAAAATCTGTCTCAAAGTTAAAGTTACTAACAAAGTTGAAACGTAATGTCAATCTCAACCTCGTAAAGTTTATTACACTTACCCTTCTCAGCATTATGAAACAAACTAATTTGATTTTTAGTGAACTTGTTAGCAATTGAGTGCGTTTTGAATAATTCAGAAAGAAGGTCTTGATCAATAACCTGTCACTAAATGAATGAGAAACTGAATGTTTTGAAGTTAAATAAATTGCGGGAAATGAACCAAGGCGTTTGATCTCTGAACTAAAAGATAAAGAATCGGTACCAAATGGCGAATTCTTCAATGTTCCTTCCATTAAGCAAAGGAGGATTTGATTGATGATATGTGCACTTTGCTACTTACTTTCGCTTTCTAGCTCTTTAGCTCTTTAGCTCTTTAGCCTGCAATATCGACGATCAAGAGAATTGTTTTGTTTTTTTGCTTCGCTATTTTGCAGGTTTTACTTCTGGGTGATATTTACTTTTTCAAGTCTCCTGCTTTGGATAATAGTTAGTTACGTATCGGTAATTCGCCGCAAGCTAGAGGTCCTTATTTACATACGGCCGATTTTCGTTATCTGCTTTGTTCTATTGCGAAAGTTGAGCTTCAAGGAAAAGAAAAGTACTTCTTAGACCATTTTCAAAAATATCATTTTCTCAAAAACTTGAGAAGGTGTAAAACAATAAGGGTACTGAAAATCSACCAATAGCTTTTACSTCCAAATATTTGGTGGACGTCGAATCTTTCTATCTTATCCGCTGCAGGCATAATAACATTTATTCAAACAAACATCAATATGGGTTGTGCAGCAAGCTCTGAAATCAGAGACGATGATGATTCAATAGCAGAACTAAGAAGACAAAATGATCAAATCAATCAGAAACTCAATCAATTCAATCAAAGGGAAAAAAGCCAGATAAAGTTATTGCTCTTAGGTTCTGGTGAATCAGGGAAGTCAACAGTCTTAAAACAATTGAGGCTAATTCATTCCAAAGGTTTCACTAGAGATGAAAGATTGAAGTATGTTAATGTCATTTGGGCAGATACTATTCAAAGTATGAAAATTCTTATCTTCCAGGCAAGAAAATTCAGAATTCCTTTGGATTGTGATAAAGAGAATTCTCCATTGCAAAAATACAGAAATTTGATATTATCGGTTAAGTCATTGGACCTGATTGATACTGATAAAGCTGGCGGGAAAACATTTCTCAATGATTATGTTGTAAGATATAGCCATAAATCACAACAGATAAGAAGTAACGTTACCTCTGGAGCTGTTGTTTCTCCCGTTTGGAATGCAGAAAGAGTATCCCCTCCAGATAGAAGTTTCAGCAATAGAGCAATAGATGTTGATGGTACGATTAAACAGCTTGATGAAAATGAGATAAATCAAATTATTGAAGATGAAGGGCTGAATTCAAAAAGGCCATCAGTCTATGAAAGGACTATTGGGAACAGCCAGCAAAATGCTTATGTTAGTGAGAATAGTGTTTTAAGGATCAAGGAAAAAGTCAGTGAAGCAATTCAAGGATTATGGCAACATGATAATGGCATAAGACAATGCATGGGAAGATCTAATGAATTCCAGTTAGAAGGTTCAGCTGTTTATTATTTTGAAAACATTGGGAAATTTTCTGTTCCTAATTACCTTTGCTCTGATGAAGATATCTTGAAAGGAAGAATTAAAACTACTGGTATCTCTCAAACCAAGTTTAATATCAAGAATTTCAATTTCTTGATTGTTGATGTTGGTGGTCAAAGATCAGAAAGAAGGAAATGGATCAATTGTTTCAAAGATACCAATGTTATATTATTTGTTGTTGCTATATCAGAGTATGATCAAACATTATTTGAAAACGAGTCTGTGAACAGAATGGATGAAGCAATGTTACTTTTTCATTCAATTTGCAACTCAAGACTATTCTATCGTACCCCGATAATTTTGTTCCTTAATAAGATAGATATTTTGAAATCTAAGCTACTAAAGTCTCCCTTGAACAAATGGTATGCTGATTATAATGGAAAATCAAATGACTTTGAAGCTGCTTGTTCATTTTTCCGGCAAAAATTTATGGGACTGAATAAAACTGGTAAACAGGTTTACACTCATTTTACCTGTGCTACTGATACTACTAGTATGAAGTTCGTTTTAACTGCTATAACTGATATGATAATAAGCGAGAACTTATCTAGAAGTGGTATCATATGATACGTGATTAAGAAAATAACAATGAAGAAGAAACGTTTTGTATTGGAAATTCGTAATTATTTGAGCTGAAGAAGAGCTTTTTCATGATTGATCCGTCGAAATGAAGGAATTACTCAGAAGAGTTTGCTTCTGTGCAATCTTTTAGCCCATTTATTTGATACATAAATTTGCCTATATGTTTTGATATTTTTGATAGTTATTTGAATTAATAATTAGTTTATATGTTCTTTCTATCTTCGAGTGAATTGACAACTGATTGATAGATAGCACAATAAGCTTTCGGCTAATGATGCAAGTATATGCTAGGTTAATCTTTAAACTCTTTTTTGGAACTTTATATCCATGACAAAAGTTCACGGCAGAAGTAACAAATTAATGTCAAAGAACGAGTAGAGCGGGACTTTCACTAGATATTTGTAAAATAAGACAAAGTACTATTGGGATAGTGGTTTGAAAAAAAGGGGAGAAAACAGCTATTAAGTAAGATGAATACAGTGGATAAGGATACACGTAGCCTAAACCTCATGAATGTGCATACCTCTGCGTATAGAATGGTAGTTGATTGACGTAAAAAACTGAATCGGATTAGAAATATTTCAGCTGAGTTCGATTAATAGTATTTATTTACTATTTAATATTGTGGGATTGGCTTTCTTCTTTCAACTTTTAGCTTCTTTTTTGCCTTCTTTTACCTCCATTCTTCAGGGCATTAGTTTATAATTTAACTTTTCAAACAGCATACGTGAAGAGCTATTTCACGTTGAAATCTTCATTCTACCATCCTCAATAAAAAATGAGCATCTCTACGGAATTGAAACTTCACTCAAATAGCTTTGTGAATTATTAATCAAGCTCTCTTRGGGTGTCATTTTCAAACATATCTACAAATAATCTTACTGTATTTTGGTTATTCAGTAAAGACAGTTAGAAATCATTGATCTGCCAAACAAGTTCATCACAAATGCAAATATTGTAAGATAACTTAAACCTTGTTCTATACTTAACTTTAAATATATTCCTGGCCGATTCACACCAGAAAGAAAGGAACGGATGAGTTATTTTAGGCTATTGTCTAACTCTCTATACGTAACTTTGAAGCCACTACCAGTCAATCTACACCATAAAAATAACTCGTCTATATGTACGTAACTTTAAATTTGTTCCCTTTCGACCTTCACCAAATAACTCATTCTCATTTCTTTCCTGTCTTCTTTCTTTCTTTTCTTCTTTTTGATTAGACCTAGTACTGATTGAATCTATCATCAATGGTACTTGTTTACTTAATCTGGCTACTGAGTTTTTATTTAAAAGTGTAAACTTGGTGAATTTGTTTTGGAGAGAAACTTGGCTATTAATAGAGTTAGTTGCCTTCCATCAACCAATCGTTGTTCTATCTATAAGATCTAAGAGGATATCGATAATATCCGAACAACCTACATTATTACAATTTAGTATATCAAATAGAAGATTGGTATTATCAGTGTTGAATCAGCTTTAGTTATWAAAACATGAGTGCCTTACCAGTTGTTATAGTTACCGGTGCTTCCAGAGGTATGAATAAAGACAGATGGCGAGAATTCTATGATTGTTATTAATGGTTTACTAACAGAATGCAACTAGGAATTGGAAAGTGCATTGTTGAGTCATTGATTTCCAAGAATGCAAAAGTTGTTGGTGTATCACAGACTGAATCGGCTTTGAAGGAACTTCAATCAAAATTCCCTGGTAGCTTTTCTTATGTAGTTGGTGACATTACAGATAGTACAGTAATTGCTAAAGTGATAACATTCACCATTGAGAAATATAGAAAGATCGATTCACTAGTTTTGAACGCAGGAGTTCTTGAACCCGTTGCAAAAGTTGCGAATTGCAAGTTAGATGAGTGGAAGAGACTTTATGATATCAATTTTTTCTCAGTGGTTGATATAGTTAGCAAAAGTATACCACATCTCAGAGAAACGAAAGGGAGAATAGTTACTGTTTCATCAGGTGCCTCGACAAGTTATTATGTATGTATTATATGGACTTGAACAAAACAACCTACTTGACCACCTTGAAACAAGATTACTAACTTTTTAGACTGCTTGGGGTGCATATGGATCATCAAAGGCTGCTTTGAATCATTTTGTGGGTACCGTTAAGAACGAGGAAGGACCTCATGGTATTTTTGCCATATCTGTTGCACCAGGTGTTGTTGATACCAATATGCAAGATAACATCCGAGAAAAGCATGGGGCCGAGATGGGAGAAATTCAGCAAAAGTTTATTGAATTGAAATTTAAAAATGAATTAGTTTCTCCTGCTTATGTTGGAAATTTGTATGCCAACCTAGCATTACATGGTGAAGGTGATGATTTGAATGGCAGTTATCTTAGATATAATGATAAGCGTCTAGAGAAGTATCACAATTGAGTGACTATATAATCTTGAACTATTTGATTGAATATTTGACACCCTCATAAAACTCAAATTTACATAGTTTATCACGAATAAATTTGATGAACTTACTTTCTCATGCTTCTGCGCTTTTCGTCATCTTAGTATAAAGTTTCAATTGCTATGTACAGTCATGTAGGCACAACTCTATTAAAAATTATACATGAACATGCAGGAATAATAAACTCTTCAAACCTTATTGATCCTAATGTCTCAGCTCAGTTCTTTTCCATTTTTCTATTCTTTTTCTATATTGAAGAGTCCACCATCAATCAATCATTGAACTGATTACCAAGTAGAAGTTTATTCTTGATAAATTGACGTTTCTTTCGCAAGAGGCTGCTGGAAAGTCTGCAATGAACCGAAGAAGGAATTTCCAATAAGGTTTCAAAATTACAACAGATTCTGAATGTCACTTCTCATAGTGTACAAAGTCAAGTAAATGGAACGTTATTCGAGCAATTCCAGCCCTCAATCACTATTCAGAATCTAATTTGCATATAATATCTACACACTAGAAGTATAAGAATTCAGAAAGAATATCTGTTGCCATATTATTAGCTGTTGTGATCCTATACAATGCTTAGACTTCCTTGTCAGAGAAATATCTCAATATTTAGTCGTAGACTGGTTTGTGGACGAAACAGACTAAGAGCATATAGCATCAGGACCAAAACAACAGTAGAAACCAAACAAGAACAATCAATAAATAGCCATGAAGGTGAAAGTAGCACAGAAAAACCTTCAGCTGACTCTTCTGAAAATCCAAACGACTGGATGAAAACGAATACAGATTCTAAAGTTGAAACACCTGATYTAGACCTTCTGATGACACAAGTAGCTAACATCACTAACATCACAGCTGATGGAGAGAAACCTAAGGTAGTACCAAGAGCTGATAAACCAGAAACTTTACTACAGTTTACAAAGGAAGAACTGGAAGAAGATATTGATTTGGACAAAATTTACAGAGAAAGGAATAATAGGTGGTGGTGGGTTGTATACCTAGCAACAGGTTTACTATTCCTCTCAACTTTAGATACTAAAGTGAAACAGGATCCCAAAATCGAATATGAAAAGTCAAAAGAGCTTGCTTTCCGTCCTAAGGATAATGTGAAAATTGTTTTATTTACAGGTCCACCAGGAACTGCTGATCTGCAAGCTCTCTTGGCAGAAAGACTTGTAGATCAATATCCGAATACCTTCACGTATATACCAATATCATCACAAGATGTTATTAGTGATGAAAAGAAATATAACGAAGTTATCAAGCAGAAGATTCAACATGAAATAGATTTATCCAAAGAGAAGTGTGAAGGGAAACCTAATCCAAGAATTATCATTATTGATTCGATGCCTTGTTCTTTGAAACATTTACTGTCGTTTGAAACTGAGTTAATTCCTACGTGGTTGGCGTTTAACTTTGTATTTCAACAAGACAAATTAAAGAGGAAGATCGATAAAATGAAGTCGCTATCGAAGGTTGAAAGGCAAAAGTTGAAAGAGCAGCTAGATGTATATCCTGAGATAACTAAGAGCACTTTAGGGTATCTTGATGTTGTTGATAAGTTAATACCTATTGAATGTGATAACGTTTCAGAAGTTGATGATGCATTTAATCAATTAAGATCAGCTATTATTAGCAGGTTGAATTGAAATTAAACAAAGACAGTTATAGTGAAATTCTTGTATATATTAATGACTACTATGATATGATATGCTTGGTTTTGTAAAGGGAGGTAACTGTATTATAGAAATGAGGCTGAAGGACACTGTAGATAGCTAAAGTAGTTCTCTCAATCAAACAACTTTTGATAATTTGCCTTATCTTTGAAACAATGATGATAGACGAATGTCATAGCGATAATGAGACCCCTTCCAACAGAAACTCTACACTTTACATTCATTTGGAGCGTTGCATCGATAATTATGCTGCTACAACCAATACATTCCAACAAACCAATTGCACCAACACAACCTTTACTGTCACATCAAGGCAGACGTTTTTTATCGCTTATATGCCATTTCACGTAAAATGCTACTGAAACTTAGAAGCCTATCTTAGAAGCAACGATACAATATAATTCATTATAAGGAAAACTGTTATACTATTGTTTTCAAATGCCAACATAAGCAATTACAATTTAGACTTATTTACTACTACTTCTTCATCTTTAAGCCTGCAAAGGCCTTCTTGAATACATGTGGCAACAAGTTTACCATCCTTAGTAAACACTTCACCCATAGCAAGAATTCTGTTATCACCAGTCCAGGGACTCCTCATACAATACATTAACCAATCATCTGCCCTAAACTCCTCATGGAAATATATCGTATGATCCAATGATACCATCATTGAAATATTTTCAAAAGGTGTTCCATTCACCCTTAAGCCAGTACCTATCAAGTATGCATCGCTCATATAAGAAAGAGCCATTGCATGAGCTTTTGGAGATATGATTTTACCTCTGCTTCTCATGAAAACTCGCACTCTTCTTTCATAAGGTTCYTTATGTTCATCATTTAGCACACCATAATCATCTGTAAATCCACTGATGAGCCTCCATTCAGCTGGGTCACCTTCTTTATCAACAGGTTCAGTTGAATTTACATTGTTATCAGGTAATTTATCAGATTTATTAATATTAAAAGTGACGGACGTTAGCTTTTCTGGATCAGGAACATTTGGAGGGAATCTAGCTTGATGATGTAATATTCTTTTAGATTTATTTTCTTTGATTTGGAAAGAAACTGAAGCGCAGAAAATGACTTTGTCGTTTTGCAACGCTTCAACAGATCTAGTAGCAAACGACTAGTAAGATTGTTAGTTACTGCAGATACCTCAACTAATGACAAATAAAAGCTTGATATTAGTTATACTCATGACCAATCAGCCGTATCCATAAAATTCTCCGGTCCGGATCACTTACTTTCCCATCTCTGAGTCTCTCAATATGATACTGAATAGGTAAATCAGGATTACCCTAAACATTACGTTGTTAGTTCTATGAAACCAATTGCACAGAAAGATTCTCAAAATCCCAATAAATACTTACAGCAAAAAGAAAATAGCAGTGCAGAGAATGAACCCGGAATGCATCACTAACAGTTAATGAAGCAGCCATTAGCGCTTGAGATATAACTGAGCCCCCAAAAATGCCTCTGGCTCCCATAGGTTTCCACAGTCGGTGTATATTTTGGAAAACATCTGGTTTGATTTCCTCAAGTCCAAGTTGATATTCGATTGGTGATGCGTCTGTCATGCTTGTGGATTTGCTGGAGTCTAGCAATGTGAAATAATTTCTATGCTGACTGTTAACGATATTGTACCTTGCAGCTAGGTTATGCTTACTAATGGAAGATATTGAAGATATGGAACCAATTCTTGAACCACCAAGCAATTTTCTCGTCAGATTTCCAATTGATGACCTTTCAAAAGCTCGAATTGTCATCTAAGTCTTATAACATCCACTAGGAGTTTGATCCTAGTATCCTATTCCCTGTTCACTGGTGCTACGAACGAGCTCTCTGAATCTCAGACAAATAACTGTAATAACAACCAGTTTTATTTTCTTCTGCGAATTTGAGTATTTTGAACACTTAGAATATACTCCGATCACCTAGAAAAAATAACAACAACCTCACAACTAAAMAATTTTTCAGTTTATAGACTCATATCCTTTTCCTTTACCCACCTTCTTACCTATCAACTGATACAGGCAAGCAACATACCTCTTYTATATCTCATCACATTCGTTTTTCGTGAACAAAGTTGACTTATCRGATGCATTGAAATTAGCCTTTACCGTATTAATACCCAAACGGGTAACTCATGATAGATTTTAGGCCGAGGAACTTTTCTTGGGATGGGGTTCTTGTGAAGGCAAGTTCGGCATATATATCGGAAGAATAATGTTATATGAGATAGCTGCGTGAAATTTTACCAGAAAATATTGATGAAAGGGGAGTATCGTGAACGATATTTTAATGAAGACAAAATGGGAGAAAGTTGGAAATACATTGCTTTTGTTAGATGGATGAATAGATAGCATGAATGTCATGTGATATGTTTTATAGATTACGTGAACATTTAACTCCTGTCTTAGTTATAATTGAGTCAACTATATATAAGAAAGACTGCGACAGAATATGTTTTATTGAGATCTATGTTAAAAAAGAATCTTTTAGCGTATGATAATTGATTATCTTTTCCTATTATTTATCAGACTGGAAGACATTTGGAAGATAATGACCGGTTTCACTGATTTTTATGTATATTTTGTTTGGCAATTGTCATGACAATTGACTGTAGGATAACATGTGGGGCAAGGATGACTCAGTAGAAGGATTGTAAGTAACAATAAATAAATTTGCAAATATACACGAAAAACGCTTTCCCCATACATATAGGTCAAGTATTATATCTCAAGAATCACTAAGCCACTCAAAAAAAAGACTTATTCTCGAAAGTCTTCTCTTTCTACTCTAACTTAATAGCCTTTCATTACACTGATAACGTTTGTCACAAGTTTACTATCCAAATGTCCTAAGTGTTGTCAGCTTGTCAGATACATCGATCTATCTCATCTTCCTAACAACTCTGCCACCGATAAGATAAAAGTGACACAACAGATACATCACAACGATGATATTTTATTGTTATGTTATCCATACAATCAGCAGTTTACAATTAATACTAGGTGAGTAGATAGTTTGACGACTAATGATCGTATGATTATTACGTCTAGATCGATAGAAGACCGGTAAAGAAAAGCTGTGAAAAAAATACACTTTTGTTTAACAACAGGCAATCAGGACCTGATTGCTTTGTAGGGGGTGATTATAAGTAGTTGATTTGGCTCCAATACAGCTAATATTGACTGAAAGATTGTTGACTCTGCAGTGAATTTCCCTGTCATTAAGCTACAGCGATTTCCGGCACATTGACTGAAAGAGCAATCAACACTAACTCTGCAGTCTCTCAAACTTGATTTCAAACAGTGACTATGGAGCAATACTTTGGTGTATGAAGTTCATATACAATAACTAGCATATTTTTCTCAAACTGAATATCTATACAAGAATAACAAAATGGACATATCAGAAACAGTGTTTGCTAATATAGCTAAGGCTGCGCTAAACAATGTACACAGAGCATGGTCAAAAGTCAATGATATCAAACCTATCGATAAGAGAGATCCTATTGTTGTTTTAGGAAGAACTTACTCAATAGAATATTCAGACAAAAACGATAGCAATATTGATTGGCCCGCAGACTTCATTGAGGACGTTTATACTTTGATATGGCTTCGTTACCGAGTAGATTTTGTTCCTATCCCGATGTTTCATAGTTTTGTCGAAGAGACGATCAATGAGAGCAACGATAAAGTTGACCAGGATAATACTGAGAAAGATGTGTCACCGTTTAATAATAAATTYACCAGTGCTCTTAAAAGTAATTTTTATAATACTACTTACGAGAAAATGGAGAATTATTTCAAACCTACCAATGAAAGAACAAGTGATGTCGGTTGGGGATGCATGATTAGAACAGCTCAAACACTTCTGGCCAATACACTAATAAAGCTCGAGATATCCGACGGAAGTTGGAGGTTGAGGGAAGAAGATTCAAAGAGAACAGAAAGCGAGGCAAACGAAAATGACAGATTTCATAGAAACATAATATCATTATTCATTGACGATCCTTTGGCACCATTTGCTATTCATCATTTAGTCAAAAGTGGTTCTATTTATTCAGGTATAAAACCTGGGAGTTGGTTTGGTCCTTCAGCTGCAGCTCAAGGTCTCAAGTATATATGCGACAGATACCGAGAAGTTGGCTTGAGAGTATTCATAGCATCAGATTCAGGAAATCTATACGAAGAAGAGCTTATGAAAGAAACGAAAAAGAATAATGAGTTCCTTCCAACACTTGTTTTATTCCCTTTGCGGTTGGGAATGAAAGGTGTAAATAAAAGTTATTGGGATGATTTAAAACAGACATTACAATTGAAACAGAGTACCGGGATTGCTGGTGGTTGTCCACGGTCAAGCTATTACTTTTATGGATTTCAAGGAGATCATTTGTTTTATTCTGATCCACATCACAGTGCACCTGCGCTTCGTGTGAAGGGAAATGGACAACTTACGATAGATCAAAGGGACTTGGAATCTACGCACAGTTGTAAATTATATCGTCTTCCATTAAAGGACATGGAYCCAAGTATGTTGATTGGATTTTTATTAACCAATGAAGATGATTATGAAGATTGGAAATCAGGTTTAGAGAATAACAAAATAATCAATATATCTGAAAGAAATCATACTTCTTCATCAGGCGGCTCCACTGGTCGTAGAGTATCCATTTCGTTTAACGATCTTGATACAGATAATAATGGATTTGTTGATATAGGAGTGGGAATGGAAGAGTTTAGTGATAAGGAAGATTCTCCTCTTGTGAACATATRCACATCAGACATTCCTGATCAAGATGTAATAGAAAATGAAAATATCGATTACCTCACTAAAAATGAAGCGGTTGAAGCAAGCAAAGCACAAGCTACAGACATACCTGCGTCAGTACCAGGATCAGACACTAACTCAAGTATTGTCATGATAGGCTCTAGCCCGTCTGGCTATGACCATGGACATGATAATATTGAACGTATTGTTTCAAACGAGAATGATTATGAGCAAGAATATATAGGAGACAGTGGTTCTACTACTAGTGCTCCTGATTATGAAATGTTGAATTCTTCATTAGTTGAACGAACTGATACAGGAGAAAGTGCAATAAGTTTAAGAATGGATATTGAAGATAAAGTGGAAGACTCAAAGGTGTTTATCAATAAGCTCGAGGATACGAAACCAGCTACGGAGCAAACTGAACTGGACGCATCTTAAACTTACTATTCTAAATCTCAAAGCGAGGCAATCTTATGCATCACCCCAACAATTTGACTGTTCATTTCAAGACATCATTATTAACCAAGGAAACAACAAATTTTATACGCCGGTCATAGGTGTGAAAAAACTAGCTCAGAGCACGTGATGATAAGGATCACACGTGATAATAGTCATACTTGTAGGCCTATTTAATTCCTGCGAGACCCATACATAAACAGAACCTTACTTCTCTATCCATTGTATTAATGATTACATCATAATTATATAGCAGTGACCCCTTACTCTATTGTCATAAAATTTGTAGGATTGATTGAATCTGAGGAAAAATATGAACCATTTGCTCACGATTCTCTCTCAGTTCATCAATCGTCTTATGTTATGCCATATTCAAAATGTTTTACTGATTAACAGGTAGTATTTGATTAGAGTCAAAAGACTAGAACCACATTAGCTACAATAGCAATTTCGGATTTGAACAAGTAGTTCGGGTTCTATCAGGTCTAAGTAACCATAGTTTTATTACAACCAATCTTTATCTCGATCATTCTAGAAAACTCAGACAGGATAGATAGTAGTCATTTGATCCATTGATAAAACAAAATTTGATGTTATCAAAACGTCATATTGTACGATTTCTGGAAACAATAGAATTATGACAGTAAACCGAAATATTAGATTTTGCACAGTATGTGCATCAAATCAAAACAGATCAATGGAGGCTCATAAAGTGCTGAAAGAAAATGGATTTAATGTATGGTCCTATGGGACTGGTTCAGCTGTGAGACTACCTGGTCCTTCAATTGATAAACCCAATGTATATTCTTTTGGCACCCCGTACGACTCTATTTATAAGGAGCTCTCGGACTCTAATAGTAAACTATACTCAATGAATGGAGTGTTGAATATGCTTGACCGAAATCGACAAGTGAAAACTGCTCCGGAAAGGTGGCAGGATATGCGTGAGGTGTATGATGTAGTATTTACCTGTGAAGAAAAATGTTTTGATACAGTGATAGATGGTAAGTGGAATTAAACAATCCTTCACGAGGATAGATTTCCATTTAATGATTTGCTTCTACGAAATTGTATACTAACAAGAAACAATAGATTTGATGAATAGAGGAGAAGAGCTAAACCGTGTCGTGCATGTGATCAATGTGGATATCAAAGATAATACGGAAGAAGCTAAAGGAGGAGGAAAAGCAATTCTGGAGTTGGCGAACAGGATCAATAATAGTAAGGATATTGAACAAGATGTAATGTCGATTTTGTCGGATTTCCAACTGAGCTTCTCCAAATACCCCATACAGTATTCATTGTCTTATTTCTGATTGTGTAGCTGTCAGCTGACTCGAACATGCATTGGAGGAGAAAGTGAGAATGTGTTAGAAAAAATGAATACATCTGAAGATTTCTGTAGACAACTCGGCAATAGAACCTTTTAGCAACATCATTTCGAAAAGAGACAATTACTAAGCCGATATTAAGAGATGAATAAGACATGAGGTAAAAGCTGTTGAATATATAATGATTACCGCATCAATGCAATAGTAGCAAAATTCATGAAAGGGAGAACAAAAATTAAACATGGAAAGGAGCCAAAGTCCCATCGCTTGCTTTAGTTAAACCAGCATTTTTACATTTTAAATTACCGTTGAAATACAATGGATCAGTAGTTTAAACAACTAATAAGTAACCAGTAATCTCTCGGAACTGGGCTGATCAACCAGCTACCTGTCATCAGCTTTTAGATTATTCCCTTATGTTTAACAGTACGGACGAAATATGTCAATACGAATTACCTGTTTTCCATTTTTTCTTTCTAAACTGTAGAGTATTATGAATATTAACCAACCAATTTATACATATATTAAAAGAAATCTAACCATTGAATCTAATGTAAATCTAAATCTATTTAGTTTTGTCAACTACCAATCTACCATTCACCCAAACACACACAGTATTTCTATCATCACCATTGAAGAACCATTTGGTAATATGTAAATCAATCTTCTCCACCTGAGTAAGAGTCTTTATAGTTCCATCTGAATTTCTTATACAACCAAACTGCCATGGGAATAAATCAAGTTCATTTTTATTATGATCCAATGATATATACTGAGCATCCCATTTCTTCCCAACAACAAAATTACCAATCTCATTTTCTCTATGAACAACTTTTGCACCACCCAAAGTTGCCAAATACAAAATGTCGTAAATAGATAATTTGTCTTTTTCCTGCTTGTTTGTCATGACTAAATGTCGAGACACTAATAAAGCATGTCTGCAAACAGTTAAAATAGAGGGAGAAAATCCGCCAGAGATATCGGTACCCAATCCCACTTTACATCCACTTCTCAGTAAATGAGCAACGCGACATTCACCGGATGTTAAAGAAGAGTTTGAAATAGGACAATGAGCGATACCAGTTTTCTGTTGAACTATCAGATTGATTTCATCTTCAGTAAGATGTAATGCATGTCCTAAAATAGTCTTTTCTGAGAGTAAACCAAATTTATGATAAGTATCAGCGTAATTAGCACAATCAGGGAATAGTTCTAATACCCAATCGATTTCTTTAGTATTTTCAGAAATATGAGATTGAACGTATAAGTTATGTTCTTTAGTTAATTTGCCCAATCTACCCATTAAATCGGATGTGCATGAAGGAGAAAATCTTGGAGTAACACATGGTGCAATGATTTCATTCTTAGGATCAATTTTATTGATATGATTCATAACTTCAACAGAGTTCTTCACTGAATCATCCGTAGAGGTAAGATAGTAATCAGGAGCGTTTCTATCCATACACACTGAACCAACTATAGCTCTTTGTCCTTTCTCTAAAGCAATATCAGCTAATAGTTTTGAGGCCTCTGGATGGATTGTAGTAAAATATGCTGCTGTCGTAGTACCAGAAAGAAGAGTCTTATTCACAACTTTCGTGTAAGCGTCTTTAGCTAATTCCAATTCAGAGAAACTTGATTCCAGCGGAAATGTATAAGTTTCAAGCCAGTCCAGTAAAGTGGTATTACCAAAAATACCACAATTTGGATACTGGGCAGCATGAATATGTGTGTCGATGAATCCTGGGAAGAAAAAGTTGTTGATATCATTGTCTTGTGAGTTAATACTGTATAGTTGATAGTCTGAGCTGGCTAATTCCCGTTTGGTTGTTACCTCATTAATATCCTCGACATCATGCTCAATAAAAATAATTATGCCTTCGGAATCAACACCTACAACGGTATTAGGTCGAATCTCAAACTTTTCCAAAGATAATGAGTGGACAATTGTTCCGTAGTATAGATTCAACATGATGCTTAGTTCTAAGTAGACCAACTAGCAATGTTCCAAGTGCTCTATCACTACCGAAATAAGACAGCAATTCAGAATTAAAAATTGCAACCGTGAAATTTGGTTTGTTCAACCTCGAATAATTATCTTCCTTTTTTTTTTTGCCAGTAAAAGAAGATCTCACTGTCTGATGGATCTACTTTATAATAATTCCGTGATGAAGCCTTAGCTTAGATATGAGAGGACGATTTCGATTATCAACTGTGGTTCAGCAATTCACTCTAAACTATCATAAAGAGTATAAAATACAAAAGTCCGGCCTTTTATAAATACCTTTCAGAACAGAAAAATATCGATGAAGATTACTCCAAAGAAATGTTTTCAATTGGGGGAGCAAAATGTTTATATAACTGGCCAAGAAAATCGCACATACGAATAAGAAGAAAGGAAAAATCCGTAACGGCCTTTGGAGGACACAAATAAAGTTGAAGACATCACATTAACTATAACTGTATTCATATGAGAAAAACCCTTAAAGTTTAAACCTACTGCTATCGAGTTTAGGTTGRATAGTGGAGATTTGCATAATACTGTACATGTCTTCAGATTGTAGAATATTAATAACTTGGAACATGCTGTTTTCAGTAAATSCCTAATTATTAGAGTATATTATAATGAACTGCCCTTGAAAAAATATTGATAATTGAAGGAGAGTCTCTATCTCAGTTGATATTTCAGTTTTATGAGATCAAATTACAGTTGATAAACAATTACATTTAAGGTTTTACTTACTGCCAAAGTTAGCAGTAAAAAATTATCCCAAATTGAGCTAGTTATATGTTTCCAGAAACTTTAACCTGCAAGTTTCCARTCTTCATTCAGTCGTTATCAATGGTCTCCTGCTGATAGGTCTGTTATATCGCAGTATTAGAACGTGAGCCTTCCTTTAATTGATAAGAAGGACAATAGGGCATTAATGCTATTACAAAATTTTAGTGAACCTCTGGTTTTCAGATCAATGGGAAATCTTTATATGGTAGGATAAAATGAGTTACTTTCCTAATACGTTTGCTGTTCATCTAAAACCATAGAATTATTGAATGGTGCAAAAGTTCATGTTTCAAAAACATGCCTTTGGAATATACCCAATGAGTTTCACCTAGTGAGTGTATGTAAAAATCCCCACATGAGCTAAAGAACTTGATAAGCTGTATATTACTGACCTAACTCTTCCCCAACACTCGCTAAAAGATTTCATGGTTCCTACTTAGCAAATTAAAAAAGAAAATCAATTGAACTATTATCATCTCATTTACTAGTCAAATTAATCCTTTTCTGTTATATCTGATCTCTTATTTACTGGTCGTCAGCTCTATCACACCCAAGTTTTTCTTTAGATAAGGAAAAGAAATAAAGTTCTTATAATCATTGAAATTTAAGATCTCAATCCGCTAAATTGATTTCCTCGGTTGTTCCGAATATGCATCGCAAACTCCCGTAATTCTGTCACCGAGTTTACTCCAACCACCTCACCATAATCAATAAATAGTCTTCTCCGTTCGATTACCTTTTTTTAACTGCAATTTTATTGTTTTCAGTCATTCTGGGATTTTGCCTATTATTTTTGTCGATTTTTACAAGACGGCGTGTACAACTATAACTACGACAAGTCTCAATTCAGGATCTATTGAAATCTTCATTTATTAGCGACAGCGCGCGCTTGAATGATAGTTATTATACCATCAAAAAGCTCATAAATACAAATTTCTCAGTATTATTATATAAAATCTAATACAGCATAATGAGTATTGCGTTAATTTTAAAGGGTTTTTCTAAATTAAAGTGAATAATGCCTAAGGAGCCTGAAAATTCCGGTTCCGAACAAAGTGGTGCCTCGCTGGTTGATAAGTTCCTGAAGGATGGTATTGATCAACACAAATGACGATATTGAGTCCTATATTTTATATACCAGGATAGCTGAAACCATTGAACTTGTCATCGAGCGGCGAAACCAAGGAAGAGCTGGAAATGGGAATTCTGAGAACTGGATATCTCGTAATGCTTGGTTTACAAATCTTGTACATTCGAAGCTTGGACTTCTGACACAATAAGCTTCAAACCTTATAATTAATTAGGAAAGATTACATAGAATTGTGAACTTTAATTGCTTCCACGGGATGTTCCGAGGAGGCTCTACTGGAAGGCCTCAAAAAGCACTAGATAACGGACATCCGATAATATAGAATAAGAATATATTGAAATAGGTTAATCTTTCTTTCTACGGCATGAATGGTTGATTTGAGATGAGTTTGGGTCTATTTTGAAATGGTTAGTGGGCTCTAAATGAAAGGTCCTTGGATGAATATCACATGATAGCTAGCTGAATTGACATAATGAATAAATCTTTAGTGATTAATTGTTATTAAACTAAACTATTATACTATACTATGGGAAGGGAACAGTTCGATGGTGAGTTTGAAGAAAAGAGAATTAAGCAGAGATTATATGTGATTATATGTGTATGAGAAATTTACTTAAAATGGACTATTGACGATTTCTTCTCTCAAATTGCTCAAACGATTAGGCGCTATTGATAATCGCTCTTTAACTGGAGTAATCAATGATTCTCTTGTTGGTTTCTTCATAGTTCGTTTGTTCACCATACCAACATCATCAGGTAAAGCAATGATGACATTTTTATCGGTACCGAACTTGAAATTATCAGCAATAACTTCATTATCATATCGCTTGATGAGATAAGGTTGGGTTTCACGTTTCAGTATCTTTTTCATAGACCAAGTTATCACATAAGGGCCACTGGAGGTAACGATTGTTTGTTCTTTAGCATTAACACCAGTATTGAAATGTGCCTTAGTGAACTTCAAACCTTTACCAGTTTCTGCCATCATTAAAGCAACATGTTCTGGGGAGATTTGTAATCTTCTTGGTTTTGGTTTAGCATCCTTACTAAAGGATTTCTTGAAACCCAAATTTCCAGCGTTCTTTCCTGTCTTGATTAGTGCATCAACTAATAAAATATACGTTGAACACGTAGCCAAAATCCATCTACCATCGGCACTAACATCAATACCCACAATAGCTTCACCCAATGCTGGAAGATGAGTTTTAGCGTTAATGCCAAGACGATCATAGAGACGAATATCACCTTTATTTGAGGCAACAGCAATATAACCGTTTTCTGTGGTACTGAGCGAGGAAAAATCGTTGTTGAGTTTGTATTTCTTGATATCTGAATTAACGAGCTTATTACCTGATAATCTTGGATCAATCTTATACAAACTATTATTAGATATACCTAAGAAGGTTTGTTCATCTGTCATTTGAGCAAATTTATTAGTAGGGCCAAAGGCCTTGACAATGTTTTCACCATTTTCACCAATTTTCCATTCATCAACAATCTTTCCATATTCCAGATCCATTCTAAACAAACTGTTATCTGATTTTCCATCTTGAACAATCAATGAACTGTCACCTGTATGAAGCATAATCTTTTTTGGAGAGAACGGATTACCATTGGGACCTCTAACATTAGAGATAACACCTGAATATTCCAGTTCGTCGTCATCTGAATGTTTGAATACACCAATATTCTTCCCTCTCACAACATAAGAACGATTGTTCTTGTAACCAACTTCTAACTGACTGTTCTTATCAGATGTAGCAAAATATTTTCTCCTTAGTTCATCCTCTTCATCCTCTGAGTCTTCGTCAGCATTTAACTTAGAAGCACCTGATTTTATAGCTTTCTCAGGTTCCTCTCCTTCATTACCGCTATAATAATCATCATCATCATCGTCAGAGTATTCTGGTGCATCCACCATTTCTTCATCTTCCAATGTCATCTTGTCAAAAGCATCTAAAACATAATCTTTTTCTTGGTCAGTCGCTTTGATCCATCTTGACTTATTGAGACTTTCCCAAAGGGCAATCATAAATCCTTCTTGAAATTCAGTGATGACGGCAAAGTCAGCAAACTTCAATAAATAAGACACAGCAACGTTATTTTCCACAAAATTGAAAATAAATGCTAAATGATCAAAATTGAAGTTTGGATTCATCGTTGGAGAAATATAGGCACCTAACAACTTAGTGCCATCTTGTTTCTCCAAAAGAAGCCAATAATGCCACTTGCCAACGTCGATTACCTTTGCAATAGCAGCAGCTTCTTGAATAACGAATGTTGCTGTTTCTAAATCAAAAAAGTGCAGCTCGGCCGATTGTTTAGTAAGAACCGTTCCATTGTCTAAGGCAGATGGATCAGTGATAACTTCATTAATATCTTCGGCCTCTTCAGCAGTTAAGACAACCTGAGGTTCTTTGGATTCCTCGTTAACAACCTCTGCTACCTTCTCAATAGTGTCCTCTTTCTTGGTAGCAGGTGGTTCGTGGGGAGGATTTGAATCATGAAATGCTTCTAAATCAGAATCATCATCCTGTGTAACATAAGTATTGGATTTGAACTTTGATCCAACATTGCTTTTCCTTGGACTAGTGTATGGAGATGGCGTTTTGTTGACGTCTACCGCTGTCGCTGTAGGGTTGTATACAAACTCTTGTAAATTTTCTAAAGAAACTCCATCAGATGGTTTCCTGTATTTACGTTCATATTCACATCGATAAGCGGCGATAATGAAGGAATCAAATTGAGATTGCTTCGTAGATAGTGAACAAATGTAAACAAATGTATCATCAGGGTCACCAGATATATCTGACCATGCAATAACTAATTGATTATCATCTCTTGTCAAAGCGTGAAGTTTAAGTGATTCATCTAGTAAAAATGACCATTCGTCGTCCTTCAGCTCATCCAAAACACTATCCGTATCCTCATCCCCATCTTCACCTTCGGCTGAATCATTGTGTTCATTCCTAGTAACAACTAGTTGGTATTGATATTCAATAGTGGTTTGCCTGATAGTGGCAGTAGCATCTGTAAAACTATAATGGAACTGGTTAGAACTCTATCATACAATTTTTTCTTTCTTCATAATACCGCTGACTATACGCTTTTGTTAACCAAAGACATTACTTACATGCACTCATCTTTGCCCCTCGGTGAGTTAGGGGATCGTGATAGATATAGTGCCCCTGAGGGAATAGATACAACTTCTTCGTTGTTGTTCAACGATCCCAAGATCTTTTTAATGAAATTCATGTTGCGATTGCTAACCGGTGACAGTGACGAGTGACAATGACAATCAACCCTTCGCTGCAGTGACACAACTTGCTTAATATCAATAAAAAAACCTTTGTATCAATTTCAATCTCTGATAGTTGGCCCTATTCTTTCGCAAAGAAATAAACAAACAAACGAACATGCGTAGATTGAGTCCCAAAGATATTTGATAAGAACCTTTGCCATCAATCTGTCGGTTGGTATCCTTTTTTTTTTGTGGTTGTGTATGTGCCTTTAATTAAAATTTACTTTAGTATGGATGGAAATGTTTTGCCATATGATTACCAAATCAAATAAATTGTAAACAAACAAAACTGGAGTTAGGTTAAGGTTTGAGACTAACAGGGCAAATGACTACAAACCATTGTTGGATTTTAATGATTATATAATCCGATATATTTCTAGCTATCATCTGAAAGTTAACATCGGATCTCAATGTGACAAAAGCGATTTGGAAAAAAAATTCCTGAGTACTGTGAGAACAATAAATACTATTATTATTGTGAGGGTGAATAAAAGATAACTATGCAAAGGTTGTAGTATATTGGTTGTAAAGAGTGTGGTGTATTTTTTGGCAAGATTGATGTTATTAGGGATTAAGGAGATAGAATTGCATTTTTGGCTTGGAGCATTATTGAAATTTTGGTGAGGATCATGAGAATAGAAATAGGTCGTWGTTTGTAAGTATCATTAAGTATGATACGAAGCATATCTAGTTTATGCTCAAGTGGAGCAAAAGAAAGTGCTTATCGAATGGCGGAATTGGTAAAACCAATACAAATGAAGCAATACTCGACGCCAATGAGTGGTATCAATTATATTCAATGTACGTCATTTTCAAGCTCGAACTGTTTGCTGAAAACTATTTGGAAGCTACCGCCATTAGGACCATCAGGACCAATACGAGGGAGTAAAGAGAACGAAGACTCTGAAGAAGAATTCAACAAATTGACAACACAGCAAAAACTGGAACTAATAGTCGAGGAAATGAACGCAAGACCCTCACACTGGCGAAAAGACAAGTCTTTGCCCGAATGGAAACGACAGAAATATGCTCTGAAGGAAAAATTCAATGAACAGCCTTGGAATCCCAAAAAGAAACTCTCACGATCCCAAATTGAAGCCGTGAGAATGATACGTGAACAAAATCCAACTATGTCAGCTAGAGATTTAGCAAACATGTTTAAAGTCTCGCCGGAAGTTATTCGACGGATTTTGAAAAGCAAATGGAAACCTAATGAGGAAGAAACGGCTAAGATCGATGAAAGGTGGCATCGAAGGAAAGAAAAAGTTCAGGAAGAACTAAAGCTACGAGCTAGAGAAGAAACTGTTGAAGCACTACTAGAGAGGGATGGGTTTGAAATGTCTCAGGAAGCGAATTTGATTGACGAGTACTCAGGCTTGAGAGAAGGCGTTAAGAAAAGAAAGCCTATCAAGATTAGTAGTGAACCTAGACCAGAGAGGACAATAGACGAAGAAACACAGAAATTGGCTCGAGATTCCACCGGAAGTTATTTGAAACAAAAGAAACAGAAGAAGGTTAGAAAGCCAGTAGGCGACCTATCTGACAACATATTCTGAATGGCGATTCAATAATTATCCACAAAAGGTGAACGAGCGTTCAGAAGTGATCAATTTTTAGTTAATGAACCATTTTCTCACAGCTATAGACAATATCAAGCAATAATGCTAGCAAAATATAGGAAAGATACAAGTATTTGATCCAAATTCTCGTGTTAAAGAACAAAGATTAGATGGATAAACAGAAAAGTTGACCACAATATGAACATTAAATCCAGAATATGATTACTTGTACATATATTATACTATTAATAAGAAATTTTACTTAAACATTATATACCTCCAGTTATTACCATACCTTTAATTCCTCTAATTTCTCGTTTGATATCTGTTGTTATTGAGCCAGCATCATCGCCATAATATGAAACACCAACTGGTGCCAAGCCTTTTGCAGCTGTTTTCTTCTTCAGAACTGCGGAAGGAACAACTAAATCACTATAGCTCTGTAGTTCACGAACACTATATTGCAGAGAATTAAGGTGTGTATACTTAGTGCTCTGATTAGTGGAATCTTCACTAGGGCATATATCAGCCACTTTGCTCAATAGTTCCGATAGTCGATTGAGTGTTGTTGATTTTGCTTTAGGAGCAATATCAAACATGACTTTTGAGTTGAAACCTTTGTTTTCGGATTCTGTTGGACTCACGTCCTCCACAATTGTTCTTTGAGACTTTTCCAATTCAATATGTTTCGACTCAAGTATTTGATTGAACTTTCGAATTCTTTTCAACAGAGTCACAGAATATTCCCTTCGTAACAAAACATTTTCCTCTAATAGCGGCCTGATGACTAAGGCAGCAACTAGATAACTAGCCACAGAAAGAGTTCCTGAGTAGAATAGCAAATTCAATACATATTGTAGTGTTGCATTATTACTACGTTTATAGTATGTAGAGACAGGCTCTAGATCCTCTGGTTCAGGAAAAGGAATTGGAAGATTTCTGTCGGACATTTCTTCAGTAACAACAAATATAAATCACCGATGGCTTAGCATGCTTTGTTTTCAGGGTCAGAACACCTTTGAATAATAAGCTCTATAGATACTAATATCAGATATAGGTTAACGAGTACTCCTTTATAATCTAATATACGAACAAGCACAATGTTATAATAAACTGTTCAAAGATTCCTTCAGCAAATGCTTAYTAACAGATTCAACACCTAATTAAAACTGACTTACTGCAATCTTAGCCAAACATATACTGTTCAGAACGTTTAGTCCTCCCTTCCTTGATCTACTGTTCGCTTATAACATTTAGTAAAGTTGCTAAAGGTAACTTCAAGCAAATAAAAAGATTGTTTCAATACCGAGGGCCAAAAAGCACTAACCTAGTCAAAGGTTGGGGTGGCACACCTTTAATATAGACTATACCGATTACGTGATCTGATTTTAAATTTATTGTTCTTATGCATAATGGTGCATAACATATGAAGTGTTATGTTATTAGCAAAACTTGACATGACTCAAGATATGATGACATTAATGACAAGAAAATCAGTTTCAAATCAGGACAAAGGGATAGGAACTATCAATTGAACAGCTGAGAAATAATAATTGCTTATCATACTAGCTTGATATATGTATCCTATCCCTGGCCTTTATYATACGATTAAGTATTATAAATGAGATAGATATCCTCCAGTCCGGTGGAAACAGCAAGAACCATACGTGTTGCAGAGCAAAGTGAAGCAATAAACTCCTACTTTATTATTCATAGTATTGGCATGATGGAATACAGGAAAAAATAAAAAGAAGACCAAAAGATATGTGAAATACAAGATAAAAAATTACTACATAAAAATCAATAAAACAGTTACATGAATTATGTCTAATAGATACATTAGCTTTCAACTTTCAACACWCGCCTCTCAAGTCTCAACTTTCAATTTAACTTGAAATGGAATGATGATGATGGTGACCAGCTACCAGAAAATAACAATACAAATAAATCTAAAATAATACAACTAAAGTGCAACAGAATAGAGATACAATCATTGAACTCATAGTCATAATATAATGCTAAAAATTCTCCTGCACTTTAAGTCTTTCAGGCATAAGCTTAACATACTATACAAACGTACTAGTTTGAATCAATGATTCATTTCATGTCATTCATATCACCTATATGAGGTCGACCAGAATACAACACATCAGGACCAACTCCAATAATACCATCATTCATAAAACTTGACGATGAACTAATTTTACGAACGGTTGGTTGATTGAATACACCAGGCTCAGAAGAGTTGGAGTTGAGTCTTCTTCTCTTATTGATCAAAGAAGCCTGTGATAAGTTCAAACTCATATCATCTTGAAGTGATGATTCTTGAAATTGGGAGTTAACGGAAAATCGGTTCTGGCGTTGTAAACTCTGAGGCTGAGATTGATTTTGGTTCTGATTTTGGTTCTGATTTTGGTTTGGAATGTGATTTTGACTTTGACTCTGCGGTGGCCCTTGAGGTTTTTGGTGACCTTGAGCTTGAGATTGATGGATAATCTGTTGTCCTGGTTGTCCTTGATTTGGCCTTTGTAATTGTGATAACTGTGCTTGTTGTGATTGGACTTGCGGCTGTACTTGTGATGCCGTTGGCTGTCTCTTCAAATAAGGAACAGAACTTGCTACAGCAGCAGCATGAACAGAAGCATTAACCGTTTGAGGAACAATTGGTGCACCAGCAGGACTTGGTGGAACCATAGTTCCTGGAGGATTAACTGGCGAAGGCGTGGGTCTATTTGCTTGAACATATTGTTCTAATGTCTCAGTTGGAGACATGTTATTATGAGCAATAGAATAAGACATAAGATCAGCTAAAGATGACATCAAGTCAGAAATACTTAGCATTCTTATAACCGACGTTGAAAGACCAAACGGCGACATATCTTTGAATATTGAAAAATTATTCTTAATACCAGCTATAGTAGAATTACCACTTGGTCCTCCATTTGGTCGACCTCCCGTATAATTTCCATTGAGTCCTTGATTCATTCCATCAATACCATTACTAGATTTTTGGTTARCGCCATTGAGTTCAAGACCTGATGAAGCAGATGATAATGCAGTATTGSCATCTTCAGAAGCCAAGTACCTTTCTAGCATATGCCAGGAAAACCCTGGAATATATTCATAAGTATAAATATCTATCCATTCGATTTTCATAGCTTGATTGAACATAGTCCGAACTCCTCCATGAGATGTAACAAATGATCCATCTGGATACCAATGGGTTATGGACAAACCAGTACTCTCAACAAATGTACAGTTATTAGCAATTGGTTGAGCTCGTAGATTCCCAGGATTCAGCTCCATTTTCATAACTCCAGATTCAATAATTGAATGGAAAAACTTAGGTATCGAAGGATAAATTAACTCGAATCTCATCAATTCTTTCGAAGGTAATCGAACAAAATATTTCATGACCCCATTTTCCGTGAAAAATTCTTTGATAAGCGTTTGCCATAATGACAGGTCTTTGATAGCATCGTTTTTCATACCACAACAGTCACAGAAATCTAAGAACTTGACAATACCGAAATGTGAGACATATCTTCTATAACTATTCATTGACAATGTTTGAGTCATTGGGTTTTGATTATGAGGACTATTATTTCGCTGGTTCTGCATATTCTGAGCTGGGAAGCCTTGGTGCTCAGGGTTATTATTGGCCATTTGCTGTTGTTGCTGTGGAGCATGTAAAGGCACTTCCGGTGACTGTGCAGCTGCACTTGGTACCCCGGATGGTGATTGAACTTGTTGGCTAAGAATTCTGTTCCCTTGTGGYCCTTGTCTTATTTGGTTAGATCCTCCTGGTATTTCGATGCGATTACCAACTTGATGTTGTGATGGCAATCGAGCAAAATAAGGACCACTCGCCTGTGGACCACGAGCATTCAATTTGGATCCATTAGAATCATTTGAGCCRCTTGAACCACTTGACCCAATGGAACCTGGAGGTCTTGGTCCTACTTGAGGACCCTGTGCTCCTTGCGGCGATCCCTGAGCGGGAACATGTCCTGCTTGAATCCGTTGTATGGAGATTGACTCCGGACCCCCTTGGCCTTGAATTTGGCCTTGTGGAAACTGGCTTCTACCTTGAATATGTGGCTGRGAAGGCTGAGGTTGACCGTTTAGTCTCTGTTGCTGTTGCTGCTGTTGAGGGAGAATTTGRGCTTGGGAAGGGGGTTGTAAAATTCCATTAGCTGATGAGCTTCGATTTATTTGATGAGATATAATAGGCGCTCTTGAAGGAGCTTCTCTGGATACAGGTCGCTGAGGTTGCATTTGAGACGACATTACAGACGAGGGATCAGCTGAAGATTTACGCTGTGCTATTGTATTTTGTTGTGAGTATGGTTGTTGAGTTTGAGCTTGCGACTGAGACTGGGATTGAGTCTGAACTCTCTGATTCTGTGTTTGATTCTGTGGTTGCTGAGAGGGAAGCATTGGACGTTGTTGCTCCTTCTGTTGTTGCTGCTGGGGATGATTCATGTTATTCAGAGGTCTATTCTCGGGCATGGAGTTTCCACCACGACTAGATAAGTGCACGTCTTGCGATCCCTTTGGCAGCAGAACATCCAACATAGCCACCTGCGGGTTGTTGGTCATTCTTGTCTTCATCTTCGATAGTTCAGCTTGACGTGAAGACAGTATATTGTTCATTGTTGAATCGATGACACAAGACAACCTTGTTCAAAACTACCAAGCCAAACAAAAACCTTTAGCGTGTTTTTCTGCAATTATCGGAAAAGTATCATCCTCTTTTCTTGAACAAAATATGAGCAAAAAATTAGCGCAGAATTCAATTTTTATCTACTAATTCTTTGTACTTATAGACAGACCTGTTGGTACTATTCAGATAATAAAAGCCTTTCAATCTAGAATTCTGTCCTATCTSTGATAGATGTCTCAGGTAACTTCTATCAGTTAATATAGCACCACAGTGAAAGCCAACTAGTAATCATAAACCGTGTTGTTGCTGTCGATAAGGAAAAAGAATGATATCTGCATTAGTGGTTTTTGCGCTGGATGCCGGTGTTAAATTAACCTGTCAATGTGAATCTTTGATAATGTGGGCAGAGCTTACAGAAAAGTATAATAGTGGATAACTTTGATGGAAAAATTACGCCATGAAATTAAGTTCAAGGAGAGGATGATTTATGCATAATACATGCATTACGAGCATTGTAGGGGTTCACATGACTGAAAAGTAAGCTAGTAGGAAAATATATGGGAAGGAGCTCAGGAAAAATAAAAATTCTAAGACATTAGCATTATAATTGAACGTTATTTATAACAGGATTTAATATCCAAAGAATGATAATGCTATGAGCTATTTACTTCTGAGTATGAATTTGACTGTGTGTCTGTCTCCAATAAAGAGAGGTTGATGGAGTTACGATTAAAGTTCTTATACCAAATCTGCACTTCGAATAAGGTTTAAGATAAATTACATGTTCGAACTTCCAGCAGCTGCTCTAGGAAACTACACCAGTTTCTCTCTACCATAAACATGAATGAATAGTATTGAGCAGAAATATAGAGCTGGTAACTTGATATACATCAGTTTTTCATTGAATGAATATAACAAAGCAGAGCCATATCACGTTTGAGACGTGAAAAGCTGCTTAGGAACAGTCAGTGTTTCTTTCGAGCTATTAGATCTCCATGTGATAAAAGCCTCATGCTCTATCATTGGCCTTCTAGGCTTATCAATAATTGATGCAAATCTATCTTCTTCATCAGTCCGAGAATCAGATTTTCCTGCTCTTTTCCGTAGTAATTTATTTAAAGTATCTCTCTTCTCCTCCTCTAGTCTCTTTTGACTCAAATTCTTCCGTTTTCTCGCCATTTCAGCACGTTTCAATTGTATTTCTTCCTCTGTCCATATTCTTTTCTTTGATGACTGAAACGCTGGTAGTTTGGAATACTGCTCTTCAATATTATTATCTATTTTTTCAGACGTAAGCATCTGTCGTTGCCTTTCTGTCATTCGGGATAAATCGGGGGTGGAATAACCCGTGGTCCATGCACTTTCTGATTCTACCTCATCGTCATCCGCAATATCTATATTACGTCCATCAGCAACCGAGCTTTCATCATCATCATCATCATCATCCATTTCATCATCATCATCTAGGTCCCCATCTTCGTTATCGTCACCTTCATCGTCATCCTCTTCATCTGGTTGCTCATCGGCTTCTTCATCRTCTTCAACTTCATTTTCTTCGTCATCTTCATCATCTACTTCACCATTTCCATGCACAGGACGGGCAATCTCAATTTGAGAAACTTCTTGTGACATACCCTCGTCCTCGTCATGCTCATTATTATCATTATCGTTATCATCTTCTTCCTCTTCCTCTTCATCATCATCTTCCCCAATTTCTCCTTCTTCAGCATCCTCTGTTATGTCTCTTTTGATATAATGCGTATTATGAGATCTAGTAGATCGTATAGCCTCATCGTCGTCACCGTAATCATCATCATCCACTTCATCATCTTCTGATACATCGTCCTCGTCATCGTCATCCATGTCATCGTCTTCTTCGTTTTCGTCGTCAGAATCATTATCATTATCGYAATTGACGTCTGAGCGTGAATTACTCTGTTTTTGATTTGCTCTTAAAGACCTTCTACTTCCTTTGCTATTGACCTTCTCTGATACCATTTCATCTTCGTACTCTGAACCAGATGACAAGTCCCCTTCCGAATCGTCTACTGAATCATCTAGATTTGAATCCTCATCTTCTGAGTCTTCTGTTAGCTTAGAAAGCTCTAAATACAAACTCCATTAGTACTCTTTTGCATAATAATTGAAAGTTTCAYGACAGTAATTCTATACATACTTTTGTCAACATTCTCTACCAGTACCTCTTCTCCTGAGGACAGTTCTGACAATTCAGAGTCAGAATCTAAACCCGTTTTTTGAGGTTTTTTGCCCATGTTACTAAACTCACTCAATATTATTGTATAATAGATGTACAAGATATATTGATAAATTTATTTCTGGGAATTCTTTATAGTTAATTAGTACTAATGGTTGAAACCAAGAGGAAGTGATAGGACAAATKGCTTCTTTTGTGAATTGACATATATCAATTTCGGAAACGATAAATATCGTTTAAGCAGTATAATCTCCGATATTGGTAGTCAAAGCTCTTCAATGACACGCAGCGTCGACCAAAAAACAAAGTAAATAGTGGTTYATAAACAAATTATGACACTGTTGTTTTGAGAAAATAGTAATCAGAAGAATAATATATTTGCCAAAGCTTCACTCTGGTTCTGATATAGTTCTTGTGAAGCGCGTTCTCCGCCATAGGAAATTAACAGAACAAAAGACAAACAAATAGCATTATTACTGCATATATGATGCATGAAAGCTGCGGAGGCAAGTCAAAAACTCAATTACCTTATCAGTTTCATTTTCCATCTCATCATCAAACGTCAAAAGTAAATCATCCAGGTAAAATTTCCCCAGTTACACTAGAAGTAAAAATTTCAAAAAGAGAGTCATAAATAAGAATAGCAACCATTGAAGGACACTTTCTCATCAGCTAGAATTTCATTAGCTARCCTGCGAAATGAGCCATTAGCTCTCCTTTCCCACACTCTTTGCCCACCATTCGAAAAACATCAAACTCAAATACATTTAAAGTTTCTATGACCCTATTCCATTTACAGTTAAAATCGCTATATAATTGAAGGCGATGATTTGACTTATGGCTTTATCTGTCATTCATATAAGGACAATGGATAAATAGGGAGAAGTTTGAATTCATGAAATAACTGCTGATATTGAGAATATAACAAGGATATATTTTTGATTCTCTCCAGTTCTACAGCCGGTTTGGTATCTCGCAGGGCAGACATATAGTAAGATTGGTTGTTTCTCATCTGATTAGTGACTACTGATTGTCAGCAGTGTTAGATTCAAGGAAGACTTCAAGCAAGACTTCTACCACTATTGGAAGCTACAACGGTTTATTATCACTTACTTTAATTGAATATTCGATTTGGGATAAGTTTCTTAATTATTTTTCGCTGAAGGATTAAATAAGAGTGAATCTTTCCATTCAGATCATCATTAACTAATTATATCCTCATTAACCAATTATCCATAATGTCGCATTTACATCCTAAAAGCACAATAGCTATCAACTCAGAAAGAGCTATACAGCTCCTCTATGTGAAATCTCAAATCTATCTTCATCCTTCGTCAGATTCAAAAGATAATATACCAGGGTTTTTATTCATTGCCAAACAACATGGCACTGAAACTAACAAAGATTTATTACTTGCTTGGGTTCCCGAACATATGCTTGATAAAGAAGAAGCTGAGATCTATAACATGGTAGATATGGAATACGGAGGCACATCAAGGGAGTACTTTGTTGCTAAACCATTATTGTCTTCTATATCTGAGTATTCATTCTCACTTCAATTGAAAGGAATCTTTTCGATTGAAGTAAGATTCCCGTCTCCTGGCTGGTGGTATGGCTCAATAGTAATAAATCCTCGCGATAGCTTCAATCGATGTCCTGTTCTTTTTTTTCATGACGATACATGTCCATCTACAAAAGCTGAACAACAAGAACGAAATAAAGCTTTTGACCCATTTTCTTCCTCTAAATCTGGCTCTCATCTCTTTTGGGGAGGTGATCAATTTATTACTGCATTAGAAAGATTCGCAGTTGTTGAAAGATCCACTTTAGAACCTTCTTGTTATTTGATCAACCCTGATGAAGCAGATAGAAGATCATTCAGTCCTCGGGCTGCCCAAGCTGAAAACATAAAGAGAAATAAGAAGCAACCTGACCTTTTACATACTATTAATGATGTTAAGTTTCAGGTATTGGAAAAACTTGCTAAGCTTTCATTATTTTCTAAGAAAACTGTGAAGGAAGTTGTTGATAATTCACCACCAATCATTAAGTCATACTTACAGACCCCTGAAGTCAAGCAAGTCGGTCAGGATTTTGAATCTGCTCAAGTTTACTTGGCCAAATGGGCATTAAAGGTTTCTGAAGATGCAGAAAGGAGTAGAATACGGAGTATGAAGTTAGATAATCGCTATAAGACGTTATTTGGTGCTAATGAGAAAGGCAGTAAAACTGGAGATAGTGCAATTGATGAAGAAGTCATTCAAAGACGAAATGAAGTTACTAAGGTCGAATGGGAACAATTTTTTGATCATACTGGCCATTTATCTATTACAAGTGATGAGGTTATTGAACGTATTTTCCATGGTGGATTAAAAAATGATGGCGTTAGAAAAGAAGCATGGCTGTTTCTTTTGGGTGTTTATCCTTGGAGCTCTTCTAGTAAAGCCCGTGAGGATATTTCTCAAGGTTGGAAAGACACCTATAATATGTATTTGAATCAGTGGGAAGAAGATTATGATTTAAGAACTAAAGATGAATATTTCAAAGATCAGAATTTCCGTATCTTCAAAGATATAATGCGAACTGATAGATCAAGAGAAGAGTATAAAGAACTCGATATGAAAAATACGGATCCTAATACAGAAGAGATTAGTGAGTATACCAATAAAAACCTTGAAGCATTAAAACGTATTCTTCTTACATTCAATCAATACGATATAAATCTAGGATACGTTCAAGGAATGTCAGATTTGTTATCTCCTTTATATATAACTTTAGATCGATCTGAGCACTTATCATTTGCTGCTTTTACCAAATTCATGGAAAAGACGGAAAGAGGGTTCCTAAGGTCTCAATCAGGTATGAAAGATCAATTATTATGTCTTTCTCATTTGACGAATTTTATGTTACCTGACTTATATGAGCATTTGTTGAAAACAGACTCAGCAAACTTATTCTTCTTTTTCAGAATGATTCTTGTGTGGTTCAAGCGAGAATTTGATTGGAAGGATACCTGCAGACTGTGGGAAGTTCTATGGACAAATTACTATTCTTCTCAGTTTCACTTATTTGTTGCTCTGGCTATTCTTCATAAACATAAAAGAATCATCATGGAGAATCTGACTAGATTTGATGAAGTACTCAAGTATATGAATGATCTTAGTGGCCAAATTGAATTAGAAGATATTTTGATAAGAGCAGAGTACTTGTTTTTGAAATTCAGGAACAGGATTCTATTAATTGATCAATCAAACTTGCAAAATGGATATACTGGAGAAAATCCAACAGACGACGAAAATAAACGTACTGAGAGTGCCAATGAAGCTGAAGTTCCAAAAGATGATGATAAAGGTAAAAGCAAAGCTGACAGTAGTGCTAACGACGATGAAAGCAATAAGAAGGAAAAAGATACTGCTAGTACTAATAATAAATTATCAGCGTCAGCATCATCATCTAAAAACACGTACATTCATGTTGAACCTGAATTACGGCAGCTTCTAAGCAAGGAGGATATTATTGTCAAAGAAGAACCTAGAGAAGAAGGAGTTGCTACGATTTGAATAGAATGTTTGTTTACAGTAAATAAGTCGTGTTGTTCGATCTCATCTAATGTAGTTCAGATTAATATACAACGGGTTTCATAAGAATAATAAAAATATACAAAATTATTGTACTTAAAATCATCATAGATTCATTGAAGGTGCAATTTATGTCTCTCTTACTTTACTTTCTTTTGTCACTATTCTTTCTCATGACTATTTTATTCCCAGATAATTCTTCCTAGCTTCAACTCTTGCTTCTCCATGTTTTCTCATGAGTATATCATCATTAGCACCTTCTTCAAGTAATCGATCATCTTCCAAAGACCATAAACCAGGAACATCAGTGGGATACTCACCTTTCTCGAAAAAGGAGTGACAGAGTTGTTCAAATAAATGAATACCACCAATAATTCTGTTGAAGAGATTTTCATATAAATCTTCTGGCATTCCTAAACCTTTTGTCATGCCTTCATAAAGAATACTAATGTCATTATTTCGCTTAGATTCCGTGACATAATGTCTTAATGATTCATAGAAATTGACTGGTGGAGTATAGGGAGTAAAATGAATACCATGAGAAGCAGATTCGATGGCATCCATATTCAACAATTCATCAGAAATAGTATTTGTTGCTCCGACAAGATCGACGTCTGACAATGCAGCAGCAGCAACAACGGCAGCAGCAGCTTCTTCTGCAGCTTTGGCCTGTTCTTCAGCATATTCACGTTCTTTTCTTTTACTAGACTTACGAACCCTTTTGACTGCTGGCGCATATTTGTCTTCATCCGTTGCAAAATCAGTTAAAGCAGGATCAAATTGTGATCGTTTATCATCGACATCAACCTTAGTGACTTGTTCCACTGCACTTTGGGCTATATCAGGATCAAATTCATCAACACTCAACTCATTAACTGATCTCTTTGCACGTTCTTCAAACTGTCGTAGTTCTTCGTCACCGATATGTTGTAATGCTTGTAATTGCTGGTCATTCTGCTGATCTTGTTGAACGGTGGTAACTTGTTGTGGTGTTATGGATTCAGTATTTTCATGCTTGGGAGGATATGAACCTCTTCTTCTAGCTGGAACAACTGTTGGTGGATGGATCTCCGTTAGGGGTAGACTATATTTCTCTTCATAATCTCTTATCACTCTTTCAATTGTTCGACGGCTTAAATGTTTTCTGAATCTATCACGATATGAATCACCAGGATGTCTTGCATTCGTTTTGGCATAGTTGTTGAAAAAGTTTTGCGAACGGGGTGAACTAGGATGAGCATTAACATACAACGCTAAATCATAATCATCTTGTTCCGTGAATTTTCTTTTCAGCGTTTCAGTTGGTTTTTCCTGGCGAGCAAAACTACCATCTTCATTTTTCAGAAAAGCTTCATCATCACTCAAACTCAAACGAGAATCAGGGATTGGCACATACACATAATCAAGCCTTTTATCAAGAAACTTTCTATATCTATCACGAATTGATTGGGGTGTATGTCTTGGGACTTGACCAGAGAGTTCTTTATAAAACGCATGTGAATAACGCTTATGAGGCATTTTTCTTACCCAATGAAGAATTAATTCGTCTTCATGAACAGTAAAAGAATTCTTTTCTTTCTTTTTTGGTTTACTGATTTCTTGATCAGTACTATTCATTCCTAGTTGATTGGTAGTAACATGTCTGACTGAATTAGCTCCTGTGTTACCATTGCCATTACTATTTTCCGATAAACTGACATGATCCAATACTTGACCACCAGCAGATGCGGCTTCTCTAGCTAAAGTAATAGCATCATCAAATTCCTCTGTTTCTCCAACATGTACCAAGTATGTAGACACATCTTTCAAGATACCTTCGTGTAAACAATCATAAATATATTGTACATCATATGTTGGATATGGCCTTCTGACAACGGGTTGTTTATAGCTACGATGAACTAAATTAATTGTATCATTACCAGGAGTCGATAAGTCACCACCATTTGAAACAACTAATTCAATTATACTAGCAGAATTAGGAATCGAAGGATCAACATAAAATCGTAATGATGCCAGTCTGCCAGTACTGGGATCATGAATGGTAAACATTTTTATAGGTTGGTTATCATTTTCGTGATCAGGTGCTTGCAAATCATCATTTGATTCTTCATTTTCGGAAGCTGCTTGAGCCTCTGCTAATGCATCACGTTCTAACAGACGAGTATCAACTTGGACATTGCCATTATCTGGCTCAAGTAGGTCTTTATTACCATTGTTTGTCGCATCCCCAAYAACAATGTCAACTGACACTTCTAAATCATCAACATTGCCATTGGTAACATCATCGTTTGTAAACGAATTGTAGTCTTCCCGACTATGACTCCCATGTTCTGACATATGAGGTTCTGAGAAGGTGGTTGATATATTATTACAATCACAAAAGTCTTAATTGACTTTTGCGAATATTTATTAAAAGCTAACCAACTCTTTGGCGGTTATGGGTGTAAAACAGCGTTCCTTATCAAGGGAGAGGGACTAAACACAACGGTTTTTTTACTTTTCTTATCGTACTATTTTTTGCAAAATAGAGTAATAACCTGTGTTGACGGGTGTAAGATAGTACTAAATCTGATTAAACCACTTTTCAGTATCAGGTTAGTTGAATGGGAAGGAAAGGGTGTAAAACTCTTCTTTCTGAAAGGAAGTTGTTTGTTTTTGAAGGTGGTTGGGTTTTCATTGATTTGAGAGGGGAAGGAGAAAGACTGATGATGGGAAATGAATGTCATGTGATTTAGGAGAGGCACGTGAAGATACAATAGACATATGGGAGATGAGACAGTGATAGAATTTGTCAGCCATAGGGTGGGATGAGGCGCGGTTGATGACAGTATTTGATCAGCATATTCAAAGAGTTCACAGTGGAATTGAACTATTTCTATTAAAAGGTATGAATAAGATAAAGATATATGAAGCTGTCGAGCAACTGAAAGTGTTGGAATGATGAGAAAGTCTAACAGTGTACTGTTAGATCACCAGTTTGTAAGATATTGGAGAATCCAACAACAAATGATGATCTAGTACGGTAATATATACTATGCGTAAGGTTTACATTTCAGAGAAACTGTATCATGAGAAATAAGCGGATATGACTTTTTAGGTTGCTGAGTGATAGTGATAATGTACGCAGTAAGCCGTCCTCCATAAACACAACCAGTATCAACACCCTTAGTGAACCTTTTAATGTTAAGACCTCTTGATGCATCATGACCATAGAATACCGTTGTTCGGTTGTGTTCTGGTAACGCTGTCTTTTGATAATCATTGAATACTAAGGCCCAATTCTTACAATTGGGATCCTTTTTCAAAACACTGGGATTAGTTTCATCCTCAGGAGGATACAATTCGTCAATTTGACCTTGACAATGGTTCAATTCAAATGGGATAGTAAAATTAGGACCGCCCAAAGTTCTCATAGAGAAAGTTGCAATTGGATTCTGATTCTCCAAGTTCTTGCGATTCCATTGGAGCCCTGCATGAACACCAACGGCTCTATTAATTTTCTTGAATCGTTTTGAAATCTGCACAGTTCCAAAATGTTGATGTTTGATTCTGGGAGATTTGATGGCAATAGGGATTGCACCAAGTCCAAGTCCATCGCTTGTTTTCCCGGAAACTGGGAAAAGATCTTCGTTATCCTCATCGTCATCGTCATCGTCAACGTCATCGGTGATAAATTCTAGATCTTCATCAGAAAACTCATTAAATAAACCCACTCCTTTTGGCTTCTTGACATTGATAGCAAAGGGCCCCAACTCAAGAATAGAAGGACAAGATGAAATGTATCGAACATGATTTGGAGGAAGATGTTTAGCAATCCACTTTTCTGAACCTCTGTTAACTGCAATACTAACATCACTGCCCTCAGATTCTAAGTAGTCGTCAATTGATGTGGCATTATGAGGCCTTTTTTTCTTAGGTTTGGAGTCTGAATCATTTGTTGTAAGGTTGATCTTTGAATATGGTAAGTGGTGAAATTTTGCATATTTATCTAGCACGATTTCTTCATGATTGCCTCGAACACAAGAAAATGACTCATTATATGCCAGTTCAACAACTTTTAAGGAATCTGGACCTTTTGATACAAAGTCGCCCAATAGAACAACCTTGTCGTTGTAAACCCTATCTGTGGTTCCAGGTACTATTGTTGAAGTATAGTTCAGAATGTCTAACATTTCTACCAGCTCGTCGTAGGTCCCATGAACATCTCCAAAAAGAATGATTCTCGTATCAGGAATTTCTCTCATTAGAGACCAATCATCCCATAATGGGAAATTTTCATAGTTTGATTTATAGTCTTCCAAATCTTTAGTATGCTTTCGTACCTTCCGTTTTGGTGATTTTCTCTGTGTATCTATTGGGAGAATACTAGCTTCATCAGTTAACTTTGTGAGATTCAAACTTGCAACCTTAGTCAATGGAAGAATATTTGTTACCTCTTGCGGCGGATACAAAACAAAAGGAATATAGTAGACAAATAAAAATAAAACCAAAACAACTAATCCTACCAACGACGAGTACAGAACTATCTTGGTTGATTTGCTTTCTTCTTCTTCGTAATATTCTTCTTCCGGACCTAATTCCTGATCGTGTTGAAGTAAAGGTGCCCGCTCTCCATTTGGTTGAGCATTAGTTTGCCGATTTGCAGAACTCATTTGCTGTAAGCTTATTRTGAATGAATGACTTCCAGTTAGTTCACTTTGAAGGGATACGGTAGTTGACCTAATTCTAATATAATGGAGGGACTGAAAAGGATGGAGAAAACAAAAAATCAAAGTCCGGCACAACTAATTTATTTCGTTAACTAGATCTATCAGTTGTTGGTATTGCCTTCTTGCAGTTTTGATCCCATCTATCTGGTATCGCACCAAGGAGGAAGCCACAGAATGGAAACTTGCCAGTCAAATAACGATTGACAGTGCTGAAAAGTATAGGATATGACTACAAAAAAAGAAAAAAAGAAACAAAGAAAAAAAAATAATGAACGAGTGAGGTCTGAATCAACATCTCTCCAAATTAAATGAAGAAACGAGAAGAAAGAAATGAAAACGAACGAAAATATGGCTGATACAAAAAAAACTTATGTGGTAGATAAGGTTAATGTTCATAGTGAAAGACTTCATTCGTTAGTTAGTATTCTTTATGATGAGGTTTCCTGTTTGAGGAAGAAAGGAGTTATCTGCATGAACTATACATAACCTCGTGGTAAACCTTGAAGAAGCCAATGAGTAAGAAGATACTATGCGCCGAGCCAATAATCAATTCAGAATAATTAATTTCCCCACAACTCAGCAAACCCACTTGATATTATATAGAAACTAATTATAATATTATTTTTGTTGCTGAATTCCGTATCCCAAGTACACTTCATCAAGTACTAAATTCAATCAAACGCTCTCCAAGCATATGCATAGTGGAAGTATCATCCGATTAGGTTTATTTCTAAAAAACATGTACACGATTCGAAAGATAAGCTTTGAGCTGTATTGTATACATTCACTGAAACAATAAGTAATAGGACCTCCGATATTTGACAGTTCTTTTGACTGGAAAGCCAAGTCATTACTACTTTTGTCTTAGTGACACAGAGCAGCTTATTGTGGCTATCTACAAGGTGCTTCCGGAGAATTGAGCAGTAAACTTCCGGAAAATCAGTCGTAAGAAAAGATATCTTGAAGATGTTGTGCTGTTAGTTGGAAAAACAGTCTTTATTTATCGAGACGAACAGCCATCCATTTTCTGATGTGGTTTCCAGCAAGTATGATAGTGCTTTTTCTTTTTTTTGTTGCTTCCTCATTACTTTATTTTTGGTCTTTCTACTCGATGTTAGTTTGTTACAGATTACTGCCGAATCTGAGCCCAACGTAGGACATTTTACACAGCTTTCAGTAATTGGTGATGCTTTTAATATCCAGAATATATATGTTGAATGTTGACACTTTGTATAACTTGTTATTCCTTTGGTAATAACCTCATAGTTACGTTTACGTTGAACTAGTTGCTTCGATAATTGACAATATTGTCGCATTGGGAGCAATCAATTTTACCTGCACTGTCAGATAATATTTCATGAATGCGCCAAGTTTAATGTTTGCTCAAACTCATAATTAAATTGTTTTCTTTTGACTTCCCTGAAATATCAACCTTCTAGAGCGGAGTATTGCTTTCTCCTTCCTCGCAAAAGACATTCATTATCTGACTTACCTTCTTGGGAAATTTACTCACAAAGCATTTACGAAAGCCAAGTATCACTTCTCATCAAGATGAGATAACACAAGCTCTGGCATCTTTGATACGTCAAATCACACAAAGTGAAACTTTAGCATAAATCAATCCTTCCTTGAGATACTAATATAATGGCATAGGTATAGTCTTAAAACAAACATCAACAACAATTGATCTCAGGGAGCAATCAAATTAACACGCACACCACAACTCATGATAAAGAACGTGGTTTCCACATAACATCTCGCTTCCTTTATTTACTTCTCACATCGAAGAACCTTTTAAGCTTCGAAACCTTAAACATTAGTGAAAACGTCTCCGTACAACTATTTTTGAAACCCTTAGCACCAAGGGACCAAAGTGTTTAGTTTTCATTCATTAAAAATTTTACACGCTTTCTGAACAATTTCTGAAACAGTATCGTTGCCATCAATTGCTTATCTTTGTTATAAGAGAATCTAACGAACAATAAAATCTGGGATAAGCAAAATCAAGTTTTCACAACTCTGACCGTTTATTTATTGAAACTTTTGAGTGTTTTTATTCAATAGGTAACTGGTTTCCAGAGATTTTGTAAAAACAGTCTCCACAACTGCGAAAGTGATATTAATTCGGAATTAAAACATTCGCTGAACCGAATTTGAAGCAGTGTCAAAAGCTCAGGTTGTTCGTTAGGCACAAGAGTTACAGATTAAGTGAGTTGACCTATTCAACCATACAAACTGGAAGGATAAAGGAATCAGGAGATTTCAGTGATAACAATTTTAATAGCATAATGAGTAACGCTTTAGATAATGATGGAGACATTCTACCACCTTCCGATTTAATCAATTGGGGTACATTTTCTGAGATTATTGCTATGGATGATGATGATGAGATGTTTTCGACCGAATTGTTTTTGGGATTCTTCAAACAAGCAGAACAAACCTTTAAGGAGATGAGACAAGAGTTAGCCAGTAGGGATTTGAAAAGATTATCATACCTTGGCCATTATATCAAAGGGTCGGCGTCATCATTAGGTCTCCAAAAGGTACAATTAGGTTGTGCTAAGATACAAAATTATGGATTGAAGAAGGATTTAGAACCGACATCTAATTTGTCTGTTGATATTTCCAAGGAAGTATTACCAGTCCTTCCTACAACCGATGATGAGTGGTTACAATTGATTGAAGAAACTTTGACGGAAGTTGAAAGAGTATATGAAGAATCAAAAGAATATGTTTGTGAGTACCTTGATATTGTTGTACCTGAAGAGAATGAGCAATGAGTAATGTATGTTTAATCGAGAGTAATGTGGCGTGTTTGATATGATATCTGGAAGTCATGAATGATGCTGCATTGATGAGGAAATGCTTGAAGAATTAATTGTTAAGTTGCTGTGAGTAGTGAAATACTCTTGATTCGATGATAAAATTGATGATTGGCTGGGGTCCTATTTCATTTTTCTGGTAGCCAGTGCTGAAGATTTGTTAATACTTTGCTGCTGTTTGGGCTGGGTCTCATTCTTACCTCTATGTGTTTGTTATATCTATCAAGATAGATGATTGTAGTTAGATTCCTTATTTCAATCATATATAGATAGTTACGTGTATATTAGTTCCAATAAATAGAAACAAGAAATTATGTTTCATCTAGAAAATCAACAGCAAGGATGTAAGCTCATTATGGGGTTTCTCTTATCAATTCCCTATTTTCATATTGTATTTTTCTTTAAATATATCTATAAATCAGAACTCTATTCCTGCTTCAAGTCGAGTATAAGTCATTTTGAATTTGAGCTTGGAATATATCGGATGGATCAAATAATACTGTATCCGCAGCATAATCGGAATTGCTACTTTTTGACCACGAGAGCTGAGGTCATGGCGATAACGAAATAGTCAATGCACATTGCACATTGTTCAATGGTCAACCCTTCTATGAAACTACTCAATTGGAAGCTCTTTTTCAATTGATGTGTATCTCAATATATTTATTATACCGAATCTTTCTGAACACAAGTATCAGAGCATTTGAGGGGAATCAATGTCTTGGTTCAATGTTCAATCATGTCAGATTTGATATTGTCAGTTTGTTATCTACTCAAATTTACTTTCTAGTGCAGTTATTTGCAGGAAAAGTTTCACTTTATCTCCAGATATTTGAATTAGAGCTCATGATGTTCGTAAGACAATAAATTCCATTGCTGCTTCTTCTAATTGGATTCTGCCTTTCCAACCAGATTCATTCAAATAAAGACTCTCTGGCTAGACCGATCGCCATATTCACCGTTAGTAGCCAAGGTATGATGTAATTGTACATGAACTAGTTTTAGAAAAAAAATTATTTCTAAGGGATAGTTAAGTTTGGAAGAGTTAATTTAAGTTCAACTAACGGTTGCAAGAGATACCAAAAACGGATATATTGTTAATAAAGTTAAACAAATGCGTGTATACGTAATAACCCAGTGGAATTCGTTAGTAGGGGCGGACCAAGAAAATAATAAACCTTATTGAATCAAAATCAAACAAAGTAGATGTGGAGAAGTGGATGAAATTACAATATAAAGACACTACGCTTGGGAGGTATCGGAGTTACTAGATCGAAGAAAGTATTTAAGATAGATGTATATTTTGAGGAATTGAACTGGGTTCAATCTTGATATAGGGCTGACTCAGATATTGTTTGATATACCTTTAATGCATATAGCATCATGATTTCATTGTTTCGTTAGCGTTATTCTRGGAATGTGAATGTGCATCCAATTCCTAGGTTTACGGTTCCTGGATAAGCTTTGAGTTAATTCTTSGATTGCCAGCAAAATGTAGGAAAAATAATTTTGTTGAAATCTTAGACATTCTTTAAATGTATAATAAAATAAGCGATTCCTCCCACTAATAATAAGCCGCCAAATGAAGCTTCTCTCATGATTGATTTGCTTATACAACATCTGATTAATTAACTACGTGCAATACTTGTTTTCTCTATCGGAACAGAACCCAAGTCTCAATTCGAACCAACACTCACTCTGCTCAGTGATCTACTCGAGTCTCTAGTCTCTGTTCTCTCAATGATCAATATCTAGTATTTATCTYTTAATGATTAATTAATACCACTATCTATTGTCCCATTACACATGCCACTTGTGAAACAATGCTGAAATCAATATCTTCACACTTCCCCCATGAGTAGAATGTCAATTGATCTTATTGATCTCGTGAACCGCACCCTTGTGCTTTTGCTCATATGCAATCAGCTTGATACAAAAAAAAAACATAATAAAATAAGAAAAACGATAACAGTAATCAAGGCTGATGTGATGATGTTGAGTATTATCATCAAATGACAACTAGTAATGCTACTGATTCTGATTTTGGCTAGGAGAAGGAAAAGGAAAATATCAGTTTATATGGGCTATGTATTCAAAAGAATCAGCAGCAGCAAAATATTCTATAACCTTCAATTTCCATCCTAATCCTACCTAACCTTTATTGATGGTGTACGTATAATAACTAAGCAGATACAATAACTTCAATTCGTTAATAAATCGAATAGGGCCAAAGGGCTCTAATCAGCTGAAAATATTAAGCAATGTCGAGATTCTACTCAAAATTCTCTTCAAATGCAACTAATACTTTGAATGATTATGAAAAAGGTGCGATTGCCGCTTTATCTGATTTTTCTCATAAAARCAAGTCGGAAATCGCAACGTACCTTAATAAATCTTCAATTATCGTTTCAGGATTCTTAGAAGAAATTTCAAAAGCAAAAAATGATACAGATTCAAGTGACATGGCTGCTGTTGAAACCACTCATAAGAAGGCTTCCTCCCACAGCCAGATAAAACATTTAAAGTCATCCTCTTCTTCAAACTCTTCCAGCCAGAAACGAAAACGATCCTCTTCTCCGTCCAAACATCCCAGTTATTCTGAACTAATGAAGCCACCAGAGTTTCCTGATTTTATCGAGCCAAACAAAAGACTAACAAGAAGAGTCGYACAAGAATTAGTTAAGACTTCAAGTGCAGAAGCAACTAAAGCTCTGTTCGATGATTCAATTCTTTAAAATTCTTTCATTATGGGGAAACCACCATGGGATGATCAAATGGCTAAAGATCTTGAGGAGAGGAAGAGAAGAGAAGAAGAGAGAGCAAGAAAAATTGCTGCTGGTGAAATAGATCTGGAAGACAAAAATAAACCTGAACTAAAACTTGAAAGTGAAAATGATGATTCTTCTTATGAACATGAAGCATCGCAGAAGAAAACTGTCAAAAATACCAACCCTCGAAAGCCAAAAATCAAAAGGAAGAAAAGGAGAGTAASTACGYCGTCRGATGAAGACCATAATGATGATGATAATGACGATGAGGATGATTATCAAGAAGAAAATGAGAATGAAAGCGAAGATGACGCTAAGGATGATGAAACTTTTGAGGAAGAAGAATCTCAACCAAAACCAAGAAGAACAAAGCCCCAAGCTAGAAAATCCACAGCACCCGTAACAAGGCCATCATACACCACAAGAAATACTGCAGAGAATAAACTTCCACCACAAGGAAGAAAGCGTTTTATCATTGATAGATCATTAATGATCAAGAGAGCGCTCAGTCCTAAGGCAAATCAGAAGACAGAAAAATCAGGAGAATTAGATGCGATAGTARATTTCAGTAACTCAAATAAGAATTCGGAAAAAGAGAATGAGCCTTAGGATGATGAAGAACAACTTTTTGTTCCTGTGGAGAATTCGTTTGTTGCAAGTGACGCCGAATTTAATAGTATCGGTTTAGATGTTCGTGATGAAGAAACTGTTAATAAGGATGCAAGTTATTTGGATGATAACATATTAGACTTTCGTAATGGTGATTGTGATCAATATCCTGACTTTGGTGATAATCAATTTTCTGCGAATGGGGGAGAATTCCCTGTTCCTGAAGGAGCCGATGAACTTTTTGGTCCTGATCCGTCTTTGTTTGTTCCTAATGAAGAGGAAGAAGAGGTAGACAAAGGAGTAGCAACGAAGAACAAAGACGCATATCAACATCACTTACTAATAGGATAGCAAACCGCATGCCAAACTCACCACTAAAAGATAGATTATTCAGTCAAGGAAGATTTATAGTTTCGCGATACCAATGATGGTTGAAGCTCGATTGGAAAAGCGTTTTCATGTTTTCTCTTTACTATTTTTTTTGTTCTGAGTCATTATTTTGCCATTTTATTCAACATGTAGATAATGATTTGTTTTGGTTTTTCCTTTCTCTCTTTCTTTTTGTTTTTGATTTTTGTCATTATATCTGTATTATTATATCACTTTGGGGATTAGCATATTTTTTATTTTTGGCGAAAATGGTGCTGGTGTTCTATAGCATATTTGTGTATTATCCAAGAGACCCTGCTCTATAAATCTGAAAACATCGATCAAGAGTAAATGTTTATTGAAAGCTTTTTTTTAGTATGGTTCTACATAGTCATCGTCATCGTCATTGTGATTGTGATTGTCATTATCGTCATCAAGGTTATCAGTGTCATCACCATTTGATTGTCTTCTTTTGTCGTTGATACTTCTGGTACTACCGATCAAATGATCTTCTTGCTTTACATTTCCAGGGCGATATCTATAGTATTTCTCATGTCTAGTATCAAGCCAACTCTTTTCACTACTCCTATTCCCTAAAACTGCTTTCCTATAAGGACTACTATATATATCCTTACTATCTCTTTCATCCAAGTCTTCAGCTTCAGGATCAACCTCGTCTCCTAAATGATCGCCAGGAAATATGAACTTCATATCTTCCAGCCCTTCTGGCATATACCTTTGTCTCACTTTACCATCAACAAATGCCGGGTTATATTTATATAAATCGCCATATCCCAGCTCTTTCATTAACTTAGTAGGCGCGTTACGTAAATGAATGGGAATTGGACTAGAGGCAACTTTTGTATCTGTCTTGATAGCAGCTTTAACTCTATTCCACGCACGATACACCATAACTGATTTTCTTGCCAAAGCCAATTTAACAGTACAATGGGCTAGCATTACATCACATTCTGGTAACCCGACATACATAACACTATGATAAGCGGCTATAGCAAAAGGTAAACAGGACTCATCAGCTACTCCAATGTCTTCTGATGCCATTCTGATCATTCTCCTAGCAACATATAATGGTGATTCGCCAGATTCCAGCATTCGTGCCAAATAAAACAATGCTGCATCAGGATCTGAGCCACGCACCGATTTATGGAAAGCAGATATTGTATCATAATGAGCATCTCCAACTCTATCATAAACCAAATGTGATCTAATAAACACCTGCTTAATCTCTGAAAGACTGACCCTAATTATATATCCCTTGACGTTCTCTGTATTATTCTTATCAAAAGATGGAGCATCATTATTTCCTATGAATTCACTTGCAATTCTTTCGGTGCTCTCGGCATCATCATTATCTTTGACCGTTTCATCAGAATCAATAGGAATCAGAGTCGATGGATCTGTAAAAACAGAAATATTCGAATAGTGACCATCAACTATTTCTAATAGGTTTAATGCTATCCGTGAGTCTCCGTCTGATATATCAGCTAAATAATCCAGACACTCAGCGTCAATATCTAATAAAAAGTATGCCTTTGCATCAGGGTCTTGAAAATCACTCAAATCTGTATTCTCTCTTCTTGCTTTATTGATCTCCGCTAAAGCTCTGATTAGAATTTGCTTCAATTCATCAGGTTTTAATTTCTGTAAAACAAACACTCGACATCTTGAAAGTAAAGCAGAATTTAATTGAAATGAAGGATTCCTATACAAATTAGCTGTTAGTAAGCATCTACTATGACACCTGTTCCACAGATAGTATATTAATACAGTAATAGAGACAATATAAGTCACATACTCAGTTGTGGCTCCTACCAATGTTATATCTCCCTTTTCAACGTATGGYACTATCGTTACAGGTTAGTATGGGTATAATCCACTTGTTAAGATGTTTCTCATATTGAACATACAAAATATATCCTGTTGAGATTTGTTAAATCTGTGAATTTCATCACAGAAAAGAATGGTTCTCTGTCTAGTAAGTTTCATTGTATTACGTGCTTCTTCGAATACTTTCCGACATTCTGATATGCCAGATTGAGTGGCAGAAAGCTCAACAAATCTTGATTTGGTGACATGAGCAATGATCTAGAAAATAAAATAAAAAATACATCATTAGTAAATGAAATGTTAATCAAAATGTTAAACCAGGATGCTCTCCTATGCAAATAATACTGACCCTTGCAATACTAGTTTTACCCACTCCAGGTGGACCCCATAGTATTAATGAAGGTATTCTATCTGAAAGAATGAACCCCCTTAGAATTCCTTTCTGTCCAACTAAATGCTCTTGACCAACATAGTCATCTAGTGACTGCGGCCTTAGTCTTTCAGCCAAAGGGCGTGTATCCTTGATACCCTTTTGTTTTGATGGTTTACTTGGAGTAGCTGCTTTTACTTCGTTTCTGGAGGCTTCTCTCAAAGGTGAGGAATCTATCGAAGAGCTAACATATGTCGAGTGCAACGATAAAGAGCCTGTTGGGATTTTTTTCTGTGAATGTAGTTGAGATTTTTGTTGCCTGCCATCCTTAATCCCAGACTTTCGTCTATCGTTGTCAAGGGCTTCTCCAGGCCTTTTGCGTGACCCTACTAGCAACGATGAAAGGGAATTTGAGTTACTCTGAGGATTATGGGTGATTTTGGAACTACTTGTAGTTTGTTCCTCTTTTATAACAGTAACATCATGATCAGGTTCAGATTGGGAAGAGCTAGGAATCTCTTTTGATTCTTCGGACTGGCAATTATTATCAAGATGGGCATTGATCTTCGTTAGAGCTACCAGTTTTCTACATACTGGGCATTCGACTTGTTCACTCATTATGTTATATGTTTTCAAGCACCAAAAAAGCCATAGTGTGTTGTACAGTCATAATAGCAAGTAATATTTATATTTCTCATGTCAATGATGGACAATTATATAGAATACATAAAGCACTAATGGTGATAAATATTAGTAAGAATGAACCATTAATTCAGATCAGGATTATAACATTTTAGAACGCGTCTAAAGTTTGCCTCAATAACTACATGTGAATATAAAGATAAGTGCAGGCTACTTTATTGAGGTAGTTAGGAGATGGTGGTAATTGCCAACACCAAAAAATTAGCTCCATCGTTGTATATTAATGATAATAAAATACAAATATCAYTGCTGATCATTGAAAGTATTTAAAACAATTTACTACCATGTCTTTACCAAGGAATCATTGTTATAAACGTTGCGGCATCAGTCACTTTACTATGAATCTAATTCATGCAGCTATATGCACCTAGCTGCATATATCTCATTTAAGAAGTTGAACTTAAATAGCAGTAGATTTACCAGAACTTTAAAAGAGCTAAAAAAAAATCAATTATCAAAGCTATCTCATCAGTGCTACATTTTTCTTATTCTTAGAATCTTTGCGCCATAATATCTTTATAAAACAAATTGTAATAATTAAGTGTTACAGATCTAATCTCTAAGTAATTCATATAAGACACCAAGTCTATCTGCATAATAATCTGGGTGCACCAAAGGTTTAGGATCGGTTGAAAGAATCGTTTCTTCTTTATCAACACCTGTCAAGACCATAAAGCTACCTAATCCACCATTCTTTGCAAACTTCATATCCGTATTTAGTCTATCACCAATCATACATGCCTCATCAGGTTGAAAATGATATTTCGCTTTGATACAATCCATCATAGTGTTTGAAGGCTTACCACAAGCAATAGGTGTTCTTCCAGAAGCATAAACTAGTGTATGAATGATTGATCCAGCTCCAGGTAATAGTTTACCTTCACTTGGGTAAGTAGAATCAATATTAGTAGCAACGAATAATGTTGAAGGATTTTGAATCTGTAGTAAAGCGTTTGCCATTTTCAAATAATTAAAATGAGTATCTAAACCAGCGAGCACAGCTCCAATCTCTGGATTGTAGGCCAATGTTTTTCTATCCTCGTCAGTAATATCCCTGTTTAGCTTGGGATCCTATAGTGTAAAAATCTGTTAATAAATAGAACACGTACAACATTGATCCAGAAAAAATTAACAAAAAAACATACTGTTCCACCAACATATTTTATTCCTACTTCTTCTAATTCTTCTTCAATACCTGATTCTCCGACCACAAGAACCTTCTTATCTTTAGGATAGTTTACAACTCTATCCAAATAAATAGCTGATGCATAGGCCGAACCAAATATTTCCTCCTAAACAACCCAATTAGTTAATCTTTCTAATAACAACAAAAGAATATGTAAAAGCACTTAAATAATTTTCAACGTACTTTAGAAACTGTTAAACCGAACTTGGCAAACTTCTTGGTATAAGCTTGACGAGATTTTGTTGAATTGTTGGTAACAAAGATAAGTTTCTTTCCTCGGGCTCTTAACAAATCTAATGTCTCGACAACATGAGGCAAAAGGGTATTTCCTGTCCATAGAACCCCATCGCAATCAAACAAAAAATATGTGTATTTGCTGAGAAGAGCTTCTACCTGTTCTTTGGTAGTAATTTTGGTAGTTGTTCCTGTTGTCATTATGAGTCAATATGAGTCATAGAAACAATACAACAGTGAAAGCCACCAGTAATTCACTTATTCTATCTTGCAGCTTCTACGAACAAACAAAACTAATGAAACTTCATATATGAAATATTATCTTGACACATTGTTTGCCAAACACTCCATAGATAATCTAGTATCCTTGTAATTCAATAGCTTTAGCTATGACATTGGTGCGGTCCTACTGCCTAAATCATTCTCAAAAGCAAATGTCAGAACGACAAACTTTAAACCTGCTTCGGGTAAATCAAAATGAGCCGACTTGAGTAATGAATGATCTATCTCACATTATCAATAATGAAACCTATCAAAAAATACTATCTGTATATTTTATCTACTCAATTAATAGTAGTTACATAAAAATCTGATATACAATTAACAGTTTTTCTCTATTTCTTTAGTCCTTTCCGTGGTAATCATCTTGCTTTCTTATCAAAGGTTGTAAGAAAAGTAGAGATATAATACATGCATGGGAAATGAGACTGTGGGGGTTTGTTTGAAGTGAGATGTTATGTGTAAATTAATGATCTTGAGACATCCCCCTATGTATAAAGTAGTATTTGGAGGTGAGTGGGTGTTAAATGTATGGAAATTATTAATTGCACATTTTAATTGGCTTGATCGGTCTTTTATGTGGAAGAGAAACATTATGTTGATAGTTATCTACAATGCAAGATAAGAAACTAGATAGATATTCAGCTATATAAAAATATTTGACAGTTTGTTAATCCAGTTTACGAGAGAAGCTTGGAAGTGCATTCAGCAGTATTTCGGAGTAGTTGTTGGATGAATATTGGGTTAAGTGGATATACAATAGGCGGAGACTAGTATAGAATCACAAGATACATTAAAAAACACATCAATAAACGAATAGTCAGAAATTAAAAATGGTCCAAGATATGCCACCCGTGGGAGGGTACGAACCCGTTCAATGGAAGAGAAATTTGCCATCAAGAGGATTCAGACCTAAGATTTGGCTAGCAGGATTAATTGGACTCTGTGGATACGGATTCTATGTTACATACAGTGCTATTCATGAAAGACGGGAATTAAAAAGAGAAAAGCTTTGGTCAAGAATTTACATTCAACCTTTATTACAAGCTGAGGTTGATCGTGATACTGTCCGACGATATTATAGTCAATTAGCAAAGGAGAAGGAAATCATGAAGGATGTTGAAGGCTGGGATCCAAAAGATTCTGTCTACAATGATGGAAGGTATGTTTTGAAAGAATAATTGTTTAGGCCAGTTTATAGCCGAACAGTCGTGTGAGGCTCAGTTTTATTATGATTCATTGTATTTACTAACAAACATCAAGATTCCATTATCCCACTTTTTATCCTATCGCTGATAAATAAATTGTAAAGTTGAATGGGTTTTTGTCTGGTGAATAATTAAGATGGAATGTTATCAAATATTCGATAGAAGTTTGTTTTTTCTTTATCAAGTGCACCTTCACATCACTATCGTGTTTTGCATTATGTTGAAGATTTCAATCCGATAAGGAAGCTATTTTAGTTTTTGATGACAGCTCTACCGGATGTATACGATTTTATTGATTCGTAACTAAGAGTTAACTCGTTACACATCAAACTCCTTACTGCTCCTTCATGAAATTCTTCTCTGGGTGTTCTGTTATTTTATTTATAAACTCATGGTAATATTTATAACTATTCTAATAGTCTTTTTGTTACAATCAATGCATGGTTTCGTATTTATTATTCTTTTCTCAATAATGTAGATTATCTGTATTGCTATATTTCCTATAGCTCCCACCTAGTTGTACTTGCAGTTCTTAATCAGGTACTATTCTTTCAGAGCTTCTTATGCATTTATTGCTTGCCTTCAACCACCATCATTAATTTATTTAATTTCTATTCAACCTCGCTTATTCATCTATTAAACAATATTATTACCATACTCTTCTATTCATCATCATCTCTTTGATTTGCATGTGCTTTTTCATATTCGTTATGTTATGATAAATTCTTACCTATTTTGGCAGTAGCCGATGATAAACACGAAATCTGAAAAATCAATAAAAATCATCAACCTGTTCATGAGTTAGGACATTTAACCAACGAATTACATGAACCTTCAAAAATTTGGTAGATCTAAATTGATAATGATAATAATGGAAACGAGAATCCATGAACTCTGATCAGGTTTGTTGGTTTTCTATGAAACGAAAAGAGCGAAAAGAGCAAAAACAAATTGTGAACATAACATATATGTTTTGAGTTTTGATTCTCTCTGAATAGCATAGATTGATTTGTTCATCAAATCATTTGATGAGTCTCAACTGTACGAGAGAAATGATATTATTTGATAAAATTTTATTGATTGTTTGAATTAGTTGAGTGGACAAAAGAAAATAAGTTACAGCATATTGGGAATTGGAGATTCGATTATCAACTGAACTGTTTATATTCGAATGGATGAGTTGAAAGAAAAAGACCAGCAAAGCTTGACTAACATTGTCATCAAAAGCAATTACAAGAGCATAAATTCAAAATGCTTCTATTAGACATGATATTGAATAGTCCAATTCAGACATTTGCAACCATTGCAACCATAAGAATAATCTATTCTTTGTATTCAATAATTGCTGACTGCGATGAAGTATTTAACTACTGGGAAGCCACTCATTATCTCACTCATTACTTCGGCAAGCAAACGTGGGAATATTCACCAGAATTTGCTATAAGATCGTGGGCTTATGCTAGTTTATATTCACTGATAGAATTAGCTGGTAGAAAGTTCATGAGTTTTAGAATACTTAAATCATTTATCTTCAGAAACGTTGATCAACTTAATTTCGTTCCTAATAACAAGATTCTATATTTCTATTTTGTTCGAATAGTATTAGCACTATGGACATCATATACAGAGTATAGATTGTTCTCTACGTTGAGAATAAAGATTTCATTGACAGTAGCGGTGTTTTATCTAACATTTAGTTTATTTTCAACTGGAATGTATCATGCATCGACTGCTTTTCTTCCTTCGTCGTTTTCAATGAATATGGTCACCCTTGCAACGAGTAACATCATTCAGTTTATAAGATTCCATTCAGAAGGGCCTTTACTATTGTTCAATAATATAACTAATTCTTATGCTATTTGGGCAATCTCACAACTGTGGGTAGGAGGATGCTTGGGTTGGCCATTCCAATGGGCAATCGCTGTTCCATTCTTAGCTTATATTATATTCATTCAGGCTCTATTTTCTTTTGGTTACTTTAATGATAAACCAAGTATCGCATTACCATCTAACGATAATGTCATAATGAAAGAAACAAGAACCAATTCTGAAATGATCAATGGTACTATTTCTCTACAAGAAGGATACGCTAAGTATGGATTCTATCATGATCAAGATGGTAAATATTATAAGGAAAATGGTTCATTGATCGACGATACGTTTGATGACATTCATTCTGCTGGTTCTGAAATCATTGTTGATGATTTGGAGATGAAATTAAGAATTATGTCATTAGATCAATCAAATGATGGAAGCAATAGAATCAATAGCAGTAGAATAGGATCGACGGACTATCACCAATCCCCACAGTACATACTGAGAAAAATACTCATTCCTATTATTGTTTCCTCGATAATAACCATATTACTTTCTAGTTTTGCTGTCATAAGCGCTGACAGAGCATTCTATCACCTAGACAGTGTGTTTGACCTAAAACCTTCTAGATCTCTAGTTCCTATTACTGATGTATCATCATTGGCGCAGAGAATAATCGAAACGATTTCAAGCAAAGTTTTATTTATACCTTTAAACATTATATATTATAATGTTTTCAATAACGGTGAAACAGAAGCTATAGTTGGTCCAGAGATATTTGGAACTGAACCATGGATTTATTATGTATTGAACTTCCTACTTAATTTCAATATTGTCATAATACTTGCTATTCTTACACCAGTGATTATCATCATAAGGAAATTCTGCTATGATAGAAGTGTACTTCCGAATTCAGTTACGCTTTCTGATATCCTTTTCATCGTTAGTCCTCTATATCTTTGGGCAGCAATTTTCGTGCCTCAACCTCATAAAGAAGAACGGTTCTTCTATCCTGTTTATTCTACTATATGTTTAGCTGCTGCTATAGCAGCTCCTGGTGTTATTGGTTTTATCGAATCTGTATCTACAATTATCCTGTCGGTCCTACTGTTCTCCAAAGAAAGAGCTACTAAACTGATAGGTAAGCTGAATCTAAAGAAATCACTGTCAGTTTTACTGCTAGGTTTATATGTGATAGTATCCTTATCACGTACAGCATCATTATATGTCTACTATTCAGGTCCTTTAGAAATATATAAACATATTTCAAATGATAGTGAAGGAAACCTATGTTTAGGAAGAGAATGGTATAGATATCCTTCATCGTATTTCATTCCTGATTCTATGAGAATGAAGTTCATAAAATCAGGTTTTAATGGCTTATTACCAGGTGATTTTGCTGAACCAGACTTAAATTTAATATCACCTGTTGTCCTGGAGACAATTAACGATGAACAATCCAGTTTCACTTTGGTCCATATTTTTGAATATCTTTTCCAAGAGTTCAAACTACCTGGTACTCATGAAATACCAAAGGGCATGAATAATAGAAATGAATTTGATTGGGATAAGATCGTACCTTTTACTATGTGTGACTATGCTATTGATGTTGATAAGGAAGTGTCAACAAGAGATGGTGAGATTGATGTTTTTGCATTAGCAGATTTTGAAAGAGCTATTCATAATCATGAACTTAGCTTTGAATCATTAGAAGATGATATTGCTAATGAGATAAAGCAAAAAGATATTGAACATTATGAGTTGAACATTGAGTTAGCTTTAGGTGAAGATGAAACGGAAATAGATCTAAATGATAGGAGTTCCACAGATGAGCGAACAAATGTGAGAGAGATTGAAGAGAGCATCGGGACAAACCATGGATTGACCTGGGAGAAGATAACATGTACTAAGATAATTGACAATGAAAAGTCAGGCATTAGTAAGCTTCTTTATGTTCCTGAAGCATTCCAATGGTTGATACCTAATTATCATATTGTTTACAATGATTATTGCTTGTTTAAACGAGTGAAATAGTAGAATCAAATGGATGGGTATGCCTTAGAGAGATTTGTTTAGACTTAATATCATGCATTAGAAATATACATTCATCATGCATATTTGYTTTCAATGAAATCTTACGATAAACCTATCTATTCTAATACAATACTTAGAAGTTCACTAATGTATATATATCTAAATATATTTATGATTGCAGCTCAAAGTTATCATAATCTAATGCCTTGTTTATATTACGAAAACCATCAATAACTCAAGAAAGATAATTGAACAATATTATCTAGTACACTAAAATATCAAAGTGAGACGAGGAGAAAATAGCCAAACCACCAAATTTGCTTATTTCTTCAACATGCTATCTCTACCGGGACCCACACCAACCCAGTCAACTTTCACATCAACAAAGTTTTCAATGTATTCGATGTATTTCTTTGCATTTTCAGGTAAATCAGAGTATTTTGTAATCTTTGTAGTATCCTGTTGCCAACCAGGAAGAGTGGCATACTCAACGTCAACATTGGCTAAAAAGTTCAAATCTTCAGGGAACAACTCAACATCTTTGCCTTTATGAATATACTTTACGCCGACTTTTATTTCGGGTAATTGATCCAAAACATCTAACTTGGTGATATTCAATGAAGTGTAACCATTGATTAAAGTAGAGTATTTCAGAACAACTAAGTCTAGCCAACCACATCTTCTCTTTCTACCAGTTGTAACACCGTATTCAGCACCAACAGTTTGTAGGTGTTCACCAACTTCATTAAGCTGTTCAGTAGGGAAGGGACCCTCACCAACTCTGGTAGTGTAAGCTTTAACAACACCATAAATATTACGGATAGCTCTTGGTGGGATACCCAAACCAGTTAAAACACCACCAATGCCGGTACTTGAAGAGGTAACATAAGGATAAGTACCAAAGTCGATATCAAGCATGAGTGCATTAGCGCCTTCAACCAAAATCTTCTTCTTTTCCTTGATAGCATTATGCATGAAAGCAATAGAGTCAACAACAAAAGGACGGATCTTTTCTGCTAAGACTTTATACCTTTCAACTTCAGCATCAAAGTCGCAATCAAAATCACCATATCTCTTCTTTCTTGAGTCAATCAATCTTTGCAATCTCAATTTGAATTCGTCCCAAGAACCAGGCTCTTGAGAAACTAAATGATGAATTCTGATACCAGATCTTGAAGCTTTGGTRGAATAAGTCGGACCAATACCTTTACCAGTAGTGCCAATTGCCTTTTTACTGGTCGATAATTCAGCTTCTTTCAGCTTATCAGTTCTTTGATGGAAGTCAAAAACAATATGAGCTCTTGACGAAACAAATAATCGATCCCTACAGTTGAGACCTTTCTTTTCAATGGTTTCCAACTCCTCGAAGAAGCTTGGAATATGGACAACAACACCATTTCCAATCAAGTTTTGACATTTAGGATTTACTAATCCTGAAGGAAGCATATGAAAATCATACTTTACACCGTTAACCACAATAGTATGTCCAGCGTTGTTCCCACCCTGATAAAAACTTGTTAGATTTTTTCACCATTAATCAGCGATATTCGCACTTTTGTTTGTTCTCTGAAGAATCTAGGCCTTCATCTGGACCTTCATCTTCATCTCCATCTACATCTCTAACTATCATAATTACATACTTGGCATCTAGCACACACGTCGATATCTTCACAAAGAATATCAACAAGCTTTCCCTTTCCTTCATCACCCCATTGAGCTCCTAATACAACATCACACATTTTGTTCCGATGAAATAAATAGAATCTCTTTTAATCTTCAATTGAAGTAATCCTAAGACTGGTAATTCAATCAGTCAGTATTGCTACCCAACGTGGACGCCTCGAATTCTAGTTCTATATCTAAGAAAATCTTAGTAGATGGAACAAATAACAAAACAGAAATCTAATAAAAGTTTTATGGAATAAAACTTTGAATCAAGAATCAATAAAATTGATTACCAATTAAACCTGAACAAACACTCAGTCTGCCGATTATATATAATTCTTCAGTTGAAAGAAAGAATGGTTCAAATGAAAAAATGGGGGTTTTCTAGGTTGTAAAAAATCTGAAGGACGCGCTAAACATCTGCAAGTATGACGCATAAATATGTAGGCTTCTTTATTGGGAGAGGCCTAACAGAAGACAAGGGATTGCAAGATTTTGCTGGGACATTTAATAAATCGTTTTTTAAAACTTTTCTGTTTACATAACTTATGGTAGTTGGTAAACTGTGATGGCTACATATGTTTGAATCGATTGATTTCTTGTAAAGCTGTAGCTCATTGTGATATGGATATGTCGGAGCTTCATGCAGGTTGTATGCTCAAACCATGCAAAGGATGTAGCATTTTTAACAAAAGGTTAAATGGACCAACAGATTCTCGGGAGCTTCTCCAGTACTGTTTAGTTTGCGAAGAAATGACGGATAATCCTATACTATAGGCCATAATGAGTCATTTTGGATCACTTTTTCAGTAGATAATTGGTTTTTGCTTGACTTGCTTTTTTTCTTCAGTTCTAGAAGCCATTCTAAGGAGCAACGATTCAAGATGTACATTGAAAATGGAGGATGACAGACATGTACTCTGTGAAAAACTCTCCCGTTTCAAAAGCCGGACACTACTTTTGGACTGAATGAACTAATTTGAACTATTCGAGCTTTTGATGAATTTTTTCTGGATCCTTTCCGATATATATTATAATTCAGCAACCACGAGTTTCTACAACGATTTTTATTCAATTTGATTCTAGTTAAGCTATACTTTTATATTATTTTAACATATTATATTGCTATATTTTCAAGAAAACCTCCTAGTAAACGCTGTTCGGGCGAACCCGAAAGAAATATAAGGTTCCATTTTAATGCAGCTTTGCTGCAATGCTAGTATGTTAGTTCAATTTAGTTCAATATGAGAAGAATGGTCATTCAACTGAAATGAGTAACATCGGGATATAAAATTTGAGTACTCAGGAACGGAACTTCTAGGGGAGTTAAACAGACTAGATGATTCTTACTGTTATTTTGACTCATTATCTCGTTAACAACTACATTAATCTCCTCAGCTACCAAGAATCAAATCACTATTTACCTCATGGGTAGTTCCTGCATATTCTCGTTGAAGTAAAAGAAACCTTATTTGTAGAATTTTTCGTATCCAACGTTCCCCTGTCTTTTATAGATTACATAATCCTCTTTATTTTTATGTTTTGTACGCTTTGACAACGCGTCTCAACTCATTGTGATACAATTGAAAATATATCTTACAATTTGAAGGCTAATTGAGATAAATCAACTATCCAACCAATATAATGGTACAAGCAGAATTTCTATAAAAAAGAGGTTGTGGCTAATCAAAAGGAAGCCTCAATCATCTGAAACTTATTCTTGGTAGCTATGGAGTTATATTAATAGATAATTTATCAGAAAATGTCCTCTTCTTCATCTGGTTCAGCTGCCTCATCTGAACAGCGAAAAGCCTTTAAGCGGGCTAGGTTAGCTGATTCACGTAAAATCAGAAACCAAAGCTTGGATCCAGGTATGTTGCGTTATGGGCGGTATATCAAAATATCGATATTGATGACTCTCTATAGCTTTTTTTTTTTTTTTTGGACTGTTTGGCCTCGTTCCAGTAACTGATTTACTAACATTCCCTTTCGTTTTAATAGCATTGAAAGACGGGTATCTAGATGTAGCAAGTTTCATAGCTGCAAGAGACTATGAAATACATCAATTGCAAAGAACACAAATCAATTCTCAAACAGCAGCCAAAAAACGGGCATTTCAGAAAGTTCCGCGGAGCTTAAGAAGACGTACTGCTTCACATAATGTGAAACGCGTACCAAAGAGACTACGTAAGAAAGCTATCCATGAAATGAAGGTTGATAACCTTTCTGTTGTTCCAAAGAAGAAGAAGCATTTAAGAGGGAGAGYTTTATATCGTCAAAGGACAATTAATAAGTTATTACGTGCTGCAAGCAAATATCAACAACTCTCAGGCTTGGCTCGGCCTGATAATGTTTCTCAGACTGAAGAAGGAAATGATCTGAAAGTCGCGAATACTCTTTCAGCTTATGATCACACAGCTATAGGTAGTCTTGCACCCGCGCCAATAGGAAAAGCTCGATATGCCAACAGACAGAAAAGTAATACTTGGCTTCCAACACACGTTTGGCATGCTAAGAGAGCTCATATGGTCAAGCAATGGGGTTATTCTATCCCAGTACACCCAACACAAAAGTCTTATCGTTCTATCCATAGGGCTGATTCTCGAACAGGAGCAGTGTTATTTGATTCAACATATCATGGGACAATAATAGTAGAATCACCTGTACTTGAGACGATCATAGAATGTTTTCGTACTCTTACCAACAGCAAGTGTAAGGGAAAATCAATAGCTGATGGGAAAAGATGTTGGGAAGGTTGGGTCTATGATACTTCACCAGAAGCGAAACCCGTTGGTGAAGCCTTGATTTATGTGGAACCCAATCCTAATAAATCTGATCCATACAGAGGTTTAATTAGAACACATCCTGCTATTTATAAGCAAGTATTTTCGATCGTCAAGAATCTTTCTATATCAAAAGATGCTCTACCAGCTCTAAGGCTTATAGTATATGATTGCAGATATTCCATTGGCTCTTTTGACATCTCAGGACCTAAAGCTCTAGCCGCTTTAACCATGGCTCTAAGACCTTATAAAGCCTTTGATAAACCTTTCATACAATCGTCGTGGGACGACCTTTATGGGTTCAACAGTATTTCATCTCTACCTCAAAATGCTGTGATCAACTTATCGGTCACTGACCCAAGATTCAGCTATCCACCTAAGAAGTTGAAATCCACCTTGAATGACGATAAAAAGATAGATCTACTAGTTGATTGGAATAAGCATTTTGTTGATCCTCTGAAGAATACTCCCTTTGGTAGAAATTCATTGTTTTCGATCATCGGTAGACACAGCTCATATAACAGTCAGTTATCGTTAAAACAATTGCATAAAAGAAAGCAAGAAGTTGAACCAGGTAAACATATTATAACTGAAGCCACAGATCCTAATATACCAATCGTTATTTGCAAAAGAAGTCGCAGTTATCTCACAGTATTATTTCCATGGTTTTGGAGTCTGCCAATTTGGTATTCATTAGTTCATATTCCTGATATTCATTTAGGAGGATTAGATCAAAAGCATCAGCTTGCATTTGAAAAGGGAAACCTATATTTTCCTGACGATTATCCTTTCTTAGACAGCGGATATGTAAGGCAAGCTGAGAGAAAAGTTGAGTTACAAGCGTCATGGGAAAAGAAACCTAAAGGAAGACGTGTCGAGTATTCTAAGCTGAAGTTAGTTGATGCAAAAAAAGAAAAGTCTATCGTTAGTATATTCGGTATCGAATCAGACAAAAATAAGACCTCAGCAGAGACTCTTGCTGGTAATTATTCTGGCACTGTTAAAGATTATTATCCTTTAGGTGAAGTTGGTGATCCTTTTGCATGTGATTGGAGATACCTTCAGTTATTAGAATATTTCCTGCTGAAATTCGAAGTATTGCAGGAGATACGTCAACAAGAAAGAAACATGGGCTCAACGATTGCTATTGAATCATGGAATGGTTTTAAGAAGGATATAAAGGTTATGAAGGATGTTTATGATGTTATAGAAGCTGAAGTGAAGTTAGATGAGCAATGGCAGAAAGAGAATAAAAAACTTATAAGTAACCCTTTGGTATTTGATCAATCAAGTGAATTTGGTTATAAGTCAAATAACCAAACTACTTCTTTGAAAGAGGATATTACAGAGTTTTTGTCCCCTAATTTGCATGAGCTTGATGTAACAACTGGAACCCAGGGGGCTACTCAAACAATGATCAGAAATATTGTCAGTAATGGACTAGAAAGCATAAGTTTGTTAAAAGTTATTCCAGTAAAATTAATGTTGATTGATAAAGGCCATATTGAAGAAAGAGCGAGAATATATATGGTTCCAAAGGACACATCTGTGAGATCATTTGAATCAGATTTATGTCCTAATTGGAAATATCTCATTGGCTTTGTTACTACTGGCACTTTTAATCTACTTGAGGGAAAACCAACAGCTATCGCATATATTTCTACCAATTCCAGAAGATATGAAAGACACGGTGAAGATGATAATAATAGTAATATGTGTATTGTTAGAAACGTTGGAACTGATACCGTACGCTTAGCTAGATGGACGAGGATTACATTATGACCAAGATTTATCGGAAAACGAGGGAAACTAGAGGCTGAAGTATATAAGTATAGAAAGTATATAGGTTCATTTTGAACGGCTTAAATTAATATTTAGAATAATCACTGATTATTTGAATAGTCTGACATATTTTCCCTAATGCTAACTCTATAATCTCCGGTCTGTAATTATTTCGGAAATTATCATAGTTTCTATTATCTCCGATATGTGGTGGTTTCTTGGAGATCATCTTTCTTCTTATTTCCCCAGATTTTAGTCAAAACTGCTGCTGTTCTTCTTTACTTCTCGCCCTGCCTCTTCCATTTTCAACGTTGAGAGTTATTAAAGAAAGAAAGAACAATTAAAGAACAATCAATCAAAAAAGAACTTGGATTGGAACTTATTGGTAGTTAGCCCAATTAATAGTGAAAGGCTTAGATTCAGAAGTGTACTATATCCATGGTCGCCTGATTGCTTGACCAAATGGTATTATTATTCCTATAGCATTAACTTATCAACTTATCATTAGCTAGCCATCATTACACGGAATCCATATAATTATACAGAGATCTAGCTTCTACTGCATCTTTTATAAGGTCAAACTACCGTATTCTATTTGTTTTGGTCATTCATTCTAAACAAAATGTGGAAAATTATTGAGAATTATGGATCCCTTGATTATCAAACGTACACTTTATATCAAAGAAAAGGTTCGTTATCAAAGGTACATAATAAGGCTATAGTGTTTATTCATGGTGGCGCATGGAGAGATCCTAGGCATACAGGAGAAGATGCAAATGAGTTGTTTGGAAGTTTTTTACAGAAAGACCTTGCAGGGTCATGGCAGTTCGTTAGTATAAATTACAGGTTGTCACCTTCAGTTAAACATCCAGATCATTTGAAGGACGTTATATCAGGGTTGAATAGTTTAGTCAATAAGGGTATTAAGGAAGTGATATTAGTTGGCCATTCGGCTGGTGCATTCATAGCGCTTCAAATATTGGGAATTCTATCAGGTTGTCAGGATAATATTATTGGTGAGGCTGAGGAAAAGGTAAAGCTCAATGTTGACATTAAGAAAGTGGTTTTATTGGAAGGAATCTATGATTTATCATCGTTGGTACAAGAGTATCCTGATTATAAGGATTTTGTTGTAGAAGCTTTTGGTGATGATGAAACAGTTTGGAAGAACGCTAGTCCTGCTAGTGGTTTGCATAAATTTTCTATTGTTGTTGATGAAATTCGAATAGTTCAGAGCTTTGAAGACGAACTATTAGCGTTTGGTCAAGTTGGTGTTCTTCAGAACGTGTTCAAAAAGCAGAAGATACCTTATACATTGATAGGTGCAAGTCTTGGGAAACATGATGAATCGTATGCTTCACCCAAATTGATTGATATTATAACTGATATGATAAAGAATTAAGTAGATATGGCACCCTTTTACAAATGCATCAAGGAAGATTATATATATTTGGAGGGAGACTTTTTGCACGGAATGTCATATCCATCTTCAATTTTGATTATTACTCATAGTATTTTATAAAATTAACGATTCTGATGACAAAGGTAATGAAAAGATGATTAATAAAAGTACATATATTTTTACATATGACGTTTATAAATAAACAGTCAAAGACCAAGTAGCGTGATAATTATATGAAAGTTCATTATTTTATTAGTTTATAATGTTGGATGTATTCAGCCTTTTGTGATAAAGCCATCTATGTAGTAATCCATATATCTTTACCACTTGATTCAATGAACTCGCCAAGATTCTTGACATTTTGATTCCATGTGTCCAATTGATCACGCATACTCTTGATTTGTTCAACATTCATTACTCTTGGTTGCAACCATGTTATTGAAACGGTTTGATTCACTTCATCAATAAGGCCTTTGATCAAGCCAATAGAAAACGCTCTCATAATCAAATGCTCAACTTCTTCTTCATTTAAGTGAGTCTCTCGAGCAATTTCGCTGAAAGTCAACACTCTTCCACTAGGTGGCTTTTGGAAAACAAGTTCACATAAACTGGTTAAACAGATCTTCTGTCTCAAAAAAGGTTCTTGAGCTTGGAGTAAAGGAACTCTGGAGAAGTTTGATGATAGTTTTTCAAAAGCATTGATATTTCCTGAATTGAGAGCGAATAAAACATCTCTAATCCAAGCATATTCAGTATTGACTAATGAATCCAATACTGTATGAACCAATAATTCTCCAAAATTATAAATTTTATTACCCAATAGTGCTGCAATGCTTATATCATAAGCTAGTTTTTGCTTTTCGATTTCTGATAGTGAATTGACATCAATGCATGCTAAGTATAACAAAGAGTTTCGGTAGAAATTAGTATAGTCGAGTTCAATTTCATTCAGTTGTGAGTTGGCTGAATAATAGGCTGCGTTGATAAGATTATCTAACGATTCAAAATCATCAATACTCTTTCTGCATTGTTGCAAGATTTCTTTGGCTTCATCAATTTTCTTTAATTTCAATTTCAATTTTGAGATTTCTAACCTTGCAAATATGTATGCATCATTTGCTCCTTCATTTTTAACTCTTTTAGCAGCATCTTCTAGTATCTCTAAAGCATCATCGGCGTTGGATGTTTCTTGGATTCCGTACAAAGAAAATGTTAAGTATTTCAATTGATTAATTTTCTTCTGGAATGCCAAAACAAACCTTTGGTACATTCTTAGCCTTAGGCCTGATGATTTGTTGTCATTGAAGAATTGTGTTAACGCAATGGTAATTTGATGCCATAACCTAGATTAGTGGTGTTAGTTAGTGACTATCAAGACATGGAGTCAAACTAAAACAAAGCAGATTTCCGTATCAAATCAAATCAAATAATATCAAGAAAACATAATATCGGTAATATTGATAACACTTACTTTCTTTCATATAAATCTTCTAGTTCGTAAAAGGTGCCAGCTAGTTCTGGATCTGCCTCCATACGCAATGTGGCAAGAACAGTAGGAATCTCATCAATTGTAGACATTCTTGATGTTGGCTATACAGTGATATACAATGAAATAACTAAATTGCAATGAATCCAATGCAATCAATTCACTTGTTATTAAGATCTAAAATTAAAAGATAAGTCTTAGGAACCTACACCATAAATCCTTACGAATGATCAATACAATCGGATCTATCACAAATTGAAACTTAGTGTTGATTATAATGTATAGCAGAGTTCAAGTTTAGAAAGTGAAAAGGATGAATTTTGGAGAGAAAATAGAACGGGGTTTACAGGAGATATTCCTTTCATGTTTCTGATTATGTGATCTTATATAATAGAAATATAAATTAGGTATTAGACTTTGCAGTATCTTGCATAGGGTTTAAGAAACCTTAAAAGATGTTGCTAACTATGAGAAAAGCAATGAACAGCGTGTGATGTGTGATGAGTAATGATTAATAGTGAATAGTGGGTAGATAAAAGGGAAGAAGGGAAAAGAACGGTTGTACCGATGGAAACCCATGTTTCAATCATTGTTGATTTGGCTTGAGTGCTCATAGAGTTTGCTTTGATGAGGGACACACTGATCGTCCTTTAACCAGTGATTGCATCCTCTTATCCTATCCATATCGAAATTTAGAATACGAGTCTTTATAGTATTACGAAGAGTTGTTACTTTACGAACTATCACTTGAATCTTAATCAAAACTTTGACTATGAAAAGGTAACACAATTATATACAAATTTATTTACATGGGAACATCCGGCATGCTACGGAGCTCAGTCACTGTCCAGTTATCATCCGCATTCTCAGTATCGAGTTGAGGACCAACCACAACCGTATTCTTATTATCAGTCAACAGATACTTTTCAGCCACTCTCTTCACGTCATCAACTGTAATATCTAATAATCTTTCTCTACGTAATTGTCTCATTTCATCAGTTATTCCATCAACAAACATAATCACACCTTCACTTCTAACGCTTGTTGGAGAGTCAATACCCTGGAAAATAGTCAATTTAGCTTCTCTCAACTCTTCCTCGGTCCATTCACGCTCCATTGCAAACTTAGCTGCAGCAGCAATAACCTTAATAGATCTGCTTGCATTGGGATCTCTATAAGAGTAAAACGAGAAGATTCCTTCAGCACCACTATATGTAGCACCACCGCCATAAGCACCACCTTTTTCACGAATCTCAGGGTGTAAATACTTAAAAGTTAACAGTGTAGCAAGAACTTGCAAAGCTGGACCATCTTCATGAGTATAAGGAACACCTAAATAAGATTGAGCAACATATGACACTTGGAAAGGTAATTGAACCAACGTATTGTTGCCAAAGGGATTAGCTTGAATCTCAGAAACTGATTGTAACGGTAACAATTCTTTTGCTTGAGGTTCAGGAAGCTCAGTGGATAGTTTAGTGATGAAATTAGTTAGTTCCTCTTCATTCTTGTCCTTACTGCTAGGAGAGCAAGTTATAAAGAATTTAAGATTCTCTTCCGTAAACTTAGCCAAAATGATTGATTGCAGTTGTTTTAATTTGCTTATAATTTCTGTATTGATGACGGTATCACCACCAGATGTGAGAGTAGTATTCATTTCATTAATGATGTTAACTTGTTCAATACCTCCTAGAGATTCCTTTATTCTACCAACAGGTGTAAATGTTCCAGCAGCTGATCTAGCATATGTATGACCTGATTCAGCTAATGAGCTAAAATTCTGAGCAACATATCCTTTTATTAATGTGAATATTTTCTCCCTATTAACATCAAAATCCAATCCAGTGATTAATGTGTTCCAAATATTGAACATTTCAGTTACATTCTTATCTAGAGCCATACCTCCAATTTGGAACTGCAAGTGAACGTCATTTACATCATCAGGAGACGGTCTAACATTAACGCTAGCTGTTAAAGAACCTGTTTTCAGTTTAATTTGATCCTCTAACTCTGCCATTGTTTGAGTAGCTGTTCCAATGTTGGTTATACAATCAGTGAATAATGGCAAGTAGGGTACTAAATCTCTTGGAATAGAATCCAAAGACTTTAAAGCACGGAAATAAGTCAGTCCATTGGTTTCGGTTAATCTTTCTTGCAGGCTGAAAGAATTGTTGCTCTTTGGGACTTTAATTTCCGTGAACTCTAGTTTGGTTTTTTCACCATCAACGGGAATATCCCAAGTTTGAAGAGTAGGTAAACATGAAAGATCTTCAGGTGCTTTCTGCTTCTCCAATAATGACAAGCCTCTTTCGTATATGATTTTTTTATCTTCTGGTGATAAGTCTTCTGTTTTATCTTCTAATCGTTTCTTCTCATTCTCTCTCAAGACTTCATCGTATGCTTCATCAGGAATCATAGAAAACACAACTTTCGGTTTATTGATTAAATGCTTCTTGATGACAGATTGCAAGTATGATTCATTTGCTTCTAGATCAGATTTGAACTTACTGATCATTTCGTCAAATCTCAGCATTCCTAGAGGATCTATATTATTTACCCAGCCCGGAACAATACCATAAAGCATACTCAGACCAAATTGAGATGTTTGGTCTTTCTTACTCAGTTCCATTTGATGAATTATAGCATCTATTTTTGATTTATCTAAACCTCTTCCCGTTTTTACTACGTTGTTAATAGTATTTAAAATGGCGTTCTCAGCAGCTGATAAACCATCATTAGTCACCCCTTGTAAACCAACAGTGAAAATATTGGCAGCAGTCAATGTTTCTAAACCTGTATTAACAGAGAAATCATTTCCAATTCCTGTGTCAATCAAGTCTTGATATAAAGGACTAGAATGTCCATCAAGTAATAACGATGAGATCACCTTCAATACAAATGTTTCATAAATATCGGTAGGGTTGCCAGTGAACCACGATAAGGAAAATTTGAGCTGTCTTTCAGGGTCAGCCATTGGATCAACTGGGCCTTTGGCAACAATTCTTTCATCTTGGTCATTCAAAGAAATAGGCTTTTTGACTAGTTCTGATCTTCCATAGCTTGATCCACGCTTACCAAACGTTGAAAATGATTTTTCTAAAGCCATCAAGTGCTCTTGAACAGGTATATCACCATAAGTGAAAACGTACGAATTGGATGGATGGTAGTTTGCACTTTGGAAGTCCACTAGATCAGGATAAGTTAAATCGGTGATATGTTGAGGATCACCACCAGAATTATTCAATGAAGGATAAATTGATTCTTGGAAACGGATGTAAAACAAATAAGCAGCACTGGACATTTGACCTTTCATTTCATTGTATACTACACCTTTAAAAGTAATAGGTGTGTTTACATCCTCAGTTATTTCATTTTCCAATCTCCAGCCTTCTTGATAAAAATCATCCTCTTTCAATAATGGATTCAAAGTTGCATCTAAATAAACATCACGTAGATTATTGAAATCCTTTGAATTGGTAGTAGCAAACGGAAAAAAGGTATAATCATGCCCGGTCATAGCATTCATAAAGTTAGCTAATGATCGATTCAACATTTTAAAGAAAGGGTCTCTTACGGGATATTTCTCCGAGCCGCAAAGTGTTGTATGTTCAAGAATATGTGGTACGCCTGTATTGTCTGGGGGATTCGTCTTGAATGCAATAGAAAATACGTTATTACGGTCATCTCTATCAATATGAAGATGACGGGATCCAGTTATGTTATGCTTCAATTCCACAGCAGTCAAAGAGAATGTAGGGATATCAAGAGATCTCGTAACCTCATAATTGCCAATTTGTCTTCCTGGTTTATACTTGGATGCCTTCGATGCGTATAATGGAAACGAGTATTGGTTTGTTGAGCCTGGTTTCGGTGTACCTGTTGAAGCTTGAGTGGCTAAAGTCCTCACTGGAACTTTAGCGTTCAGCATAGCAACACGTGAATAGCCCATCTTGATACAAGATTGATTGCTGCTTTCTCAGAGTGTATCTAGGCGAACTTCTGTCTAAGGTTTGAGCATGGGATCTCTCCTATATCGTTAATTGACAGATATTTGATTTTGTTCTTTGCCATCATTATTCAACTGGTTTTGAAGTCGAAACTGAAAAATATGCAAAATCGCACAGAGTAGTATATCTCGAAAGAGAAATATTTGTGGGGGGTTATAGAAGATGAGTAAATTAATAATATATTTGTGATCACGTATTCAAGAATAGGTTGATAATGAAGCTACTATGGTCAATGAGATTGTTATAGTATTGAGGAGAGGAAAGTGGATAAATAGCTATATAGGTTAATAATAGTGATTTTCTAAGAGATAAGTGTATTTGAATTATTAATGACTTTGTGGTTGTCACAGTTCATTTGTGTAGAATGACGATTGAAGGAATGGAGTTTCGCTATTGAAACACTGCTACAGCTGCATTTTCAGTTCAATTCACCATAAATTTCCTTCAAGTAATTTCAATGCAAAATCCTCTCTTCCTTTTCCAATTGTGAAATAATTCTCTCGATACATGATCTATTAAAAGAGAGTAGTTTTCAACCTGCGAAACTCATGCAACCTTCAACAGCAATATGTTGAACTCTCGACTCTTTTGACTACCCCGCTCGCTTTACCGTGGTGTGTAATCATGCATGACACTGCACTACATGGGGTACCCATAAATTCACATGTTCTGAGAAGCACCTCAATACAACAGAAAAAGCCACTTCCTGCTCCTCTCTTCTGAGTACTGAATGATTCAAGTGTGAAAAGCATGCGGAAATAAAATAGAAGAGTAATCTTATAATCTTATACCGATCAAGAATCTGAGCCATATTTATTTGTCTGACAGCGGGAAAAAAGAAGGAGTTGTTTTCACTTGGTTGCATTATCTTAATTACATAGAGAAAAGGTACCAGTTCAATCAACACTTGGTGGTAGTAGATTATTAGATGACTTTACTCTAGGAGTCTACTTAGATTGACTATTGATTTTCTACAATTTAGTAGAAGAGAATTTCAGTGGTCGTGATTGACTGTTCACATACTAAACGAAGAGATAATTGAGAATTGAACTGTTTGTCAAAAAAAAAAATCATGTCTGAGAATGGTGATAATAATAATAATAGTTCAGGCAAAAGGCCTGTGAAGCTTTTCGTTCGACCGCTTCCTTATGATGGTGTGTAAACTGTTTGCTTTTGCTATTCGCTATTTGCTACTTGCTATTTGCTATTTAATGCTATTTGCTCTTTATACCGTTGTTTTTTCTTCTTACTTGCTTCGAACACTATATCAAGAACTCATTTACTCTTATTTGCTATTGACTGCTACAGTTAACATTTTCATCCGGTGGAAGTTTCAATTCTACAACAGACAAACTGCTACTAGTTTCTGTTATGTTGCCTCGTGACTCGAACTACTACTCACAAATCGAGCGGACATAACATGCCTGATATTATTGTTCCTTCTTCAACTTGAGAATTGTTCCGTTGATATCAATAAACATGTCATTGTTATTGACTCCTCAAGATCGTTGTGATTTGTGCCCATTGTTTTAGGTTAATGTTGATGATATTGTGTCTAACATAAGCCTCGATATATTATTAGATTACGTGATATGTTATTGGCACTTGTCTGGAGACTTCATCTGGGACACTTGATAGGAATGAATGGCGTTTAGTAGCTCTGTTGTATATGATTGAAGTGAAAGCTGTGATGAGAATGATACTGGATGGTTATTGGATATTGGATAAGTTGGGTGATATTGTTGAATGACAATAGCTGTTGGTGGGTGGTTTCTACTCTTTTTACCTGATTATTTTTGTTTTGCTATGTTGCGTGGCTGTTCTTTATCCTTATCCTTGAAGCTTAGTAACTAACTGGTGCCTACGAGAAAGCTAGCCGAAATGATTTGCAAGAGCTATTTGAATCTTTTGGTGAATTGGTAGATGTGAAAGTTAAAAATGGATATGTATGTTGTTTTGTGGGTAATGCTATGCGATGTTTTCAGTTGCGCCCATACGTTCTATTTGATCAATAGTATAGTATTTTTTATATATTCAATTGTTCTTGCTAACCAAATCACCAGGGTTTTGTTGAGTTTGCAGATGATGAACAAGCAAGAGATGCTATCAGAGATGTTAGTATGTATTAATATTTTGATTCGTTCGGTTCTAAATTCATAAGGGTGTGTTACTGTTTTATTGTTGCTTCTCATGTACTAACATAGTAACATTAAAGGTGGTAAAGAGTACCATCGTCGTCATTTGACTGTTGAGTTTGCTAAGTCTAATTATGAAGGTGGCAAAGGAGGCTCAAGAGATTCTCGCCGGGATCGTCGGGGCGCTCGTGATGGCAGAAATGACCGTTCTAGAAGATCAGGAAGAGATAGGTCAAGATCTCGCGATAGAGACGATACCCGATATCGAAGAGGTAAAGATAGAAGGCATAGAGCATCTTCAAGATCAAGATCACCTTCAAGATCACCTTCAAGGTCTAGGTCTCGTACCCGTTATAGCCGTAGAAGATCTGTATCGAATTCGAGATCGCCATCTAGATCTCGATCTGCTTCACCAAGACCTAGAAGAGATACTAAATCGTCAGCCCCTGGTTATACGAGAGGAAAATATAGAGTGATACTTGAGGGAATTCCACCAAACTCTACATGGCAAGAATTGAAAGATTTTTGCCGTGATGCTCAGATCACAYTGGCTTATACTGATTTCCCTTACGATTTGCATGGTGCTGGTACTATTGAGTTCACAACAAGAGAAGATTTAGATGAAGCATTAGGCAAACTAAAAGATGCTGAGTTTAGAGGTGTTAAAATTAATGTTCATGAAGATAAAGATTGGCGCGGTGTTGGTAATGCATCTCAAGGTGGGCGATATAATAACCGCAAAGATAGCTTCAAGCCTAAACAAAACTCAAGAAGAAGAAGAAACAGATCAAGATCTCCTAGAAGAAGTTCAAGATCTCCTGGTGGATATGGAAGTGGTTCTGAAAATAGACAAAGAAATAACCGTAAGGGAAGAGTCAGATCATACTCCTATTCAAGATCACCATCCCCTAGTGGTGAGCGTGCTGGTGTTAAAGGTTCACCTTTACCTCCTCCGCCTCCTCCACCTCCTCAAAATGATGAAGTTCCAAGCGGTGACAATTACCAACATATGGATGATATTGTGGAATCTGAGCCCAAAGATGATGAAGTATTCTGGTGATTGCATTTCACTAGATAATTAAAAGTTGATGAATATCATCATATATGTATTGTATACTTCATAGCTATTACTCTCCAGATTGAATGTCACATAATGCACTCAAGTGCTATATGCTCAGCTTGATTGATACTTCAACTGTCGTTCGATCATCTGGTTGGTTGATTGGTTATTTATTATATTTTGTTTCATTTACTCTTTTTTTTTTTTGCTCTGTTTACACCTTTTGGTCCTGCTCAATTTTTTGTCTCAACACTTCTTGTTCATTTGATGGTAATTATTTCATTTTCTAAAGTTATGTTTTTCGCCTATTAAAATTATTTCTTTTGATTACATCATTATTTGCTGTGTACTGAACAAACATGTTATTAATTGTAAATTTGTTTCAAATGTTTCACTGTTCTTGGAACTTGTATTGAAACGTCTAATTATATTCGTATGGTGTGTTTATAAGGTATTAAATTTATATATCATACTATATTTCCAGGGAACTATATAGTGCGTTAATACTTCTAGCACATACAAATACAGATGAATATTCTTTGTGGTAATATAGCGTCATATTCAATACTTCACTCGACGTATATAAACATATCTATTGTACTTACATTCTATTCATATCTCATCAAAGGTACGTAAATGATGTATTGTTGAAAATGATTGATTGCCGATTTTCTTTTTTATTATGTACCTATATCCTATATGCTTGTAGTATAAATTACACTTGAAGATATTCCATTGTTTCCATTAACCTTCCCGAAATTTGATCTACAACATCCAAAACATTAAATATTCACTTTCTTCCACTTTTTCTTTTTACTCCTCATCCTCATCGTCCGTCTCAGTTTCATTATCACTGAGATCGCATACCTCTTCGACAATCAGTGATCCACTTGGGAATACATCGTTACAGTCTTTTAGTTCTATATTAGCAGAATGATCCAATAGTCTTTTAGGGAAAGGAGAGCTCAATTCGAATGTGAAATCTTCTAGTTGAAAAGACTCTAATTCTGCCATAATTCTATCTTCACGAGGCTTGTATGTCTCAGTATCATACCCCACATCTAATAATCCTTTGTTGTATCGATAGCATTCAATAAAAAGGTATAATTGGAATAAATGGAAATCAGCAGGGAATTTTCTGATAATTCGTTCACCGTCAGGGAATTTTATTGAAATCCGAGCAAATTGACCTTTAGTCCATTGACTATCGTCACTATTCATTTCTTCTTGATCTTGATACCATTCAAGCTTTGAACCCAACCATTTATTACGAACAAGCAATGACTCAATTCTATTCAACTCTAACTCTTGGGCTCGTTTTAAACTCTCTAGAGCCTCCCTTTCTGTCTCCTGTTTTAATCTTTCTTCTTCAAGACGTTTCAGTTCCCTTTCTTGATCTGCACGCAAACTAGCTTCGTAAGCTTCATCCTGACTTTGTCGAATCTGTCTGCTTTGCTCTAATTCTTGCATATCATAACGTAAAGATACTAGCTGAGGTTCATACTTATCAAGGATAAGTTGTACATTACGTATAAAATAACTTTTAGTGATTTTATTGCCTTGAAAACGCTTCATGATAGTAGGAGTAGGAGCAGGTGTTGCAGATGAGGGCAAAGGAAGAATTACACCTACAAAAGGCTGGCGAGTAGATTGTAATAATCCAGCGAGTTTATAAGCTTCAATTTGAAAGACATTTCCCCCCCAAATGACTATGTCATTGTCTTTTAGGAATTTTGAGACTTCGGGACTATTGAGAACGTTTCTATTGAATTCTTTGGTGGGTTCGTCGTTTTCATCGTTTTGCAGAACAACAATTAAAGGTTTAATAGYTTGTTTTATATGATTTAGGGCATCATTATAGCCACCAATGAACCATTGAATTCTACAAGGTGTTTTTTCATTAGTTCTTGAGGCTTTATTTGATCTTTTTGTTACAACTGTAGCAGATGTTGAAATTGATGTCGAAGACGACGATGGTTCTACAAACTCCTTATCATGTTCTCCATCGTCAACCAGAAGATCCCTCTTTTCATTGTCACTATTTTCTTCTTCTTCTTCTTCTTCGTCTTCTTCTTCTTCTTTTTCCTCTTCAGTCTCTGCACCCTGGTTCTTAGAGAYCATCTTCGTGAATTCAGCAACAAAGATCTCAGCATTTAATTTCGTATCTCCTAATTCTGTTTCCCGTACTATTTGTTTAGAGCTGGTTTTACTAGATCTGGTACTAGGAAACAGTATATAAAGGAAAAGCCAAAAGAGACCTGAGCCAAGTTTTACTGCTAAGCCAATAGGATAATATAGGACCCATTTAATAGCTGCCCAAGTTGAGTTATTCACATTTCCGCTTCTTGCTGTTTTCTCTATCTCTTTAGATTCGGCTTTCGGTATTGATTTCAACCGTATCACTGTGTTTCTACCACTTATATAAGGAGCTCTGGGTAGCTGTTCAAAGGCTAGCATTCCATCTATAAAAGAATTGGCAGGTCTATCTCTAGGTAAATTGGGGATAGCATTGAAATGTCCTTCATTTTGAGGTACTTGCACTGGTTCTGGTAGGTTTCTGATATGCTCTGCTGCTTGCCTCGCATTACGAGCTTCTAATAGAGGTGTTAAATCAGGGTTATCGAAATGAAGTTCAACGGCATGATGTATGTTATTATTCGACAACTGTAGCAGCTGTTTTGCTCGATCTTCGTCCTCTATACCAATAACTTCTTTAATTTGCTGAATACTTTCTTGATTCGGTTCGTCCATTGTATTGGTTTGGAAGCTGATGGTATATCTCTTCAGTATCAATTGTTAATGTATAGATGTAGAATCAACGAATTAATCAATAGCTGTCGATTATGATAGTTTGAAGTTTAACTTTCAGGCAGCTTATTGAAATCAATGTTGACACTCCGACTATATTATTATTCAGTCAATATTCAATTGGTAAAATAAAAACAATTAGAGATATCGAAATAGTAAATAGAGAAGAGAGTGCGAAGAAATTCTGTAAAAAATAAAATAGAAACAAAATGCATGCGTGTTAAATGTCTTATCGTTTAAAAGCTCGTATAATTAATTATGTGGCAATAATTAATGATTATGTGATAATTTATTAGAGAATTGCAGCTTCCGTTTAGAAATATAGGATATTAAAGTTTATTTAGTTCATTGTTGTTTCCGTAATTAGGATTAATGGGTAGATGAGGTGTGTTATGTTTTGCAGTAATCACTAATAATGGAGATATAATAAGAGAGAGAAAGAGAATATGTTTGATTGAAGGTAATTAGACGAGAAAGTTACATGAAAATCGCTCATGAAAAGATAAGTAATAAACATAGCGTAAAAACATATTTCTTCAAACTAAGTACAATCATAAGCATAGAATGTTCTGCAGGTTCTAGGAAGTCTTGATCTTCAACTGTATTAGATATTACGCCTCTTTGGTTCATATTGGAAAAAATACACTTCACTAACTTTAGCACTTCTGATTTGATCACGTGTTGTTTCCCATGCTTTGAGATTCTCCTGTGCCCATGTTTTGATAATAGAACCATACTCCTTGATAATTGACTTATGTTCTTCACGAAGAGATGTTTCAAATCTCTCAACAGACTTTCTGATAGCATTATCAGTGGTGAATGATTCTTGAGTCGCTAGCTTCAAAACTTTAGTGTACTGTGTTATATCCTGTTGTAAACAAGTAATCTCTTGACGTCTGTAATCGATGGTTTTCTGTTGTGGTGATTTTCCTGAAGAACGAGCTCCAAACATAGACCACCAAGATCTTGGTTGAGGAGGTACAGATTCAATACCAATGTCCTCAGCATCAGTTGTAGAAACGCTTGGGATAGATTTCACATCTAACATTGGATCATAGTCATTGCCAGTGTCTACGATAGAATTGTTCACAGCTCCAATACCGTTTCCGTTGGCTGTCTTGTCAACACCAGTATGACCATTATCAACATTGCTGCTCTCGCCTATACCATCGGTTCTTGTGTGAGAATTCTGGATTTGTTCTGGTTCTGTATGTTCAATAGGTGCGCCTGATACAAACTTAGATACTGTTTCAATAGTTGAGGGTTCATTGGCATCTGAAGCACTTACCGCTTCAGCTCCGGAAGCTTCTTTGTCGTCTTTGATTGTAGAAAAGCTCTCAAACTTTTTCAACGCTTCTTCTATTCTTATTGCCTGCTCCAATTCACTGATTAGTCTTTCTAGTCTTGCTTTCTTATCAAATATAGCTTTTGCCAGTATCAGTTGCTGTAAGTACCTGATCTTGCGATACTTCAATGTCCGGTCTAATCCGGAGCCCGTACTGTTAGTAAGAGAAGTACTGTTTAATCCTAAATCATTAAATACGAGCATTTGGTGGATTTCGTTGTAAGGATTAACGACTGACCTTTCAAATGCAATTCTTAAAGCTTCGGTTGTGAGACTTGCAGTATCATAAGCCTGTCCCACTGATTCTATAATAGGAGCTAGTTGTCTTGCATACGGGTACTCTTCTTCCTGTAATGAGAACGCATTACAGAAAGCACCTAGGTCTGTACATTCACTACTAAGTTTGGTGTGCCGTTTATTGATTCTTCTCACGCTTTTCTCTAAGGGGAGACCACCCGCAGCATCAATCGCTCGATACTTATCTTCAATGACATTAAAAAAAATATGATTATCAATAACCTTGCTTGAATCGGTAGATCCATTACCATCTAGTTGATTATTACTTGCATGGTTTCCAGTTGTTGAGATTCTGGATGATGATGTTGAATCGTTTCTTCGTCTAGAACCTTTCAATGGCTTTCGACCTATCTTATCAACAGAAAGGTACGGGCTTAATTGCTTGCAAACATTCTCATAATTTAACAGCTGAGAAATAGTTGGTGCAGGAAGATAACTATGCAAAGGTGTAAGGTTTTGTATGGGATCAATAGGAGGGGCGAATAGAGATGAAACAGGTAGCTTAGCTGCTATTGAAGTATTAAGCATTTCCGACCACGAAACATTAGAATCTAGAAAGAATGCCAGAACATTACTAGTCCGTAATTCACTGATTGCTAGACATTTATTAAGAAATGATGAGAAGGATAGCTTCCTATATTCGATAATCTCTAGATTAGATCTTGCATGACGCGGTGAAGTTAAGTAGTCTGTAACTGAATGCTTTTCAGGTATTGTTGGAATTACTAAGGTAGGAAACAATCTGACAAGACATTTGCATAAACTTTCAAATTCGTTGTACCTTCTCTTGATGGTGAGTTCTCTCAATGGAATTATATATACAATATAGCTCTTTTGACGATAATCTTTTAGTTTCTCGTGCTCCGTAATGTAAATCTTCTCATTGATTGGATCCCATGAATGTAGTATCTCTTGAGCGTGAGTTAAATAGTGATCAGCTAGCTTTTTATTGGATTTACCATCAGAGTTCATTATATCGGAAGTCATTTTCGTTGTCTTGTCCATTGGTTGGTTGAATTCATTATCCGAGCCTAGATGATCCCATTGAGGTGCTGATGGTGGCACTGTCACCATGTCATCACTATGCTGATCATTCAGTTGACTCCATTGATGAGAATTTTTGCTAATATTACTATTATCAATAGAATAATCATGATCATTAAGTCCGGTAGATGTTGGAGACGATGTCAGATTCTGATCCCAGACCCCAGACCCCATAAGATCATTATCGAGATGATGTGGTTGATTTGAGTTATTGGATGCATATGATAAAGGTAAAGAGCCCGATGAGTTTCCTAAGACTGATTGATGAGTTCCGTATATCACTGTAGCAGAAATTGGTCTGTCTTCAATAGGTGATACAGAATTGGCGCCAAATGGATTGTCTTCATGTTGCGAAGAATCAAGTATGGAAGAATCTGGGAATGGGTTATTGTCTTCTTCAAGTACGGAATACATAATAGAGTTTTGAATTGCAAAAACAGTATTCTCCAAGCACTATTCGTTTAGCTGTACTTATTTTGGGCTTTGTTTACAGATCCTTTCACTTGAGCTTTTCCTTTGCACTCAAGCTGATACCAGTAAGCCAGGTAGCACTATAACTTAGAGTACTTGGCAGTATTGTAGCGTGTCTATTAGTTTTGGTAAATTTGTTCGACGAGAAAAGAAAAAGTAGGTGACTAAGCTGTATGTTATTTTAGTTTAGTGCTCAGATCTTAAATTATAATAATTATTTGTAGGGCGTTCTGTTAAACTATAGGAGAAGGACTTGTTGTACAATAGAGTTCTCATAGTATGTGTGAAGATGTTGATAGCCATCCATTGATAAGAGACTGTGTTGTAAGGGGGAGAAGCTGGAGATCCAGTAAATTGAGAGAAATTTATGATGTAATAATATGTAAGGAAAGGAACTTGTACATATTTTTGCAGGGAAAAAATTGAAGAGTGGTAGGCGGAGAATGTAAATATTTGTACAAAATTATTCTAATTTTCTTTATCTAATAACGTCAAGTATTTGTATAACCCTCCTTGGAATTTACTTTTATGCAAATATGAAAGTATGAGCTCTTTATTCAGTATACTGAATGATTATTTAGTATTAATAGATAAGTCTTTGCATAATATCTGCATATTATTGAGGAGGAATTTAAAGGTTTGAAAATCAAACAAGACGTCATCATCAAGAATTAAGATTATGTCATCAATTGAACATAAGGGACAGATACGGTATTATTCTAAAGGAAACCTGATATGGGACAAGTGGGAATGCAATGGCTAGCAAATAAAATCAGTACTTATGATTGATAGATAGTAGTATGTTCATTGGGCTGAAGTACGTTGGGATTCTGGATACTTTTTTTCACCATTTCAATTGGTGCTTAATTCAGAAACAGATTTGAGAGATAGTAGACTAGTGAGCAACTGTATGGGGATCATTGTTGAAAGAAGCGTGATTCTTCGCATTCACTTGATTATCGCTAGTTCTTGATCATTCTCTGCAGAAGAACTAATCTTGTAAAGGGTATTTTTGCTAGTGATTTAATAAAAGGTAACTTGATAAATATTAGTGTCTGTTCGATGCATTAAATATTACTTAATCTCCAAGTATGCCCACCATTCAACTTCTTATACAACACTGTCATAATGCAACTTCTAGTCTCTACTAGACATGCTCTAAATGTTTACAAACAAAGCTCATTGGAGCCTCATTGATGATAGTACTATTGATTTAAATTCTATTATCGTATATTATATAAGTTTAATTCTAGTTTCTACTGTTTACTAGTTGTACTTGAATTATACGGTGCTCCATGAAGATTTTTAGTGGAGAATAAACCGAATTAAGTTTAGCACAACCTCATCTCCAAGCTTAATTCCAGATCGGGTATAAAAACCAAGATCCTTACTGCCTTTTTAGTAAACTACTTGAAAGCATGTTGAAGCATTTGATTTCTCGTAATTATATCAAATAAAGCTTTGATAGAAATGTTACAGCAAGTTGTCACTTTGTCTGACAGACACCTGTTCAATGGGAGGCATCATAATGCTTGAATGAAAAGCGTGAGCTGTTAGAATCAACCACAGATAAATTGACCATAGATGTACATACAAACAGTTGCGGCAGTYATATATGTTTGGTACATTGGAGTGGTATATACTAAGTTATAAATAGGTGTCAAAGATCGTAATCTGTTTACTCATCTATAAGCTCTTTTTCAGGAAGTTATAAGCGCTCGTGCTAACCTTGGAGAGAGTTCTATATCATCAATCATACTAGCTCGTATTTGACCTCATTGTCTGAAAAGATTCGAGGATCCAGCGCGTGGCGTTAGATTGAAACATCTAGTATCGTAAAATCCTTTACCTTTTTCTTTGATTAGTTCTTCTATAATGGTTATCAGTCAGATATATGCTTATTTTCTCAATGTTTTCATTCCTCTTGCTGTCTTTAGACCTCCCATGGAGCCAAACGCTAGAAACATAGGTATGTTGACGAAATCTGAATAGATTAACATTATTTAGTCAATATACAACAATTATGTAGTTCGTCTGACACCAAGGATAGACTATTGTATTTGCATTATGCTTTCTTTTTATTACTTGTAGAGCCAGTACTGAAAGAAATGTATTTATCTTCACCTCCTTTTGTATCATCTACCAATATTATCATATAGGATACCTATACTCAAATTTGGGTTTCAGACAGTTCTGAATAATAAGATGGCCATTTCATCTCTGATTTCGAAGTATATAAAATGTCCACTTTCTAATAATCTGGTTAGTGACAACTCTTAAGGGTAGAATTCGTAAAGCAAACGTTTCGATATTAAAAAAAGATGCAGATTCCATATAAGAAAGTCTTCTCACTTACCATGTGTAACATAACTACCAAAGTCTGTCCCTACTATGCAATGCCACGTTTTACCGTACTTTTCATCCATCTGAAATGTTAGTAGTGCTCAAATAGTTTTATGAACAGCCCTGTAGAGTTGAAACCAAAAAAAAATAAAAATAAAAATAAAAAAAGCACTTACTCCTTTCTTAATATAACCTGCTATGTCTTTCTGGCTTCCAAATTGATGCTCTGCTTCAAGTGCTAATGAGATTGCTTCATACTTCATGTCTTCATCGTCCATATCAATTGCACGAACAGTTGCTATTAAGATAGTCAGTAAAAGAGCTTCAAAACAACTGCAAAACTGATCAATAACAACAAACTAATCATATTGCTAATGAATAAATACCAGCTAATGAAATAACACATACGCCAGTTTTTTATCTCTTTTTCACTAAGCTTTATCCTTGTGATAGGTTGTGAAGAAACTAGTTGATCAACAACTTGATCATTAGACCTCGTTGATAATGCAAGGTTTGACATTTTGAAATAATACTCTATATTTATACCGCAGATTCTTTTGATATAAGGTGCTAATAGGAACCATAGTAAGTTTATATGATTTATGAGATATCATTGATCATAATATTCTTTAGTTTGTTGTTTGTTTTGATTAGATCAAATTGCACGAAAACCTTTGACAGGTAATAGCAATTTCGGAAACGATTGTAGAATTACGGAGAGTATCCTTTGATACTAAGAAGAGACGCGAAGTATACTCTATAATAATATAATAATAAAGTCCGAGAAAATTATTGTCAAAGTGAAAACTTTACTTTGGAATGTAAAATGGATAAAATGATTACTAATAACATGAATCCCAATGCCAAAATTCTGTGATCATGGAAGCCAATTTCTAATCTGAACATTCAATTTATAGAGTTTCAAGACAATTAGGAATGGGTCCCTACTTTCAAATCTAAAGGACATTTAGAAACTAGTGTGTGTGTGTTTTAAAAACACTTAATGCAAGGTGTCATTTAATGCATTATTGTGCATGACTACATGCAACCTAAAACAACTCGAGATTTTTGATTTTGACAAAGGTATTAGAGATTCCTCCCATATTCGTACGGCTTATCAATTGTTTATCCTAAATCCTGGTTGATGAGAGAGATAATTTAGTTTTTATTTCATTTGTGACTTTTTTACTTAGTTAATCATTGTTCAATTTATCTCATTAAAGGCAAGTCACCGGTAGAACTATATCGTGTGCCTAAGTATTCTGCTGAAAACATAGTGAAACTTATACTCTTCTTGGTGCAATAGAAATYATAAGCGAGCAGGCTCTTCAGTAATTATTGTCAATTATGACTTAAAATTTATTAACTAATATAGGAAACAGCGCGAAAGATTAAGCGAAACAGTCTATTACCACAGAATGTGACCAGTTTGTTCGATTCGGTTTTTTGGAACGAGCCCACTTTCGATCAAATATTCTACAAATAAAAGAACTTCTACCAAAACATGCTATTTCCGTTCATTGACTTCTACGATTCGTCCGGCCCCCACAAGCACGTCTTTTTGACATTGATAATCAAATAATTTCCTATTTGAACACCACATCAGATACATCTTTTAAAATTTCTTATCGTCCATCCCTTTTGTCGTTTATGGTAATCTTCAATAAATATTTTCAATCTTAAAAGCTCATCTGCCGTGCAATAAACTTTTTTCAGTTTTCTATCTTGTGAGTTGCTGCTAGACTAGCAATCAGTGAAAGTAAAAACTACAACTAACGACGAAGGATAGCATCTGGCTAAAAGCTTTCAGTGCGAAAATAAAAGCTTGAAGTTTGACCCCATTAAGATTAAGGTTTAAGCTGGTTCTATAGGCGAGGGTAAAAAGTTAGATAAGTGACATTCAGATATCTCAATCATTTGTGAATTACGAAAACAATTGTACGTATGAATGAGAATGATTGAACATTTTGACATTTACAATGAAGTGTCCTTGAACTATAGGCACATTTCCTACTCAATTCAAACAGTGTTTACGAAAATTGCTGGAGAATTCAAAAGATTATGAATGAAAACACATAATACGAAAAATACGGTTTTTGAGGGTGCAAGGATATCCCTAGAGACGTCTATTTGCTTGCTCGGGATCAGTTACTTGCAAAACAAAAACAGTATTTATCTAAGATGTTAAGTTTATGCGTGTTTATGTTCCTGCAGGAGCGAATGAACTCTAATGTCTTTTTGTCTTCTTTTTTTTTTCAATAAGTATATTTRAAGGATGAATTGTTGAATTTTAGAATAGTTATTATTTGTTCGGTTTGAATAGTACAATATAAAGGTAGCATTTATATTGTACAATGTGTATAGAAGCTGAAGATGCATGATAAGTTTTAAACTTGGGTGAATTGTTAGCGTTTTAGTAATTTCAATGGTTTGAACCTGCCTTTTATCAGGATCAAACAGAAACAATTGGAGAAGCTTGAGCTCTTAATGAGTCAATTAAAGAAATACTGAAACCCCCTTTGCTACTGATTTATTCACTTTGTAAAGGCGCAAAGCAAGATTATTAATAGTTGATCGCCGAAAAGTTAGCAAATCTATAAGGAGTGTCCTAATAACTAAAATGTCTCATGATTTGTTAATGCATCATGCTTTCGATAAATTTTCCCTACCTTTCATAAAAAGGTAAAAAGTCGATGTTCATTCAGCTAGCATTACTGATTAAAAGCGGGTTCCATAGTGTAAGCCTAAATTTTCTCTGCTGCTACAGCTCCGGAAAGATTGGTTTAATAATGAACTTTCAGAATCTTCAAAATCGTCTTTCTGGTTAACAAATAAAATAAAAACTATTGAAATARAAAWTTTATTATTCCATATTGTTCGAGAGTAGTGGCCTGAATTCTTCTCCAACTATGTTTACTGTTGAGTTTTGGACATTTGCGACACAATTCTTTTTACTATCGTCTTCCCGAGACTCTTGATGAGCTTGTGAGGACACAGTCTAAACCCTTATTTTTTGCAACCAAGTGTTGATTTTATAAACTCAAAACCTTCAGACATCGAAAACAAGTCTGTTTTTGTTAGTGGGGTTGAAAACAATATGTGTGACTAATTATCAATCATATCAACTTAATGTAGCTCAAACTGTTTCCGGTATAAGAACTGACAACAGTATAAAGCTCATCACTTCTAAAATCAGAATTTGTAGAATGAAAAATCTATGTTTTTGAATAAGTATGAAATTATTGTTTATTTTCTCTGGATACATAATCCTTGGCAGCTGTTTATTGCTGAACAGAAAATTTAATGATGAACAGTTAGTAAGAAATAAAGATGTCTGCTTCTTCCTTTAATAGCTTGAAGGTCAAATTCTGTTGTGATATTTTTATCTATTGAATGATTTGTATGTTCCACTATTCTACAATAGTTCCTGATGCTGGGCTTTAAATTGCTTGCTCCCTTCATATGTTCATTCATTTATAACATTTCAAATTCCTTTCTGGGAAATACAGTTTACGTTTAATGCCTTCTAATGCAAGGCCTTCTTTCTACCTAAATAAGGTTTATTTTGCTCACTTTGAAATGAAAAAAGTTCATATTTGCATTTATACAAGCAAGCTACAATTAACAAAAGAACCCAATTTCTGTAATTTCAAAACAATTAAAGAAATAGAACAATTCTTCTCTGAGCTGCAAAGGTCATTAATCAACTGTTGTTGTCAACAGTTAGTTAATGATTAAAGTTGAGTATTTCCAATATTATTGCGAGTGTTTGACAGATTTTTCTCAGCTCTTCAAGGAATCACACATTCATAACATATACAGAATAGAATTAATTTAGGAAACAAGAGGTATGAGGTTCTCATCAACTAAATTTGATCACTGTCGTGACTTCCCGAAATAAATAATTAGTCTCGTATACATACATCATTTGAAATTTATGTAAATATTGTACTCAATCTATTGTAATTGTTTGCCTATTTCTATTGAACTCCATATCTACTTCTATATCTTCATCTCAAAATATCATACTACATGAAATCAAAGAAAGCATGGGGCAAATCAGAAGTAAAACCTCAATCAATGTACAATCTAACAATTTATTCTCCCTACATATTTTCATCAAGTTCTATCTATCAACTGATCCTTTAATACTAAGGGTACATCAATGTCTCTACAGGGTACGAGTTTTGTCAAGGGATCTATCTATGTAGAAATGCAACCACGTAAATTATACTATGATGATCATCATATAGAATTTATTTATGGTACTCCTAAGCGATCTTCAGTCTACTACTGTTCTATTCAATGCTTTTTAAATTGCACTGGAGAATTCTGTAAATGGAAGCCTTCATTCATAAACGGTTTCCCAAATTTGCAACAGAAAGCGCAACTATAAAAACGTTTCTACACTGAATAGGTCAATATTATCAACTTCAAAACCTTAAATCGTTTTAGCTCCATAGCTTTGATTCTAATACCTTATTTGGGATAAGTTAAAGGCTATGAATGAGGCTAAAATTTCATCTAGAACGGCTTTTTTTCTCGGTGAAAAATTATGCAAGTTTGTTAAATTTTACTGTCTAAGAACCAGTGATTTATTGCAGAAAATATTGATGATCTCGCACTTTAATTGATTGTTTCAAAAAGTCCTCTGTCAAGATTATCAAAAAGATAGTGTATCGCCGTTCAGAAATAATAGTTAAAGTTCTTTTATTTTGAATGACATTCGCAGAATATAGTTTGACTTTATTAGTGATAAGTTAATTAAAGTTGAACGTCTTTTGTGGAACAATTTTCAAGCTATAAGGTTTTCTTATCGAGTTGATTCATCAGTACAGGTAAATAAAAAAACTCATTGTTGGATATAAACTGGATCTTTCATAATGAAGTCATATTCATCTGATTTCTCTCTTTCGATTGCACTTTTATATTTTACAAAGGGTTGTTAACTGCAGTTGTTGTAAGTAGTTTTAGCGAACTTCTAATATCTTATCTAACCCTCAACCTTCTTATTGTAGTTGACATATACTCTTGATGCATAAGATTAGTCTATCAATTTCTTTTCTTTGAAGTAACTTCTTATATAAATAAAGTCGACTATCCATGCCTTTTCCATCGTGATTGATTCATTTCAAGTTTTCATTTTTATTGGAAATTAAATAACTCATCATCATTCCAATCAACTGCTGCAGCTAACAACTTCAAGCAGATTATTCTTTATTCAACTAATTCAAAGTAGCTGGCTATAGAGAATTGTTAGAGTAAGGTTTTTTATAACATTTTCTTCCTACCCCGTCAAACCAAAAAGGATCGGCTGAATAAAAAGGCTATCAACTTTATTTAATTTTGATAATTTTTTATTATCTGCACATACAACAACAAATACCACACATAAATCTTAAACAATGGATTCTACAAAAGAAGCCGTGTTGGTGAATACTGATTCAGTATCGGAGGGGAGTGTAATTGTTCCAATCATTCCCACCTCAGTACCAAATGATTTTCATGATAGATGGGATCCAGAGACTCATGGGAGAACCCACAGAGGTTTAAATCCAAGACATGTTAGTTTGATTGTTATTGGAGGTGCCATTGGAACTGGTCTTTTCATTGGTGTGTCTACACCTCTGATCAATGCTGGTCCAGTTCCTTTATTGGTTGGTTTCTTTATCTACGCTATTTTCGTTATGTGGTCATTATTATTATGTATTGCAGAGATGTGTTCCTGGTTACCTATCAACGGTTCAATTTTCCATTACTCTGCGAGATGGGTTGATCCAGCTCTTGGTTTTTCTGTTGGATGGATGTACGCTTATGGTGCCACGATGTTCGTTTGTATTGAATTCACAGCAGTAGCTGGTGTTATTGGATATTGGACAGACATCAACCCTGGGGCTTGGATTGCTATTTCAATTGTATTATCACTTGTTTTGAAYATTTCTGCTGTTAAATACTATGGGGAATCTGAATTCATTGGTTGTTCATTCAAGGTATTACTCATTGTTGGTTTAATGCTTTTCACTCTGATCACAATGTGTGGTGCCAATCCTCAACATCATGCATATGGTTTCAGTAACTGGAAGCAAGGTGGATTAGTTCATGAATATCTCGTTCCTGGTAATACTGGTAAATTCCTTGCTTTCTGGTCAGTTCTTATTTACGCTGCTTTTGCCGTTGGTGGTGCTGATGTTTTAATGATGGTTGCTGGTGAAGTCCAACATCCAAGAAAGGTTATTCCTGCTGGTGGTAGAAAGGCTTACATCCGTATTGTTCTTTTTTATGTTTTAGGTATCTTCTTCATGAACACCTTATGTGCCTCAAATAACCCTTTACTTCTGGAAGCKTATGAAAATGGTGCATCCGGTGCTGGTATGTCTCCATGGGTTATGGGTATCGAGACTTTAGGCGTTAAAGGTTTAGATCAATTAATCAATGCTTTGATCATGACTTCTGCTTGGTCCTGTGGTAATACTTATGTCTATAGCTCGTCTCGTGCCTTCTATTCGTTATCTTTGGCAGGTTACGCTCCAAAGATACTTGCTAAATGTCTCAAGAATGGTGTTCCGATTTACTGTGTTTTATTGGTCAGTCTTATCTCTTGTGTGAGTTTTTTGACCACTTCTAACAGCACTGTTGAAGTTTTCAATTGGTTTGTTAATCTTGGAACTACTGCTATGCTTATTCTATATGTATGTACTTTCTACACATACTTAAGATTTAGGAAAGCTGTCATTGATCAAGGAGTTGGTTACAAGAACTTGTACTACAATGCTCCATTTAACATGTCACCATATCATGCTTACTTCGGAATGTTTTTAGCTATTCTTATCCTGTTTTTTTCAGGTTTCCATATTTTCTTCCCAGGAAAATTCACAGTTTCGGGCTTGTTTACATACTACTTCGCTGATGTTTTCTTCTTTGTTCTATATTTCTTTTGGAAATTCTACAAGAAGACTAAGTTCAGAAAGTCAACTGAGGCAGATTTATTTAGTGGTAAGGAAATCATTGATAAGGAAGAGATAGAAGAAAACATTAACAACCCTCTACCGACATCTGGTTTTGCTGCTTTTGCATATAAATTCTTGTATTAAAGAGTCTTTTCATGTTTTTGTCATTTTAGTTCGTTATATTCTTTTCTTTATTTTTCCAAGTTTTTTAGTTATCAATAGACATTGTGGAGTTGAGTTCCAAAGTATTATTCTGGTATTTCTTACTTTATAGGTGCTAGCTGGAAGTAGCAATTGCTTCCACATAGAGACATTGTCCAATGCTCAGTTCGTTTTCGTAACCAGTAAACATCATAATTGACTCAACAAAGATTGGAAACATTCTAAACTTCAAGCCAAACCAAATTACTGTTAATTCTGACTTGTTGACTCCAAACCAGCAGCATTATGCTGATTTAGTTAGGCCATTGGTTATACAAGTTATCATATTCCTTGCCCTGTGCCGACTGATATTTTCACTTGAATGCAATTAATTACCTATTCAAGACTAGTTAGCATATTTACTAGAAGGGAAGATAGATTCATTTCGAGATTGTTTCCGAAATCTAGTTTCTTTAGACCTGATTAGGTAATCATCAAGGATCAGCATCTTCTTGAAGCAAATGAAGGTTGCTTACGGGTGGTCGCATAACGGAAAGGGTAAGATCGATCTCTTGTGAGTATATTATTGCTTATGGCGCAGGTTCAAAAGTGCACAATAATAAGAGGAAAGAGAGAAAGGTAGTACACTCTTAATTGAATATGTTCATACTACTTTAAATTGGTTAGAAACTTTTAGTTTTCATCTAAAATATAAGAAGTAAGTTCAAAGGACTATTGAAGAAGTTGTCAGATTAATTACTCTTATTAGAAGTTGCCTCCACCATCTTGTCTTATTAAATGAATGAATCAAGAACGGTGATCACGTAAAGTGATTAKTACAGTGAGACTAAAAATATGGAAATTGTTTAGCTTGAATTTTTTGATTTTATTACATTACTCACAATCAATTATGGTGTCTAACAGATAGAATATATTAGATTTACCATTGCTCAAAGGTTTCATCGCTTACAAGTTGGTTGGATAGAATTTTTGTRCTGAAAGAAGATGCCATCCCTTGGAAAGATTGTACATTATTCGGCTGATTTATTGCTGGTTTCAGCTGGACTAGCAGGGATAAAAAGAATTTCCGGTTACTCGCCTAGGATAGATTTGATTCCTGAAGAAAACATCAAATCTGTTGCTAAGAAGTACTTGGATTGTGGAGAATGGGTCTTAGATTACTCAGTTGACTTTGCATCTAAATCCTCATATTTCAAGAAATCACCATGATGTTATTAGCATTCATATGATTTATCAATTTGGAGTCTTATAATGATACTTACGCGCTTGATACATTTGTATTCATATACATTAGACTCAGAAAAACAACTATGGAATACCTTATTATGGGAGGGCTGAGAGAGTTCCATATTCCACAGTATGTACTATATACATTAATTATTAAGTGGAAGGGATATTTGTGATTCGTTTTGTTCGTTAATCGTTGGTATATCTTTCTTTACTTTGATCATGAAATTCTCCAATTGTTGTTTGTACACCGAATGCTGATTGTCATCTAGACTTGCTACCAAACCTTCAAGATAATCTATATCCACATTCAATTTTTTACATTGATCGGGATCATCTTTCTCAGAGTTCAAAATTGATAGTAAAAGCGTAATTGTTGGTTCTGCCGAAGATTCTTTATCCGTAGAACTACGAATCAACCCTTTCAATGGATCGGGCATCTTCTTCAAAGCTTGAACTTGGTTTGATATATCTGAGAGTAACCCTTTCAAATGATTAGTATCAGGAAGTCTGTTAGACATATCTTCTTCCATTTTCTTCAGACTATCCGAGGCAGCAATCAATTTGTAATAGTTGTTATATACCAGGGACTTTTGCTCACTATTCAACGACCGGATTTCTCCCGAAAGTTGATTTTGCACTGATAATAATTTCCCCAATGTCGTCTTTTCTAAAATCTTAGTTATCAATTCGTCTTTGTCAAAGCCATCTTGCTCTATTTCCTCAAGATCAATCGTAACGTTTTCTTCTGAAGCAAAAATAGATGAATTGCTCCTACTAGTATCAAACTCCGATGGATCTGCCTCACTGATTGACCCTATGCTATTACGACCTCTAAATGTAGCATTGTCGTTAAAATCTCTTTGTATCGACCTCCTACTGCTTATAATCGAAGGAGTCGCTCCTCCTTCAAGAGACGATCTTGACGACGTTAGAGAAATACTTGAGCCATCCCCCAAATTCCCAGTTGGTGAACCCGTATCCCCAGTTCCTTTTAAACGGTAGTATTGTCTTAATGCACTTCTGTGTTCTTTCGCACTTAATTTCCCATCTTTTACAGGTAATCCTAGTGGATTAATCAATTGTATCGCTGGAACTTCTTCATTTGTTCTTCCTGCTGATTCTGATGACAATCCCAAAGATCCTGTTGCGTTACTAGTTGGCGTTCTAGCATCCATAGTGCTACTTCTTCCTTCCATTTTTAAGACTAAATTCTGACTACTGATTTCTTTCAATAAAACACAAATTACAGTTAGCTGGCCTATCATACACTCTCTAATACAAAAATATGCTCATGAAATATCAACTGTTATCATCGTATCTATTGACAGCTAACTACTCCCGTTATCTATACAATGGACTGGGATATTGAATTTCTGAATACTTAATCAACCGTGCTCCTACATATGCATAAATATGTATAAATATGCACCTTCAAACAAATTCTTTTAGTTCCATCCTAAACGGTACAGAACTCTGAATCTTTACATAAACCTTAACCGTATTGTCTTGTCTTGTCTGTCGCTCTGAACCCTATTTACATTGTGTCTCGGCCTGCCCTATTTGTTTCTTATGTTTTTTTTACCCTGRAAAAGGTAAACAAATGGAAAACAAATCAAGTTCCCTTTTGGGAGAGAGCTATGCTTCCTGTTTATTTGTTTGGAAGATCAGGATGTGATTTATTATTTCGAGGACATAAGATATACTAATCAAATTGATGATTTCATTCTTACATTTCAGTTGTGTTGACAATTTATTTGATGAAATCATATAGTGAATGATTGACAACTGCTTATGTGGACAAAGTATTAGACTACTGAGTTCAAAATAAAAGAGTGAATTTTTAATTGTTGGCTTGATACTTTTATCTCAGCGGCTATAAGGATAACATAATGGAAAGTCAAGAGTATTTAAGTGCGGATTTTGATCCTTCGCGGCTTAGGAAAACAGAACTGTATAGTATTCTGAGTGAGCACGGAATTGATGTTCCCAAAAGCCTAGTGAAAAAAGAACTGCTTCAACTCTTCAATAAACATATTGTACCTTTGAGATCAGATAGTAAACATGTCACCAAGGTTGAAGATCGCAATGAGATAGTTGATGAACGTCCAAGCAGATCAAGATCACCAGCAAGATCTAGAAAGCATGTCAAGCTAGAAGAGCCTATTGAATTGAAACTTAAGGAAGCTCCTAGTTTAGCTCCTCCGGAGACTATTTCTAGACGAACAAGATCGAGATCTCCTGTCGCAAGATCTAGTCATAAGGTTGAAGAGGAAAATGAAGAAACGCTTCATGCACCCAAACGATCTACTAGAGAAAGATCTCCATCAAAGAGAGTTAGTTCAAGAAATTCGGTTAGCCCTGTTAGAAGATCTCCTAGAAAAACATCAGGTACTAAAAAACTAGGCTTGGAAGAAGAACCAGTTTCACCTTCAAAGCGGAAAGTTTCTTCAAGAAAAAGAAAATCAGAAAAAGGTCCTGTTAAAGACTTAGCGCCAAAGAAACAGCAAACAGAGTCAACATTGAAACAAACCAAGTTTGATAGTCCTAGTACGCCACCAAGTGAACCTGATGATGACTTAGCATTTGTTACGAAACATTTCAGTCCTAGAAAGCTTCAAAATCCAGAACTGGTAAATCCAAGTATTAGTTCTGTAGTGGTGGAGGAACCCGTACATGAATCACCTGTTCCATTTGGAAAAGAAGCTGCCCTGCATTCTCCTGTCGCTCAAACAGAAGCTCCTCGAGAGTCAACCAAGGAAGTTAGTTTAGCTGATTATCTGAGAGAAGAGCCTTTGCCAGATAAAATGCCATCTACTCAATCTGAAAGTGTACCTGAATTTGAAAATGGATCTGATGGTGCTGATGATGATGTCGTTGTTATAGATTTACCTGCTGCAACTGCTCCTGCCCCGTTTCTTAAGTCTACTGTAGAACAAGGAACACCAGCGACCAAAAAATCTATCGAAGAAGAAACAAACGAGGTTTCGGCTGACGAAACCAGTAATGGGAGGATCTTAGATTCTATGTCCGCATATGAATTGAAAGACTTAGAGGAAAACATGCTTGTTAGGAACCTTGATCTCATAATAGGTATCCTGATGTTATCATCAGTCATTACTTTTTTCATCTACAGTTACTTGTATCAAGATCTTGTTGGAAACCACATTGAACCTATAATAAAGAACATTTGCTGGGTATATTATCTCATTGCAATCAATTTGATTAAAATAAAAGATTCTGCTTTAGAATTGCTCCTATCATATTATCAGTCAACTACCGAAGTATTGAGCAGATTCTACGATCAAGTCTCTCAATTGATACGACAGTTGACGCAATCCAAACCAAAAAATTTGTATACTGATGAGGACTCTGCAGTTGTAGCTGATTCTATGGTATATATAGTGAGAACAGCGGTTGGYCAGAGACTTCAAAAAATTCGTGAAACCGACATTACTTTGAAGGAAGTTGTGAATAGCGTGAAGTTAGCTATCAAATCCTCTTGGGAAGATTCGAAAGTTAGCGAATTAGTTGATAGAGGCACTGAATTATTGTCTACGTTTTCCGACATTCAAGTAAGGCAAGAAAATGTTTGATTCCTATGACACTTGTTATATAGGGTTCTTTTTTCCACTATGATTTATAGTTTATTAACCAACTGAAAATTTATAGCTCTACGACAACCTCGGGAACATTGTCAACTCCGCCAACATTAAGCTCTACGATATCGGCTCAGTTTACATCAATTCTACCATTGCATACACCATCGATAGAAGCTCCCTCGGCTTTGCAAGAATTGCGAGCGTCAACAAGAGTTTCCTTCTAATTATTGTTTGTTTCCTATTAGTTCTATCAATGATATACATTGGTGTWGTTGCCATAAAGTCATCACAGCTACGGAATAGGGAAGCCTTTGGTGGACCAAAATTGGAAAATGAAGATGAAAAGGTTATTCAGGCTGTCAATAGAATTACCAATGATATTATTGAACTTTTAAGAACAAGGAAACTACTTTCAATTGTGTCTGCAGAAAAAGGTGATGACTCAAAAGTCTCATCGAAAGTTTTACAAGTTCAAGCTAAAGATGCTCTCTTGAAATTTGATGACGAATTTTTAGATTCGCGTAAGATTCTTATATGGAATTTTGCTGTTACGAATGTCAGTGAAACACCAGAAGTTAGGAACGTTCCAGTTGTAGTGAATGGTGAAATTATGAAAGCCTGGGAATGGTCTGGTACAACCGTTAATATTATATGATTTTCTATTGCCAGTAAGATCAGATCAGATCAGAGAAGATAAAAGGATTGGAGGCCGAATGGATTTGAGAGGTTATTAAGCTGTTAGGCATCATTCTATTGATAAAATGATTGGAAATGGCATTTGTTTTATTTAACATGCGGATTAATGCAGAATATCATTTCTCTCAAGTATCTATTGAATGCTTGTTTCTCTGTTCAATCATCGGTCAAACTCCAATCCTCTCCATTCTTATTATCTTGAAACCGGGAAAACTTGATGATTATCAAAACCAAATGATWTTAGAAAATGATTGTTCTACGATCAAAATTGTATATTGTGCGCTCTCAAAATCTGTACATTAGTTGTATACCATGTCGCAAACAGTTTATGGCTTTGGAAATGTCAATAACTGTCTGATTGTCTTATCTTATGTCTTATTATCATCATACTGTGTAAGTCTGCAGAGGATGTGTCTGTTTTATTCAAGTGCCTCAAATCCTGATAAAAGCCGCTTACTCCTCGTACATTTTAAACCCTCATCATGCAAAACATCTCATTCTCTTTTTCTTATTTGCCCTTTCTCAAAAGTTATGAACATGGATACTTATTTCTTAGCTTCAATCTTTTCTTCCAGCTTGGAAATTGACTCTTGTAATGCAACAACATCGGCCACAATCAATGAGTTAGCTGTCTTGAACTCATCTAGTACATAATAGTATGATGAAGCTCCAGCAATTGAAGCACCAAGTAGAAACCCAACGAATCTGTATACACAAGATTATTAATTGTTAGTAAGCTAGTGCTGAAAGTAGTAATAGAGATCTCAAATATCTGCGTTACGTTATTTGGCTTTCTTTGATCAGATCATTATCACATACCCCTTCTTGATTCCGCCTGTTCGGCCYTTCTTTGGTGTAACCACTACTGTTGCTTGATTCAACTTCATTGAAGAAGAAGACAGGAATCTCATGCCTACTTTTGAGGTAGAAGCATTCTTAACGCCTTGTGTCAATTGTCGAGCAAGCATATTGGAAGTGCTGTTGTTATAGTATACTGTCAATTGATGACTTTGTTTTGTCGTCAAAATGAGATTGCTGATAGATGCTGTAGAATAAGAACTATTAATAAGATCACCAATATTTATCAAACTCCAGATAAATTACAAGCAATTGAATTCGAGTAGACAGAATATTATATTATATATCATCGATAGGAGTTTGCCTTACTATTTCAATATAATGAATGATAATTATTTGATACTAACTGTTGAGTATGGAAATTGATTATTACTGGTGGTGAGAATAACACCCATTAACCTCTTTGTTATTGAGATATGCGTAACAATGCACTTTATGCCGGATTGTGCAGTAAAGCACTTCAGGAAGGATATGCCTGAGACACGACAAAGAGGTCAAACCTAAGGTATGAACAAGAGGTCGAAGACCATGACCTGAGAGATAATATTTTTCCTTCTTTGGAGTAACTCCGTATTGTCCTAAACAATGAGATGAAATTTTACGCCAATTATTAAATTTTAATAGTAATCAGAAGTTATGATATTATCTCCAAGCACATCAATTGACGTCTTTATCTTACAAAACATGACAATTTGGACAAGCATAAAGACTTATCCCAATTAGGTGCCAATGGCATGCAGCATCCCACTTCAAACTCGAGCACCGTAATATTTGGTCATGTGATAGTTCTCATTACACTCATATGTCTTCCTCTAATCGTTAAATCTTTACGTATCACAGCATGTTATGACGTTAGAAATTGGTATTAATGATAGCTTAACTATAAAACATATAGCTGATAAATTACTCCAAAGTTGAATTCATTTTTTTCCAAATATTGACCCCATTCTACTGCCATGACGTTTCCAGAAAGGTCGTAGACTACTTTCTCCTGTACTTTTCTTAGAATTCTTATCCCTATCTTTATCCTTTTCTCTCTCCTTTTCTTTCTCTTTTTCTTTATTCGATTTTGAATACTCTGAAATTACACCACTGTGGCTTTTATGTCTATTCATAGGTGGCATTGATAAATTCCAAGAGTCTAGCTTCTGTAGCTCTTCAGCTTTACGAACACTGTCTACTTCTCGCTGCCTTGCTARTAACGAGTCAATACCACCTTGGTCTCTAGAAGTAACTTCTGAAGCTGAAAGTATTTTCTTCAAACCAGGGGTTGCAACTTTAGGCGTAGGAGGAGCCGTTTGAACTTCACTGTCTAGCGTAGACTTTTTACGGGTAGTAGAAACAGAACTATGTTTTGAATCGGGCAAAGCTCCCAATAATGAAGAAACCCGATATACTGGTGTTTCGTCAATTATCTTTTGTCCTGTGATAATAGAGTCTGCACAAATCTTAGCACAGCGTGTTTTATAGAAATTAGGATCTTTATATTGCTCAGGATCAATTTTGTTGTAGCCATCATCACCAGCAAACTTGTAAGATTCTAAAGAGCCAATAGATCTCGTTTCAGATCTGGATGGCGTTCTTGATAAGGAACTTAGCGTTGCTGATGAATCCTGTTTTGATGGACCATGCTTCTCGTCACTGGAAGAAAATGAAGGCAATTCACCGAGTTTATCATCACTGCCATTGGAATCTTTACCAGCGGCCAAAGAATGTGTAGGTGAGACATCATCAGTAAAATTGATCTTAGGTATACTTGAGTTTTCAGGTAATATATCCGTCAAATCTGAATTCACACGAATTACTGGCTTAAGTAAATTAGAAATAGAATCTGTCTTCACTTTAGGATCGATCTCTTCATCCTCTGAATATCTAGTTTCTGTCCGTGAAACGGTTTTTAAACCTTTGTCTTGATACAAGTAAGGGAATAATTGCTTTTCGAATTTGGTCATATTATCCGATGGGACTATGATGACTGGTACCGGTGATTTCATTACCAATCTATCAGATACCAAGAACGACTTTCTGGTTCTTCTCATCATAGATCCATCATTGCGACAGCCAATGACGATTAGAGAAGGAAGGTATAGTTTGTAAGTATCTCTCAAGATTTCATTGGTAGAACCAACACCAATTTCGACTGTTATGGCTACTCTCAATGAATCGTCAAGTAAATGCAACATATAATCTACTATGTCTTTCGCTGTTTTTCTAACTCTTCCTGCTCTCTCATTTTTCCGTAATTGATACATATCACTTGCCCGAGAGACACTTCTCCCAACTGAACCAATACTTCGACTTCTACTTTTTGGATCCCGTGAAAGCGAACGACTAAAACTTCTGCTTGATCTCCTACTCCCTTGGCCTGAAAAATAATCAAGGCTATATCTACGTGGCGCGATATCTCCTGGTGACACAGCAGCAACAATAACAATTCCATCCCCGTCTCTAAGTAGTTTCTTGGCCGTGTAATCTAACGCTGTCCACGTATGTCTTCTACCTGATATATAGACCATGAAAATCCGAGACAAAGGCGAATACTTATAAACGACTGTTTTGATATTATGAGATTCCATGGCTTTTGCAAGCTCTTCTTCAGTTACTTCTTTCTTGTCAATTGAATCTTCATTTCTTGTTTCCTTTTTTGATTCTTCTTTGATCGTATCATCCGTATTATGAACGGGATGTCTGTTAGCAATAATCGGTTGGGGATTATTAATATCTTCTTTATAGAAAGACTTCTCGTTAGGAGAGGTATAATCTGAATTGATAAAGTATGTATGATCATGGTGTTTCAAATTGTCATCTTTATAAGCTACTGCTGAAAGTTCAAATTGTTTATCGAAATCTTGATGCATGACAGTTAATGTACAAGCATCATGTGTTACAATAGGTCTCGTAGGATAGTCCTTCCTTGAAATGCTTTTGATAAATCTATCAACTTCACGAGGACTACCAGGGGATAAGTTTCTTGGTGACGCATAAGGAGATGAACTCATCCCTTCAAATGATGAAAGACTGCCGCGACCACCTTTCGGCGATAGTGATCGTTCATGTGATCTTGAACGATAAAGAAAATCATCGTCATCAAGATCGTCATAATCAAATCTAGGATCCTCATCATCAGAAGGATCAATATAGTCAATATCAACCGTATCAAATGATACTCTTGATTGAAATTTTGATGGTTTTTCTGCTGATTTTTGTCTCTGGAGGAAAGAACTTGATCTTGATTGATAATAATCAATATCATCCATTGGATCAACATTTACAGGACTATGATCATCATCAGACTCTTGAGAGACATTTCCTTCGTCTTGATCTCTCAATCGTGATCTTCTATTGAATGAGTTTGCTCTAAGAATAGAATCATCTTTGTCATTTGATGCTTCAGACTTTGTAGCGTCGAAATTTGGTATCTGGAAAGAGATGGACATCGCAGTTCACCCTTTCTTCTCAGGTTCAACTCAGGTATTCAACTAAATAATCACAATAATAGTTTTCTCAATAGTTGTAAAGCTTCTTCTCTATCACACGTCTTGATTAAGTACCAAAGAAAGAAAAGATGCTTGAACTGGTACAATAATAAGTCAATGAGCTAACTATGGACCTAATGATTCCACTTGCAATGAAACTAAAAACTGTCTACCAACGAATTTCGTATTTTCTAAATTTAATCAGTGTGTTAATAATCACTAACACTAGACAAAATCCTCTACTAGATTCCTTAAAAATAATATATGTAGATCTCGTTGTACTACTAGGTGGTCAGTTATCAGAGCTCCAGTGCTTCAACGGGTGGTATCCTTTCCCTATCAAACAAAACGTTGAGCTTAAAAACAATTGAAACTCTGCTACCAGTTATTGCTGAATGGGGATGCTAAAAGTTGAGCTACTGGGATTATGATTCAATTATTTGCAATATTTTAATAGACAATTTATTTTTCCTCGTTACTAATCTTTTACAATTCACCATCTGCATGTTGATTTCAGTTTCCATTTGCATATTCAAAAGGAAAGAATCATACTAACTGTTTCTTGAGATATGCAGACATACCATTTAAAAGAACACATCAAGGCGAACTATGTCATTAGGAATGACAAAATGTCACAATGTCACGATGTGACAACTATAGTTTGTTGCTGTAAGGGTGATTCCTGATAGCGTGAATTACCATATCGATCAAAGGTATTTGAGAATGAGAGCATTAGAGGGGGAAGTGAAAGATAAATTAAATAGCTTCTGTAGGACGAATAGTTCTTTACTGTAAATAAGCTTTATGTCTGTAATGTGAATTGAATGGTTGATATACCTATCTAGCTATTCCTGATTTCCTTAGAGGACTATTTCGTATGCTGTTCAATGTCACGTTATAATGTTGTGACGGAGGTTGACTTGCACAAGAAGACACTATCAATGCTGATTTACGTTACTACTATTTCTAGATCTTGTAGTTTATGCATACTCAAAACGGGAAACAGAATTTCTCAAAAAAAAAAAGAAAAAGAAGGAAGAAAAAAAAACTAGATATCTTGATTTAGGCGAGAACTCGAGCTATGCTCTCACCCAGGCTCATCAGCAGCTGACTACGAACAATTAAAGTTCATCCGCGTAATAAGCAGTAATCTGCATATATTGAGGAGCCTGCGTCAGAGATTATTGATTACGCTATTGTTTATAAACTCCATCTCATTACTGATCGGAGTGAATGCTACCTCAATGATATAATGCAGAGGACAAGCTTAGTTATTTCCTATGGTTCGACGGGAATTGTATGGGACATAGTTGGATACTAACGGGTATTAATAGTTGAAGACCATTACGTTACGTTCGATAAGGATTTCCAAAATAATAGTTAGGAACTGCCTGTCTAATATCACTTGGGTAGATAGATAATTGATGACCTAATTGTTTCTGATGTTATTGTTTCTGAGAACGATAATATCAAATAAGCTCTAAAACTAATCAAGAATCATTCATCAAAACAGCAGTTCGAAATACTTTAGAGAAAACGTATTGATTGATTCTGTGATCTTGAGATATCAATGATCTGGGCAGATTTCTTCAGCAGAGTCTGGCAATATTTGATTTCACTGATATGGCATTATGAACTTGAGTTGACTATAATAGGTCTTCAAAATGCTGGAAAGACGTCTCTCCTAAACGCTATCACAGGTCAGCCGTTTGAAGAGAATTCAATTCCTACAATTGGGTATCAAATGCAAACTCTGAAAATAAACAATCTATTGGTTCGCTGTTGGGATATGGGAGGTCAAACCCGTTTTCGCAAGCTATGGGAACTGTATTGTAGGAGCTCAAATGTAATAGTGTTTGTATTTGATGCTTCAGATCCTATTTTGATTCCTGTTGCTCAAAAGGAACTTCAAAATATATTATCTAAACCGTCCTTAGCAGGTATACCTACATTGGTTCTGGCTAACAAGAATGATTTAGAAGATGCTTGTGTCTGTAAGAACACAGTGGGTATAATAGACGCGATGAAACTTGATGAAATAATAGAAATGGAAGCAGAAACTCAGACTCCGAGGCAAATTTCTTGCTTCTCTATCTCTGTAAAGAATGGTGATAATATGGGGCAGGTCCTCGAATGGTTATTGTCAGTTGCGCAAAAAGAACAACGGGATAATGCAGAAACCTGAATTTGCAACGCCCTCTTTCAATTAATAAAGCTTTGAAAAACTTGTGGTCTCATGGTATCTGTTTCATTGGCCCTATGTTTTCTCATTGTTTCTTGAATGCCATCAAGAGCCCTAGGCTCCAAAGAAACTTCGACAGTTGAATCCATTGACAAGGACATGAAAACTCCCAGGGTCTAAAACCTGGAATTCATTGATCTATTTCACTTCTCTAGATGAAGATATCCACTATAAGGCGGCCCCCGCTTTAGTGCCGGCCTAACGCCATACTCATCGAATTTGAGTCGCATGATCTTTTTATGTCCACCACTACATTATTTGGCGATCGTCATAAAACTTAGAATTGATTCTAATTCAATTTTACTCCATTAGTTAATATAATAAAGCCYTGTAGTCAGGTTAATTGTTGCAATATATTGCGAATGTTGGATGTTTTTGTTGATAGATATTTTAGTCATTATGGGATATTATAAAACACTCGAGGGTACAGAATGGCAGAGATTAATATACCACCTGCTGAAGAAACTCAAGTTTGAGTTATTTCACCTTCCTAAATAGGAAGCCAATAGACTTAAACTTAAGTTTTTGTGTGAATAAATTATGACATTTTTCTATGAAAAGAATGACTATACTAACTATTTCATATTTATTAATCTTGAAATATTAATTRCTATTATTTTGAAGCTGAAAAGGAGATTATTTGACAGTAGGAAGCTCATGTGCTAGTTATTTGGTGAGCATTCTGTCCCACATAGAATGATTATTAAGCTTTGTATTTAGAGTTCAAATCCTAAATATACTGTAACTAACCTTATTTCTTTTGGTCCAAATCAATGGAAGTCAGAGCTCGAAGAGAGATTCATACTAACTCTTTCAGAAATCTTCTCATGTTTGAGAAGCGTATGGACTTATAAAGATTCAAGGCATATTCTCAGTTGCTTCGTTTACCCATTCATTGCAAATGCCCTTGATTTTCCTGTACTATTGTATATTATATCATGAGAAATCAGCAGACAATGACTATTGACTCAATGCAAGTTGATATTGTAGGGTCATGAGATTGATATACAGTTGATAACCGCTCTTCGAAAACTCRTCTTTTGGATCACAGGGTTCTATGACTTCCCATTGGTTGTTTCATAACAATGTTCCTCAATCTTTGCGAGAAGGGCGTCTGGTGTAGTTGGTTATCACATCCGCTTAGCATGCGGGAGGTCCCCGGTTCGATTCCGGTGTCGTCCATTTCTTTTTATATCTTTTTACTCCTTATGAGCGATTTTGATAAAGAAAAATCAGTATTTCTTTGACGAAGAATAAGCAAATACTTTAATCCCTGTAGTTGTTTAGAGGCTATGTTGTTATCTTGCTGATATATTCCAATACCGTTCGTGAAGATTCCAGTTTGGACAAGTATCTCTCTGAGATCAAGAAGGATATGACTAACATTGAAGAACCATTAAATCAAATATCTTTTTATTTTATGGAAAGTAAGTTGATTGAGTTTGTTCTCTGGAGTTACACCTAATTCTTGATGTGGGAGAAGTGCATGGGTATCCTTGACTGTTCCCCTTGAAGTGAATCTGCACGGTATTATACAACTACTTCTACCAGTTGATTGTAGAGAGTATATCAATGGTTCATTAGGAGTATACAGAACCGTCAGAACTTACCAGCTTGAATTGTTTGCCATCGAAATAGACGTCTGATGTAAGATAGTCTCATACATTGTYTATTATTTCCTTTTCATATGCTGTAAGACTAATCAACATGAACATTGTTACTGGGCACTTTACCAGTATCTTTATCCATCGTCCCAGTTGAACAAAACATAATAATGTACCTCAATGAAACTTATAAAGTAAAACTTGTCATAAGCATGAAATAGAAATTATATGATCAATCTCTTAGCGTAAAGAAGTAAGGAAGCAATAATCTTGATTTACCTGCAGGCTTTGAAAGTCAAATGTACACCTCAAAGCATAAATACATTACCCCCCAACATTGCCAGTGTAACACATAGCTATACATTTCTTACTACTTGAGCCACGTGACCAGATTAACTTTTAACTTTCAACTATTTAGTATTCCTTTTTKTACCTTCTATATATGCTATCTTTTTTATTTTATTTTACCTCGATGATTATTTACACTCATTATTTTCTTTCAGAATAATAATAAGAAAAAGGAGAAGAATAGAGAAGAGTAAGAATTCTAATATAATTCTTCATTGTTTCTGGTGTTCATTTTATTTTACTGAATAGTAAACGATTAGACAGTAACACCTGCGAAATGTAMTTGTCCCTTATAAACCCCCTATTATGGGACTCTATAGAATCGTTCTATCAGTGATTATATGTTGTTTTTCTTCATAAGCGCCATTGGCCATTATATAGCTATCTAATGATATATAAGAGGAATAATAAAGTAAGATAAGCAGCTGGACGCTAGGTTATTTATARKAGAATAATGTTTCACCAACAAGTAATATTTAGTAGTTCTTTGTTGGTAGTTCTTCGTTGGTCTACATGTGTAAGGGCCTTCACATGTAAGGATTACTATATGCATGAATATGCATGAATATGCATGAATATGAATTCTATCAGAAACATCTCTGAAACGAGATAGAACCGAGAACATTGTTTATTGTTTTGAATTGGTTTTGATTATTTATTTGATTATTTGTTTTAATTGTTACAAATAGGTATAAATATGTGTATATTTTACCTATATAATGTTTTGGAAAGGATCAAGCTTGTGAATGATAAAAGGTCTCCRTGTAACTGAAGGTTAGAATGCAAAAACCTTATAATACTTTGTAACAACCAGCTATGCATTACTTATTACTAAACCACGTGACCTTTCACGTGACACATTGGCATTTCACATTTATCTATATTTCTATTTGTACCTTTTATATATATATACTATTTACTTCGCTGATTATTTACTCTCATTCTTCTCTTTCTAATTAATAATAATAAGAAGGAGAAGAAGGAAAAAGAGTAAGAGTTCTAATACAATTCTTCAATTTTTCTTAAAATTCATTTTATTTTACTGAATGATGTATGATCAGACAGTAACATACTCCCAAACTTGGGCGTCTGGTGTAGTTGGTTATCACATCCGCTTAGCATGCGGGAGGTCCCCGGTTCGATTCCGGTGTCGTCCACTTATTTTTAGAATTTTTTTATATATAGCTCTTTCTCTTATCAAATTGTTCAATTTGACGAGCCTTAGAAGCTAAATAATTAATTGATGATCCGAAATAATTACCCCCAACCTTAAGAGTAAAATACCCGTAGAAACCAAGACTTTCAGGAATATGTCAGAAAGAGTGAGAAAAAAAAAATTCATAAAGGGTCCCGGTCCCCCCATAATCCGGTGGAAAATCAAAAAAACCAATACCAAACTGTAGAAAATTATACCACTTCTAGAACAATATCTTTCAATTGAATAATTGAGAAAATTCAGTTCATTGATTTTCATAATTTTATTGTTGTTTCCCTCAATCAATTGAAGGATCATCTCTTCAGGCAAGAAACACACGTTTGATTGCATATTATTTTCAGGTACCAACCAAAAGTTGAAACAAGAACCTGAATTATTCATGCATTCTCCCTATCGATTGATGAGATATGGAACTATATTTACTATTGCCATTGACCATGTCGCCCACGCTTTTTCCGCTTCCTGATTGAAAATCATATGTATTCATACATGCACTCAACTGTTTAAGAATTAACTATAGTATAAAGAATATTGTATTGAACTCTTCAGATCTGTTGTGGCAACGAATCCAGTTGTTAAACGCAATCAAATTTCATCTCATCTGAATCATCCTGCATGAATCCATGAGCTAAAATGTATCAGACCTTGTCATTGATTCTCTTGCCCGGCAGAACATTCATTCAATTTCTGCGTTGACAGTTCCTTCTTTCAAGCAACTTGGTTCAGTCAGTTATATACTATCTATATATTATATTTTTCTTATACTTGAACTGCATACCTACTTTTATTTCTCCCAAATCGTCATGTAGTCTCAGTCATAAAGCCACACACTAAAACATCATCTCATCATGTAGTCTCAATTCACCCGTCAACCATCGGTCTTCAACCATCACCTTGGGAATGATCCTAAATGATCCTAATCTCATACCAACGTCTTCAACAACCAAAATCGAAGCCAACCAAAATCATCTATCTGCTTTGCTTATTTTTATTAATCGTAATAATTATTAAAGCCGTCTCATCATTCCCAAATTATCTCTTTCCATTGATTTGCCGGCTGCATCAACTCGTGATTTCTAGCACTCAACCCCCACCCCAAAAAGGATAATAACACAAAGCTTATTATTTCCAATTGTAATTGTAACCTTTTAAGTATAGTTTTATAGTTTATGAAATAGAACACACCAAGTATTCTTCTCCTTGTTTTCCCTTCCAATGATCTCGATGATGAACACTGGAAGATAAATAAATGTTGAACAACTTATAACAAGGACTCTTAAATTTTTTAATTAGTTTTCTTTGATATTTTTGTTAATAAAAATAACAACGGTAATAAATACTTTCAGGAAATTATAGTATAGACTTGTAATTAGTCTATTATAAGAACCTACGGCTAATTTCCTCAATTGCTAGACAAGGAGACCAATTAGTATACATAAATATCTTGATTATAACTGTCTATAACAATGGCCAGCGAAAACACATTCTCAGACTTCAAGCTCTCAACAGAACTTCCAACATGGAAGGTTTTGAAGGATTTATATGAAAGCCAAGGTAAAAGTATTGTTGCTAAAGAAGAATTTGCTAAAGATCCTAAGCGATTCGAAAAATTCAGTAAGACTTTCATCAATTTCGATGGATCTAAGATTTTGTTTGATTATTCTAAGAATCTTATCAATGAAGAAGTTCTAGCTTCTTTAATTCAATTGGCTAAAGATGCTAAAGTTGAGGACTTAAGAAATGCTTTCTTCAAGGGTGAAAAGATCAATTTCACTGAAAATAGAGCTGTTTATCACATTGCTTTGAGAAATCAAGCTGGAACTCCTATGTATGTTGACGGGGTTAATGTCCAGCCTGAAGTTCAAAGAGTTTTGGACCATATGAAGGAATTTAGTGAAGCAGTTAGATCAGGTGAATGGAAAGGTTATACTGGTAAATCTATCACTGACATTGTTAACATTGGTATTGGTGGTTCTGATTTAGGTCCTGTTATGGTCACCGAAGCTCTAAAAGCTTACAGTCAAAGAAGCCTCASCGTTCATTTTGTTTCTAACATTGATGGAACTCATATTGCCGAAGTTTTGAGATCCATTGACCCTGAAACTACTTTGTTTTTGATTGCTTCAAAGACTTTCACCACTGCTGAAACTTGTACAAACGCTAACACTGCTAAGCAATGGTTTTTAGAATCTGCTAAGGRTGATGCCCATATTGCCAAGCATTTCGTTGCTTTATCTACCAACGCCACTGAAGTTGCTAAATTTGGTATTGATGTCAAGAACATGTTCGAATTTGAGAACTGGGTAGGTGGAAGATACTCTGTTTGGTCTGCTATTGGCTTATCTGTTGTTTTATACATTGGCTATGACAACTTTGTTGAATTCCTAAGGGGTGCCGAAGCTGTAGATCAGCATTTCCTGAACACACCTTTAGAAGAAAACATTCCTGTCCTTGGTGGTTTATTAAATGTATGGTACAACAATTTCTTTGGTGCCCAAACTCATTTGGTTGCACCATTTGATCAATACCTTCACAGATTTCCTGCTTATTTACAACAATTGTCCATGGAATCCAACGGTAAATCTGTCACTAGAGGTAATGTTTTCACCGACTACGAAACCGGAACCATTTTATGGGGTGAACCAGCTACCAACTCCCAACATTCCTTCTTCCAATTGGTTCATCAGGGTACTAAATTGATTCCTGCCGATTTTATCTTAGCTGCTAAATCACACAACCCAATTGCCAATAACTTGCACCAAAAGATGTTGGCCTCTAACTTTTTTGCTCAAGCTGAAGCCCTTATGGTTGGCAAACCTGAAGAGCAAGTTATTGCCGAAGGTAACAAAGGCGGTTTGATCCCTCACAAGATCTTCCAGGGTAATCACCCTACCACTTCTATTTTAGCTCAGAGTATCACTCCTGGTACTCTAGGTGCATTGATTGCGTACTACGAACATGTTACTTTCACAGAAGGAGCTATTTGGAATATCAACTCTTTCGATCAATGGGGTGTTGAATTAGGTAAGGTACTTGCCAAGGTTATTGGTAAGGAACTTGATTCTGAGGGACCTGTTGAGACTCATGACCAAAGTACCAAATCTTTGATCAACCAATTCAAGGAATGGGCTTGAACAATTTTTTGGTTTATTACATAGGATACTTGAAATCTTGTTTATTATGAGTTGTTTTTTTCGAACTTCATCGATGAATATAATATTAAAAGTTATTAATTAAATCTAGTAGACATTTAGGTATTTAGAGTACAGAGCAACAATGTTCGTTCCAATCTTATATATAAGCATCATTGTGATATGATTATTAAAAAGATTATTATTGTATTACTTCACTTCTGAGTAAGAAGCAGTACTATAATACTATTATACATTATTCATCAACTAACTGTTTTCTTATCCAAACCATCATCCTTATCATAACCAGAATCTGTTCGTACTACATTTTCTGTCTCTTTGCTTCAGGTGAATTCTCCGACATAGTTCGTTTATTCGCTGTTGTTTCTTCATTACTTTCATTCCCAACACCAGAAAAATTACCTCTGGTAAACCAACTGGTTTCACTATTCTTCTTTGAATTAATTGACTTCTCTTCTGGGGCTTTCAGTTGAAACCCATCGCCTCCTTCAAAAGCTATAGTAGATGAAGGCGTTGATAAACCAGATAGTGTGCTAGCAATAGTGGCATTATTACTGGAGTTGAAATGAACGGTACCATTGTTTCCCAAACGAGCTTGCAAACTTTTACTGATCTTACCTCTTGTTTTAGCATCAACAGTAACAGTCCGAACTCCTTTATTACCTAATCCTGACCCATTTGCAACGTCTATATCATCATCATCGTCAACACTGTAAGATGCAAGGTACCCAACATCACTTGATTCTTTCACAGAATCAAGCTTTACTCTATTAGAAGCTTTACGTAGCTCACTCATAGAAAACTGTTCTTTATACTTCCTAGCTCGTTTCCCACCTCTCTTTTTCGATGGATTTTCAATAGGTATAGGAAGAGCCTTATCTCCTTGGTTTTCAGGTGGTGTCAGTAGATTTTCCAGTTTTTTCTCGATTTCAGTTCTATACATTTTCCCTAAATCTCCATTCTTTGGTTTCGATAAATCAATACGTGCTGCAAGAACAAGCTTACCAGAGATAATACGCATGGCTTGTCTCCTATATTCAGCAGGTATTTTCTGTACTAGTTCCGAATGATATATGTAACCTTCATTAACATTGCTTCTGCTGACTCCTGTATTGATCTCTCGTTTTACACCAAGCGATGGTAAATTACATGCTGGAACTTTCGCAAGATTGAATAAACCTCCTGATATCCCTACCAACTGAGCAGCAGTCCTAGAACCAACTATTGCAGTTATGTTGGGGGCAAATATATGCAATCTTGACGCAACGTAAGAAATAATCTTGGATTTAACTTCGGATAGGGTCAGAAGAATATTACATGCCAACAAGACCTTATAAAACAGTTCATCAGACAATTCTGTACCTTTTGACTGAAAAGCGGACATTGTTACTACCATTACAATAGAACCTTGTAAAAACTTTTTTAACTCTTCGCTCAATTCAGAAACCTTGGAAACATCTTTCTTGATTACTTTCACTGCTGATGCATAATCAGAAGGATTGAGTATTAGTGTCTCGAGCTCAGGGAAACATACACTGTATTGTTTCCTTATATATGTGTCTAATTCTATTTGTTCGGAATCAATTTTTACTGCCAGCGCATTTGATTCAATAATCAGTTGATACTCTGGATTGGATTCAATAACTCCGTCTAATGTTAGTTCAGGGTTACAAACGAATTTATCAATCTTCCGGAGAATAGGTATTAACTGTTCAACCAACTTAACAACACTAGGTAACTCAACTAATTGTGTACATTTTGACAGACTGGATAAAATAGCTTCATATTTATTGCTCTTTTCATCAGTATCAATCTCCATCTGCTGTGCAACGTCTTCACGGTCCTTATCATTCCCATCATCACCGGAGGGCACTGCCTTCTCCCCTTCGCCACTCGCAGCTTCTTTGATTAGAGACTCATCATTTTGAGCAGTTTCCTCGTTATCAGAGRAAACATCGGAGTCTAAATCAGAGCCTAAATCAGCTAAAAGTTCATCAGTAAGCGACATTGAAGTAGTAAGAAAGAAAATTCAGCAAGCAGTATATTTATTTGCACTTCACTCTAATCTTACCTCAGAGAATCGATATCAAGCATAGATCGGTTGAGATCGTTACGAAAATATCTCCCAACTTTTAGAGCAATCAGATACTTAAAATGAAATTTCGTTATTCACTATAATGTATGATCAAAGATAAGTAGATAATAATGTGCCTCAAAGTGCTATTTGATATTAAAGAGTGAGCAAAAAAGTAATAAAAGGAAGAAACTTTACATGTGCAATATGCATGAGCATGTAGATAGAGCATATTGAGGCATGTAGTGTTGAAAGTAATTGAATTTGTCAATTCCATTGAATAAAGACATGAGTTAATGATAATGTTTTGAAAACACTGACTTATGTTTTATGGACCAAAAATCTTGAGGAAGCATAACCTCTTGAGTCGCTGAGACTAGTTACTAGGTATTGAACACAGTCAATACCTAGTACGAGAATGGATGTTCAGGATTAGAGTTGCTTGTAGATTTCATTAGCGCATACTAGTAGAATTTTGGCGTCTTAGAAAGAGTTACGACTTCATTTTTCATACATCTAGTACCAACCTCACAACTTCATTTCAAGGATAGGTATTTACGGAAATAGATTTACTACAACTACAGTGAATGTTTCACTTTTTCAGTTAACTGAATCAACAACACATTACAATACAATACATCTTTTGTATTGCGGCAACATATGCTTCACCTTCATCAATAATCGATAACATCATCAATAAATATGTACGGCCCGTACTCTATCTCATTCTCAACTCATATTCTACTTTTCATTCCTTCTTAATTACAATCAACAAATACCTACTATTTACTCCTTTTACTAATCTTAAAGATTGTCTATTACTCTTTCCATTATTATATCTTCGTTGAGGCTGCCTTTGCTTTCTCCTTCTGATCCCAACCCCGTCCGAATCCTTATCCACCTTACTTCATCTCTCAGCTCATGTTTATCTCCCACCTGCCCCCAAAATATTACATGTACAAGTATTGGCCAACCTTCCTCTTATAGGAAAAWTTTTCAGATTCCTATTTAAGAGTGGAAATTTTTAGCTGCATTGTCGTCGAAATCGAAAAAGTATGTGAATTCAGTACGGTGAGAGTGAAGATTGGAATAAGAATGACTCAATTACGGAAACTTTGGATGAAGTAGCATTGATGTAAGCACGAGAGAATAAAAAACAGTCCTGAGTAAACATATGAGATTTCTTGTTGTTTCATAATAGAAATAAATGGGAAAAGTTGAAGGTTTTATGTAGCTTGATTGGGACTTTAGATTCTGATTAATTATTCTGCTTAAACATTGACTAAGGATAGATTAATATAATCGACAGATTAGTTTAGTTTTTCTAGTGAATTAGTCATCGGTAGTTTGTTGTTTTGATTAAATAAAATTAGACTGTTTCACTGGTTATATATATGCAACGGAGATTGATTCTTGGATTAAATCGTGCTGTTGGTATTCACAAGAGGAGTGCGTGTATTCCCAGTAATAGTGTTAATAATTGTATCACATCGAAAGTAAGCAATAGAAAAGAAAAGAAAGGAAGGAAGGATCTGCAAAAGCCAATAAGAACTAAATATCATACTTTTAAGTTACCAGTCTGTAACAGGTCATTAACAATTTCATCAATAGGTCTTTATTAAATCAAAATCCACTATAAGGAATATTTCCAGTTCGTCCATAATGTCACAAGAAGAAAAGAAAGTGGCTGAACAAGTAGCTGCTGCAATTCTTGAAAAGAAGGTTAAAACAGCAAAAGAGATTGAAAAAGAGAAGAAGAAAGCAGAAAAACTAGCAAAATTTCTTGCTAAGCAGAAAAAGAATCACGATGCTCAAGCTGCCCAATCTGCAGCTTCTGGTGGTAGCAAGAAAGAGAAGAAACCAAAAAAAGTTGCTGAACCAATTCCCGAATTTACTGATACAACCGTACCTGGCGACAAAAAAGTGTTAGTTTCATTAGAAAACCCAGCTTTGAAGGCTTATAATCCTGAGATCGTTGAATCCTCATGGTACGAGTGGTGGGATAAGCAAGGATTTTTCAAGCCCCAATTTACAGAAGATGGTGCTGTTAAGCCTGAAGGAGTTTTCTCTATACCTGCACCCCCACCAAATGTTACAGGTGCTTTACATATTGGACATGCTTTAACAATTGCTATTCAAGATTGTCTTATTCGTTTCAATCGTATGAAAGGTAAAACTACTTTATTTTTACCAGGATTTGATCATGCAGGTATTGCAACTCAATCTGTTGTTGAAAAAATGATATGGGCTAAAGAAAAGAAAACTAGACATGATTATGGTAGAGAAAAATTTGTTGAATTAGTATGGAAATGGAAAACAGAATATCATGCTAGAATCAAAGGTCAAGTTAAGAGATTAGGTGCTTCATACGATTGGTCTAGAGAAGCATTTACTCTAGATCCAAACCTAAGTAATTCCGTTATTGAAACTTTTGTAAGATTACACGATGAAGGTGTTATTTATAGAGCAGCAAGATTAGTTAATTGGTCTGTTCATCTGAATACTGCCTTGTCTAATTTAGAAGTTGATAATAAGGAAATTCCCGGTAGAACATTGTTATCAGTTCCTGGATATGATGAAAAAGTTGAGTTTGGTGTTTTAACATCATTTGCTTATCCAATCAAAGATTCCGATGAAAAGGTTATCGTTGCTACTACTCGTCCGGAAACAATGTTTGGTGATACTGGTATTGCTGTTCATCCTAAGGATCCTCGTTATACACATTTGCATGGTAAATTTGCTCGTCACCCATTTATTGATAGAGATATTCCAATTATTCTTGATGATGAAGCTGTTGATATGGAATTTGGTACTGGTGCTGTGAAGATTACTCCTGCTCACGATCCCAACGATTACAACACTGGTTTACGTCATAATCTTGAAATTATCAATATTCTTACTGATGATGGTTTATTGAATGAATCTTGCGGTCCTGAATGGGTTGGCATAAAGAGATTTGATGCTAGAAAGAAAGTTTTAGTTGAACTAGATAAGAAAGGTTTGTTAATTGGCCAACAAGACAACGCTATGACTATTCCTTTATGCTCAAAATCTGGTGATATCATTGAACCTTTATTAAAACCTCAATGGTGGGTTTCTCAGAAGCAAATGGCCTATGATGCTTTAGATGCTGTGAAACAAGGAAAGATTACTATTACTCCCAAGTCTTCAGAAGCTGAATACTTTTCTTGGTTGGAAAACGTTCAAGATTGGTGTATCTCTAGACAACTCTGGTGGGGTCATAGATGTCCAGTTTATTTTGTTAACATTGAAGATGAAGTTGAACAAGATAAGAATGACGGCCAATGGTGGGTCGCTGGTAGAACATATGAAGAAGCAGAAGAGAAAGCTAAGGCTGCATTCCCTGATAAATCTTTTGTTCTAGAGCAAGATGAWGATGTTTTGGATACTTGGTTCTCTTCTGGATTATGGCCTTTCTCTACTCTTGGCTGGCCTGAAGACACTGAAGATATGAAACTCTTTTATCCAATGTCTATGTTAGAAACTGGTTGGGATATTTTATTTTTCTGGGTTTCTAGAATGATTATGCTAGGCATTAAAATGACCGGTCAAATTCCTTTCAAAGAAGTATTCTGTCATTCTCTTGTTCGTGATGCTCAAGGAAGAAAGATGTCTAAATCCTTAGGCAATGTTGTTGATCCTTTGGATGTTATTTCTGGTATTTCTCTTAAAGATTTAGGTGACAAATTATTAGTTGGTAATTTAGATCCTCGTGAAGTTGAGAAAGCTAAAGCTGGTCAAAAGATTAGTTATCCTAATGGTATCCCACAATGCGGTACTGATGCTTTAAGATTTGCTTTATGTGCTTATACAACTGGTGGTAGAGATATCAATTTAGACATTTTAAGGGTTGAGGGCTATAGAAAGTTCTGTAATAAGATTTACCAAGCAACCAAATTTGTGCTTATGAGATTAGGCGATGATTATGTTCCATCAAAGGAAGCTTCTTTGTCTGAAAATGCTAGTTTGGTTGAAAAATGGATCCTTCATAAACTAACCAAGTGTTCAGAACAATTGAATAAGACACTAGATGAACGGGATTTCTTTAATGCTACATCTTCTATCTATAACTTTTGGTTATATGAATTATGTGATGTTTACATTGAGAATTCTAAGTATCTTATTTTAGAAGGAACTGATGCTGAAAGAAAATCCGCTAGAGATACTCTTTACACCTGTATTGATTCAGCATTGAAGTTGATTCATCCATTTATGCCCTACGTTACTGAGGAAATGTGGCAACGATTACCAAAAAGACCTGGTGACGAAACTCCATCAATTGTTGTTGCTAAGTATCCAGAATATATTAAGGAATTCGATAATTCTGAGGCTGAAAAGGCTTATGATTTAGTTTTAGAAACCGTTAAAAGTGCTAGATCTGTGTTCGGTAGATACGGTATTCAACATAGTGGTAAATTATTTGTTCAAGCTGGCAATGAAACTGTTTATAATAATCTTGCCAATCAAAAGGCAAGTATTGTTTCACTAATTAAGACGATTGAAGATTTCACTGTGTTGAAGGCTGAAGAAGCTGCTCCTGAAGGTTGTGCTTTAGATGTTGTTTCTCCTGAATGTACAGTTTATGTTTTAGTCAGAGGACAGATTGACTTAGACGCTGAAATTGTTAAAGCACAAGGAAAACTTGAAAAGCTTGAGAAGCAAAAAGTTGGCCTAGAGAAATCAATGAACTCAGATTTTGCAGCAAAGGCTAGCACTGAAGCTAAAGAATTAAATGTTAAACGTTTAGAAACTCTAGACGCAGAAATTGAAGGTTTCAAGCAAATGATTGGTAATTTAGAACAGCTTAAGTTGTAAATAGATAAAAGTATCAATTTTTGTATAAGTAAACTGAAAATACTGTGTTTTCTTTGGTATTTGAGTTAATGTATAGTAGGTGCGTCAGTCGTGGCTTGGTATATCTATAGATTATTAGCAAGAATCAGTAAAACTATATGTGAATGTTACAATTCTAGAAAAGCAGTGTTTATGCGCATTACAGATAGGAATTGCATATATTGCAAAATGCATTATGGCTATATTACAGGTGATCACATCCTCATCTTCACTCGTATTCGTATTCACACGTCACCTAGAACTCACTACTCCTCAATTTAATTAAGTTGTTAATCTTTCCATATCAGTTTATTATTGATATTTTTTGCAATTGCTTTTCTCATTCGTTTATGAATTCTCTCGATAACAACACCAGCTTCGTCTATTACTGCAAGTAGGTCATATTCAGTAAAAGAGCCATTTGATTCACAAAAAAGTAAATCGCTTACTTGACCATCCTTCAGTTCGTATCCAATCACATGAATTGATTTCGAATCACTCATTTCCGTTTGATCTGGATTTATAACTAGTCTATCCTTGATATTCTCTGTCGTATTATTATCTTTTAATGATATCACTACAGCTCCAAACGATACCCTTAATGGAATATTACCATTGATGAGACWTAAGAAAATGCTATTGATGCCTGTGGCTAGTTCTCTTGCGGTCTGGAATTAAAGAAAGGAAAGCATCGTTAGCAGCTAGTAAAGTGAATAGTCACAGGGCGGAAAATATCATTGTGCCAAAAGTAATACTTACAAAATCAACCAGTTCACCCGTTTCAAGGAATTGGACGACAATCTGAATTAATGCCCGTGGGTATTTTTCTTTTAGTATCACATTAGAAACAATAGCCGCAAGCTTTTGTTCTAATAAATGCTCTCGTGTAGCTAGAATAATAATCCTGTTAGTATTATATTCTTTGTTCCCAATTATAATTTTATAGAAAAAAAACTGAAGTGGAAATAAATGCCTAAGGAATATGTAAGACCATTCACTAAACACTCAGTAATAGAACATACTAGGAAGTCCAACAGATGGACGCACAATAACTTCAATAGCAGCTTCTGTTGGTCGCTCTTGCCTTGATTTTGATTCAATTGGACCAGAAACTGAACAGATGACTCTTGTAGGTCCTGATTCTAATACACAAGAGCCATCGACGGCTCCTAGTCTAGACAAAAGTATTGAATCTTTTGTCGACATTTTATGCAAATTATTCACAAAAATCAGTAAAATAATAGATCGTTGAAGAAATCGAAGGATCAATTTTGAATGAACAAATAAGTTTCAGTAAAAGCTTCGATAATCAATTATCAGTGAAGAAGCGGATAATCTTACGAGAGGAAGAAAAGGACGATTTGAATATTTTTGTTTTTGCTGGAATATTTCTGTCCCATATCGAATAGGCAAAATAATACAATCATGTATATTTACGTATCATTTGCATATGTTGCATATTTATACATACTTGATCAATCTTTTATGTTGCTTGTTGACAAGTAACTGTTTGAGAATGAGAAGAATGAGGCTGTATGCTTTAGGTAAATTGCAAGGTAGTTAAATACATTAAATATGAAACTGCTGCTATTCACCTATGTAGGTGAATTAAGAAAAAATAGGAACCAGTACGCAAGATAATGTTTGCTCGTCAATTGATCATTAAAGGGAAGATAGAGTTAGGCTATAAACCTACAGAGACTAAAGGATTAAACTTAAATGAGCAGGAGCAAAGTTTATAATTAACAGTATGTAATAGCTGTGAAAGTGAAATGACATACAGAAAATAGAGGCAGACTGTTCTATAAAAAGCTTGGTCAAAACTCTACTACATTATCTTGAGTCATTGATGAGGTTGATCCTCGAAAGCTCCAGAAAGATACTGTCTACGCTAAAGTTCAATAAAGTTCCTTGCATGGAATTGATGCATACATAAACCCCAAGTTCTAGCTTTTTGAATGACGAATCCCCTTATCCAATACATACTCTACTGTTGAATTACAACAGAAAAACAATATTTGTACTATTATCAAACAATCTGATGGTTGGAAAGTAACCATTCCTGTTTTACACTATTATCAGAAAGTTTGACAGAATATCCCAACCTGCAGAACAATGCATCATATCTACATATTTCTTCAACCTTATCTCCACTCTTTCTCCTCTTTTATTATCTCTTTTAAATGCATACCCTTTTACTATATTTCCACTATACTTGCTAAATATGCTAGTAAATATCCTCTCCTCTAACTAACAGAATAGAAAAACTTTACTGAAATCTATATTTCACTCTATATAGATGACTGTCGCTTCTTAGTCACTAATCACTGTTTACCATTCATTCTGTTCTAATACCCATTTTCCCTCGCCAATGCTACTAAAGTTCTCCACCAGAATGGAATGAACGAACTATATCCTTCCTATACCCGATTCGGTAAAAAGAAGTTTTCTGGTAATAAATTTATTTCTCCGGTATTAAAGCAAGATTAGCATGAATCATTGCTATCTCTATATAATCATTTATGTGTATGTGCACTCAAGTACTTTCTAAGAGAAGAAAATATATTATTGGTTGAGTTATTTGATGACGTTACTGCGTTTCAGATGAGGTGTAAATGTTACTCGAAACACAACAAAAGATTTAGAACTTGAGAAGCACTGATTCTTATTTTACCTACTCACGGACTATCAATAGAGTAGAAAAATAAGCAGGCCCAAGAACAGTTTAATTAAAGCAGAGTTAAATCAGTTACTTGGTTCTCAAAACCCTTATTTCTTGGAGAAAGCTTCTAATGATGAGGCGAACGTGACATTGATAGAATAAGGTAAAGAATTTGAAAGAAGAAGGCATAGTCACAGTAATTGATGTTTTCTGTTTCTTGTACTGGCTTTGCTAATTGCATATARTTGAATGAAGAGAAGAAAGGTATTTTTTCTGCCTTTAACACAAACTAGACTGTTGGAGAAAACTTATACAAATGGCGAGTGATCATTTACACAGAGAATCTTTGGTTGATAATAGGGATGCTATTATCAGTGGTGCATTTTCCGGTGCTGCGGTAAGGTAAGTTCAACATTAGTTTAATTCGATAGAAGCTACAGGAAGCTACAGAACTCAGATGTAATAGATTAGTGACTTATTAAGCTAGAATGAATAGCTCAATTCCAGTCATTTATCAATTGGCTAGTCTATTAACATATTCATTTAGACTGATAATATCTCCATTAGACGTGTTGAAAATACGATTTCAACTTCAAGTGAAATCAGGGCATGAAACAAAATATAACGGACTGATAAAGTCTGTTGAAACAATAATCAGAGAGGAAGGATTCAGGGGTTTTTGGAAAGGAAATATATCGGCTGAACTGCTATATTTATTATATGGGGCTGTACAGTTTTCAACATATAATACTACCAATCAAGTGCTGAACAGACTACAACAGAAATATAATTATAGGTTGCCATCAGAGATTCAGTCATTCATATCAGGAGCAACAGGTGGCTGTACAAGTGTTGCAGCCACGTATCCGTTTGATGTACTTAGAACGAGATTTGCGATTCAAGGAAACGGAGCTGATCGAATTTTCACGTCTATACCAAATGCGATTCATCATATTTATACTAGAGAAGGTTTATCGGCCTTTTATTCAGGTTTGAGTCCTGCACTATTAGCAGTGGCTCCATATATGGGTTCATTATTTTTTTCATATGAAACAGCTAGAAGATTATTGGAACCTGTAACTACCCCTAATCTGCTGGAACCAATATGTGGAATAATTGCTGGTACTTTGTCTAAAGGAATTGTTTTTCCATTAGATTTAGTACGGAGAAGACTTCAAGTTCAAGGTCCTGATAGGTTAAGATACATTGTGAAAGGCGTTCCACGGTATCCCAGAAGTATTCTAGGATGCTTGTTCATAGTATTACGCCAGGAAGGTGTACGTGGACTGTACAAAGGTTATTTTGTATCATTGCTTAAAGCTGCACCAAGTAGTGCTTTGTCTATTTGGTTTTATGAAGTTTCCTTGAGAATGATTCATAAGTATAAAGGTATAGGGAATGATTGTTGATGTATGATAATGTGTGATATCGCTTTTTATGAGGGGAAGGATTATAATTTTTCTAGTGTTAACGTTTTGAAATGAGATAAAAATTATTTTTACGGCTTATTTATTTCTGCATATTTCTGCATAGATTATTATAGTTTAGTATTCACTTAAAATACTAATAGAATAAATCATATGATGAATGATAACATTACTTTTGTATTTATAGTAACCAATCTATTATTTATTCATCTCTCCTTTTTAGATGACCCATCCTTCTAAATACACTGTTTTCAAATTCTCATCATCATCACCATTATTATGACGATGAGTTCCTTCTTTCACGGTTTCATCCCATTCTTCATATTCTATTGCAGGTAATCTTGAATCCCGGATCCTCTTGCTTTTCTCGGCATCAAGCATTGTAGAGTAACTCAAATCTAAGAAATCTTCCATATTATATTTAGGTTTATGGAAAGGTTCGGAGAATATCCTGGCTAATGTTGCAACGTTTGGATGATAATGGGTTGTGAGTGTTTCAATTTCCCATATTGAAGAGTCCAGTGCATTTGATTTCAATGGATCTTTTTCATCATTGTTGAAAGGATCACTATTCTCATTTGAAATACTAATAGAATCGAAATGTTTTGGTTTATGAATTAAAATCATGCAAGTAGGATGTCTCTTCAGTAGGTTATATATGAAAGGAATAACAATAGCAGTTCCAGCAGGAGGAGCAGTTAAAGTCAACCTTGCCATTCTTTTGATGAAAGCTCCAACAAGAGCAGCTGGTAAATGGGTTGATGATAAAAAAAGATCAGATAATCTTATGAATCTTGAGCGGTAAACCATGTGGAGCAAACTGTCATTGAATAGCGAGTACAGCTTATCGTAAAATTTAGGATAATCCAAGTTATGCTTTCGGATCAACTCAAATAGTCCATTTAATGCGAGAATTGGTATAACTCCTTCGCCAAAATCGTAACACTCAGTAAGGAAATCCATCAAGTAATGAGGGTTAGCAAAGAAAGGGATAATTCGTTTATGAAGAACAAACAATACAGATTTATACTGTGAGCTACTTAATGACAATTTCAGCGTTTCAATCCATAGTTTTTGAACTGCTGTTTTTCTTGGTCCTTCCTTAAATGCTTTGGAAGGTGTATTAGATACCCAACTGTAAATACCCTTAGATTTGGCGTTCTCTTCATTGCTGATACTACTCTTTGTTAATTCTGCAAGACTTGCTTCTTTCACGTCGAGGGATTTCATCGATGTGAGAATCATAAATATGTTAGAAAATAAATGTTGTTGTTCTTCTTTGGTTTTACTCTCTCGTGCCGTTTTCACTATTTCACAAGATTCAGTGAAAAAGTAATAACGGATGTCGTTATACTTCGAAAAATATTGTTCAACAAATTGTTCCATAATAGCTTCACCTTCTTCTACTCCAAATTCTATAGAAGAGTATAATAAAGACTCAGCAATAGAGTTGAACAATTTTGTAGAAAAATACTTTTCGCCATCATTAGGGGCAAAATAAATTGACTCCTCTTTCACTAGCCTTAGCAGAACAGATAAAGAAGCAAAGGCAATGGATACACTTGTATCCAAATCATCTTCATTTACAGGGGCTCTCATTAGCTTTAACAATCTCGAAGTAAAATCATGGTATCTTGTTCTGAGCCAAATATTAATTTTAGAGGCAGGATTAACTGGTTCTTCATTGCTTTCAATTGAAATAGTATTCCTCATTCCTGATACTAGAACACCTTTTTTCATTAACATGCCAAAACATCGGAATAAGCTTGACAATAGATATAAAAGATTCTCTTCATTCGTTTCACCTTCTACTACAGATTTTTCACCTTTTTTGATCTTTTTCGTAAGCAAACTAATCTGTTTGATTAAAGTACTCAGATTATTGTAATATTTTGGTGATTCTTCAATTCCCTTGGCTTGCTTAGCTATTTCATTCTTGCTTAACATTTCGCCTGCCGCTTTGGTGTCAACTGCACTCTTGACTTTCTTCCCCTTCTCTGACACTTCCACCCTTTTCTTGCTTCCGCCATGGCTAATTTTCAGCGATAACTTAGCCATCTTTGCTGATTCCCCGATAAACCAGACCTTGTGAATCACCCTCACTTACTATCAGTACGCAATTCAGGCCGAAGGCAACTATCCTTTATTTATTTTTTCTACCAGCTTCCAAGCCGTCTTGTATTGAATTTCAAACAATGGCCTTATAGAAATGTATTAGTTTTTTGGTTGAAATGTTGTCTAAGGGACAATCATATCATTCATTGATTAGTTTATTCATTCAACAGGTAGGTTCTTCAATTCGCCTAACAAATGAATATTCAAATTCACACAGAAATCAAAAAATTTCACTTCTTATGATAAACGTACATGTGAAAATCCAAATCGGGCAAGTGAAAATGAACAAATACTGGTATATACGCATGCCCCAATATACTGTCATGGTAACCACAGGTCTCGTTTCAAGTTTTGTTGGTCGCAAAAAATTGTTTAGTATGTGTTGGGAAAAGTACATAAAGAAAATGATGTGCTGTWTATCACTTTCATTCCTTTGCAATCAATAGAACGAATGAAATCTATAGCATTTTTTTTCCTTTCTTTTTTCCTTTCTTTAGTAATATCCTTCCAAGTTTTTACAACTATATGATGAAAATCTTGCGTTTTTACTTACGTTTTCCCCGTGGAAGTTGAGCCTTTTGGTTCCTTTTGCGTGTGTCCCTGACCGGACTGGGTTGACGAAGATGGTGAAGGCGTTCGGCGCACCATACCTTGTTACATACACGGACGCTATAAAGGATGATTTCTGACCCCTCTTTTATTTTTCATTGTTTTTTAGTCTTTTTACGTTTCTTGGAAGTGATTTTACGTGTATCGGTTGAGGCAGTTGTAGAACTGTTTGTTTCAGGCCAGGAGGAGTAGTAGCTATTGGGAACGAGGAAAGTGATTTACTGTTAGAAAGGTATTGGTGGTGATTTAGTTTTGAAATGTATAGTCAAATGTATCTGGGATTAATACTCAATAGTTGTTTTATTTTGATCGTAGATGATACATGACAGTAGTGTTCATACTGAAAACAATGAATTGACTGATAGCTGTAAAAGCTGATTGAACTATAAATTGAATCATTGATTTGATTATTGTCCGTACTTGCTTTCAGAAATGTATATACTTTAAATGATTAAGAATTAACAGCTTGTTCGGATTGTTTGGATTAACTTGTATGTGCCTTGAAATGATTAGTTGTCTAATACCAATGTTGCTGCTCCCAAGATCTAAATTGTATAAGCTGATTGAAGATTATAGGCAAGAAGTGGTGAACTAGACATAATAACTTCTCAAGTAGATTTTTGAAGTTTTCCATTACGTTCTTCAACATCTCTTTCTGCTAAAATCTTAGCAGCTCGAATCATTTGAATAACATTGATGATTTGTTTCCCAGCCCACATAGGGAAAGTGACGATGCCGATAAGAGTAGCATAACTAAGTGGTACTCCATAAATATAACCAAGGTTGGGAGGAGTCTTCAATGGAAAAGAATACAAGTAAAGAGCCAAGAAAAACAACTCATTAGCTGCACAGAACAAGAATAGAACACGAGTATTTGTATAGTATAATTTCAAAACCCATGAATCTTCACCAACTTTCTTATGTGATGCGCTCCCAGTGGTGATCATTGCATACATATGCATATAATGAGAAGCCAAGTCGAGAGAAATCAGTAATTGGAAGAGAATGGCATAATTGGGATAAGCAACGCAAAGAAAGCAGATCAAACTTGAAGTAGTACAACGATCAGTAACCATATCAAGCACGGCACCGAAGCTTGATGTTTGGTTATACTTCCTGGCTGCTGCACCATCAAGGGCATCTAACAAACAAGAAATAGAGTAGAGGACTGTACAATATTTAGGGTGCCATCGCATATAATACAAAGATGCAAGTGCAAATAYTACTCTTGAATACCCGATTAGATTGGGTATGAACAAAAACACTTGAGTTGTCGTAATTGGTTTCGCCATACCGTTTCGCTTTTAGTTATTTGACCCTGTAGCACGCTGTTCTTCTTTTCCTCAATAAACCAGATTTTCTTCTAAATGAAAAGTCCTTATTGCATTGATTGCTAATCTATCAATTGAACTCTTAAAAAGTATTCTATTTATTTGTTCTCTTTGAGATCGTTGACATATAATTCACTTCCGACCTCGACCTACTTCGAATTACCTTCCGAGATTGGTTTGATAATGGTTTGGCAATAGTTTGATAATACGCCGATTACTATTGCTGTAATCTAAATCCTTTTCTGACCAACCCCTACTACTTAATATTCCTCTTGACCTAGGTTTCAATCCAAATCACGTTCCCTCGTTGTTCATTCTTTACCACTTTGTTTATCTGCGATATACCTGTTTCCGTTGTTATATTGTCTTGATGAGACCGATCGACCTTATTTAGGCTTGTATGTTTTCTTTGGGTACAGTTGGGTTGGTCAACTCAAAGTCTCACCCTGTGCACAAAATGAATGTCTTCCTTAAGGAACATTTCAGTGCGCGATGGTCTCTAGAGATGTGCAATCGTTAAATGCCAATATTTACAATAACAAGTATATTTCGGCACTAAAAAGATGTCAAATCAATTGTTTGTCCAGATATTGATATATCTGACGGACACAAAATTTATTCTATAATGGGACACTCGAGGACAGTAGGATTTTTTCACTCTGAAAAGTTTATTTATATGGGAATTGATTGTTTTAAGCAAAAAAAATTAATTATATGGGAAGTAAATTAGTTGTCATTCATCAACGTTATTATGATTGTCATTCTTGATAGTTGATAATTGCTTAACAGTTTTCAATAGTTTATACAATCATCTGGAAATAAGAAGTTATTGAGAAATTCTCATCAGATATCAAAATGCTCATTGGAGGTGAAGTTCCATCACTGGAACTTGTAACGAAGACATACCTGACAGGTCTTCCTAACAATGCATCATTTCTTATTGAATTACTTAATAGTACAACAATTTTGAAAGCAGAGGACAACAAGAATCATATACTAAAGTATACTAAACGAATTACAACTTTGATGAAATCCAAGAATGCAAAAATCCGATATTGTGCTGTTCAGTTATGTCGGGTTTCAATTGCCAATAATGCTGTTTGCTTGGCTACTGATGGGTCTGATTGGATCAACACATTGATAAAAATCGTTCAAACATCAAACCAAGATGCTTATATTACTAGGAAAGCTGCTATTGCAACATTGATGGATGTTGTGAACTTTTGTAACGGCAAAATGAGTTTCACTCGGCAATTACTTACTCCAAAGCTTCCAGCTCTGATTTCTTCATTATACACCTCTATGGAAGATAAAGCTTTAACGGTTGTTTCAATCAGTGCATTGAAGATAATTTTGAAATCAAACTCTACCACATTTAGGCCACATGCTCCAAAGCTTCGTAATAAGCTTCAATGGTTGTTTCAACGTCCAGCTGTCTTTCAATCATTCAATAGAGTTGAGAGAAGAGAGATATATAGTACATATGCCGCATTGTACTTAACGGCATCAAAAGGAGAAGAGGATAAAGAATGGATAGAAACCGTTGATTCCATTGTTATAGAAATTGTTGCTACCTTGAAATTTGCTTTACAGGACTATTTCCAAGATTTGGGTGATAACAGAAATGATGAACTTGTTGGCATCTTCTCATACTTTTTAGGCCCTAATGATGAGGCTGTAATTGAAAAGCAATCGAACTTTCTATTATCGACTTATAATCTTCCTGAAGGATTAACAAACTCAGAAAAAATGGTAACCTTATACCATGAAAATATTCAAATTCTATTCTCTTTACTATTTGCTTTTATTACTCAACCAACATATGTTCTAGTTCAAGTGAAGATCAAAAATTTGGTCAAACTAGTTCAATTATGTCTCAATCTCAACACTAAGAACCAATTTTTCAGTCGTTCAGCTTATACACTTAGTGATACTGATAAATTACTTCCAATAGCCTTTTTTGAGGTTCACAAATGTGGATTTCGTTTGTTGAATCTTTTAGTTTCTGGGTTCCAAAGAACTATGATCCTATACATCCCTGACTTGATATCTGACTTAGATTATTTTGTTAGCTTCTACATTACAAAGGAATCAAGAAAATCACGTTCTGCATTTGCTGATATAGAAATAGAGGCATTAGTGCCGTCAATTCTAAGGAATGTGGCAAAGATGCTCGCTTTGACAGGGAAGATTCCTCAACTTGCCTCTGAATCTATCTCAAACAATCCTATCACAAAATTTTTAACTATATTATGCAATCTTGGCTTGAGGCTTGCTCATGTTCAATTACCAAAATTGTTATCATCATTTGAGTCAAACGCTTTGAGTTCTAAGGAAGCATCTTCTGCTATGTCTGATATTATCTCCAGTCCTGAGATGTTTGCATTGGTACCACGTTTGAAAGATATTGAACTTGTGTCAAAGTTTTTCATACAAGTCATATTAGCTTGCTGTACTAGTGAAAAGAAACAAACATATACGCATTTCTATTCACTTATTTCACGATTTGCAATTATTACTGCTTTGCTTCAATCTCAAAAGAAGATATCTCCTGCTTTAGGCGATTATATAAGTATTGGTAAGGTAAGTCCAAGCTTAGAGCAACTATTAGTAGTCTGTTGTTTGTATCCTCCATTAGGGCAATCAGCAAGTATTTTACCGATCGCTATTAATTTGTTACCTACAAATGATGTTATAGGCTCGTTGGTTCATTCTAGACTTCCCCCCGCTATTAGGAACGTTCGAAAGATTGAAATTGATAATACAGCTTCATTGGTAGTATCTGAAGAAATGGTTGTTGATGATATGGGAGAATTGGAAAAATCTATTGACGATGCAGTGGATGTGCGTGAAACAAAGAGAATTAGACTGGATACAAGTGACAGCATAGAAAGCGGTAGCAATGAAAAAGTAGAAAAGCCTATCGAAAATACATTCAGTACTACGGTTCTTGAGGCTCGCAAAGTCAATTCCGAGGTTAGTAAAGAAGAAACAATTGTGGAAGCATCAGAAGAAACAGCTGTTTTAGTGGAAACGAAAGAGCTTGTTGATTCTGAATTCAATGTTTCTTCCTTACATGAATCAGTTAGAATAATAAGTGAAGATGTTGTATCTGTCACCACAGAGACCAAATTTGACTTTGATTCTGATTCTGATGAAGAATTTGAAATTCCAGAACTTATTGCGGGCGACTCTGATAGTGAATAGTATAAAATATATTATTCATTTGATGACAGCATTATTATATGTGATATGAACATAACCTTCATTACATGAAGCCTCAATAAATGACAATATCTAGATATTCTGACTGTAATCGCTGATTTATCACTAAATTAGATATATATTTTTTATTATTATAAATGTTACTTGCTTGCATAAATCATTCCTAAGTATCAACCTCTCAACCCACTACTAATACTAATACTATTCATATCAATATTCAGCTAATCTGAGTTTGCGTCCTATATCAAAAGATTGCGGGACAGGTGTTGCTGTTCCTGATCTTGTTGCATATAAGTCACCAACATCGAAGTAACCATAACCTCCAAGAAGGTATGAACTAGCATCAACTTCCTCACTCTCCTTGCCAACTGGTTTATATTTGACAGTACTTTTTTGACATTCGGAGTTGTGAACCTTTTGCCATAAATGTAACACTTCACCAAGATACCATTGCACAGTATCAAGGAATCTTCTTGTTTGTCTATGACGCGAAGATGCACATATGGTGATACTCTCTTCTTTGATAATATATCCTAAACCAAATCCAGAGGGAGAAGAAGGGCCAAAGCCAAATAATTTAAGAGAAGGGTTACCGCAATTGGAAGTACATAATATACTATTGTTCAGGCAATCCCAACCTTCATCAGCAAATAAAGAAGGAATGGATTGAACAACTCTATGAATTTTTGCTGTATCGGTTAACTCATTGGTATTAGTCTCATTAGCAACATTAGATTTCTTTCTATTCTCAGTATTGGATAACTTATTGAAAGCTTTATTAAGAACGTCCAACGGAAACTCATCGTCATCAGCTTGAGTAGCAGAAGCTTCACTGTTAGTTCTACTCTTCATTTCATTCTCTTCAAGCATACTATTCAAACTAGGTGATCTAGAATAATCACTATCAGATTCGCTATCAGAGTTGCTATTATAATGATCATCTTCAATACCAAAGTAATCATTATCATAAAGAGAACGAAAATAGCCATCTGACAATCTTTTCCACATACATAATAAAGCATAAAGGCAACGATCTTGTCCCATTCCATTACAACATGCTTTTGTTCTTTCAACGTGTTTTTCACATGCTTTAGTTAAAGCGTTCAGTTTTAAGATTGCAGAATTGTCATCACAGAACTTCCTTACAAATTCTACTGATTCTTCAGAAACCGTACGTATTGATTCTGTTCTACCATGAAGAAACTTCTTTGTTAACCCTGGTTCATATGTACATTCAACTTTGCCATATAATGCGTAATAAGCAGCTTGAAACCCCATTTGAATAAATGCATCGGGAGAATAACCCATTTCCTTGATTTTCTCTTTCCCGTACGTATCATATTCTAAGCATTCAAATTCATTTTGGCAAATAAGATCACCTAATCTAGTTTCAGCAAACCGAAGAGTTAGCGCAATATCCGGAGTAATATTCCATTCTAGTTTTCTGGGAGTTGTTGATACATCTCCAAAACTATTAGGATCACGCTTAGAAGGATCAGGTGAATTTGTTGCCCATATTGAGTGAGTTGTGCCATTAATAGATTTGGCAAATCGAAGAATTGAATCTGTATATATATCAGAGACAAATCTTAATACTGTATGACCATCAATGCCAGTATGCTCAAAGTTGATACCTGCTTTAGCATTTTTCGTTACTATTAGTTGCAATTTGTCATACCATCTATTGGTACATGAACCGACTTGTACACCGCGCTCTAAACGTGAAATACCGCAGAGCATATTGCGAGCAAGTTCAGGTAGAGCCTCAGGTGCTTCGTCATCTAAGCACAGTACAAACAAAGCTGTGTCAATTACAGTTAAATTTTCGGCATTCATACAAGCGGTTTTATCATTTGATTGAATAGCTGCTTCAATTACAATTTTGTCTCTTAGGTTAGCCCAAACATTTCTGCTTTCAGATGTCAATACTCCAACTGAGTTTTTGGCCAGAGAATCTAATGGAGTTTGCTCTGCATCGTTAATGATCGTTTGAAAGTTAACAGCTAAATCTTTTTCGGACATTATCAGATCATTTTTCTGGTCCAGAACATCAAACCAATAAAACTGCGATTTGCATAATACCACAATATGCTTTGATGATATATCAGATTGCATCACACATCCTGATGGTGTGGGTATTCTAGCACTACCAAATAGTTTAGAGTACTGAGTCATACAAAGAGGGGTGCCATTAATAACATCAGGTGCCAACTCTTCTCTTCTTAAAGCTCTAATGAATTTTAAGGATGAGACTGTGAGAGCTGCTGCTCTTGATATTTGACTAGACTTCCAAGGAGTCTGGTCATCTTCTATAAGAAAAAAAGGATTTAGGTTAAGAACAACTGGATTATCAAATGTAAGGTATGAATCATACCAGAATTGTTCAATATAACTTGATCTGTCTTTCGCATATTCCCTCAGTTTAGCGTCTAGAATGGGTCCAGCATCTTGCAGAAATGTTTCAACGGCTTCAATTGTTCTTGCGTGTTGAGCTTCTGATTGCAAAGGTTTGAGTACTTCAAGATAGTTTGCACAGACAGTCTTCAAAGGAGGGATTGGTAACTTAGACAATAGCTCTTGATTAGAGAAAGTTATTCCTTCATTGAAGATTGTTGAATCATACCCTTCAATCATTTCATTTTAATTAAAAATGTTTTAGCGCCAGATAATGCTATTATAGTATTTGCAAGTTTCTCAGTCTCTTTTATTGTTCTTTCTTTTAGAAAGTTCTGAGTGCTTGAACTAACAATCGAATAGATAAATGATGTTAAACCAGACAATAATAGTATCTCAATTGCTTTCGTAACAACAGTCAATTGTAAGAAATAAGTAATAATATTAATGATGATAATAAATATACTCTACAGCATCCATGAGTATATACATATATATATAGACACTTGGATACTTGTTGAATTCAACGATAAATGCGACAAACCCTTCAGAGTAACAAATAAGAATGTTCGTATCACATTCCCTTCGATTAATTATACTGTTTCTCCGCATTTCATCACATGCTAAAAGATACTGAGAACTATGACCAATTAATGTACTAAAGCGGAGATTATAGTCTATCAGCAAGATTTCTTGGAACAATAGTAATGAGTTTTAATTCCTCAAGATGTATGTACTTCCCTTGTAGCTTGATATTAGACTGGATTTTTTTTTAACCCTAAGTATTTCATCTTCTATGGTTGGTAGATAATGGGAGAGATAAAGTTCGTGGGAGACGATGACATAATGTGGGGTAAGCAGCAACTCTATTTTTGATAAGGTTGCCTCAAATATGGAAACTAAATCAAGAAACAGGTAAGACAAAGATGATCATTTATCACGTGCTTATCATAGGATTTTATTGAGGTTTGAAATATACTTTACCTGTACCTAATTTTACTTCATGATGATATATTCTAAAGGTTCTGTCTTCTTATATCAAAAGCGGAAAGCAAAAAAACACTTTTGAAAATTATGAGTGGTGAATATAAGTTCAAAGCGACTCAAGATTGGAACTCAATAATTGTATGGAAGCACGCTCAGTAGTAGCAAGTTCCAATCACTCTAGGAAATAGTATGTGCCTTTACTCTGTGTAATCATTTGATACCTTTAATGTTCTAAGACTTTTCTTCTGTTATTATAGAATTGTACTATAATTTTGAAATTGTTTTGATACTTTTTCAGAGTAAATTGTGCTTATTCGATTCAACAAGGTAGCTATATCTACAGTAGAATAACAATAGAAATACATCAAGATGTCTGAAGAAGAACAACAACCTCAAGAAGTTCAAGAGTTCGTTGAAGAAGAAGAAGAAGTTGTTGAAGAAGTTCCTGAAATTGAATTAGCCACTTACTTCCCTGCTGAAGTTAAGGCTGCTTCTGGATCTGTTAAGTTGTTCAACAAGTGGACTTTTGAAGATGTCATTGTCAAGGATATCTCTTTAACAGACTATATTCAAATCCGTCAACCTGTTTTCACATCACACTCTGCTGGTAGATATGCTGCCAAGAGATTCAGAAAATCCCAATGTCCTATCATTGAAAGACTTACCAACTCYCTTATGATGAACGGTAGAAATAACGGTAAGAAGTTAAAGGCCGTCAGAATTGTCAAGCACTCTTTGGAGATCATCAACATATTGACCGACCAAAATCCTCTCCAAGTTGTTGTTGATGCTATCATCAACACCGGTCCAAGAGAAGACTCCACTAGAATTGGTTCTTCCGGTACCGTCAGAAGACAAGCTGTTGATGTTTCTCCTTTGAGAAGAGTTAACCAAGCTATTGCTTTATTGACCATTGGTGCCCGTGAATCTTCTTTCAGAAACATTAAGACCATCTCTGAATGCTTGGCTGAAGAATTGATCAATGCTGCCAAGGGTTCTTCCAACTCTTATGCCATTAAGAAGAAGGATGAGTTAGAACGTGTTGCCAAATCCAACCGTTAAATCAACCATAATGAAGGGGAGTTTCTGGTTTCGACTGCTATTAATTTGAACAAAATGAATCGGTTGATTGTTTCATTTGTGTTTGTATATGTATGCATGTTTAGTATATTTAAATGTTCAAGCTTGATGCCCTTTTATTGTCGATTTTTAATAGCAATCAATTAATCTTATAGTCTTGTCACATTTGTAGTCTTAAGGTTGGTTTAATTCCTTAATATTGGGAGAGATTTGTAACAGTAGTCTACGCTACAGTGAACTAAATTTTTTCAGTATGAATCATGAATTATATACTATTTACAGAATTTACTTACTGTAGCCCGATACCTTTCTTACTCTTCAGGCCACCACCATGATGCAAAACCTTTTACCCCTAACCTCTGAACCCTGTTATCAACATAGTTAGGAACATCAATGTAGAACTTTCCAGGCCTAGAGAATTGTTCTAACCGAATTAACGCAATTCCAACATTTCCAACAGCAGCAATCACCGTTCCTGCATTAGATGTTACGGCCCCATTTTGTGATTTTTTAGTCCTGGACCCAAATGGTGACGGAGCAAAAGGAGATGGACTGTTTGATGCTTCCGCAGATGCAGATTCTATCTCGCATGTGATTTTCAAGTCTCGGAAATATTTACTCGAGTCTATACTCTTGGTGATAGGATCATCAATATCATATAAGAGGTCGAGGTCTTCACCTGTGGTAGATGAGAAATCGAAAAACCTAACTGGAGCGACCCTCTTCCTAACGACACCTCGGTGTTTTGTTCTAATTGTAAGTTCCTGTCCAATGTAACATCCTTTCTCAAAATTGATTCCGTCCATAAAATCAAAGCAATATTCCATAGGTAATGTCTGGTAAGGTGAGATTTCCGCGGTACCTTCTGGGATGCCATTCACATATCTGCGAATGGCTAATTGGGTCGAGTTAACGGGGGTATACTTGGCAACTGCTTCATCGATATTCTCACCAGAGGGCAGAATCATTCTTAATCCAAATCCTGGTGCCCTTTCATCAAATGCTGCAGCTTGAAGATTTGCTTCATCAGCAATTTTCTGTAGCACATCTTGTGTTGAGTCTGAGTTGATCTCGTTGTATATGTAATGGATTGTAAGTTCCTTCTCAGAAATTGAATTCAAAGTGACATCAGATCTTAATCTATGAATTTTCATCAAACCCAGTAGGCTTATAGTGATTCTTTTATCACATTCAACATAAAAACTGTTCTGTTTATTGAGCATTGGGTAAACAAATACATCACACATCAATCTACCTTTAGCGTTCAACACTGCAGCAAAATTCCCCGTTGGTCCATCCGGCACTACATTGGTTGTTAGCCCATTCAAAAATTTAACAGCATCTTTACCTTCAACTTGAATCAATGATCTTGTTTCTGATAGATTTCCATATCCCAATGGTGGAGGTGAACTAATGGGCGTTTGTTCGTGGAATGGGCATTTCTTGATTAAACTTGTGGAGAACCAATGCACTGATCGGCGGGTGAGTCCTTGGCTGTGAAATGAGCTCTGCCTTATTAAACTTTTTCTCAGGGCAATCATTCTTCTAGTTTTCTTCCATATAATAAGACTATTTGTTTCATCAGAAGAGCTTGATGTAAATCCAGCTTAATTGATGTAGTTTGTRRTTCTGTTGATCATCCTGGTGATTATGACTAATTGTATTTAGCCATATGCTGGAGACCAACATTTCGGAAACGATTCTGCCTTATAATTTCCGGTCTTTCATTCCGTTCTAGATAATAGTTCCCATAACAAAGGAGGTCGTTGCATGGATATATGAGATATGTATTTACCCGGATTTAAACAGATATCAGTTACAGAATGCCACCGAAACAAATAGCAGAACTACGTGAGATGAAAAAGAACAACTTATTCCAACAATCTTAAAGAAATACTAGTAACAAATTGTTAGTTTTTTTGTCTTTTGTTGAATAACATAATTGACCATTATTGCCGGTTTGATTATATTTCAAATGTATGTTTGATATCCCCAGATTGAGATGGCTCTACATTCCGTACACTAAAAGATTTCAATTAGTCATTAATTTTGAAACTTTGTACGGAAGAATGAAATTTTCCCTTTCTATTTTAATGAAAGATAGATCAATAAGGATATACCAACTTATCGTTTTATAATAAACCTGCTTGCCTATTAATGGTAATAAAGTAAGTAAAGGGGTAAGYTTATTGATAAAGAAAACCTCTTTTATATGTTATCTACATTGCAATTTAGCTGAGTGCTGAATATTCTAKAGAACGTTTATTGACTGTATAGCTAAAAGTAGAAGATGAGATGTTGCCGCCTGTATAATTACCCATTGAATAAAAAGAAATAAAAAAAAATGGAAGATTGATCTACTCAAACAAAAGAATGACTGCTTTTTTTCAAAGTAAAAGATAAATAGAACTTTTTTGTAGAATTGATAGAATACAGGTGATCATTTTTTCAATCTTTGAATGATGATCACATTATAGAGAAGTTTGTGATACTCTTTAAAGGAGGAAGCTCAATCCTCCCAGTTGGGACGTAACTTCGAGATAGATCCAATGTTGGTAAAATTTGTGGTCTTTCATGTAGTAATTTAGCGCCCATATGAAGGGTTTGAAGGTAATTAGAATTGTTTATGAAAGGTTTTGATTCTTCGTTAATTGAGTATATAGAATTCAAATTCAGTTCTGAGATAGGGGAATTTGCCGTTGTGGTCATTGGGGTTGCAATTGTTTGGGGAGATGATGTTGCTGGATTTTTTATTGAATCAAGGTCAAGAGTAGATAGTTTTGACTTGATATCAGCTTCTGATCTATTTGGTAAAAGAACACTTAATTCTTCTAATCTTAGCTTTCCTGATTTCATATTGGCTAGTAAATCAACTTCTTCTCCTGACCATGAAGGAGTTTCAGGTCGTGGCGTTGGGAACTGATAAACTGGAGTAGTCACAGTTCGAGAATACATTGGACTGAAGTGACTTGAAATTGAAAAACCGTTAATTGGTGGTGTTTCTGGTTTTCTAATCGATTGCTTCTGAAGAAAAGACGCATTATCTAATGGTGGGAAATATGAGGAATGGTTCATTGGCTGAGGATGAAGTTGATGTTGATGAAGATGCGCATGAGCATAAGGGTGCTGGTGAGGTTGGTAAGTTTGGTGCATTAATTGTGGACTTGGGGCATAGTGAGTTGGAATCATTTCTGGTGGAGTATTTGAATGAAAACTATATGTTGGCGGATGTACTAGATTGTTCGAGTGTTGTTCGTTTGGTAGCATCAAATTGTTAATGGGGAGAAAATGCACAGCAGACGCACTTCTTCTCAGTGTACCTGAGGAAATTCTCCTCCATCTAAATTGACAAGCATTAGATGTTCTGTTAGGAAAATGCGTTGCGATCTCTTTCCATCCCAACTTCTTTTTCTCTTTCAAATGTCTTAAAAGAAAATCATCGCTTGGGTCCCAAGATGATGGTGATCTATATAAGAGTTTATATTAGTATGTTGCTTATCTCATACGAATAAATGTGGTTTCTATTTTATAATTGATACATCTGTCTTTTTAATTTATTTTCAGTACTTACTTTGTCTTTGGTTGTTTTGTTTTAGATATACGACCATTTGAAGAGGTCTCAACTGTTTTTGACATAGTTCCGTCCTCCCTCTGATTATCTATATTATGCTTTCACTCGAAACTAAAGCTGTTCTTTTTATTGTTTGAAATATAGCAATCAAGAAGTATCATTCATAAAGAGGAATAAACTCAATAGAAAATAATATATCAAGCAGATGTTTAAGAAAGRAAGGAAGAACAAATTGAAATAGCTGTTAATTTCATGCGAAAAAGAAATGAGTAAGGAGGGGAAATGCTATATATACATGCATTCAATATTTTGAATATAGCAACAATGGGTTAAAAATACTGAAAACATAAATATTTGGATGAGTTAAGTTCCACTTTTGATGGTAGTTAAAATTAATGAATCAATAAGAATCATTAGTTGATGTTGTGCTTAAAGTTTAATTATATGAAATTAATAATAAACCATATCTCTCATGCAACAAGTCAGTGGAAAAACCCATCTATCAAATTGCCTTTTTAGGATAGAAAATATTGCACCTTAAGGAATTGGTAAACTTTATATAACGACTTACATATATGATTTTTAATAAGATATAAGCTAACTACGAATAACCTAAACCTTAAGTGATCGGGAATATTTCAAATTTCATTCGGTCCCTGAAGTTAGAGTTAGTTTATATCAATAGACCCTTGTCACTTTACGTATGTCTTTTATTATAATTGATGATTCGATTCCAAAAGCCGAAATGTTGGAGAGAATTGAACAAATTGAATGAACTTACGATAATTCATGAGAAGCTCTCAGGTGCAAAGCTCAGAAAGTTCGTTAAAAGTGAAGTTCTTAAAAGTTAGAGATTACTTTATTGGCTAGGGTTCATCGTTTAGTAATGGCAGTGTGCTATGAAACAAAGGTAGAAAATAGGCTGTGATTGGTTAAAAACTGCGACTGAAATCATACCAAGTTATTTGAATATTGTTGTGATGACAATGATGACTCTTGATCTACTTTATTCTACTCGTAAAATGTAGAGTTAGCATAAGAGAGCATATTCTCATCATTACTATTGACCCGAAAGGTGATTACCTGCGGGTATTATTATAACCTTAATCGGAATATAAATATTGTTATATGGTATATATTCTATGTATATAATTATTAACTATTTARACAACATAAATTACAAATCCTAGTTATGTTAGTAGGCTTATTAGAAATTATTATATYTATATTATAKAYATATTGGTGGGTGTAGCTCATCTTATTATAGCTGAGCGACAATCAAATCCTTTCATACTATAATCATGAATAGTTTTTATCTGAAAATCCATTGAGCACTTCAATGGTGGTTCACTAGGGGTGCGACAATGATGAGACTGATTTTATTGATTTATAATTATACTCTTTCAAAGCTTGTTTCGTTGGTTCAGTTGCATCATTTACGTTCACTCAGCTTATAAAGTTGAATACTTCAATCGTAAATGCTAGTTGCTCTCCCTCAGACTTACTCAACCTTAATATTCATCAATATCGCAAGAGGATAAAATCAAATCGATCTCAAAAAAATTGATCTTTCCCTTATCATTTAAGTGAGTAGTCTGATATATACTAATGAGTCTATGTACATGTTTTTTATTTGAACCAGAAATATTCCATGCTGASCAGCTAAAGATCATTATACTAATTCAGTTCATCATTGATGCTTTGGGGAGTATAATAATCGTGAGCTTTTAGAAATCTGATTTAAATATCAATAAATTAGACAGGAAATTGTTTAGGTAAATCTAAATTTGATCTCGACTTTTCCAAGAAGCGCCACAAGAACATGCAGTTCATAATAAATAAATTGGTATAATCACGGAGAATAGTAGATCCATATGCATTATTTGAGTACGCTATAGATGGCGAAAACTATAATATGATTATTAATAAATCTGAGTTTGTATGAAAGAAGATAGTAAACAAAGGTAGATTTATGAGCAAGGCAAAGTAGCTTTTTTTCACGGGTTTTAGTAATCCCTTTCGTTCGGCGTTACTGTTTCTAATCAGAACTGAAGAAAACCGTTAGCTACCAATATTGATGTTCAACATTATGTTCTATTTAATTACATCTACATTTTTTCCCGTTTGCCTTTTAGTTCCTTACTTATTTTGGTGAGCCGAATGAAACTACCTATTTTATTTTCATTCCATCTGTTTTATTCCAAGTTTTCGAATTAACCTTATCTGATGCTCATCTATTTTTGACACTAGTAAATACTCAATTCAGCATCCTATCGTTTTTAACTCATTCGAAACATTGAGYATGCTATACTTATCTTTTTTCTACTACTTTCAGTTAGACCGATAGTATTACTGTTATCAAAAACTTGAGATTACTCTGATGAATATACTTATATTTGTTTCACTTTGCTGCATTTTGACGAACAAACTCCGAGGGTTCTCCGCGGATTTAGTTATCCTAGCACAGAGCAATATACCCGAAATAAGTTAAACCTTCTGCAACACAGTGGTTGGTGCGTTAATATTGCATATAAATGTTAAATCAAACTCAGGCTTCGTCTTTGAAAATGTTAGACGTTATTCAAACTATAAAGTATATTTTGCGCTATTTAGAAAGTCAAAGATCATCTCTTATGCAATTTCATACTGAACGACTGACGTTTAATTTACTCATAACAGGCAGGTTTAATTAAAAATATGTTTCTCTGGTTTGTGGTAATAGATTTTTGATAAATGACTGATATGTCGAAAGCAACTTTCGGTTTCATAAATAAACTAAGAGACACCTTGATAAGTATTGATGTATACAATTCACACTTTATGTCTTTTTAGCGCATCTACTATGTTCCTGTCTAGACTTACCGTTTTAGGAATCATTCCACTATACTCGATAGTTCTTGACGAAAGCAAATTCGTCCGTTCTTGAAGTAATTTCAAGTAACTGGAGATGAACTCAGAATGATTTTGGGAGAGACAAGATTATGAAGCATAAGAAAGACAACAAAAGTGAAAAATATGAAGTTTATAGATACCAGATTCTTACTTTCGAAAAAACTGGAAACATGATACTAGAAATATTTACATAAACCAATTGTCAAATCATTTTTTGGGAGTTCGGTTATAGTGGTTATATTAATAACGTTTTGAGTGCATCAATAAGATTTATTTTGATGGCAATACAGGGGCTCCAAATGTGTTGATATTTCAGTAACTCAATTTGAAACATTATTGTAGGTCTATGAAACTATTAAGCCATATTAAGTATCTCCTTGCATCTTATATTCGTTTATCCTTTTTCAAATTTTCTAAGCTCGTATTGTATATACACTTTTTCGACGGTACAACCCGTTTTAGAGGGTCTAGCAATGTTAATAAATGGTCTGTACGTAATTCGGTCTGGGGATCGATTGATTTTTTGGAATATATAGATAGTTTCGCTGTGAATTTAGCTGAAAAAATTAATAAGCGTTTATTATTTGGAGATTGATTCGAAGTTTGTGCTTCTGACATTAGAGAAAGAAAGAAACTCTAAGCATACCATATAAATGAAATTTGAATTACGGTGGTATATTTCGTAGTGGAAGTTCCCGCCTTCTGTTTTGTATTTAGTTCATTTATAATCCTGAAAATACTGGCTGGAGATGTGCATTCCCATTCATTCATATCATCTTTCTCCTGCTAATTACTCCCGTGGCACTGTTTAGAAGTTGATTATCTAAAAAAAAAAGTCTTGATACACTCGGAATCTTAATATTAAACAGGCCACTGAATTCATTGGCGCAAATACTATGCTTTCTGGTTTACTAATCATTACACTATAGAACTCTCGTTTTTCAGTATTTACAATATTTTTCAAGTTTGTTGATGGCTGTTTCATACTACTAGCGCTCATTATCGAAACTTTGAATGATTTAGTCTTTAACATTTACTTCAAYAATAGAACTTTATACTTGAGTTACAACTTAAACCACAACTTCTTTTTAAAGGGCTAACTAATACGACCTTAATTTTTATTTCCTATTTTGGTAGGTCAAACAACTTTTAAGTTTTATATTTTGATGTATTTCTTTTCTCSAAGCATTGTGCCAGATCTCGTAGAGTATCTCGATTAAACGAGGATTCATTTGAATGAGTATATAATTCTTCTAGAAATATTATTATGATTTGGAAAGCTTCTACATTTTTTAAACAAGTTAGATTAAGAAAAAAAGATGATATAAGATGATATCAAGGGTTATTTCATAAAAAAATGGATCAATGCTTAAGCAGTACCGCAGCAGACTTATTCAATGAAGTTTAATATGAACCTCGCATTTACGAAATATCGGCAAACCTTCTGTTTTAGGAAAAAAAGTAGTGGGATTGCATTTACATACACTTGGCCAATCTATCTTCTTATTGACCTAATTGGTGGAGTTTCCCCCTCCAGGTTGCTCTTAAACAAACTTTCGAGTCATGTGGTTTCACGTTTTTTTCATGCCATATTGATAACTTTCAAAGTGAGAGAGAAACAGAAAGTCTATTCCATTATTGATTTTCCGTGTAGYTATTTGAATTAATGTGATGTATGAGTGACTAATTTATGTATTGCTTATTATTTCTCTGTAGTTGAAATATTCCATTCAGAATATTTTCAGTAGAAATATTCAAAGCAAAAATGAAAGCTTCAGAACTTCCTGTGTTTAATAGGTCGCATGATATCTAATTATTTTTTACGTATCCGGCAATGCATTGAAGGAACCCCGGAATTAACATTACGAGTTGGTTTGATGATCATCAAAAATGAATTGCCAATTCAAATTACCTGTGTGGTGTGTCTTTCCCATCTAAAGCTTGAAAACTGGAAGCTAATATGCATATTAGCTCTAGAACTATCTCGATCTATTTGTTTTATTTACCACTGTGAAGGTGCTCTAAGGATAGTCATGCAAAAAATAATAACATCCTCTAATTTTTACTTGGATTTGATGGCTTTAGCTTTCAACTAGAAGAGGAATTTATTTCCCTTATTCAGCAGAGCGTTAATTCCTTTTCATTATAGGAAAGACTCAACCAATTTTGCCGCTGGAAACAGCAAAAGGCTCTCTATTTTCAACAAACATATGCAAGTGATATTCAATCGCGTAAGAGAGACTATGAACATGGTACACGTAATATTTCGACCGAAAAAAAGATAGATAACAACAAAGAAGTAAAAGATCTCTGAAATTCTGTATTTAATGAATTTATGTAGTTGTATTTTTTATGATCCAACTTTTCCTGTTTATGCTAGTAATTGTCGTGAGATATTCATTTCAAAGGATAACAAATCTTTTTAGCTTGTCAGATTGTATTATAAAATACAAAAACATAAGAATAGCATTGGAGGCAACAGGTAACATTAAGATCTGTATAATAAGCAAGTAGGATAGTAATAGTAGTATTAACTGAGGCTTTTTATTTGTTCAACTCTTGGCATGGTATCTCTTTGACAAGATAGAGTTTATGAAATGGAAAAAGTTTTGTTTTCTAAGTCAGATTAAAGTTGTTCTAACGTCAACCTTAATCTTAAAACTGGTAAGGAACTGGAAATGTCAAAACGTTAATTGCTATCAATCACCGAAATAAAATTAAGGACTTTCAGAAACTACAATGACAAAAAAGAAAATAGCTCATACAAACTATATGTATTTAAAAGGATAAATAGAAAAAAGGAAAGGGATGACTCTAAGAAATGAACCAGTTTGTCCAYTTTCTCCTTGCTCTAAATAAATCAAGTATACCGGTTTAGTCAAAAGAATGAACCAAGGTTCTTGTTCAGAGACACAAATCAAAGAAAATTTCAAATACAATGCAATTCGAGGCTCTGTATGACTACAAGAAGCAAACCAATGTCAACTACTTATTTTATGAAAGTGCCAATTATCTTTCAAAAGATACAACTGCTCCTCATTGCTCTATTACCATGCGTCTTTCAATACCTCGAAAAGTTATCGAAGGAAAGCCCGAACCAATCATTGCATATTGAATGCACAGTTTGCGATTAATTTCTTACAGAAAAACACCCTTTAACTCATAGACTTCAATCTCTTTTAATCTCTTTTAATCTCACAGATTCTTAGTTTCTTTGACTACAATTCTAAATAAACTAAAATCCGTTAAGCTAAGAGTATTCTTTCATCTAAAAACTYGGAGCTCCATTGATTGGTCCAAACCTTTATTTGAATGGTAAGCTTTTATAATACCGTAATTGAACAGATTTACCTTTGCAGTTGATTTGTCTTAAAACAACAATTTTCAACAAGAAAGAAGAGAAGAGAAGAGAAAATTGTTAAAACAAGATCCTTATTATTTCACTTACTACTCCTTACTTGGTTGGTATTGATGTTTCTATTGAAAAATACCAACTTGACCTCCTTTAATTTTTTTTATCATTCGTTCTTTTAATCAGGAACAAAACTCTTGAGGTACCAAATAAGGTTAGAAGTAAACTTGGAAGCTAAACCTTATATGACAGATCCAACCGGACGTTCTGTTGTCCGAATTAAAGACCGTAGGACGGACAAGGTTCATACGATTATCTCTCTCCCAACCTAGTTCGTTATTGTGCTTGATTTTATATATTATTTCTGAGGTTTCCTGCTTTCCTTCTAACTACGTGATAGATGTTGGGTTGATACATAGTCATACACTTTCTTCTCTACATTATAGCAATTAACTTACCCGAGTCTTTCATTTGTATTCGATAAAGAGCATCAGAAGAATCGTTTGAATTTTTGAATTTTGTTTTACTGATTATCCCAACTGTCAGTCATTCCTTTGAGGTATGTATTGTGATGGATATTATGGAATAGACAAGAAGAGGATTGCTTGACACCTTTGATAAAACAACCGTGAAACAACATGAAGATATGAATGCAATCTCAATATAACTGTCTGCTCGACAGTACCAGGGAGTAGTAATGCAATTTTACAATGAAAAGATGTTTTCCAATGCATTTATTGATGGATACTCAACGACTAGAAACTTATACCCCAACCGAATCACCTATTGATCCGATGAATAATGTCCTACACACCAAAGTTCCACTGGCTGTTCAACAAATTTCTTTAGCAAACTCTCCCCTATATTCAATTAATACGTCCCTTCAATTTACTCATGAGATCATATTTTGCAACCATAATGTGTTCGATGGAACCACCAACCTTCCTTTAATCATATCAACACCGCCTCTTGTTTATTTCTTACTCAACTACACAAATTACGATAACCCATCGATAAAATAATTATTATTGAGACGTTGTGTTARGAATACCCTCTAAAGGTGAGAGAAAATTCACATTACAAATAGAGTATGTGACATGAGCGAATAGGAAGGTTGGTTTCCCAATTGGTTAGTTTGGACAAATTGTCATAGAAATTTTTGGCCTCTGGAATTCGAAGCAAACTTTAATTCTGAACTCCTGTTTGACTCTTCTTGGCAAATAGTGCTTACACATCATAGCACGAAAACAATAATACTTTTGATTCAAAGAACTCTGAAACATCAAATCAACAAAACATGAGAAACCCGAATGAACTGATTGCGCTCTGTGTTGTGCCATAGTTCATTTGTTTATCACTCGAACATGAATCAGCTCTCGTTCAATGATCATGCATGCATATGCCTGCCATACATATATCTAAGCAGTGCTGGCTTATCGATCAGAGTTAAGACGCACATATACCTGCCATCGGCATCCAAACTTTATTTTTTGTGTGGTGTTGGTTTCAAAGTTGTCACACATTCCATACTATAGCATGGAAGCAAAAGTAGAGTGGGCTTGGTTTGCCTAATCAAGTATTTTTGATGGATGGTATGTCGTGACGCGTTTGTTTTGATGTACTAATTGAGTTTGAGGAACACCAAGACTAGAGAGTAATTCTTGGTAAGACAAAAAGGCGGATCAACTTTGGAATTATTGTTTGCAGGAGTAAGAGTTAATGAGAGTTATTATTATTATGGGATGATTGGGGATTTTGACTCACCATTCCTGCCTTTTCTGGGTTTTATTAACCGAATACCTTTCTTTTTTATTTATAAAATGTATTCAACGTGTTTGGCTTGAAGTTGTTTACTATCCTTTCTTCGTTATCATAATCGCTTTTCATTCTTTCATTGCTTTATAACAAAACAAATATTGAAACAGGACATCAAAAGAATTCGTTTCAACTACAATTAACCATTGCATTTCGACTCATCATTCGATACAATACGGCGCATCTAAAAAAGGAAGCTGGTCTTTCAATTGCATTAAGGGAAAGCATCTGTTCATATCATATCATATTGGCCACGTCGTTCAACATCGAGGGATCAACAAAGCATAAGCCTAAACAGCAGGGCTATTCAATGAACTAACATATATTATAGTAAAACAAATCTAAATTCATCGCTCTTCTACTTTTTTGTTGCAACTAAACAGAACCGTGTTATTAATAATCAAAAGAACATTCAGCTTAAAATATCAATAATCAATCAATATCATTCATTAATAAAAAAATGAAATTGTCAGCGTTGAGCCTTTTGGCCCTTGTGCCTTTTGTCAGCTCCGTTCTCGGACAAAATTGTGACTTCATCGCTGGTAACTATTATTGTAATGAAGTAAGCGCTATCACGTACAAAGGTGTTGGATTCTCCGGTTCATACGAAGAAATCATCTCAATGGACCCTTCAACTTGTGGAACTCAAACCGGTACTTCATCCTTCTCAGGACCTCTTTCTCCTTTTGATGAAGAATTATCCATTCACTTCCGGGGTCCTTTGGCTTTGAAGCAGTTTGCCGTCTACTATCCATCTTCTACTAAAGTGAAAAGAGAAGCTACTGAAGATTGCTCATCATCTAATAGACATCAACATCATCTTCATAAGAGAGATCCTTTAGTTACTAAAGTGGTCACTGAGTTTGTTTACGTTAACGCCAATGGTGAACCTATTGAAGCTCCACCTGCCACTACGTTAGCAACCGTCTATTCAGGTGCCTCGGCCTCTTCAGATATACCAGTTTCTTCAGATGCCTCTGTCTCTTCAGATGCACCAGCCAGTGCCGATTTAACCCTTTCATCCTCTACTTCAGTTGTCACTTTAGAACCTTCTGCTACATCATCAGCAGGTTCTGGCACTGGCAGCGGTTGGTCAAGAACATCTTACTACACTCCTGGTACTGCCAGCAATGTTGTTTTCTTGAACAATAAAGGTGGGTCAGGCTCGGGAGTTTTTGACACCTGTTGGGGTAACTCTTTGTCCTACTGTGCTGCTAATGGTGTTGACGCTGCTTCATCTTCGGAAATATTGAACGATGTTACTGTTCCTTCCAACACTGAGTATATTATCTTTTCCAATGCTGCATGTAACGGAGATGATTGCGGTTATTACAGAAGTGGAATTCCAGCTTATCACGGCTTCGGAGGTGCATCCAAGATCTTCTTGTTTGAATTCCAAATGCCTCAAGATCAAACCGGGGGATTCAACGGTGACATGCCAGCTGTTTGGTTATTGAACGCTAAAATTCCAAGAACTGCTCAATATGCATCTGCTTCTTGCTGGACTTCCGGTTGCGGTGAATTCGACGTGTTTGAAGTGTTAAGTGCTGGTAGCGATAAACTAATTACCGCTTTACACGACAAACAAAACGGCAGTGGTGCTGGTTCTTCTGATTATTTTGCGAGACCTTATGACCAAACCATGAAAGGTGCAGTCATTTTTGATGAATCCACTTCAAGTATCTACGTTGCGAAGTTGGATGATTCAACAAACTTTTCTGGTTTCATTGATGATTCAACTGTTGCTTCGTGGAAGGCTATCTCTGGTTCTGTTGTTCAATTATAAATACCTAGAATAAGTGGAAGCACAGCACAGTATCCTAGTATAGATCAGAGCGTTAAGACCGAACTATTGAATTGTATACTCAGGTCGGTATTGTACCTCAGTCATTTATYATCAGAATTATATACCTCTGTTTGTCCTCTGTTCTAATATCAATGCTAGTGGCTATTATCTCTTATTTTTTGTTTTTATATTGATGCTTAGTGTTCCTCTGGTTCACTTGTGAACCGGATAACCTGTATTTTACGCTCGTATGTTTTGAAAGACGTTTTTCATACTGTTAGCTCTTCTTAAGCGAATATAACACCAATTGGTTTTTTCTTTCTTTTTAAGTTTTTTCTATTCTCTTTCAAATGTGTATTTCTATTGCTTTCTGTTGCGTTTCAAATCAAATTGTGTAGTGAACTACTTTTGTATATTTCTTGTAGATACATTGTAGGTTAAGATATTTGGAGTAATATCTAGTTAAACTGTTAATTCTATAGATTGAAGGTTGCTTGCTACTGAGGATTACCGTACCGTCTAATAATGTAGAGTAGCTCTACGACACATTTACCTATAGGAGTACATTTGGGGGATTTATACAGCAGATTGATACTTTATGAGCTACTGAAAAAACAACTGTCTACGTTATACTATACATTAGCACTATCAATCAGCTTATAGTTTACATAAATCATGTTATAATTATATTACGTTAGGTGACTATGTTCATGAAAAGATTACATTATATCCTTGTCTTCTTTTTTGTATGATAATAACCATTAGCATCTTTCTCATGCTTCCTCTTTTCATTACTTCTCTTATGCTTTTTCATCTTTCGTCTTGAAGCAACTTCAGGATTAGTAATAGCCAGTTGAGATCTCCTAACTTTCCTATCTGCTCTTCTGGCAAGAATCATTTGCTTCACCTTTGAGTATATTTGAACATACTCTGAAACACCTAACTTCTCTTGTATCATTTGTAAGCATTCTTCAACTAAAGCTTTAATTGTTTTTTCATTTTCGTCGTCAGCATCCATCTCAGTATAATTGAATAAAGCAATTACAATTCTTTCACATAAATCTCCAAGACGGTCCTTTCTCAGTATTTGAGAAACCAATGCTAAAAACTGTATACAACTTCTCTTAGTTATAAACATATCTGTCAAATTTTCATTACGTAAGATACCACATACTCTTATCACTAGCATATCTGTTTCATAATTATACTGCGAGGCTTGTTTATCTTTCTCCGTATCATCAGCATCATTAAGAGTACCATCAGCATTACCATTTTTCTTACCTAAGTACTTTGTCTCATGCTTTTCAAAGTGCGTTACTAATAACACCAGATTTCTCACAATGCTAGTTGCAAGATCCTCTGGTAACGAAGGTGCTCCTAACTGACGAAGAGATCTAAGTGATATATCGTGCAAATCAGTTTTAAATCCAATCTTTACATTGGCATCATCGAGCTTACCTAGTATTATACCTAAAAGTCTTGCTGATACTTGTCTAACCCAGAAATGAGGATATAGCAATGAATTGAACACCATAGTCCATATTTTACTATACTTCTTATTGAAACATTCATTCTTCATACTACCGCAAATCTTAGCCCAAGTATTGGTTGATGTATAAACTACTTCCCATTCTGTTGTATTGTCATCGGATTCACTTTTGCTTGCTTCAAGTACTTTTGTTATCTTTTCCAACACTAAACTATTCATCTTCTTATCATGATCATAACCTAACTCTGTTATAAGCACTTTATACACTTCTAATCCACATCTATTAAGCATTACATTATCAGAACTCAGCCAACCAAGAGTGAACTTATCAATATTGTTTAGATCCTGTTTGTTAGCTCGTGAGATGATCAACGTTATTAATTTCAATGCCATTTCTCTGCATCTTGCTGATTCATCAACGACAACAACTCTTGCTAATGCTACAAAGAATGAAATGTTCATAGAAGCAACCAGATCAGATTTCGTCTTTGTCAAGAATAAAAAGATCAACTCCATAATAGATTGTCTACCAAAATCAACTGGATATTCCATATTATCAATAAGAAATTGAAAATGATTGTTCAGTTTACCTTTACCGTGAGGATATTCCGTAATAAACTGAAACGCTGAGCTTCGGGCCATATCGCGAATCTCCTTAGAATGGTTGACCACAATTATTTTAATTACAACTTCCATTACTTCATATATTTCTGGTAAAATCAGATGTCTTGATAGCACTGACTTCAAGAAATTGAAAGCCAATCCTTGTTTACTAGGATCTTCTAAGTCAGGTTTCAACCGTTGAATGATATACCCAATAGCACTTTCTTTGAAAGGAACATCTTCACGGTGCCTTATAACAGAAGAAAGGAATTTGAGTGAATTTTGACATAATTCTGAGTTCGTTGAAGGTGAATTTTTGATAAATACCAAAGCCTTTCTTGTGCAGCTTGTAATGTTCAAGATTTTATCATCCTTCTCCGAATGATAACTATACGGTAATTTAACTGTTAAACTGAGTAACTTCAAGGCCGAAATATTAACATTTTCATCATCAGACTCTAAGCAATCAACAATAAAAGGGAAGAAAGCCTGTAGGTTTTCAATTGTCATTAACTCGTTTCTTTTAACTAGAATGTTTCTTAGAATATCCAATGAGAATTTCTGTAGGATATTGACATATTGATGATTTTCATTGTCTTTAACTTGGAAGACTTTTGACGATAAATTGACTAAGAAATGCTCATCTTGTTCATTAGGAAGCATTGCTCCTTTCTTCCTACTCCTTCTTTCCTCCTTACTCAAAGACATTTGATAGATTTCATAACATAATTGTAAGACTTTGGGTGAATCACTATCAATATTCTTATTCAGTCCCAAAGAATACCTTCTTAACAATTCATTGAGCTTATTGATTGTTTTAAAATTCATTCTTTCATAAGTTAAAATACTTCTGATAGGTTCAATCAATATAACAAATGCTTCGAGTCTAACCTTTGAGGCTATGATTTCACCACTATCATAACTCTTATTCTGTTTGATTTCTTTTGTTGATACATGATATCCTTCAGATTCTTTCTCATTACCAGTAGCACCAAAAATGTCTTCCATGATAGCATCAGCAAGTAAGTCAACTGACTCATTATCTAAATCACCATGTTTTATATCTTCTTTCATTACCATAAGTATATAATGAATTGTATACATCATGATATGAATTTGAGGTCCTCTTCTTAAAGCATTCTTTAGTTCTCTTAGTACAACTTTCATGAACGAGGGTCCTAATAATAATGAGCATTGTCCCAATGTTTTTCTGACATTGTCACGTAAATCTTCTGATTTGCTTTTCAAGGCTTGACATAAAATCGTCATCATTGCCGGTAATTTTTCAAGAATTTCTTCTGTCTTGAGGCAAAGAAGTAAGTAACACAATGATTCAGCTAATGGGAATCTGAAAATCGAAGTTTCCTCTTCTCTTTTCTCGAAAACTGATCTAATTGGCTCATAGAAGTCATTCATTATGATTTCTCTTAAGTCATCATTCTTCTTCATTCCTCCTAAGTGCTTTTTGTCACTTTTGATACTATCGCCATTAGTATTGTTACTATTATCAATGCGGTTATTACTACTATTACTAGTAATAACTCCTTTCCGCTCTTCCACTGCAATATACAAAGTATTAGAAACAGTTATAATCAGTTTAACCACATCTCTCAATACATCGGCCTTTGCCAATGATGTTAGATAGGACACATATCTCTTCAAAACAGCCGAATATTGATTCCATGATAAACCGAGTGTTAATTTACCAATAGTCACTATAGTATCATTTGACAGATTTCTCAGTTCTTCATTTCGACAATAAACATAATGCTCAATGATTGGTAAAATATAATGAGCAATATTCTTATCAGAGATTTCTTTTGATAAATCAATTAGTTTTCTGATGGCTCTTTGTCGTCTATGAACTTGAATATGGACGATGTTGTTGAAGAAATTAGATTCTTCATCTCCGTCTCTCAATAAACATTTCATATCGTCTAATCCATTATACACATCAGAATCCATATCAGATATAGAAAATGCTAAAAGCTCAATGAATTCGATTCTCTTATCATCATCATTATTTCGTATACCAGTTCTTATTGATGGTAAAACAACATCAGAGTAAATACTCAATAATTCCTTATTACCATTTAATGAAGCAATCGAGATRAATCTTTTTAATGAATATTTAGCTGCAAGCTTGATACCAGAATCAGATTCACCAAGATAATATAACCCACAATAAATCATTGGTAGCCATTGATAAGAGTTAACAATCAAATAATTCTCTTCATTGAATTTAACATACTCTGGTATTATTATATCAAAGTCTAGTCCGTCAATTCTCTTCTTTGTTGATTTATTGACATTCGATACCACTTCGCCAATGAAACCAATTTCTTCATATTTATCACCAAGAGTAAAGAAGAAGCTAACTAATGACTCCCGAAGTTCTCTATGTTTATATGATTTCAATCCTTTTGCCCATATTGCATACATATCTTTGATTTCACTGAATTCTATACTATTGCTATCTCCTTCGTCACCTTTGATTATGATATTCAACGTATCAATCAAATTAATCTTAGAATTGACATCAACAACATTACTTTGATATTCCAATGCCTTAGTACATGCTTCTACCAATTTCAATAACACTATCTCATCATCAGGTAGATCCCTTTTGCATAATGATAACACGACTGATACTAGTAATGAGAAGGTAGCTGATGTTGCAACTCTAGCAAATAATTCAGGAATGATCATGATCATTTCTTTTGAAACATAGTCTAGCATTTTCTCGAATTCTTCTTCCTCACCATGATTAATCAATCCTTGCTGTTCATTAATCAGAAGATTGTTGAGTAACTGCAGCACTTCAACAATAACAGCTTCCTTCGCTTTGCTATTAGTAATCAAACTAATCACTGATTTTATCACGGCCAAATCATTAAAGTAAAGGAATTCAAGCAAATTTTGGTGCTTACTCCAAACAACAAGCAGTTTCAATAATGATGATGATTGCTGTAGATTTTCTTGAGCAAATTTGTCCAGTCTCTCGTTAATAATCTCGTTCATAATAGTAGATTTGAAAGGGCTCCAATGTAAATCTGGCATCACAGTAAACAACTGTAGTAAACTTTTCATTGACTGCTGTCTTAATGATATTAATGACTTGAATCCGTTTATTGGAATAAAAACTTGAGAAAGCTTTATAATATAGAACAAAGGTTCAATAGCACGCTTTAGAACATCTTGGAAAGATGAACCAAGTGTTTCAATCAAATCTGTTAACAAATTAGTAAAACCTGACATAACACTAATAAGCCTTGGTGATGGAAAGTCTTCTTCATCGATCAAATCGTTATTGATAGAAAACTGATCTCTGTTTGGTAATAGCTGTAAGAAGCCTTCAGATGGCAATCTTTCAACTGCTAATTCAATAAACAGTGAAACGTATTTATGATCGAGTGATGGTAAAATATTCAATACTGCAAATCTTGCTGATGATGATGATTTGTTGTTCTTACTAGTACTGTTTTTCTTATAACTTTGACACCTACCAAATAATATCCTTATTATTAGGGGCATCAAATCTTCTTTATCTTCATTCTTAATCACCTCCTCTTCGTTGTTACCTAGTAATTTAGTAATTTCGTCCTTATAATGCGTATCATCAAGTAAGTTGAACAAATCGTCTTTATATTCATTGACTCTTGTTGATGATTTATAATACTGAAGGAGAAAAGTTAAAGCAAGTTTTTGAACTGATGATGACTTATTTGTTAGTAGCAACAGAAAGTAGCGAAACACTTGATCTGCTTTAAACAAAGATTTGGGAGCGTTGAATTTGGAGAACAATGACAATAATAAATTATTGTCACTTCTTGATAATTGACTAAATGATTCATCATTCTTATTGTTACTTTTATTATCATCCTCATTTTCTCTATTACTATCAGTTGAGTTTGGGCCATCATCTAACGTTGACAGTAAAATAGGAACTAATTGCTTGTTGTGTTTTTCAGCAATCAATGAACAATTGTTTAATAATTTAAGTACATTTGTTTTGATTAACGCTGGAAATTCAATCGTATTTGATTCTTGAAGTGTAAACAATGTTTGCTTTGGTGATCGAATGCTCTCAAAGTATGAAATGACATTATAATTGACAGTATTGAACTTTCTATCAGTCACTTCTATTGCTGAAGTAGTCGATTCTTCTTCCACTTCTTCTTTGTTTCCGAATTTAGTAAACGAGTCTGCTGATTCACCCAGAGATGCATTTTCATTTTCAATATGAGTTTCATCAGCTTCATTTTCAGTCTTGTTCTCATCATTGTCGTTTTCATTAGTTAAATCCTCTTCTAACGCATTTTGAATGATCTCCTTATCCTGTCGTGTCAATGATTGATAACAAAGATCCCATATCAATCCTTCAGCAATTGGGAAGACATCTTTGATGGCTTCTATAGATGCATCCCACACTGGTTGAAACCTTGTTCCCGCTATACCAAATAAATAATTAGGAACAATCACATTGATAATATCTAACTGAATATGCTTATTAATGTTATTACCTTCCTTCGCCTCACTGTTGATTTTGATAAACTCCTTTGCTAAGGAACGTATTTTTAGACTAATATCTCTACCTGTTTTGATATCAAGTGGTATACTTTCTATATCTTGCATAAGACCAACAATATCAGGGTAAGCCGTGTTCAAAAAATCTAATAAAATAACAATGAGTTGCAAAGAAACTTCTCGAACTTCATGAGATGGTAATGAGAGATTGGTATATAATCCATCAAGAAGTAAAGAGAGATCTGAACTATCAAACAATTTCTTAGTTTCCTTCTTGGTAAACAATTTTTGAGCTGATTTCAACATACTAAATAGTCCAGATAAGAAGCTAATAGATTGTTTAGTCTCATCAAAATATGCCTTGATTAGAGGAATAATATTGACAATCACATCAATACTAGGTTTAATATATGCAATCGTATCCAGGAAAACTCCTAATATCATCATTTGCTCGTTAGCCTCAAGATCAACAAAAGCTGCCTGTTGAGAAAGTCCAATCAGCAGCACCATTAGTTGTTCACCTGCTTTTGAACCGAGACCATTGAACTTCAACATGGATAAATACCAATATATTTTGACATTAGTTTCTTTTCCTTTATAATTACCATCACTAACTATTTGCTTGATCTGTTGAAGCAATGAATTTGCAAGATCATCATTAACTACAATTCTTATTTTGCCATCAACAGGAACAGTGACAGAATGTGGTACCAACATTTTTGACTTATCTAGTTCAAACAACAGAACAGAGAAAACCTCAGGATATTCTTTACCATGAGCATTTAGCATCTTTTGTAAATATCTTTCACATAAAAATGTGAATCTTGATGGTGAAACCTTTGAAAGAGCATAAATATAGTATAGGAAATCTTTTATATCATATTGTTGTTGAAGTAATTCAAATAACTTTATATGACTTCTGGTGAACACATCAAGTTCAGAGTTTCTAGAATACATAACGGCACATTGGCAGTTCAATTGGGTTAAATTTCTAATCTGCTGTTCGTCAAGTCTTGCAACTTCTTGGTTATGTTGTATAACTAATTGTTTAGTACTCCCAAGTATATCAAACAATGTATCTCTGATAATACTCCAGTCGGATACTTTAGTACCACTTTCACTGACCAGGCAACTTAATAGTAGTTTCGACCTGAAAAAAAGAGTAYTGTACTCAACATCAAATGTATCTGAGTCATTCTTGACAATTCTATCATTATTTATGGTAAATTTCTCGTATACCACTTTGTTTATAGGTTCAACAGTATTAGCAGAACCATGACGGAACAATTGAATTAACACATCGCATACACAAYTTGAAAAAGTTGAATCTTGTAGTGTAAATTCATACGAATATTGCAATAAGTGTTCAAGGATAATAGTTGACTTGGAGTAAAAGGACTCCTTCGTAGAAATCATAGATTCCACGAATATCTTCACTAAAGAGTTATACAAGCCAATTGACCTTTCCTTCAGAAGAACAGTAAACCCTTCTTTGACAAAAGCATCAAAAACATCAGTACTGCTTTTTCTAACAAGAAAAGATAATCCTTCAGATGCCAGTCTTGCCAAGTACTCTCGTTTAGTCATTTCGAGTATCGGTTTGAGAATTAGGAATGTAGGTATCAAATCTTGGCATAACCTCCTAGATAAGTACTTGAACAAACAAGCCATGCAATCAAAAGCAGATTCGATAGGCTCTGCAGCTGTTTTATCCGATATAATCTTACATAGAATTTCTAATGCTCTGGGATAAAATTTCATGAAGTCTTCACCCAAATCTCTTGCAAACTGAGCAAGCAAATCAAGTAGTGGCTTAAGACTCTTCTCTTGACCATCATTTATCTGTCTTTCAAGGATATCAAATATGTCGTTCTGATAATAAAGAATTTGGGTTAAGGATTGAGTTTTATCAGAAACTTGATAAGTGAAATCAACAAATTTCTCTGATAAATTCACTTCGCTCCAATATTCCAAGGATGCTAAGAAATGAGATGTTTCTGTTTCATCAACTCTTTTAGTACGCAGTTTTAAGGCAGGCGTTACTTTCACTGCTTCGATTCTCTCCCGAAATCCAACAAACTGTTGTAACTTAGTTAGTAAAAATGTCAATTAATTCACTATAACAATCTCATAGTCATGATCGATGCTAATCCAAACAATGTATTATCAACCACTAGTTCATTCGTGAACACAAATCATGTCTTATCAAGTACTACGCTACTTACAGTATACCTTCTGTTGGACTTCGTTGTTTTCTGTTTTTTCGCCATCTTTCTAGAATATAACTGACCCCACCTGTGTCGGCTCAATCTTTGACATCAATTCATCAAATTCTGCTCATAGCAAAAGCTATCTACCTTCATATTCATCATTCTCGTTATTGCTCAGRTCATGATTGATAACTTGATACTAAACAAAAAAAATTTGTTTACTATGGCAATACAATCTATGCTGCGATGTTAATACCGGGTAACCTTTGAAAAATTGTTGCAAGCTTCACGTCTCACCACTCCAGGGGAACGTACGAGGGGATATTCTAGAGATGATGTTGAAGGTTCAGTCGTATAAATGTACGACAAGGACTGTGATGAAGCAAATGAGAGGAAAAAAGCAGACAATATAGAGAGACATAAGATCTAGAAAATAGTAACGATTGTGATAAACGAGAAACGGATGAACATAGGTTAATTGAACCAGATTGCGTCAATTGATAGAACATTAGGAGTCTTTTTGTACTCTCCTATAAATAAAGTTGTTACAAGTTAAGGTGTGCGAAGGAGTGGAAATGATAATTAGTTACTAAAGAGTGTTTACTTATCGATTATTGTTTGAGCTTTAGACAGGACATCGGATCAACTGCTCAAAATCAATATGTCGAATGATACTAATACCACTAACAATAATAGAACCATGAATACCACAGATGGCACAAAATCCAGTAATAGCAGTATAGAAACTGTTTCTTCTGATGTAAAAACTACGAACAGTGATCATATGAAAGTCGATCTAGAAGCCAACTTACCTCAAGCAAGCAAAGACAGCAGTTTAGCTTCAGGCGCTAGATCACCAGCATCCACAACAGGAACTTCATCAGGTTTGAAAAGAACCACTACTAAATCACAGGCGAGGATACCGACCATTGTAGCCAGTGGAAGTGCAACTAAAACAATACCAAAACAAGGACCTCAGAGGACATCAAGAACTTCTCAGAAGCTGAAAATCTTACCAGATGAACCATTATACGATAATGAAGAATCAGGGAGAGAGGTTTACTCTCAGGTAACAAAAATCAAAGAAGCTCCAGCACGGAAAGATGCTGAAAGATTAGGAAAGACCCATAGGAAGCTTTTACCTAGAGTAACTGCTTATTGCACAGCAAGCTCGTATAGACTGAAAGAGCTCGCCCGCTATATGTCAGAAAAGCGAAGGTATAGGCAAACAGCGCCAAAGATGTTTGACGAATGCTTATATACTCCTTTCAAGTTTCCTGAGTCAGGAGTCAATTCGCAGAAACAATATCTGATACGTTTAGATAACGAAGGTGGTGAGATTGATGTTGGTAAAGATGGAAGAACCGATCTTTTCTTTTTCGATTATGGTGTAGTTGTCATGTGGGGATTCTCSGTGCAGGAGGAAACTGCGATTTTGAAGGAAATAGAAAGATTTGAAGTTGAAAAGCTAGCAGATGAGGATATTCAAATAGAAGAATTCAATTATTACATAACGAATAGTTACCAGCCAAGAGTAAGTGAAGTGATTGTTGAGACTTACAGTCGTGAGCCTACAATAATACTAGAGTTATGTTCGAAGGTATTTTGGCATTTTTGGTTGGTACTAACGAAATATCGCTTATAGATTTACAATGATTTCATTACCTTAAGAGACGGTTCTAATTATATGCTTAAACTGTCAATATCTCATGCAATTGCCCAATCAGTGAAAATATCGCTGTTTGAAGAATTAGTTGATAACACTATTGAAGATACACAAGAGTTACCCCAGGAAATAGCATTAACAGGAAAAGTCAATATGAATAGGAAGGATATTATGAAAAGTATTGGTGAACTATTTATTCTAAGGATCAATATCAACTTACACGGATCTGTCTTGGATTCACCTGAGATTATGTGGGCTGAGCCTCATTTAGAACCTATTTATCAGGCGGCAAGAGGCTATTTAGAAATCAACCAAAGAGTAGCTTTACTAAATCAAAGATTGGAGGTTATTTCTGATTTACTTCAAATGTTGAAGGAGCAGCTTGGTCATGCTCATGGTATGTATAATATGTTTGTTGAGTAGTTTCAGCTTATGCGGTTAATTTATTATTAGCCAAAGGAATTCCTGAATACTAACAAAATCACTGATAGAGGTCTATTTGGAGTTTATAGTTATAGTGTTGATAGGTGTTCAAGTTTTGGTTGCCGTGATAAATGTTATAGTTGACTTAGCTGCTGATATTGCAGCCTAGTGTTCAATTCACGGCTGGTGCAAGTTGCAAACATTTTTTTCTACAAAGAGGATCAGCAGATCTTTAGAAATCAAACTGAACAGACAGCTGTAAACTATAACCAACAATTATTCATAAAGGTAAAATAGACAAATATATATTGTCTTTCAATATCAATAATAGATCATGACTTTGAACCTTAGAGTGGAAGAAGTCGGAAACGTTGCAATTTGAACGACAAAAAGACAAAAAAGACAAAACGTCAATTTCTGTTGATCATTGCCCCAAGGTTTCTGCCTCGCTCTGATAATCAATTGCAACCACTATATATAATACTTTTTTTTGTTTTGTATCGTATAGAGAATTGTACTAAGGTAGCTTTTAACGATACAGGAGTTTATTTGATCGTTATATTTCCCAGTTATCTTCATTCTTCATTTGAATACCAATTACTCTTTGCTTGCCTCTAACTTGGATTTGACAGAATCAACCTTTTCGCTGAAATGTTGTTTCCTGTCAGTTCTGTTCAGATAGTTAATATAAATGCTAGTTTTAAGAATTCAATGTGGTTGTTGCCTAATTCCCTTAGTTWAGCGATAAAGAACTTACCTTGTTCCAATTCGGATATCGCTTTGAATTCTTAGAACTCCCATACTATGAACTAATTCATGAGCTTCTCCAATTACACGCATAACGTCATCCCAAGGCCCTTCTTTAAATAAAGCAAATGTGTTAGTTGATTCAATTGACACGTATAATTTTGAAGTTTTCTTCTCATTGCTCATGAAGCCGGCATTTGAGCAAAAGATATTACATAGTACATACCAATAGTAGTTCCAGCACTATGTAAACAATGGTCTAGGCCACTACTTTGAACATGCTTGACAACCGCTGTAACATATTCTGAAACAGATGTAGTTGGAGTGGCTAGCTGCTTATATGTTAGATTTAAACTGATATGGTCTAATATATATGATCATTCCCTGTGCTATAACTACTATAATAGCTCACGGTTGATTGCTTGGTATACTTACTGGGATGAGACAGATATCTGCGACACAAGTTAGGTTAACCATTTTCAATGATAATGTAGTTAACTGAGTACTATATATAAGTGAAGAATACAAAAGCGTCAAAGTAAATCGTGGCAATTGCCATAAGTTTTCATCTAACAGATAATGCTCTTTCAAGGTGCCATTTGATTAGAGACAATCGTAGGAAGATAAGTAGATACTCGTAATGAGAGGAAAAATAACTTTTATGATTACATTATCAGTAATTTATTGCAACGTCATTTGTCTCATCATGAAAATGGTGGCATACAGCGAGACGTGATGATAGTACAGCATTTAATGATTACATAACCATTCCAGTTTTCAGTCGAGGTTCTTTAACAAAGATCACAAGGGTTTCAAGCTTTTATTTACAATTTGCCAATTGTCAAGTATACTTTTACAACAGTACGAGTGGATTGAATTTTCTACCTTCTGAATCATAAGTTATATCATAGAAACCAAAGTCTCGATTAATCAACACCTGATAGAGCCACTATACAATTACATTAATTCAGCCGTTCAAAATCATTTGCAAGATCTTAACTAACTTAGAAGTTAACGACCTTGTTGGGGAAGAATTCATCAATTAATTCCAAATAGTAAGGCTTAAGCTTATCAACATCACATAAGTCATCAGACTTAGAGTACAGATCATATGGATTGAAAGCTTTGACAGCTTCCAACATCTTTTCGTCATGTTCATTCATAAGGTGGTGATAGGCACCCTCTCTATGCCAAGGATAGAAAGAATGGTAGCGAATCATAGCCAAAGCTTCATCAGGTAATGTGGATTGATCTCTGCAAACATGATACATGTATTCGTCATGACCCCAAGAAAGCATGACATTATCAAGACCACAGCCAAGGGTATAAATACCGTTTTCGGTTGAATAGATAGGGTGATCGTAATCAGGATTATTCTTGAAGGTATCAGGATAGATGATCTTGTCCGAAAACCTGCAACCAACTGGAAATGTATCACCAACAACATCCCATTGCCCCTGGGCGTCAAAAAAGTATAAAAGTTTTCCCATATCGTGCAATAARCCAGTTAATTGCATCCATCTAGGTTTACCATCTCTTCTCATAGCTTCAGCCGTTTGTAAAGCATGTTCAATTTGAGATAACTCAGTATCAGGATCAGATTCATCAATCAAAGTATTCAATCTTTCAAGTGCTTCCCAGATAGTCATTTGAGCTCTGGTCTTAGATTTGAAATTAATTCTCGCCTGCAAGTTATAAGCTACAGTTTGCTTTTCATGTTGCTCTTTGTAGAATATCTTGACTCTATCACAAGCTTCTTCATATCTTCTAAATTGAGTCTTGTCCTTTTCCGTATCGAAATGTGATTCTGCCTTCCAGTTGTCACTTCTAAGCTGGTCCTTGAGAACGTTAACTTCAAGAACACTTTCATCGATAATTTCCAACTTGCCTCCCTCATCAGTTCTGATGAGAGTAGGTTCGGTTAATGTTGCAACTACAGATGGTGCCATTTTTGTTTACTTGATTGTTTGAGTAATCTGTAGCCTTTGTTTTATTTGTGGTACTACTTTTATTTACTCTTGGATCTGGTTGAAATTCTTGACGGAACTTACAGTACAGAACAGAAAATCTTCACTGGGAAAACACCTCCTTTTATGTATCCAARAGAAATATCTACACATACTTGGGTTGTGAAACCCTATATTCCTATATCGAATATTTTAAAACATCTCAAAAGCTCCACTGCAGTAGCTTCTTTTTTTGTAATTACTATGATACTGCTTTATAATACTCCCTCCACCTTTATAACGGGAACTTGACCGATTCCCCAGATTTATCCAGATACGGCTTTCTTACCGAGATAAAATAATTCCTAATATAGTAAGCTATAGTTATACGAACCTTAAAATGCAATTGAGTATATGTATGTTGAATGCAGACAGAAGTTTATTTGCGATGATATCAATGTGGGGTGAATACCATACAACTGACTTATACCATATGATAAGCAACCATAAAGTGAAAGTTACTTGACTTCTCTACTTATTGAACTTTCAAATCATAAAAATACCAAAAGTTGAACAATTTTTAGACTACATGAATCAGCTCATACGATGATGATTTCATATTCTACCAATTACAATTTTAATTAAAGTTTATAATTAATCCGGGGAAAGCACCGTTAAAGAAATTCTCTTGATTAGGAAATGTAAATGAAGATTGATTAGTTGGTGATCGAATTTTAGCGGAACCGATGACGTTTTTAAGTAACTGCTTTGGAATGCTTTGATGATAAATAAATATAGATTAACCAACCGATTATGTTCAAATGTTAAGCTTACATTTTGAGATGATAATAAGCTGAAGTAATTAAGAAAAAAGAATGAAAGTTTCTCAGCCCAAAACAAAAAATTTGATGGAAGGGTTGTTTGATAGTATATACCATATACATGATAAGATAAGTGTTTTATAGTTAAATGAGGTAGCCTGAGACAAATTTGGTTTGAAATTCTGTGAACTGGTAAATAGGAAATCAAATGGTACGACCTTTGAGTTATTATATGGCATGCTTGTTGATATAGATAAGAGAAATGATATTTCTCATGATGAAGCAGCCTCGCTTTTACAACTAGTGGAGTTCTAACCGAATATTGCTCGAATAGGGAACCACAATTTCTATTTGTCTTCACGCGCAATGTAGACTCTATTTCTTTGCCATTTATAATCGATCATCGAAAAAATGTTAGACATGTTCTAATTATATTGATAAGGATTGAAATTGAGGCATCTAGAGTCATGAGACGATACTTGATTACTTACTTTGAGTGGTTATTCTTTGTTTTTAGAATTTCAAGTAGGTTACCAATATAAATTAGATTCTTTAGGTTTTAGATACTTGTTAGATTTAAATATGAGACGTACAAAGCAATGCTATTTGTTCCTACTAATAGCTCGTGTGGATACGCCCGTTATAATTTGAAGTCGTGAGCTCTTGCTTATTGATACTGTTGTCTTTCAATTTATTAACTACTACCCGATTTACTACATACGATTTATACCTCCTACTTTATCATTCTCGCATCACATGGTGTACCACTGGGATGGCTATCGGAAGTACGTTTATGGATGGTGAACAACCAAAATGGAACGAATAGACATAAAATCTGTTCTGAAGTCTGTAATTTTTCGAGACAGGTAAATTGACGTTMCCCCCAAAGGATTCTTTTTATTTTATTTATAACAGCATATACCATTTCTTGATTCGGTGACTTCGGGATAGGATAAAACGTCTGCTATAAGGTACACCTATATACCCCGAAGGCTAAATCAACTTGCCCACACTTCCTGACGTGAGTAGTCATTTTATTTAAGTGCTATAAATTAGCTATTGATAAGCAAAACTGAATGCGTCGCTGTTTACACTATATTATATTGTGTTTATCAATTAACAGCTTACATATGGGTAGTATTGGGCCTCKTAGAACGAGCTTATTCTTTCGGTTTATGAAGGTACTAACGGCTTGAAAGACCTATAATTTATGGGCAAGGAATGTTTTATAGTACTATTGTTATAAGCATTTTATAAGGAACCAAAAAAGAAAAGAAGGAAAAATTAGTATCGCTGCTATTACAATGTCCATCAAGACATTGACCTGCGAAAGCTATAATTAATAACATGATATTGGGGTTAGTTTCCGATTTAAGCTCATCTTTCAATCAATGCAATTTCCCCCTAGTTAGGGAACAGGAAGATGCTTATAACATTATAATACGAGGAAAAGGGATAATAAAATGAATGAAATTAATTCCTATTCCCTGGGCTCAGAACCGATCAGTGATAGTGTAAACAGTGAACATACTTTCTTTTTGAATGATCAAGCTTTCTTTAGACAAACTTTATTGAGTAAGTCTAAGTTTGGTTTTTTCAGCAAAATTTGTTTCTTCTTCAAGTGTAACTTTAAAATTAAACTTTAAATTATTGACTTCTATGTACATTTTACGTACAGGCTTTATTTTTAATGATGAAACTACATCTACTAAAACATACGAACAATATTTATATTAAATAGTATCTATAATATATTTAAGTATTAAACGTTAATAATATTATAATAGTTTACAACATTATTACACCTACTGCTTTTTGATAGCGATTTTTGAGGAATTACCTCGTCTTCATTTCTTCTGAGTAGAGATTGCCGTTGAATGAGCCTTGTTTCTGATTAAGATAGAAACGATATATGTTTGAACTAATTCTTCTTCATCCTTCCCGTTGGATGAAACCTTTTAATCAATTGCTAAAATTATGATACTGATTAAAGTTGTTAAGGTTTCAAGTCTAATAGCAGGTGTAGATAGTACTCTTTTTCTTCATTTCATTCCATGAAGTAAATGGACCTTCAAATGATGCAAACTTGTTGACATCAAATACATATATATTGATTCTATGATATTATCATCAGCCAACTTGCTCTGCTTAACCTCATAACAAAAACATTTTTTATGAGAACATCTATACATTCATAATTCGTTACTATTTGTTCATAAGTTCACTATTTCAAATCAACATT